>JALIRH010000016.1:10721428-11379285 GCA_023055505.1 Callipepla californica brunnescens
AGCATGTCTCTTGTAGTTCTGCACAAAATCCTGGGCATTTCCTGTATTATTTTTTTTTTACTTCCTCCCTTAGTAACTATAAACCCTGCTTCTGAAGTTAGCTCTTAACATCTGTCATTTCATATTATGGGAAGTGCAAAAGCTATGACTTCATGTTAAATGGCAGTTGTTATTTGCAGAATGGATTTTGCCAGTGTCCAAAATCCATCTCCAGTGAAGAAGCAGTAGGTTATACATGCCAGGGGCTGAGTAGTGGTTTCAATAGCAAATAAGGAGCATTTCATGTTTCTCCTTGGAAAGAAAATGAACACAGAGGAACACCTCTTTCCAGGTCAGAAATGTGTCCTTTCAGACTTTCTGTTCAAGCTAATTCAAGTTGTATAAATAATTATATATTAACTGGGAAAGGGAATTGAACCTGATTCTGAAATTACCATTGATGCTCTTGTGAGTTGTCTAAAAGCTAAGTTCAAAAAACAATTATGTATCTTATATATAAATTCATATACATAATACATAGATATCGACATAGATATTTAGCTTCCATTTAGTTCCGTTTCAGTAACTTATTACCACATCAAGAACAGCAACATCACACCTAACACCTGCCAAGTTGATGGGCAAAGCACTCCATGACCCTGTGTGAAGTATGCTTTGGCAACATCATAGCTGGTAGTAATGAGGTATACACCATCTCCTTACCTGTCCTGGTTTCAGCTGAAATGGCATTAATAGCGCATCTACACCTTGGTTGCAGCTGAATGATGGAAGCACAATGATCCTGGTGGGTCCTTATCAGTTTGGGATATTCTATGATCCTGTGATTTTATGGTGAAAAAAACTTTTAGATTTTATAATTGCTTTAGACTGAATTTAATGATCTTCCTTTCATTCTTTACTTTATCTTGTTTTCTCTATTAACATGTGAAAAACATGCCTATTTTAATTGACCAAATCCACATAGATTGGAAAAGAAGACAAAAGCAATAACATTTACTTGAAAAAAGGTCTGAACAGCACTAAGTTATTCCATGAATCCATGACTACTTTGGCTACTTAAGCAAACTTTTTCCAGCTCTGGCACTAATAGATCTTGTGGACCTACCACTCATCTCACAGGGCTGATTTTAAATACAAAGTGCTTCTGATGTGTTCTTAGAGATATATAGAAGTTCTAGGGGGGTGGTGGAGGTAATTTTAGAGTCATGACATACTACAAAACTGGCTTTTCGTGTCCTCATGCTGTGCAGAGTGCCCTATCACTGGGTGGTAAGGAAGAATTTTTCATGGAGTAATAAACTCCCTGGAGCTTGATAAGATGGCTTTAGGAAGCCCCATTGTTCCCCTACCACCGAAGAAAGTCCCTTCCAGGAGGCTGCTCACCCTGACACAGTCCAAGTTGTATTTTCCTTCTTATTAGCGTACTGAAGAAAGTCATCATTAATCAAATGCAAGCACATTTAGCAAAGTTCAATGTGTATGAAAAATTTATGTCAACCTTTAGGCTCTATGACAGCCCCAAGGCTTCACTTAATAAGTTCTATAATGACTTACTGTTAATGGCTGGTTCATATTATCTCCTTGAGGTCTATGGGGCCTTTCTGTAACATTTTCTATTATTGATTATGGAGCTGTTGCACATCATCCAGACATAGAAGCAAAACTGTTGTTTATATTCTTTGCTTTCTAAAATGGAAATGTGAATGCATTAAACTATAAAAACCTCATACAACATAATTTTCCCTCTTGGATGGCTCTAGTTTAGCACAACAGTAAATGAAAGAGCATGGCAGCTTGTGAGGGAGTGGCTGAAAATTACTAGAAGTTTGACGTGTTTTGTCCACTGATTAAGAAGAAAACTACTCTTCAAAAACTATCATTATCCAACTATCAGTCACCCTTGCTAACAGTTACAGAAGAGGTCAAAGACAGAATGGTTGACTGCCTCAGGTTCTGCAGAATTGGCCACTAATGAAGCATATTTAATATCCAACATTTAATTTCTTTCAGAATTTTACATGGAAAAAAAAAACATTTCAAAGGCAAAGGCTTCTGACAACTGTATACCACCTATTACAGTGGCTTTACACAATGACCCAGCAAACTCTTTTTACTAAACACAATTTCTCAAAATTATTCAGTGCTTGGAATTGTGGTATTATTTTATGAAGCCTAGACCCTATATATGCTTACTATTTAGCACAATGTTTACTACTGTGAATAAATGGTAGCAGTCATAATAGTAAGTATAATGACGTAACACTACTGTAATCTAAGCTCTTCCACACTACTGGAAGCTAATATCTCGCACTGTGTTGGAACATCATTAAATGAAAGAATATGAGCACTTTATGTGCTTACACATACTGCTACTGCACTATAGACTCGACTCCGAAGCGCCCTATGTCATGTAAAATCCCTTTCATGGAGAAAAATTCCTCCAATATCACCTAAGTATCTCAGTATGAACGGATAAAATGGCATATTTTTTCATCACAGCCACTCAAAGAGAACTGATTGCATGTTTCATTCATGTAAGCAACAATACACAACTGTAGTAAGGGGAAAAGATGGAAGAGGAAAATAAATAAAGCCATGGGATTTGCTTTTTGAGAAAGCAGGAAGAAAGCAGAAGGAATTCATTGCATTGAAAGACACTATAAATAGCCAGCCAGGTCAGCACCTACTATCAAGCTACTACAACATCTAGCTCAAAATGGAAGGTGTACGTCTTTCTTGCTCCCACCCCCTCCTTCCCTTCACATTCACAGAATTAATCTCACTCCAAGTGCCAAGGTGCAAGGTCAGAAGCCAATTACTGAACACATCAGCACTGAGAGAATAGATATGAGGCATTTTTAGGGTGGGACTGCATTAAGTAGTAAAACTACCCAGTGAGTAGATACAGTAAATACATGGCATGGTTTTGTATTACCTACTCAGGTTTGTGATGCTGGACCAGCTGCTCTGTGGTGGAAGTGGCTGAGCACAGTCAGAAATCTGCTGGCTGCTTTGCAAGTGAGATCAGAGCATAAACACACTACTTATCACCAAGCTCTTTAAAGAATTAAAAGCTATGCATAACCCTGAATATTCCAAGGAGACTATTGCTGGGAAACTGCTCTCAGCCATAGCGGGTAATCAGAAACTTTGCAAGTGATCTTTGCTATTAGCACTGCTTCAAAATAAAGAGGGCAAAATGTCTGCATGGTAATAATAGAGACTTCAGTTTTAATGAGACTTGGGAAAAAGAAAGGCTAGATTTTCTGAAAGTTTATTTGCCCTTGGTGGGTTACGAGGTAATGCAAAAGTCCCTGCTTTTTTTTAGTATAGAGGTCAAGATGGAGTTGGACTAATAAAAGAACATTAGACTCCCAGTGCACCTATAGAGTTCAGAACCTAAACTAACCCTCTCAGCATAGAGCATGGAGCAACATGACAGCAATTCATTGCAGAAATGTTCCTTTCCCATCACATATACAGAGGTGAGCCAAATTTCAGCAACAGTCAGCTGTTCTGTTTATTTGGCATTGAGGAGGTTACTGTAATAATCTGTCTCCTAGAGCCCAAACTATGTCCTTTCTTGTGACCTCCTCATAAGCCTCAGGCTTTATCATTCTTTGCTATCAGTTTGTGTTGGCTGCAGAAGTCTAAGTGCAAAGTTTATGAGCTATTTCTGAGTGTTACTAACTGCAACAGTCACAGATAGACAAGCAATTCAGGGCTTCCCACACAGCACCCGGGGTATGGTGCCATGTAGGGTTGAGGCTTCGGGCGGTTCTGTCTGGGCATGGTGTAGCTGTACAAGCAGCACATCTGGATCTGCCATATCAGTGATATACAGGGACCAACTGCACACACACACACACACAGAAAGAACAACAAAACAAACAAACAAACACCTACAACAACAACGGAAAGTAACTTTCCTGTCTAGGAAGTTGAGGAGCATTTTTAGGAAGTCAGACTGCATGTAACGGACAAACAGAAGAAGAGGTGTTCAAACAAGGCAGCAGGTGAAGGAAGGAAGTCTCATCCTAAATCATCCTCTTCTCCCCGCATTTTACTCTCTTGTCTTAGAAGCTCTTTTAGGGAGGAGTGAGAGGGACAAAAGATTCAGAAAAAAACAAACTCTGGCTGATTGGTACACAGTCATGAAGAGAAGTTTACAAGACAAGCAACCTGAGCACCTATGAAGGTATCCAAGAGACTTTGTTCTCAGTGCCCTCCTCAGTTTCAGTTCTCCAGCCACCACTTAGCTACAATGGAGACCTGACACCATGGCAAAACCATGGGAGACAAGTCAATATGGGAAAGAGGTTTGCTTTGCATCATCCATGCTAGAAAAGAAACAGTCTCTGCTGGGGTCCAGCAGCTGTTACACCTCCATTCAGGATGACCAGAGCAACACTTTGAAGACTCTAGACCACCACTGACTTCAAATGTAACCTTGCAGCTCTTAAAAGCCCTTTCTCACATCACTCCACTGATCTTTAAAAATAGAGACAGACAGAAAATGTTCACAGGCTCTTGGCTGGGCTGCTTTCCAATGGTGTTGTGGTCTGGTGGGCCCATTGGTTCAGCCTGTCTGTGTTGCCCAGCCAGGGCAGAGCATTTATATAAAGTATGTGTGCTCAGTATTAGTGCTCAGATCATGAAAGCTTCCTCATTCACAGATGAACAGCAGTGAAGTGGGGTGTCCAGCAGGTAAAAGATTGTTGGACTTAATGGACCAAATTCAGAGTTAACTATCTGCCAGAGAATTTTCATTTCTTTCTCTATCAGAAAGTTCAGAATTAGCCACTGTCTGTCATTTTGAATCCTGACATAATTTAAACTCAGACAACTTCATTGCCTGAGTCGGTTTATTAGATGTGAATTTCTGACAGATAAGCTCGTCACCTCTTTGAGGCTCTCCAGGCACAGTTCTGCATACTTCTATCATCCCCACTCCCTCTCTGCTGCTCACTGCGGAAAGGTCACATGTACAATTTGGTCTCTCGTTTAGTTAGTTTGTTTGTTTTCCTGAAGTATGCTATTTTCTTTCTTGATTTTTCTGGATTGCATTTAAAATGTATTCTGCTTGGCACCCTGTGTACTCCATTAATATCTCTGCCACTCACATTAAGGACTCAGTATATTACTCTCCATTAAGAAAATTTATGATACAGGTTAAATTTGTTTTAATTAAAGATCACTGTTGTCATGGAGGAGCATAATATCACTCTCACCAGTTTAATGAATAAACAGGCTAAATACTAAATCATTGCTCGCTTCTGCAGGTCCTCCTGGTTTCATACACAGGAGCTATGAGCATGGAGATTGCCTGAGGAATGAGAGCAAAGACTGCAAAGTTTAGGGGTCACAGTGACCAATGGAAGGCCAGAGGAATCACTTGTTACACTAGGGAAAAATGTGGCCATATACAAATCTAATGCAGAATAGGTTCACCCTGACAAAGAAAAAAAAAAACAACAACAAAAAAACCCTCACAGAAGGCTTGAGGGGCTGCCAGTGAATATTATTCAACTTTCATTAACTCTCCTAAGAACAAGCCAGAGAATTCAATTTGGATTCTTACTGCAACTGTAAACTGCAGCCCATCTGCTTTCCATCCCAAACAATAGATGGGCCAACATTTATGCCAAAAAATTTGTCCTAGGATTTGAAGGTTTAAATAGCAGTTACCTAAAAAAATCTGGTGCAGCTCCCCTCTTTCAGAAATGCATTTTAGAAGAGCATTTTGTGTTCAGACTTCTTACGACTGTGTTTGAACACTGCTTGAAATGATTCAGGAGTTTTGCTTGACAAACGGTTGCTGTGATCCAAGGCCCATATGGCTTGTTTTGGAGTGTGTAAAGGTCACTGCTTCTGTTAATACAACTAGTACAAATACTTCCCTGCCATCTGACGATATTCCTCCTTATTCAGATTGGCAGCCATTTCCCCCCCACAATCTGGAATTTCCTTTCAACGTGGGTTGTTGAAGTGTAGATGATAACAGTTTTAAAATCAAAGGTTGAATGCTTCTGTTGAGTTATACTTGGAACCAACCATGTTCCACGCAGTGAGAACATCCCATATGGAAAGGACATATGTGTTGGATACAATAATATATAAATAGTGGATGTAATTTTACATAACCCTTATATTCTTATAACTGTCACATATACTTCTGTAATGAGACAGGTGAAATAGATGACTTTGATACTGATATTTAAGTCCATATGTTGAAAGCTTACACAATGAACAGGCAGTTTTAAAGACAGATTTAGCTGCTCAACTCTTCAAACACTTGCACTGACGTGACACCTTTGGAAATCTCATTGAAATGTTCTAACAAAATAACACCACAGACAGCACCGTAACTCCACAGTAATGGAGAGCCACTCTCAAGACACACATGCATTCATAAATTGCCAAACATGAACTATTTAGACTGCTTTTTTCCTGGACTTCTTTTTTCTTTTTTAAAGTTAAGTTTTTGAAGAAGCAGAGCTGATGAAAACTTTCAGTGAAAATTCAGAGCTGAGATTAAAGAATACTGACAACAGTTTTGATATGAAGTTTCAGCATGGCTATGATATGGAGCAGGGATGTGAAAACTGGCAAGAGGATAACCATGTCGTCACTGATTTACACATTGCTCTCAAAGAAAACCTATCCAAAATGTAGAAAACACACAAGCTTTGTAGGGGAAAAAAATATCTCAGTTTGCAGTTGCTCAGAAAAGACCTGTTAGTACTCGGCTGCTAAATTCCCTAAAGAGTCTAGGCAACTAATGTGCTCATCCACACTATGCCCTACCCAGGCTCTGCACCAGCCCCCACAGGCAAGGTGAGCACAATGCTCTGTGTTGAGAGTAAGACAGAATGGGAATGGGCTCAGTATAATTCAACACAGTGACATTTCTATTTATTTTAGAATAGCTTAAACAAGTTTTCCCAACTTGGGAAATCACAGGAATTTTGTGGACGTACATTGCTCAATTTCAAAAAGCCAGGATAAAGGAATGAAGTTACTTTGTGACACTGTCTTCTTATGCTTACTTTCTGGGGAGGAGGTCTGGGAAATACGTTATTCTCATAACAAATGCTCCCTGGAGATTAGCCAGCTCCCAGCTAAAGCACCTCACAGTTTGTGACCATGTAGTTATTACAGTCACAGTAAGCACTGGAATCGTAGCTGCCTTTTTCAGCCGCACTTCCATGGCCGACAAGCCCTATAAAAGTAACCCACATGCTTATTATATGCTTTTCATATCTCTGATTAAAAATTAGCTGAGTGTTTTAACTGAGCTGTGTGCCAATAACATATAAAAGAGGCATTTTAGAGACTTCAAAGTTGTGTTGGCGCCTAGTGCGGGCTTCAAAAGAACACTAAATCCGCATTGCCCTTTTTTTTTTTTTCAAAGCATTTCCCAAGTTCCCCTTTGTAAGAAGATCTGTGCTCCATCAACCTATCTGAAAGTTTCCTTCTTCTTGTGGAACTAAGCAATTTTTTGTTTGCCTGTTTGTTCGTTTCCTATCTAAATAATTGAAAATGCTGTGAGTCAAACAGGGTGGAAAAAAATCCTACCGTGAATTTCAATGGCCAGAGCCAGGCTATTAAAGAATAGATTAACACTGCAGAAGGGGAATATTTTAACCAGCATGACAACTGCAAAGTGAAATGTAGCTTGCTGCACTCTGCTGAGGAGCAAGAATGCGCCCTCTTTCTCAAATCAACAAATGTACAGCTTACAGACTTGCAAAACAAAATTCCCTGACCTCGTGTACACTTACAAGCCAAGAAACCCAGCAGAGATTTGTTTTTACTGTACCTTACTATTAATCAATATTTATACGATTAGGCCTTTACATAAGGTTATTGAGGGTTTTCATACCAACCCAAAATGAAAGCACAAATTTCCATAGGCTTCCTGTGGAAACCATTGGAGGAGTTCTACACTTGTACCATCTCTGGTGCTCATCCAACCTTCTATACCAATTAACTAGTAGATTTTGAATTATCTATTTAATCACTTAATATTTCATTAATTTCTAGATATTGTAATGAGTTCAAATGATAAAGCAATAAGAAAGTGAACTAAATAACAACATTTTCCAAAAGCCACCGAAATTGGATGCAACATTTTACTCACTGTGATGACAGCCAATCTTATCGAGTCTTGTGATCACTGTGGCAAGGTGCTCTCAATGCATAGATGCACAATCATTCCATATTCCTTTGGTCAGTCCATGGTTGGCTCTGCAAGAGACACCGTCTGTTATCTTTTACATCTTTACTTTCAAAGACATCCAGAGATCCTCTGAAATTTGTTCCATTATGCATTTCCAAATAAAACTGTTTCAACATTTTTTAAGGCAAGTATCATTGACTCACATCAACACATGTGCACATAAGTTTAGATTTCCAACAGATTACTGTATGTTTTGGCAGCCTTCAGTTATGCACTATTAAACTACTTGTTTTTATAGGACTGACTAATTGTCGTGATATCCTTTAAACATTGCTCCTATAGCAACTGCTGAATTCAGAGGCACTTCAAGCGACCAGAAATTTAAACAGCAACACAAAAAGTCTGAGTTGATTATTTAAAAAGTAGTGACTAGTGTAGATTAAAAAAAAAAATACCCAGAAAAGTTTCTTTATCATGATTCTGTCATAAGAGAGTTATCAAATATCTGTTTTCCCAGTCTGCCACTAGAGAATGATCACCTTTTTGGATACCCCTAGTGTTTTCTTTCTTCCCCCCCCCTTTCTCCTTGTTTCTTTCTTTCTTTTCCTTTTCTTTATCCTTTTCTGTCTTCCTCTATCTCTTTTCTTTTTAGTTTGTGTTCCTTAAGGGCGCAGAGGAAAGGAAATCTGACTTTAAAGGCAAAAAAAAAAGGCACAACATTCTTAAATTCTCAGTGTTTTCAGCTCATCACTTCAGAAGGCCTGACTCACTGCTCCTCATCTCTTGGGGATTACAGCTTGGGAAGCAGATTTTCCTACAACAAAGAAACAGGTATAATTCATGTTATTTTTTTTATATATCATTGCATAAATAACATGTGTCTAAAGCATAAAGCAGAAAACCTGAGCACTATTTCTTGATTCTTCCACACCACTTTTCTTAGAAGTCAGACTGTTCTCCTGTCCCGGTCAAACTCTAATTAACAAAGTGTAGAACTGTGCAATTCTTTTAAATAGCATTTGGTGTGTACTGATGCCCTTTTCTGTCGAAGTATTACTGTATGTTTTGGCTCAAAGATATCTACGTTTCTATATCTTCTACCAATTCTACAAAGGTTTTATGAGGCTTAATGAACGGAGAGTGCTTTGAAAAGCTGTAGATAAAAGGCAATTTTGAAGTCAGTCATTAGTAGTAAATACCCTCATCAAAATTTCTCTTGCTAATCCTTTATCCTCTAGCTGTCCAGACTGTGCTGACAGCACAAAACCAGCACTCCTCCAAGGTTATTCTAATGTTAACTTATGTATGGCAACTTTAAGAGTCACCATATTTATAACTGCTGGCATGAATGTCGCCCTCTCACCAACTCTGATCAGTTTAAAATGTGCCACCTTAACACTACAGATAAATGGCAAAAAAATTCATAGTCTTTCTAATTGTCTCACCATTAAAACTAATATTGTGTAACTGGAAATCAACTGCTTCAATTAATGGGAATATATGGCTTCATTTTGTAGGCACAACCTTTACATTTGAGAGTTCTGTAACATATGGGTTCCCACTGGTGCTATAATTACTACCATGCCTAAAAGTCATCATTAGTTTAAAATGTGGAGGCAGTATTTTTTTTTTTTTTTTTTTTTTATAATGAACAATCCTGTGCTGGTTGAAGAGCATGTGAGTCTTTTCTTATAGCACCAGTTTGAATGGAACACATTCATTTATTTCACAGTTTCTCCAGAGGCTGCCACATACCCCTTGGCATCGGTGTGGAATTTCCAGGCTGACAGCCATACCTGTGATTTGCAGTTACAGTGGTCCTCTTTACATGCTCCAGGACAATGCTGTATTGTTTTATGCTGGGTCAAGGGCAATAACATCTCCAGCACAGTAATTAAAACTCAACTTCCCAACAGTTCTTCGCTAAAGAGGGAATTAAAGACAGGAATCACAGAATCTTTTGAGTTGGAAGGGACCTTTAACGGTCATCTAGGTCAACCCTCCTGCAGTGAACAGGGATATCTACAGCTTGAACAGGTTGCTCAGACTCCCATTCAGTATGTTTAAGGTCCTACATGGCTTTGAAAATATATGGGTGACCTGTGGTGAGTCACTGTCAGAGAGGTGAGAGATGAAAACCCATTCCCAGAGCCCAGCCACAATTGTTGACTGCAAACTTTTGCAGTATGGACAATATTTTAAGAAGTTCTTGTCTTAAGAGTTCATATATAATGACATCACCATGACATCTGGCTGCATTTGATCACTGCTCAAATTGCCTCAAAAGTAAGAGGTTGGCTGGTTCCTTTTGGGATTGAAAAAAGAAAGTCAGATTTATCAAAACAATATTTTTAAAATTTTTTGAGAGATGCAGGAATGGATTAGAAGCTTAATATGGAAACTCAGCATTTACTTTGATCTGAAAGAAACACTTTGTTTAAGATTTCAGTACTTTAAGGAGGCTTTGGTGGGGTTTGGAGGGAAAGTTTACATAAACTTGAGAGAAACTTCCAAATGAAAACTAATGCAAATGGAAAACAGAAATGTGTTTAGAAGCTGTCAACACTAAATGTTTTGATTCTTATAAAGCTTTTTGCTAGCTGTACTTAAGCATGAATATTTCAAAGAAAGCAATATGTGCTTTGAAAATGCATATCAAGTGCATTTTTAACCAAGTGCTGCCTTTTGGGTGTGCTCTGGTTGTGAATCTTGAAGATCCTCCAACCATGCCATTTTGTTACCTCAGACAGCCACTGTAACTCTAAGAAAAAAACCCGCAGTCAGGTTTCCAAAGAGAAAGCAGAGAAGCAATGACACTTTTAGTGGAGAGCAGCAACAGAGTAATGGGCAATGGGCAGAAACACATGGAAATTCCATACGTACCCCTGTGTAACTTACTGTAGGTAACTGCTTCAGCAGGGGTTGGACTCAGTGATCTCCAGTGGTCCCTTACAATTCTGTGATATTGTTCAAATTACAGAAAATCAGTTGTACGTATTTATTTGCCCTCACCTTACCAGTGAATACAATGAAAGAAATCACAAATATTTTAAATACATTTGAACCTGAGGTCAGCAGAGCCTAAAGAACATTTTTTATCAAGCTACATGTTATATTAGACAGTGGGCAACACCAATCAGCCCCCAGTGAATGACTGTCTGTCTCTGAGACTTCATCACCATCTCCCATGACACACTCATGGTTTGTGAAATTGAGGACAGGTCAGAGAGCAGCGGGTTGAAGGAGACCATGTCCCTGCAGGGCGCAAGGGCAGACTGGAGGACACTGTGCTACATGGAATGCTGTGAGTTGGGCACAGACCCAGAATGGGATCCCATAGGACCATGCCTGAGCTAACTATGCAAGAAGCTATAGGCAGGGAAGTGTTCATGACTCATTACTGCTCTGTGAAATATTTACATGCACAGTCTGTGTACTCCAGCTAACTCAGTCTGCAACTAGTCCCCCCAGCTATCTGAGCCACATGAATACTCCTGTTTTCCAGAGATGCTTTTTCAATCAGCAGAGCTGCAGCTTGCTTTGATACGCAGATCTCTAAGTATGTCTGAGCTTCCCCCAGCTCCCTCCCTGCCAGCCTAGGAGCTCTTCAACCCACGCTCCCCTACTGCCTGCATGCTGACCCCATTCCCCACACACTGCAGCCTCCCATGCGCATTCCTTCAGCCAGAGCTGAGTGCTCTCGCACTGGCACAGCAAAAATATCCACTGCTACCAGATTTCACCTGGCGTATCCAAGTGAAATCCCTGAGGACAGTCATTAGGCAAAGTTAATTATGGCAATCAGCCTACCCAGTCTGACCTAATTATAAATAATTAGCTTATCCCTTTATTTCCAAACCTCTCTCCCTGGTGAGATTGTGCTTTTAAGGTTTTTAAACTAGCAAAACTCCCTGCACAGATTTTTATTTCTAGCAACCTTGACATTAAAGGCAAGTCTGTAAGAAAGGGATGTTCAACAACTTGTAGATCTGTAACTCAAAACTTAAGGAATTATAAGCATTATTTCACAAGCTATTTCACTAGTGTACTGCGTGTAGTGTCTTGCTTGTTTTGTTTTGTTTTTTTTTAATGGGCAGCAAACTTCCACTGGATATTCATTTCTTTCAAAAAATGTCTTAAATATATATTTTTTAATTCTTGTGCTTTAGGATAGTGATGCTTCTCCGAGTCATTGGAGCAAAGAAAGAAAGTGTAGCACCAATTATATCATGAATAGAGCTTCCCTTCGATTACCCTTTAACTATTCAGTTTGGTATTTGTATTTTATGCTCTCAGATTTTGTTTATATTAGTTACAACGGTGTTAAATGTTCTGTTAGTGAAAGAGTGCAATATTAATTTTTGTTACTTCAAGCAATAAAGATTTGTCTTTGTAAATAGACATTTAACTAATCCACAGCATATATTGGAAGACCAACTCCACATTAAAGTCTGTTGTTCTCTAAGCATGTTTCCTGTTACTCTCCAGTCACATTTTGAAATGGAGCGCTGCACACGTGAGTTACATGAAATTTCACGGACAATGTACTTGGCATAGCTGAAAGTTGTATCCCTGCAGCCTCAAAATATCACCACAAGTGACTCTTCCAGTAACAGTTCCTTAAAGACACTTTTTAATGAGCTCACATTGCTGCTCTTTACTTTTCTCCCCATGCCAAGTGGCATAGTCCTGACATAAGCTCTTTTCCACCTGCAGGTCTACAAGACCACCAGTAGCACAATGGGTTTGCACACAGAGCATCCAAACCAGGAGCTTCTGGAACGCCTTAACAGTTGTGCCCGTCCACCTTTAGGCAATGTGGTCATTGTCCTTTTGAGAGCACAAGTTTATGTTGTCATGCACTGGTGGGTCTTCACCCCTCACATTTGCCACTGGAAAGGGAGCAATGAAGCTCACTCAGTGCTGTCAGCTTGCAATCACTTTCAAATAATTCCCATTCCAAAGAATTGTGCTCTTGGCTCATTTGTGCTAATGCAAACTACTCCCAAACGTGTCAAAATTTACTACTTTGAAAACTAAGTCAAAGCTCATTAAAGCCAAATTATTTTTTCTCCTCCAATGACTCCCAGGTTCTTTGGATCAAACTTTGTTTACAGAATTCTCCCAAGTCTGTTTTATGCCCTTTTTTGCAAGCGACATTTGCAAAGTTTAAAGCCACCTTTATTTCTATGCATGGCATTTACCAACAGTTAGATCTGTAAATAACAAAGCTTTCTGCTTGGTCAGAAATACAATCTGTGTGATGACATTTTACTCAAGAAAAATATTCCAATGACTTCTAGTGGTAACTGATTACAGGAGGACTTGCTATGTATTTACTTACTTTGTACCAAGAATTCCAAGCATGGTCTGACAAAAAAAAATAACCTAAAATAATTCTTTTCCATCTTCTTGTGAAGCATATAATTCCTGACACTTTCAAAAGCATGACCAATTCACCTGAATTCTTCTTGCATTAATACAACATGGGAATTATTTTAAATAAATAAGGAAAATACTTCTGGATGTTTATACTCCTCCTGCCCTGGAGAAGTAGGATTGTTCACCCTGAAGAAGAGGTGGCGCAGGAGTTACCTTATTGCTCTCTACAACTACCTGAAGGGAGGTTGTATTGAGCTGTGGGTTGGCCTTCTTCTCCCAGGTAACAGTGACAGGATGAGAGCTTATGCCAGGGGAGGTTCAGATATTAGGAAAAAATCCTTCTTGGAAAGAGTGGTCAGGCTCTTGGAACAGGCTGCCTTGGGAAGTGGAGCAGTCACTGCTCCTGGAGGAGTTGAAGAAAAAGGTACATGTGGAAGGAGATGGTCTAGGGTAGACCTAGGCTGATGGTTGCACTAGATGATCTTGGAGGTGTTTTGAACCTTTGTATTACTACAACTCTACAAGAACGCTTTGTTTAGAATGGGCAGTTTGTGATATAAAAGAATAACTAAGAAAACCCTCATGGCAAAAGCCCTCTCTTAAAGATGATAAACTATACTTTAAAAATAAATAAATAAAGCTTGCCGTATCTTAAAGCCTCATTTCTCTGCGCATACTTATTACTGCTCTTTTTCTAACCCTTCTAACATTATCTGTCTTGTCTCTTGCTTTGCTTGAGTGCTACAGAATGATCCTTCATTCTCTTCCTTTGCAGGCTATTATCTTACCCAGAGGAAGCTGTGTATCTCATGTTTCTTAAAGGAATCCCTCAGTTCTGCTAACCTTTGCCTCACTTGTATAAAGCACTGCACTCTGGCAGACTCTATCTGTCTCTTATCGCTCTGATCCAAGCAGAGGTGTCAGAGTGGCCCATGGACCTATTAATCAGCTGCCCCCCTCTGCCATCAGTTCCTTGGAAGATCTCCATGAACATGGAGTGCTTTTGGACGTCTGGAGCAAGCAGCACAAGAGGCTTTTACGACCAATGTCTTCCGTAGATCATTTAAGCTGATTGATGGCAATGCTGGCAATTAAATATTTATGGTTCAGGATCCTGGGAAAGGTTTTAAGTACATATTTTAAATCTATATGAGAGGAGTAATGTCAATGCATGCAAGATGCTTTACATAGTGTTTTGGAAAGGAAGCAACGTTCTGCTGAAAATGCCATCCTCATTGCTTAGTCATGTACTTTCATTAAAAGTATATGTTAATCAAGCTAAAAACAAAAAAAGGAAGGAGAACAGACCATAAAAAGGGTGAGTATAAAAAAGCACGAAATTTCTCAGGGTTTTTGTCTATTTAACTATTAGAAACAAGAAAACAACCTGTCATATTTCATGATGCCGAAGTACTACTTAAGGCAGATGCTATCACAATATATCACAATAATGAATAATTTACTGTAACCCTATCACCTAGGTCTATGATCTCACTCTCCTCCTCCCATAAGGAATTTAAACACCCATGTGTGATAGTACATGGCTGGAAGACCTAAAGATGTAGAGGAAGATGAAATGGAGAAACCTCTATTAGCAAATCATTCCTGTTTTATTCCATCAGAAGGCCTTCTCTACTTACACAAATATCAAACACTCTGGAGAAAGCTGCCTTTTAAAAAATACTTTAAAAACATCCTGTGACAATTTGTGATGCAAACACACTTGAAGGGTTTTTAACCAAGTAAGCCAATTTCAGCTTTTAAGAACTGCATTTTGCTGCATGCAGTATTCCTATTCAGGCCACATAACACTATTATTATTCATTCTATTTACCTTAATGATAGAAAAGCAGTGTTTATGCAAGGTTAAAGTATGTTTCATTACTGCAGAAGAGTAGTGACATTTCTATAATCTAAAAAGTGAAGTTCTACATGTCCTGGATATAAAACCTGACAGTATAATCTTTTATTTCCATTCTAAGCAACAATTTGCATGAGTGAGCTTTCTCAGGATTAGTTGCATAGTTCAAAAATGTCCAAGGCTTGTTTAGGATTAACAGACTGAAGAAACAAGAAACTGCTGGGGTTTAAGGAATATTTCCTTAATGGGTCATCACAACCTTTTTTCTTGACTGAATAGATTTTTCTAACCCGTATTATACAGAGAAAATCTTTTCACATCAGCTAAAATGCAAAGCATTTAGCTACACAATCTACATAAGTCAAACATGGAAACACTATTGAATACAATAATTTTCTTCTCTGCAGGTCAGCAAGAAGCCTGTGCCCTACAAAAATGTTCTAGGGAACTGTTCTGAGAGGCTAATTTCACCCAGAATTATGAACATAGACATGAAATATCAAATGAATAAATTAGTCACTTCCATATGTACTGTTAATTTTCTTACCCACACTTCCTTGATCTGTCCCTGAATGTTAAAAAGCGATTCCAGGAATTAAACCACCAGAGTCTGAATTGAGGCATCACAACACTCCATGGCTCTCTGGCATCTCTGATAATGAGGCAAAGTAAAACATAACCTATGACTCCCTGAGTTGAGAGCATCATTGCTTTGAATCAAATAACAGAATCATTAAGATTGGAAAAGACCTCTAAGATCATATAGATCAACTGTCCAACTACCAACCAATACTGCATACTAAACCTCATCCCTATGTACTTGAACATAGCACACTTCCTTTATTTTGATTCAGATTACATTTCTGTCCACGACGTTTGAGCTGTTTATAAGATATTTTTAATAGATTCTCTACATAGCCAAGAAATTGTTCTCTGGCTCCAGCAGCCTTGCAGCTCCTGCTTGGTCTCATGCCCTATAACTGCGGGGCTCCCCTCTGCCAGCATTCCAGACATTATTTTTGTAGGAGACCCAGCACAAGCTTATCTATAGAGAAAGACCTGCCCATCTGGCATCAACAACAGCTCATTGTGAGATCAGTATCTTTTAAGGAATAGCAAATGGTAGGATCAGCTTAAATTGTGACAAGAAAAGTGGAGCATTATCTGTGTTTTTCCCAACTTTGGTGAGCTCATTTTTAACTTCAACATTCCACCAGAGAAGTCTGGTTTTCATATAGACAGACAGACAGCATGATAAACATAGCAGTTAAAACAAGGAGAGTAGGCACATTTATATCTTCATGGGAACATGGGTGTTATGTTTAGTCTTTCAGCAAAAAAATTGAAACTGTAGTTTGAGTAATCATCAACTGCTTTATGGGCTGAGCTGGGTGAATGAAGAATGCTGCTGAGCCACCAACCTAGCGCTAGGAGTCCAACATCACCTTTTGTGTCTGGTAGAGAGATCAATCACATCAACAAAGAATCTAGTAAGACCAGAGCAAAATGGAGGTGAGAGGGAATGAAACCCTTTTGGCAACGTTATGAATGTTGAGGTCCAAACTAACGTGCAGAAGATCATACATCCTCAAGTGACAAGGACAGGATGAAAACTTGAGCTTCTCCATCCTGCTCCACTGCTCTAGCTCTATTACAATTCATTCAAGTTGCATATATCTATAATATTGCAGCCTATCCAGTAATGCTAGCATACATCCCACAGTTTTACATCTCAGCACTTTCATATCAATGTTTATTTCATCTGAACAGCGTATTTCAGTTAATGAATAAGTTTTCGATGGTTTTAATGTATCAGTTTAATACAACTGGAAAAAAAAAGGTGGAAAAGCGGGGTAGAAGAGAATAATATTGAAAAAGACCAGTTGGTTTATCAGGAATTTCTGACAATTCTATCTGTGGAATGACAACAGGACAAGATAACTGTCTTGAAAAGATCTAATACTAGGCACTGACACAACGAAGCCAGAATGCTGACAAACACCCCAGTGGCACAGCAAGCCCTATAGAAACATGTTAAAACCATGAGGGAAAACATTTTCCTTTCCAGGTACAAGATTTTTCTTCATGCTACAGACAAGCACTTTTTCCTCTCTCCTCACCAATTACATTTCAGTTGTTGTGAAAGCAATTTGTGCCTTTAAGGTGTTCCCTTACACCAACAAAAAATGTAAAGCCTTTATTTGCAGGTGACAATTACAGAGAAACCTCTCTTGAAAATAGGTGATCCCAATGTGAGACCATCCATGGAGCCATGTTTGTACAAAACCAAAACCAAAGCAAATGCATGAACACAAACGAGAGACTTTCTGATTTGTGGTGATCCAATTAGGTTTCAGAAATAAAAGAATACACTGTCAGCTAAGCAATTTTTTGAACCAGAAATGTTAATTAGGATGCTTATTTAGTGCAATTAAATGTTTGAATAGGACCTATGATGTCACATTCATTTAGAAAAATATCACCTAAAATGTTTCCTACAGGTTAGAATATGCAAACAAACTATTTTATTCTCACACAATATTATCATAATATTTTGACATTTGCAATTGTATTTATAAATTCATATAGAAGACTATAATGATGCTTATTAGAAAATTCTAGATAGCCATATGCTTAATGTTTAAAACATAAGTAGAGACTATGTTAAATGTATTTCACTTACCTCCATGGATGATTTTCAAGTCTTACTTGAACCGCTGTCAGGTAGCAAGAACAATGCTGTGCTTAGGAGATTGTGGAATATGAAAGACCTCAGAATTTCCAACCTCTCAGACATCCTTTCCTTTTGAATGAGAACAGGGAGATGAACTGGAACATCCTTCACTCTTCGATGTCAGCTATGATTTCCAATAAAATTATAGATAACTCATGTTAACAATCAGATCTATTTTTACCTGGATTCATTTTTATCCTATAGCTTTGTAATCTTTGTAACATGAGGCATATGGAGTTACTATTGTACAAAGTAATATCATTAAGTCTGGAATGAGTTCTCTTTAGTCCTATGTCATGTTGTAACTAATACCAGAATATGCATATACTATACTATACTCTGACAACTGTGGAAGAGTCCTAAAATTCTAGACAACATAGTTCAGAAAATATCATTGCTTCATAGTTATTTCTACTATCTAATGAAAATTATTACTTTTTTGGGTTCAGAGAATGTGAGAATAATTCCTTGTAAAAGAAAACGCGCATAATTTTATTCATAAATACATAGTTTGTCTCTTCTACTTCCTAGAAACCCAAAAGGAAAGGAATAGTGACAGTACAGCTGTAATGTTTACTAAGACTTAATGTTATTTTTCTTAAGTTTGTAGATCTGTTCGAAAAAAGCACATAACTTCTTTACATATTCTGTAATATTATTTGGATTTTTGCTGATGGAGGAAAGTACATCAATAGATGTACAAAGCTGATGATCATATTCAATTCCCCCTCTTAATTGCACTATTTCTTTATTGTACTAACACATTCCATTGGTTTTTAAATGGATCAGATGTTTTCCCACTAGCTTGGGATTTTTTTCTATCAAAATAATATGTTGTCTTTTCTGTCTTTTAGATAACACTTGTGGTTGGCAGAACTTAATGAAATATCTATTCCTCCCTCATGTTGTCAATGGGCTTCCAACCTGATGCTGTGTTTCACGCCCGGAAGAAAAGTCACTGATAATTAATGACAATGTACGCCAGGCTTCCTACAAAAAACACATTTTTCCATTGTTTTAGACTATAAGTGATATAAATCGTAGTTTCTTGACTGATCCTTAGATATCTCTAGCACTTGCTAAGGCAATCCTCCCTGTAGGATTTTCTTCAAAAAGCTTTTTTAAAGCACTGAGATGAATATTTATTATTATGGCATTTAAAACTGGTTATGAATATCTTATACAAAGTCTTCCATGGACAAATATCAGAGATTCATCCTGACAGTATTTCTGTTTACCTCTCTAAAATCCAAAACAGAGTCTCAACACTGCTCTCTTTTCAATTTACTTAGTGGAACTATACTCAACATATGCTTCAAAAGAAGGATTTTAGATAGAGACAAATGAAGTTATCAGTATTCTTTGTGGAAGATAATGAGGCAGATTCATAGTTTTCAGCATTCCCACACTGGATTGCTGATGGTTAGTACTTGAGCTAGATATACGTCAAACTTCAGAGGCTTAAGGTTCATTCTTTTCTTTCTTGAGTTTTTAATATTGCTATTACATGCCTGTATATTTTGTTAATCAGAACTGCTCTTACATATAATAATTTTCAATTATGCTTCAATCTTCTAAATGCATAAATTGTAGAGATATAATGTAAAACTCCAAAGGTGTGTGAAAATGCAGGATCAGAAAACTGTATCATAATTAACTGTTTTATAAAATGCCCTATTTTTCATTACAGATATTCTGTATCTAAATACTTGAGGTAAACAGTAGGTGAGATCATGAAAAAGTGCTGACAACAGTTATAAGTCAGTGCACTCTGATAAGTGATGACGAGCACACTTGAGTATTCCAAGCCGCAATTTACAGCCTCTTCAATCAGAGGGATACATCTTTACATATATATACAAATACATTCCTTTCTTAACCAATACAAACCTCTGTAATAACATCATTAAAACAATTGCACTGAGTAATTTTCAGCTTAGCATTCCTTTGATATAATTGTGTTCCATGTGAAAGCCTTAAAATGGCAGTCCCCTGCATACTAAAACAAAAAAGATGTTTTTTTTGTTTGTTTTTTTTTTTTGAGGAATAGCATCATAATTAACACCAGATTATTTCTCTCAAATGCATTAAGCCTTCTGTAATTAATCTACTGTGGCCTGTTCCTGTAATCCCCATTACAACCACTACATACCTATCGTTTGTTGACTTTGTACTAAATTTAAGTTTGTGATTGGTCTCCAGATTTACATCTGATACGAAAAGTCAATAGGAGCCTGTCTAAGTTATGCTTCTATAAAACACACGCTTTTATTTTTTGAGTGAAAGGCCTTATCACAAAGATTCTTCCTAATAGGAGAAAAACCAATCCGTGTTCATTAAAAATATGTTGCCTTTTTTTTACATTCGTAAATCTTTAATAATTTACTTGGAATAGATGGATGTCTTGAGCTGACATCAAAACTTGAGGCAAGACAGAGGCCTGTAAGAGAGCCTTGCAGAAGGAAACAAAAGAGGAACTTGACAAGGAAAGCCAAAAAGAGGTGTTTAACAGCAGTCTGGATGGATCATCAGCCAACACAATCTTCTTAGCATTCCAGCACTATAAAAAAGCCAGATGTTTGTGCTGAAAAAGAAACGGAAGGCTCTAGGTGCAGACAGATTTACAGTTTTTGTTCCCCATCCCAGTAATATAGGGACTTAACGCATACAGCTAATATTATCTTGCATTCTCCACAGTAAAATTTCAATCTGAACTGCATTGTTTTCAGGAAGGGATGGAGTTTTAGCTTGATCAAAGGCATCCTTTCTTCAAAAAGGAATACCCAAAGGATGGAATACACTGCCCAAACCACGTTTGTATTACTGGTAATTTCTGAGCACATCAGGGATACTCATTCCCAACAAAGCTCAGCACAGTAGAAAAAAGCTATTGATTTGATTTTCTAGACATACAAACTGATTATTTCCCTACTTTCTGGAGATAATTGACAAATATGTCTAATGACTATAATACAAAGATGAATGTGATGATATCCTTACCTTGACAGAATATATTATGCACTTTTCCCTGATCAGTTTTCCTTAAAATCTCTTCTCTAGACTCCCAGAACCAAAGGATTCTCTGGACTCCAGTTCTTGTGGTCCACAAATAAACTTTCATAACAAATCTCCTGGGTTGAAATCTGTCCATAATACTATTCAAACATACGGCTTTCTGATACTTTCCACATTCACATTCCTTTCCATGAGGAGCGTCTCGGAGTGAATTATGCCTTGGTACCAGGTGAACAGCTCTGTTTGAAAAAGAAGTAAAGCTTCAAGAAGAATCTTGGACAGCAAGTATTTTCATTTTAATTGCAAACTTCTCCTAGTCATACTGTACTTGATATATCTTGTTTATCACAGCTATGTTGCTGATACATTTATCTTTCTTTCCTCTTGCCAATATTATATTGCTGTATTGATATAAATTAAACTTGTTGATTATTCTGTGCACCTATGTAAATCAATAAGCTTTCTATTTGCAAAACTTAGCAAGATTATAGGAACAATTACCATTAGCTAGAGCCTTTTGACTAATAAGCTTTTATCATTATCCAGAGCAATAAAATAACACATTCTTTAAGCATACAACCTTGATTCCATGGTTGGCAAGACTTTCTACCAACTATAATGATATGTAGGCCAACCAATTTTGCATATGTAGGACAACCAAAAGGAAGACTGGTCGTAGACACTTAATTTGAAGGGTATTATTTTTAGTCCCACTAAGGACTAGTGGCATGAAAACAATTAGGATCTTTAGTCAAGTTAATTAAATTTTACTAAGTGTAGTAATCTCAGTGGGTTTAGTACACCAGAGGAAATGCTAATTAAAACTCAAATTCTTCCTGGTATAATAAGGAGCTCTAACACTAGTAGCAAATGAATGTTTTGCATACTGATAGATATTCAAACACTAATTTTTAACTAGATGAGGGTGAACCCTTAAATGGTTCAGATCTGCTGAAGGCTCACTTGAGAACACCAATAAGTATGTTACATCTTGGAGCAATCCACGTAAGGAACATGAAACAATCTGGAGAACTTAATAGAAATAGTGTCAGCCTTGCAGCAGGTCAAAGCATAAAGCAATTCAAACACATAAAAAATTTCAAAATAGAAAAAATTGAGACAAAAAGGTAAACAAACAGCATTATGTTCTTTTCATTTTCCATTCAAATTTATATTTAACAACTATTTGCACTGTTGCAAAGGTTAAGCTTTATATCAACATGTACATTCTTACCCTGAAACTGAAAACACGGCTGAAGAATCCGCTCTTCCTTGAAAGCGCATGTGCTTGACTGTAAGAATAAGATTGGTATCACTTTGCATGTCTGCTCTGTTGCACTCTTAAGTACTGTGAATATTGATGAAAATCTCTTTGTCGGTTGGCTGACTCCTTAAATTCATCTGATGTACTTAGCTTGTAGTCATTTGGGCAATTAATGTTCATTTCACAACCATTCAAAGAAAGGGTCAAACCTAGGACAGAGGAATGTGTAAATTACAAGAGAGCTGCCTGACCAGGACACAGAGCTGCTCCCTGGGAAAGAAGAGTGGCATGGCTGGGAGAAAGGGCATGCTTGCTGCTCTGCCCTCACAATATGATTGATGGGCTGATGCTGCCTCTTCCAGATCCCAAGTCCTTTATTCTCCTGCCCCTGGGACAAGGGAGTAAAGGTTGGTTGTTTCTCAATGAGAAACGACTTTACATCCTAGCCATGGTTTACCTGGGAGCCTTGTCAGATAAATGCACACTGCCTAGCTTTGGGAGGAAAAATAAAAGAGAGCAGAGAGCTTGCAGAATGTTGCTGTTCTGCTTGATGATAAAACAGAATGGTTTCCATAGCCTGTCAATACCTGGAGCATACTTACAGTGCAGGGACAGAAAGAAACTGAGACTACCTGTGCAGCTCTCTAGTGATTCTAATCTCCTTCTGCCAAACCATTATGGAATCAAGTGCCTAAAAGTCAGTTGGTGAAATGTTGAGCCCTCTGCTTCTTCCTTCTTTGCCCACTACCACACCATACTCAGATCTGAACAGAAGAGGCAGATAATAAGGTACCATATTCCCACTCATGTCATTCTCGTTTTCTGTAGTCTTCACTGGTAAAAAGGGGGTAACATCTTCTGAAATATTTATTAATTATTCCCTTCTCCTGTAATAATAAAAAGGAAATAGCATATTAAAATCAACTTTATCGACTTCAGTAAATAAATAGGCACACTGAGTATAGTACTGTGTATAGCAGACAGGTGAAAAGAGCTGCAAAAACTCCCAACTGTGCTGTCCCTTTATGTCAGGCGCCAATAAAGATCTAGGAACAGGAATGTCCTTCACATACTGGAAAATAATGCCAAAACCCACACCATTTACATCTCTTGTCATTCTGTTCAGAGCTACCCAGCATGAACCAAAGTTTTCTCGATACTGTGTGTTGCACCTAACAATTTGAAGCACAGATCAATCTTTAACTCATGGAAGATATTTTTTATGTACTGAACTGCAAACTTTTCTTAATAAAGTACTTTCAGTGGTATTCATGAAAAAGAGATGCAGAGCTCAACAGCAGCCTGCAAAAAGCATTTTCTGAAAGCATTCTCCAACATCAGAGAAACTAAGCACTTGTCTGCTCCCAGGTGTTCCCAAGTCAGTAGAAAAACAATAGACTCCATCATAGTCACTGGAAAACAATGAGCATTTTACTCTACTAATCTGCCATTCAGCATAAATTAACAGTGACAAATTCATAATTTCTAAAGAACTCGGGACCTTGAAATTTTAAAGAAACTTTGCTACAGAAATGGAAATACCTTCTAATTCATCCTGATTTGGCAGACCAGTGGTCAATTTGTAAATGTAAAACATAAGGAAAATGCATAATAAGATATACATCTTTTTTTCTGTTTTGACAAGTGAAGTTTAAATTATCAATAGCATACTTATAAATATGCTGTTGTGTCTTGCAAGTCTGAATTATTTTCTGAGGTTTTCTGATGCCTGTAATTGAGTCTTCTCAGAAGTACTGAAAAAGCAATGTATGTTTTTCTAACATCAGAGTGCAGGTCAGTGAAGCTGATCGGTGATTAGCTATTAATAATGCAATAAAAAGTTGCGCAAAACTGAAATTCCTCTGTTCTTGACACATAGTACAGTCTTTTCTACTTCACACCCAGAAACCCTTGCCCATGGTCCAAAACAATTACTAAATCAATAAAGTTAACACATTTGCTACTAGACTTCATTTAAAAAACAAAACTAAAGTATTACTTTAATCTAAAGTAAACCACAATGCAAATAATGAATTCAAAAACATGTCACCTTGTGCTAAAGTACAAGTACCAAAGTACTCAAGTACAAGATAAAACAGCAACTACCAGGAATAGTCCACATATCTGCCCCACAATGGAAATTTTGAATCACAGAATTGTATCAATTATAAGGGCTGGAAGGGACCTCCTAGAGATCATCCAGCGAGATATTGGTGGTGATGGTTTTTCTTCGTGTTTTTTGTTTGTTTGTTGTTTTTCTCCCTGTGGAATAAACCATAGCAGAATACCATCTTAATTTTTGAATGATACAATTATGTCCGATGAGGAGCAACCAACACCAAAACTTAATGCCCATTTGTGGAGCATGGCTTAATTTTGGCTCAAATTCAGTACTGTCTTGCATTTTATTAGAGAAGGGATTACTTGTCTGGTTATTACAAGACAAAATTGCAAGTGTTTCTGCTGATTTTGGGTCTCAGTCATTCTATATGTACTGTACCACTTTAACAACCTCGAAAGCAATGCAGTCAATTACTGTGACTCTATAAAAGTGTGCTGTGCACAGAACAGAGAACTTTTTCTTCCAGTGTCCCAATCTGTGCTTAGGCCCTGAGAAAACACAGAAGATAATCATTATCTGAACAAAGAACACTTTCATTTCACCCACACATGTGCTGTAAGCTATGATGCACACGTGACTCAGCTCCCAGCTTTAAGTTCAGCTCAGGCTGGAGCTCCACCTGAAGGAATGCGTCATCAACAGAGTTCATCACATTTTGCACAGGCACTGTTTCCCCATGCACTTTAATTTTGGGCAAGTAATGCCACTGACATGGCACTGGACAATGCAAACAAGATCTTATTGGAAACAGCATCATGGTAAGGAACGCTTAAACTTGTTTTACTACTAACTTACATTTCCTGAGAAGTGGAGATTTCTTTCTTTTTTAAAATTGTCACTTCAGGAAATAAACCAAAAACATTGTTGATATGCTGAATGACCTTTTCATCATTGCTCTGTTGCTTCCAAGATAGCTGCAACACTATACTACTTGCAACATGAAATACTTTCAGAAGCAAGGCTCAATTTTAAGATCTTCAAGTCTCCATTTCCCAATTTTTCAATTTCCAATTAATTATAATATTATTTTAAACATTTATGATGCATGTGCCATTCATCAGATTAATGTAGACTGAGAAGTTCTGTCCTTAAGGTGCTAAAAATTAAGCTGTTGGAATGAGCCCTGGTATTCTGACCTTTTCTTATATTCTAGAACATACATTTCCATATAGACAACAGTACAAACCCTGCAATTTCAGCAGCAGACCACAAGTGCCTAGCATTCTCTCCTCTCTTTTGAGAAATTCACTGAATATAAAAAAATGTGACACCAGAGATCTGTTCCAACTATAGTGTCTGAAGCTGTATTTTACTATTATAATGATAAAAATGTTTTCTCTTAGTAGTTTTCTTGGACACAAATGCTTGGGAACCAAACAGCAGCATCAGTCTTTAAAGGACAGTAAGGAAAGGCACAGGAAGTGCAACATTTCTAAGAGGCTCTCTATTAGCTTCTGATACCACACCCTCATTCAGAGTGGAGTTACAAAGCCTATGGAAATACATCAGGTGATTTTATTCTTTATAGGTACATACTGCTATCCTACCACTTGGTCTTGAAACAGATTTTCATTTTTCCTGGCAGGTTCTGAAAAATATCTGTGGTTCATGCAGCTGCCCGTTACGTCATTTTCAAACTAGAGATTACCCATATTTGTATTATTATTTACAGGTGCCTACATTGCACACTCATACTCACAGAGGTCATGTTAATACTTCATTATTCAACCTCTTAGCAGCAGCCATCAATTCAGGGGAGAAATCAAGCAAGAGGTGCCTTGCTATAATGGCACTGACAGCTCCATTTTTTTTTCCCTCTACCTAGAAATGAAGAGCTCATTTTCTTATAAAAGTGATTCATAATAGCAGCAAGATGAAGTGAACTGTGCTGAAGACTGATCATCTTAATATATTAAGTGTTTGCAAGGATACTGAGCTGTCTAATGCACTTAGTTATAATCAGATGATAACTGTTGAGTTTAAGTATTTTTAATTTAGCTTGGTCTACATTTCATGTGCCATTCTAGACCCGTGATACAATTGCTTTTAGGAAAATAAAATTTAAATAATAAATCAACGTGAGCACAACTATAAATTCAACAGAACAGGGAGATTAGGGAATCTTGGTATCAGTTCCATTCTCCTTTTTCTGGTCATTTTCAACTATTTTCCACCAGGAATTGTGGAAGGGATTTAGAGAATAGTTTCAGTAACTATCTGTGTTTATGTATTTAAATATCACTGTTTTCTGGAAGCCACAGTCCAACACTGGAGTCTATCCAGTTATCATTTGTTAAAACTATTCAAGTGTTTGAGAGAAACAATCATTTATCTGAGAGAAGATGGCAAAATGCATTTTTATACTTCTTCAGGTTCCTAATAGAATGGAAATAGAAAATTTCATTTTTACTCCAGAAAATATATATTTTTTCATTAATGATCACCTTCATTGCCTTGTTAAATCTGCTTCTAACAAATCTCAGCTTATACCTCCTGGCCAAGAACCAACAATTCCAGTTCAAAGTAGATTTACTAAGATAATTTAACTATGAGACTCCCCTGGAAATCAGATTTCAGCTCTACATATGAAATATTCAGAATGAAAACAGAATGAAAACCTCAATATCTGCATCTGCTAAACTCTTAGCAAGATGCTATACAGAAATACTTCCATGATAAAACCAGGAGGATGTTCATGACCAAAAGGACATTTGCAGGGATAGAAGTTGTCAGGATGTAAATGGACTGTATATTAAAGGAATGTGATTCTCCATCTAATGAAACCAGTTATGTTTTTAAAGTCTCAGATAATAGCACAAATCACCGAGCCTAAAATCTGCTACTGAAATGTTATTAGAAAAAAAAATTAAAAAAAAAAAGATTTTTTTTTTGTACTGATCAAGAATATTCTTTAAAATATTCTTGAAGTCTAAAGGAAATCCTTTCTTATATATATGGATAAGATTTTTATGTATGCCTAACTACCAGTTTGAAGGAAATGTCTCATAAATTAGGTGAGCAAGCAATCAAGCTTCTAGGTAACATAAACATTCTGAAAAATGAACTAAATACACATTTTTAGTAATTAGAACTAAAAACAATGATGCATGACATTTCCTCTAGAAGAAAAGATCAGGTTTCTATGGTTTCCCCACGAAAATAGCTATTGGTCTATGCTGGCAATGGTAGCAATGTAGGTATGTGGCACCGTGGGCCAAAATGGAAAGCTCTGGTTCCCTGGTTAGATTTTCATATGCAACTAACACATTTCTGCAGGAGCTAAAATTTAGCTTTATCATGCATCATACATCCTGTTCTCATAATTCCTACATCTGTGATATCTCATCTATTCTTGTAGAGACTTAACTGAGAGAATTTAAAGGTCAAGGAATTTTCACCTCTAAGTGAGATATGGATTCTCATGTGGTAAAAGAGAAAAACAGTCTGATGAGAAAAAAATCTGGCTAAGTGAGCTAAAATAAAAACTCATTCTCTTCTGAATTAGATTAATTGATGAGATTATATTTGCTGAGGTAAGTACTGAGGCTAGGACCTGTTCTTTAATCTTCTAGAAGAATGAGATGAGTGGGTGTTAATTACCATTCTACATGCTCTTTTCTGCTTGTAAGAGCTTGATAAGTAGGATGTTAACATCTGTTTCCCACTTATATTTTATTGTCTGCCCAGTTTCTTTATTATTCATTTGGCTGTGCTATGTTTTGAACAGGAGTACTTTTAGAGAAGAAAAATGTGAATGTGTTGTCCTTGTTGCTGGATGAAGCAGGACCAAGATTTCAGAGAATGACTTTGGTTGGAAGGGACCTTAAAGATTGTTGAGTTCCAACCCTACATCTCAATATTCTTATATACTACATAACAAAACGTAACTGTACTTATAATTCTCATTTAATGTAAAAGTTTCAATGATCGCACAATACATGAAGGGTTAATTTTTGCCACAGATAAAATTACACTGAATTAATAGAGTGTGTAGCTAACATAGTTTACTTTTGAAGAAAGAAAAATCTGCTTCATAGTTTGGAGCTATCAGCAGAGAATCAATGGAAAAATAGGAAAAAGTCTGACTCCCTCCCATAGTGATACTATCCCAACATAAGAACCTGCGCATGCGTACATACACATATATGCAGAATTTACCACTATCTTTCTAAATTTTCAAACGTGGATAAAATATTGAATTCCAAAATTTGCTATCTGTTTCAACAGATTTTCACCACATTTTAACTTCTTTTCCAAATACTTTTACTTAGTGAAAACAATAAAATACAGTCAACTGCAAAACAAATTTAATGTCCAGCCAGCTCACTGATGTACAAAATTATTTTTCATTATACACTATTTGATTTTTATATTACCAAGAAAGACCAAATAAAGCCAGGATTTACAGCAATCATTAATTTCAATCAGGTGTAGAGTTGGAAGCCATGAATATTGTGAGCAATATAGATAAACATTTTAGTGTTAAAGTTGTGAAGGTAAATAGACACCTCACAACATATGTTTGAAGCTTTTGAATCTTCAACTCTCAGAGCCTTCAGTAAAAATTAAATATCTGAATGGGCACCAGATATATAGGGTTTGGTTTGCATCAACTTGCACAGCACTTCCACAGGACAGTAAGGAATGACTGTTGGAGATGGATGCTCTGCTCCTCCCAACTCTCCTCCACACTGCAGGCCAGCATCCTCCCCTGCTTTCACTCTAGAGCAAGTAAAATCATGCTGTTTATATAAACAAACTTTACCCTTGCCCCACTAAGCCAAAAAATAAAGAAAATGTTGGGGGTTAGTAGCCTTTCAGATGGCAAGACACAGTGCAAAGCAGAGGGGGAGGGACAAACAATTGTTAAATGAAGCAGGGAAGGAAGCGAGCCCTGCTCAGAGGTAGGTGCCTTGCTGCAGCTCCCGCTCCTGGGAAGAACTCCGAGAGGCTTTTCTGAAAAGGGCTGGAGAGGAGCCAGGGTGAATAATAACTCCGTGTAGCCTCTGAGCACTGCTGGAGCCACTGAGTATTAACAAACAGAATTAACATTTACAGGTTAAAGATCTGTTTGGTCAGTGCTTATTTTTCAACATTAAATATAATTTACAGCTGGCTGATTTGTGGGCATGGAGTCATTTAGGATATTAAGCAGTACCTAGTAGCTGCTTCATAGCTGCTGAACAGCTTCAAGTCTTCCGCTCAGCTCCCTGTGTCATCCCTCTTAAACAAAGGCACCATTAATAAACTGCTCTGCATAGAACAAAAAAGGACTGAGCACTGCAGCCTCATTTCAGAGGTAATAGACTTAATAATGAACAAATGACACCGGTATAGTTTTAAGCTATTATTTTTAGTAATGCATGCACCCTTCTATAGCTCTGTATGTGGTAAGCCTAGCTCAAGAAAAACATTCCATGGTTATTCACATCACAGCCTGTTTTGTGATACTTTTTTGTAAAGAGCTCCAGACAAAAGCTTTCAAAGGACTACGTGCCAAGATCAGAGCCTGTTATTACTTAGGAAAATATTACTGAAATCAATGAGAACTGGTATAGGAGGGGGAGCAGAAACCAGGAAAGTAGCATCTCAGGGTTTCACTCCATATCTGTCTTTAAAAGAAAAATTCAACTTGCTCATCCTTCACTTACTGTGCATTGCTTGAATGCAGTAATTGAGTGAGAAAAAGAAAAAAAAAAAAAAAGCAAGAGGAAAAATAAATGTCTATATGAGGTTTCCTTATAAACCTAAATTCTTGGCAGACAAAACTTCAAAATTGCCAAATATTTCAAAGGAACTTTTGGGATACGTAGTGAGTGAACTTTAAAGCATCTCCTGGGATCTGCATGAGGAGTTATGGTAGCTATTTGAAACCAAACTAAATATAGAAATTTTGCATAGATTCAAGCCCAAGTCAGACGGTGCTGGCAGTTCAAGCTGGGTTCTCCTTTGAGCTTTCAATTTTGTTTGAATGTGAAACTCTAAGCAAAACTCAGGAGATGCAAACGCATGCAGACAGCTTCCCCCGAAGTGCTAACTAACCCAATTGAACTTCAGTCTATTTAAAATCCTGCAGGCAAACACTTTGCTCAGAACAGTTCTTTAGTCACTTAGATACATAAATGGAAGATAAAATGGTAGAACAGCACTCAACCACACAAAAGCATATTTAGATAACAACAAGAAAGTGTCTGTGCTCCACACAATCTCAACAAAGGGCATCACATAGCATCCTCAAGTATCTCTACAAGCTGTGATGACATCTGTGGGCCATCTTTTGTCGTCCATCTCTAAAATGACCTAGATTGAAGGAAATTTTGAGTAAGGGATATGGCAATGACCATCTTCCTCCTGGTCTTTATTGCCAGAGCCATGACTTGTATGATGATACAACAGATATCAGCCCAAAATGCAGAAATGCTGTCAAAATCCTCCTTAGGATCACAGAAAACTGGAAAGAGTGAAACTAGGATGATTTCATTGTGTCTTGCCAGTTACCTGTAGCCTGATAAGCTGAGGATGCACCAAATATGTACTTGCAGACACTAATGAGAGTTAGCACATAGCACAATACTAAAACTACACAGCACTGTCTGTTGGGAAGAGGAGAGGACCATCATTCTGTCTGACACCAAAGAGGACAGCTGGCCAGGGACTGTTCGGTTCAGGCAAACTAACAAGTAATTGTGTGAAATGTCAGTGTGGTGACTGCTGACAGACTGTTTTGGTGTACCTGTATAGACCATTGATGTGTTAGCAAAAAATTCTGCTGTCCCTTGCTCTGCTCCCTTCCTGTGTCATCCTGAATCCATAGAACAAGAGCTCCTGTAACAAACACTGTGCATCACACAAAAGTACTGAGATGCATTAAGTGGTGAAAAAAATATCATTTTATGGAGAAAACTGCTGCTACTACATAAATAGGCTATTCTCACAAACACCCAGAAAACAAGGAAATGCCGGAGCAAAGAGTGGGGGTAACAGCATGCTTGCTCTGCAGGAGGAGGAGGAGATACAAAGGCCAGAGGAGAAGTGCCCATTTTGGGGCTTCTGAAAAAGGAGCATGGCCATCAGGTTGCTGTATTACTACCACTGCTTTGCAATCAGCCTAACAGGGAGGATCACACCACAGAAACTGCCTCATCCTCTGCTGCCAGTTCTCAGATGGAATCTGTCTTCAGGGCTTCGTTTTGAGCTACACTTCTGATGAAAGGGCTACAACCTTAAGAACTGTTACAAAGCAAAATTAATTTCCATCATAACTACCATTCCTCTGTTAACAGATGGACAGCTGAGACAACGAGGGTGTTATCTGTTGAAGGTCACAGAGGAAATCTATGGCAGAACCATGGTTTGAACCCAAGTCTCTAGAGTCCAAACCAAATGCTTTAACCCACAAGCTATTCTTTTTTTCTCCAAATATCCCAGCTGGCATGCTGCGTACTCAGTACAGCAGGTAGGGGCTGACATTCCAAGTGCTTTCAATTGGTATTATTAGCATCTAGCAACAAAGACATGTGCAGTGGAGTACTGGCAGCCAAAGGGATAAGTGATGATTGTAAGATAAAGTGTTTGTGTTTCTAGCCATCTGTTTGCAAATAATCCCAACTATTATTTTTAGGAGAACTGATTCTGACATAGCTGTATTTCTGGTGTAGGGTGGCTCCCTGCTAGTGGATGGCTGAGAAAAAGCATTAGCTGCTAGCAGAAAACAGAAACACAATACTTTATATACTCCTAATGCATCCTACTGATAAAATACAAGTCTTACATCACATTTCTAGCTAAATATAACCACAACATCTGGATGACAAAAAACAGTGCATTAAGCAAGCAAAGATGAAGGTGAAATGTACAAGATCAAGATCTTACTACACAGAAGCTTTTGCTTTCTAAATTTTGCATATCTCATGCTGGAATAACTTTTATAAGAAATACCATTTCTGTTGGCATTATCCCTACCCCTCCCCACACATTGTTCCTGGTGCTGCCTTGCTTTCCTAGCACTCACACACAACAATGTAACTCCTACCAAAACAAGACACACAAGCATCCAAGGAGCATAACAGATATTAGCTTTGCCTCCTTTTGTGCTATGAGAAAACAACAGCTTCAAGAGAAGACCAGATGAGAGCAAGGAAGGATCGACTGCTTGGAAGCAAGTACAAGCACTGCCAGGATATTCTCATGCACAAGGAGCACTTTTCTCACTTGCAGAAAAAAAGGTAAAGTGAAAGGCATCTCCTCCCTACCTAAAGGAGCAGGTCAGCGAGTGAAGCCTGCAGGTGAAGATGAAGGCTGGAGGAAAAAGAAAGGTCCCTAGGTAGTGAGTTTTGTTGGGAACCTTTTGTAAATCAGAACAGACTTTTTCTGGAAATTCTGCAGGCCTTTTCTTCAGCAGTTGGTTGAGCATTCCTCCACAGCATCATAAACTTAGTGTGACTGTTTCATTCCAGTAGACCAAAGTACCCTCTATGTGTTATAAATCTATAAAGTTAATGGCAAAACAAGTTATACGTTCTGATTTATTGTCTGCTTTGGCTCAAACCAACAGAACTATACATTCAGGGGGGAAAGAAAACATGCTGTCTCTATATTTATAACCTTGTCATTTAAACCTTTGGCAGCCTTTCAGCTTCTCCATATGTTCACTGTATTAAGCTTTACCATAGAAGGAACTAAGAAGCAAAGTCGAAAGAAAGCTGATATTGTATGGTTTGAAAGTCTGGCAGTAAAAATAATAATCAAGGAAAATTTTTAATAACAGCCATTCTGCGGTACCTCTGCTGCTTCAAAGAGCATGTAATGGAACACCATCATCCTTAAGCATTGCTAGCAGACTGTCTTCAGACAAGAAGGCTTAGGACGTAACATCAAAGCTGCCATTACCCTTGTGTGCAGCATAAACAGAACTTGATTCAGAAGGTGATACCTGAAAGAGACAAAATTCAAATTCAGATATTGTGAAACTTCTACACTATCTGAAGAACAGTGTAAAATAGCAAGGAATAAAAATTATTTTGGAGGAAGGTTTGGAAATGAATAACAATAGGTCTTCTACAATCTAGTGTTACAATTTATAGTTATTCAAGTATTCTAGTACAGACAACTTTTAAGTATACTTTCATCAACAGTCATCTGACTGATATATAAGCATCTGTCTGCAGATGGGATACTTCTCCTGAAAGTACTCTCTTTAGACAGAATTCCTAGCACGTATCCTGCTAAGAAGACAAATAACATGAAATAGCCTTCTCAGGCTGAAGTGTTATCTCTTCACATTTCTATCAACAAAGTTTTGAAGATGAAAAGGTTTATGATTCTTACTTAGATGTTGAATCTTTGCATTTGTGCTTTGAGATGTAAAATTTTTATCATCAACAAATTCTACTCTTTTGTAGTATGATGAGGATTCCTTTTAAAACACACCCAGCTACGAACAAGAGAGAACTGCAACAGCTCCGACTTCCACCCAGGGTCTGTCAAAGCCCCATGGCACTTCCTGAGAGCTGGGGGGCCTTCACCTCTGGAGAACAAATCACAATTGTTTCTTCAGTGAACCTTTCCTCTTGAAGATTAGAATGAAAAGTAGATAATTACATAGTTGCCTTTAAACCATCTATGACTGTGTGCAGTGTCATTAGTAGTCAAGGTTGCTAATCTTGTGCAGTAATGCTTTGCTTCCTTCGGAGAAGCTGAGCCTGGAGCATGATCCTAGCATGATCCCAACTAACTGATGGGATGAGTGAAAAATCCACATGATAAAAATACACATTTCTTTGGAATTCAGTATTTTTCCTCACTGACAACTTCCTAAATTGTTTCCCATCATAAGCAACAGAGTATACACAGACAGCTGAAATATTGAGTTAACCTACTACACTGCGCAGAAACTAAACAAATCCTTATTTGCTCCTTAGTATCCATTCATTTTCCATTTCATTTCCTTCTTGTTTATGTCACTTTTCTCTGTGCAGATTGTTCTTGTTGCTTCACTGAAGGTAGATAATAGATAACTTAACTGAGGGAGTTTCTGAAGCCTAGTTAGAGTCATGTTTAGAAAATACCTCAAGAAAAAAGAAGTAATCAACCACCGCTCACTGACTTTGATACATTCCTGAACTTCAGTACTTCAAAGTCTGGTGAAACAACAAAACTTCTGGCATGATGGAAAATTAGGCAAGGTCAGTCATCTAGAAATGGCGACCTAGCTCGGCTGTGTGATTCAGTTGCTTTGTCACCTATTCCATTCTAAGTTTTTCAATATTACTGTTACTGCGTGAAATGTTTAATTATCTTTCATATTCTTTGATGCTTTCGGCAGTTCATTAAATAGGGTGAGAAACTTCTGAATTATTCCTTTAAATGACTTATATGGAAGAAAAATAAGATAATTTCAAAAAGCATAGCAAAAACAAATGCTCGTTTTCAACTCTTCCCAGTGGAATTCATCTGGTTTCTATTAATCAGAGCATTCATAATTTTGTTGACATTTACACATATTTTTGCAGTGCGATTATGGGATAGTATTTTATGAACTCACTGCATTTGCCTTGAAAATCATCACAATCAGATCTTGACCAGCAAATAAATCAAGCAGAAGTACTGCATAGGAAATATATATATATATATATATATATATATATATATATATATATATACACACACACACTGATTTAGAACTGACATTAAAGCCTCATACTACATCTTTGATTTGTAGCCTTTCCTGTTAATGAATCTAAAAAATAAAAATAAAAATAAATAAAAATAAAATAAAATAAATACTGTTCTCTATTAAAGTATTCAAGTATTCTTAGGTAAATATCACTGTAAGACTTTACTATATGATGTGTTATGAATCACCATTGATCACATCAAGTGAATAGGTATCAGTACATGTGGATGTCAGCCATTACTTCAAAAGAAATACTTAAAAATAAAAACAAATTAAACTTACCCCAACTTAAATCACTGGAGCAGCAGACAGAGCAGAACTGACACATTACAAACATTATTAATACTTAGGCTTGATTCATTTTGCTTTGGCATTCCAAAACCGTCTGGATTAAACTGTTGTTTTAAATACTTATCTTCTGAAATTCAAAGCAACATGTCAATGAAATATGCAATTTGTCAGTACTTTAATTATCTCTATGCTACATATATATATATATATATACACACACACATATATATAAATTAATAAATAGATCTTGATGTTAGATGTTTATCAATCTTGACTTTTTTTCTGAGAAAATTGTATGTTAGTAATGAAAGTAGAATCAAATAATCAGAATCAGTAAAAAATGCTTAATTCATGAGACACATACACAAAACATATCTACTAATGAATAGAAATTGAACATCTTTTTTATGGCTGTAAAACACTGTCTTTTTAGCTGGATATGAGAAATATTTAGGTGATTAAACACAAAATAGTTCATGAGTTTATATTTTTCATGAAGGTGTACAAGTATGATTGCATTTCAAAACTTTGGCATTAGTTATACGCAGTTAACATGAAAACTTCCCAAATGTTTTGTCATTTTAAAAAATAATCGTCAACACTGGGACCAGTTTTTATTTTTATATATATATATATATATATATATAAATTTTGTTTAGCTCGTACAGAGTCAAATTTGTATTTAATTTGTACAACAAGTAAAATCCAAAAACATATTCAACTACTGCCTGAATTTTATTAGAAGACTTTTGATGTGTGAACAGTTACTGGTTGAAGTATTTGAAAAAACACAATTCAACTGATACTGTGAAAGAATAAAATACATAGCACTGAGGAGCTTTCATAGAGCTCTCTGCAATAAACGTACAGCTATGAAATCAATTTATGGGACACCACTTTGGTCACGGAAGAACTCTAAGTGAGGCAGAAAATTTATTATTGAAGTAAGATGCAAAGAGTAATTTCCCAAATACTACCCGGCATCTTAAAACGCTAGGGAAATAGCATATGAACAAAAGTATTTATATCTCCAAAATAGCAGAAGTAATCTATAAAATAAGATAACATATTGTACCAGTCAGCCTCAGTTTTATACAGAGAGAAACACAAAATCTTTATACTTCTGCTTATGCAAATTATTGTCTTGTAGTGGGTAAACTCAAGCTAATGAAATAAGATGATTATGACCACAAGGATTACTTTTCTGTCGTAACATCCTCCTTTTAATTGCTTAATAGTAAAAAACAATGGTAACATATAATATCAGGCATATGTGAAAAAGTGGTATGGGCATAAAAAGGGTACACTTTTGGAGAGCTTCCTATCACCTATGGATGTCTGTAGATAGTCTGCCTGCATGCAACGTTCCCAGACCACTCTTTCCCTTCCACAACCTCACAGACTTCTTTCCAAAATGGTTTTGGTTGTTGTTTTTAACATATTTCCCACAGACATGCCTAATTTTATGAGTAAAAGCTGGAAATTTAGCATCTGATGCTCAATCTATCTGAAAAGTTTCAGATGTAATTATGCCAGTTCTGTGCTTTCTTGTCTTCAAGTATACCAATATAAATAGTGCTTATTTGAAAGGTATGTCAAGATTTCCCAGGGTTGATTATGCACTTCCCACAACAGCTGATCCTTTACAGTAATCTGTAACACACAACTTAATTTTAAACATTGTCTTGGCACATTCAATATTTGATTCACAACAGTAATAGACATTGAAAAAACAATTGTAAACGTACACGTACTTTACACACGCTTAGAAACAACAATTCAATTCTCTCTTCATTGACAGATCAGCAGATTACTTTTGATGATTCTTTGCAACTAGAGGTAAATATTAAAAGTAAGACTTTCCCCTTTTGCAATCTGGACAGTTAGAGTTTTTCCCCTAATTTATATAGTTAATAGTAATGAATTACAAAAAAGAAGTTGTGAGAATAGGGAGGCAATATTTCACAATGGATTAAGAGCACAGCTTCACCTTCTGTAAGCAAAGACCCACGGTACCTCAACTCAATTATGCTATGAAATATTAGCTAAATATCTTCAAATCTTTCACAAAGAAATCCCTATCTTTGAAATAGACACAGTGACACAAAATACACTGATTGCCAATAACTACTGTACATTACCAGCAAAATGATAAATACTTATTACCACAACTAAAACATAAAAGGATGATAAATGATCTTTTATTATTGCTGTTGTTTTTGGTGGTTTGTTTCAAGAACATTTGCCCAAACAACTCTGAAAAATCATTCGATAGGGTGGTGTGGGATTTCTTCAGTAGGATTTTTTTTCCCTATACAGTATTGAAGAAATAGTATTTATTCATGGCTTCACTGGTTTAAAATGCAGTTAAACCAGGACATTGGACATTCACACAGCCATATTTGGTACCACAGGCAGAAAAAAGCTTAGGGTTGGCAATGATTGTGTTCATGATTCTTCCACCACTGCTGCCACTCAGTCTCTGTTATAAACAGGTAATTCTCTTCTAGACATCTCCCTCAAACTAGTTTCACAACAACGGTACCTGTTAGCATCTACCTTGTAAAGAACTTATTTCTTGTACTGTTGCTTGAGGATAATTTAAATTGCTTCTTATCCACAGGGTCTTAAATATAATCAATACCTACTAACAGCATAGACTACCAGTCAAAGAGAGTTGACATATTTTCATTTGACCTTTATAAGCAAACCTTCTTAACGATGACACCTCAGTGTTTAACATCAGCAGGTTGTTCCAACACTATTCATCTTTGGAGAAACTACAAGACCAACAAAATCAATGGCGAAAAGGACAGAATTTCATCCTTGAAGCCGGATTAAATAGTAGGTAATAAAAAGCTGCAACAACTAGGATTTTCTAAGTACACAGACTATGTTTACATATACCTCACCAAATATGCTATAACAAATGAGGCAAGCTGGAAGGGTGCAAATGTAAAACATCACTTACAGTGTATCACTGGGATCAATCTCTCCCTGCAATAGTGTGACTTAATCTTTCATAGGTTCTCAGTTTTCTAAGATATTTTGATACCATTTGGAGCTTTCTTGATTACAAACAGTTAATTCTATCCACTTTTGTCTTTCATTGGAAGAGCCAAAATATGCAACACAGAGTTATTGACAAGAGACCAATTATTATTTGTGCACTAATGACATACTCAGTTGTTTGCATAAAGCTTTTTGCAAAACATGAAACACCTGACAGATTTCAGCAGTAAATTCGTATGGTTACGAATGCTATGCATTGCAACAGATGGGAGAGAAAAGGCTAAGCAGAGGAAATTCCAGTCTCCACTGATTCCTTGCACCTATCTGCAAATGGCAAGTGCTGAAGTAGGGAGCAAAGTGAAGTCTGCAGGATCTACACCAGACCCAGCTCGCTTTGTCCAGGGAGACATGCAGTAGTTAGTCATTGGCTACTACACTGCAGACTGCACAGCAGACTCCATTGGTGTGCAGCTCAAGCATTCATCACTTGGCCAAGATGCAATTTATTAAAACATCAATTAAATTACACTATGTCCAATATGATGTGAATTTTACAGCGGTATCTAATGTAATGCTCTGAGTTTGCTTTATTTCCACATTGAAAACCTCAAGGTAATCACAGGAAGAAAAATAACCAACCATATAATCAAATATTATCTTTTACAGCCAGAAATAGATTGCATCCCTAAAGCTGAATTACCATGCATCTTATTCTACATTATTTTCTGCAATTACTTCTTTGATTACCAGTGTGATAATGTTGAGATGAGTTTTCAACCTTTCAGCATTAGACCTTTATACACAAATATGTTTTGGAGAATAGTAAATGATTTAATAGTGCATCCATAATAGTAGCAGTAAAAACTGTATCAGTGCTATAACTGAGCTAATGGTGAATCTGACGGAAAGACAAGATAACAAAGGAGAAACGATGCAGTAAAAATTGCTTTGCTTTGAGTCCAAATGGTAAAAGTAGCTCGAGTAGTCTAGGATTTCATGTGCAGATAATTTCCAAAAGGAAAGATTTGAATATAATAAAAAGGCATTAAGTAACACATGAATAAAAAGAAGAAAAAACACAGGATTATTTCACCTGTACTGTCATTCTTTAAAATTACTGCCATCAGGAGGCTTTCACAATTTTGGAAAACTTGCCTGAGATGTTGTTCTTCTTCACTTCAGAAAAGTGTCTTAAAGAGCATGAAATTCTTCATCTAGTGAGAGTAATTGGAAAGGTTCTTGAGCATGCAAGAAATATGAAATAAAGATGCCTGATTAGAGATGACAAATTGGATGCTGGATAGCAGTAATGAAAGCTACTGTAGATAATATGCAGCAGAAAAAAATGTCTCGTGATTTTCATATTAAAATGTAAAAAGAAACCCTCTTTCTTTCATTACTTCTCTTAACATTTCCAATTCTCTCTACCACTTCATTTATTTTATACAGTAGATTAATGTCAGGGGCAAGCCCCTCTTTTCTATCATAAATAACGACATTTGTTTGAAGAGAGGAAAAGAAAAAAAAGAGCAACAACAACAAAAAAACCAGGCATAGACTGACCAATGCTTAGGCTGGATTTGAATATTCCTTCTTCAAACTTCTGTTGAAAAGTCTGAAGACAGGTTTTGCTATCACCAAGCCTGTTAGAGGTTTGACTTCAATTTGGAATGATGTAATTCTTGCTGAAAAAACCATGTGTAGCAATCTATGTGCCCACTTGGAGGGACAGAGATAGCAAAGGAAATGAGTGGTGTTTGCCAACGATGTTATCAAACCATTAAGGTACATCCTCAGTAACATTATTTTTTCCTAAATAAAAAGGAAGGAAGTGTTTTACACATATGGAATGCTGCTGGTATTTAAGCTGCAGTCTCTGAACTGCTCCCTGAGTATACTCTGTTCTTTCAAAGCACGCATTGTGCACTGCTCACCTCTATGCAAGGATGCTCAGGAGCTACTGGTTTAGATAGGTTCAGTCCTTCCACTTTGCTTCCATGAACAATGCACAGTTTGCGCTTGCAGGTTAATGTTCTTCTCCCTTTATATAACAAGAGTTAACAGATGGTACAAGTTGTTCCATTGACTTCAGGTCTCATATGGCACAAAAATGTCAGAAAGTACTTCTGCAGCAAATCTAAGCCATAATGTCACTGTCTCACCCACTCCAGCTCAGCAGAAGCTGTGCTTGCACACACCTGCAGGCAGCGGGGCTGGCAGCCCGCGTGCAGCTCCACGTGTGTCAGCAGTGTGTGGTTGGCATGCTGTGGGGCTTCTGCACAGCACAGCCGTCAGCATGTGAACACAATGCCATCTGATGTGGCTTCAGCTTTAAAGCAGTGGATCATTTTGATAACAGCAGGTAGGAGTAGGAATTACCCATAAAACACTGCTAAGCACCTCTGCTGCCTGGAGGCTGAAGTGCTGCTCACACTGGGTATGAGCATCCTAGTTAAACCCCACAGAAATTACTGGAATACTTTTGAAATCACACTGATGATCTTAAACAAGTGAAAACATTCCATAATCCTTCCACCTGCATATGTCAATTCACATGCTTGTCTTTTCTTTGGGTATTGATATAAATGGGCACAAAAAGGAGCAGTACACAGTTCCCTTTTAGTCTAACTCAAATAAATGCATTGTCAGCAATTTAGAAGTAAAAAAAAATGTACCTTTATATTAATTCAATTGAATGGATGAAAAGGTAAAATTTTGCCATCCAAAGAAGTCAGTATTATAATGATGACTAAGTTTAAGCACAGAATTGTACACATGAACTTCATGTAATGGTGCACATTACACCTGTGCCAGTGATGCTCAAGACAATGTCATTGTTACACATTAAGAAAAGCTCCTCCAAAAGAGTGGCTGGGCATGGGAACAGGGTGGTGGAGTCACCGTCTCTGGAGGTGTACAAGAACCATAGAAATGTGTTTCTTTGGGATATGGCTAGTGGGCAGTGGTTGTCAGTTGGACTAGATGATCTCAGAGGTCTTTTTCAATCTTAATGACTCTATGATACATGGATCAAAAACTACTACTGAAATGCTGAGTGGACTGGCACATTCATTATCTCATTCCTGCTCAGTAGGATGGGAGCAAAATAATGAAAAGCAGATAAAAATATATTCTATTTTCTTCTCTTTTCCTTTCCTTAACTTCCTTCTTAGAAAATCCCTGTCACACAGCATGCTGCATGCAATCAGCAGCCCTTCAGTCCATCCGGACCACAGCTGAGGAGACCTAGCACACAGGTTTTGTCCACACATCTTCCTTATAGATTATCACAGTGCAGTGTTTTCATGCCCACTGACAGAAACGACCAAAATAAATCCTCTTCCAAAGGGGATCCACAATAGCAGCAGACACAACACCGGCACATCCATTCCTCAAATGAAGCAATAAGAAGGAAAGCCCGCATTCCCTGTAGGAACCAGAGGCAACTTGTTTGGATGGGAGCTGTGCGAGGCAGGGAAACACAATATCTGTAATACATCAGTGAGGGATTTCCTGAACTCCTGGAGCAGAGGAGAGACTGAGCAGAGAAAGACTTCTTCAAAATCTTTGTCACAATTGCTCTGTTCACCAAATCATGTCATACTGTACCAAAACATTACCTTCATTGAGGCAGTGTATTGTCTGACAGGATGTTCATTAGAAATGAAGCTCTTGCTACTTAGCCAATTTTGAAAATTGCAGCAGAAAGCTGCCTGGAGCAGTAGGAATCACAGTAGCCATTTCTGTGTGCATTGTTCACGTGTTTTTAGAGATAAGAGGGATCCTTTGAAGCAGTTAAGAATTTAATCATATCCTTTACAGGTGACACAACTGAAAAGCACCCTGATTCACCTCAAGTCTGGGCTCAAATCTTCATAGCCTATAATGTTACTGTATGATTTTTATACAGTATTTTTATACTAGAATTGCAATGTATCAGCACAAAGGAAAGCATTCTGCTTGTTATCACCCTATATGTGCACAGTATAAAATGCTTTGTATCATAATTTATGCATAATAGGAAGCACATGAACGCCCCACAGTCCTGATTTGATTTAATACCTCAAAAAAGGGGAACTGACCAATAACATTCAATGAAATGAATTGTTACCAGTCAGCAAGAGACATCAGCTGGAGATTGTTCTGGTCTGGCACATAATAATCAATGAAAAAATATCACACAAGATTTTTTTCTTTTTTTTTTTTTTTTTCCCTCAGCTAAAATAAATATTCCAGGTTTTGCTCTCTTTAATTGTGGAGTTGTTGTTGTTGTTATTTTATTTTTCCATGTTCTCAGAAAATAAATAAAATATCCAGGAATAATATTTTGAGCTGGAATTTGTCATGAAAATATTGCCAGTAACGGCAAAAAGCACTGAGTAGTCAAAGAAGGTCTTTGCTGGGATACAATATTTTTCTGCACAAGTATACAGTCTAATTTTGTTCTCAAAATGATTCATGGCTTTTTTTTTTTTTTAAATAACTAGATATTTGATAATATTTGACAAGCATTGTCTATCCTACCTGATGTGCCACACACAGTAAAATGTAATTAATCTGAAACAATAATACCTAGCACCTTAAAGTCTCACATCTAAATCCACACGAACTTCTTGAGATCAACATCTCAGCATACAGACCATTTATACTTGCTCCCTAAATCCAGATCTGACTGAAGAGCAGTGATTGAATTATCTGAAATTTTGGAAAAAAAAAACCAAAAAAACTTTGCTATGAACTGGAACTCCACAATGAAAACAAGAATCATATTGCAAAGCCATTAAAAATACTATTTTTACAGCTTCAAAAGAGTAAACTTAACTTTACTAAACTGTAAGTAGAGGAAAACACAAAAAGCAAGCTGAACACAACAGGAAATTAAAAGTTCTTCTGCATATGCCAGTATCTTTTCTTTTTTAATTCTAAAACAGAAGAGCTCATTTTATGACCACTTATTTTCAGGATTCTAACTGAATTGTAATAAGTAGAACAAATATTTATTTTAATATAATCATCAATAAGTACTGATAATTACTCTGCAGAAAGATAAGGTAATACTTTTGAGCAAAAAAATAAATGTTTAAAGAAAACAAGCATGTACTGTACATTATTGCCATACAGGATTAAATTACAATGTTTACTCTGCCTTTACCATCTGTTAATTCAGGAAAACTGTATTGTCTACCTTGGTTTAGTTTTTTGATATCTCTGCCTTCCCTTTCAAAAAGTACATATGACATAGCCACAAACATTAATTTTGTTTTCACTGTTAGTACTTGTTTGCATGGCGTACTCTGGTATAAGACTCTTTGTCATTTAATTCACCTGAATTGCTATGACTTACTGTTTTAAACAAAAAGTTCTGGAATGCCTTTGGCACCATGAAGATGCATCCATGATTTCTGATGATGTCAGAAGGACATGTCTCCACCAGAAATGAAAGTGCCTACAGGGAAATAAAATGGAACAGAACTGAATTTCACATAAAGCTCTTTTGCTTTATCTGCTTTTCCCCTTCATATTCAGAGGTGACTATATAACCTTGTGATTAGATTGATCTCTGTCATTTGTTGTATGTTTAAAATCTTTAGAATTCTGATACAGAATTACTGCACAGATGCTGGGCTGTGATGGAGGTTAATAAAAAAGGAAAACACTGCCTGAAAACAGATGTTTGGATTTTGAAGCACAAATATAGCTGACTCTCAGCAGATAAACCCAGATTTCAGTCTAAGGGATAAGAGACCAACATTCCTCCTTTAATCTGATTTGGTATACTCGCTAGTATTCAGATAAGATAAAAGCATAAAAGATCAAGGTTCTTTCTTCTGAATGATTAATCAGTGTTTTGTTTTTGTTTTTTTTTCTTCTACAATACTTGGAGCATCTGTGTATCTAATAGAAGACAAATCTCATATATAATAGGGCTTCTAGGATTTACTACCAATTGCTTGTTTAAAAAAAATAAAGAGGTTGGCAACAGCAGACGAGCTTTAACGAGTTTTCATGAAAATCCTACCAAGTAATTAAAGTCTACATGTAAATAAACACCCCCAAAGTTTTGAAGAATATATAGCTAATAGGTTGGAGTTGGCCATAACTATTAAGTTGTAGCTACTATATTTCCCAGCATATAAAACTCACCAGTAAAAGTAAATAATTACTAATTAAAATGATAATTAATAAACATGGTGCCAGTGTTCTTATCAGTCTCCTTCACAGAATATTTTTGCCACTAGCTACAGCAAAAAAAGCAATTAACAGGAATTATGTGATATGCAAGTGAACAACTTATGATGTCAACACTAAAAAGTTTTTAAGAAAATAAACACTGACCTTTAAAATAAATAAAGGGACCTTAGGACTCCATCAAAACAGACAGATATGTGCAACGTGCAGAAAAATCAACTGAGAGGGCAAAAGCAATGGTTTGCTCATGGCCTGCAGGATGATTAAAACAAAAGTAAGTTCCAAATAGACTTCTAACATGAAAACATTAAACGAGGTTTCATCTAAGGAAGGAGGAGGAGCTGACTTAGTAGCACCTTAAAAGATTTGCATTTTAATTTTCAGCAATTGTCATGTAATTTGCAAAATTATTATACAGAAAAGTACCGCACATCAAATTCATAATTTGTGACACTGATAAAGACTATTAGTTAAATGTCTAATTGCTAAATTAACAATTAAGAATTGTATTTTTATACTTACAGCAATGTTTGAAAAACAGAAGACACTGAGTTAAGCTGAAATGGGATCAGGGCTGCGCTGCAATTTCTATTATTCTATGAAAACAAGGAATCAATTTTAATTATTTAAGATCACGTATGCAAGCACCACAAATAGCATCGTTGTGTGCATAGGTGCATATTCTAGAATAATTACAGTAAGACTGAACATTTTCCTTACTGTAAGGATTGTAACAGACTGACATATGATAATACCACAATATCTTCAGTACTCTGTTTACTACACTGCTGTTTTATGAAAAGCAAACAGTGGGATTCTATGGACAGCTTACTGATAAATTATTGATACATTCCAGAAGCTATAAGAAAAATAAGGAAGCTCTGAAGTTAACTCAAGAGTGAATTTGGTTGGTTTATTCCAATAATTACATTTTCCCCAACTTTTGTGCCATCTGTGCATATAGCACAGGAAAACCAATAGAGATTAATAAAGTGTCTACTGCAGCGGGGGCTGTAATGACTTCTAGCCACTGGGGATCCCCTCGTGAGGCCTCCCATGCAGATGCATGCACTGCATTTGCTTTTTCTTGTGTTGGGATGCTGACATCTTTCTCGTGAGGATCTGCAGAGAGACACATGGTCAATCTTTCATTTATTTTGCCAAATAAATTGGAAGTAAATCCACCAGCACTGGTATGGAGCTAATGACAGTCAGCTACAGCTTGACAGTGAATAACTGAAGTGCTTTTGAATCAGGACTCTGATTTTCACGAGGATCAGTTCAGAAGCCTTTCTTCCCCACAACTGTTCCTAAGAAGATGGAATGGACGTCAGAAATAGATACTGACAGACAATGTTGGATTCCTATATCACATTTCAAACACCAATGAAAATCAGCGTCCATAAAGCTCAGGGTTTCAGGAGCTCTAAAATGCTTACCCAACTAACTTACTACATAAAATGGAAAAGGAAATGCATAGATTATCTTCTGTACAGAGAAAAAAAATAGGAAAAGTGTGGATAAAACTAGTGAAATAGCTCATCTAATGAGCAGAAAGATGCTAACACAGACCTAATGCTTCAAACATAGCTGCTGCCAGCATAGCTCCCAGGCAACCCCACCAATCTACACAGTTGTTTAGCTTGGCCATTTCTCTGGCTAACCTGCTTGTAATTAGGCACTTTTTGTGGATATCATATTTCCATGTCACTGGTCTTTCATTATTTTTAATATGTTCCATATGATTTAATGAGGCTATGCTTTTTCAGAAAAAAAAATAACCCAGGGCAGGCCTCACTATTGTCTATAGTACAACAAGAAACCTTCAGGTCTTGTAAGTGATGATGTGACATCCAGCAAGGATGTCCTTCTCCTAAATGTCTTTCTATGACTCATGAATGATTTCACAGTGAGAATGGAGTACATAATCCTTCAAGTCCTAACAGTAATTTCAGAATAAAAATATATGGAGCACAACTGCACCGCTTCAAATTAGTAAGCTTACATATTTGCTTTACAGAACCTGTTATTTGATATACTGTGTACTAGGCAAATATTGTGTAGAGTTACATCTATGTATCATTGAAAATGTATTTAAAAATGTAATTTTCAAACCTATGAAAATTTGGTAAACACTTAACCATTCATAAATATGTACATACATTATCCTTATTGAATTTTGTAACCAAATTAATTACATACTGTAATGGAAGGTTGCAGAAGGAATGGTATACAATTCATATATTCAGATACAAGCAATTACATTGGCACTGCAAATAAAAGAATATTAAAAAAAATCTAAATTAAATATTACATCCCATTCTTCCTTTATATGAATTTTCAACATTAATTTTGAATTTTCATGTCTCTGTTTTGAGAAGGAGTTTGATGAGGAATATTACCTACAAGTAGCTGTTGATGTTGTGTTTCATTCAAAATATATTTCAGCAAAGAATGTCCAAATATATTAATTTGTGCTCTCATATTTTAAGAATAAATAAGATGCATTAGTTTTGGAATCTATGTGTAACGAAGACTTTTCTCACTTTGCTTTTCTCTGTGTTTTCATGGCCCATTGCAAACTCTCACAGTTTATTAGTATATTGAGTGATGACATTACTTTTCCCCACACCTTGAACCTCATATGAGATCACTCATATTGGAAACTGAAGGCAGCCTCATGTTTGCTAAAAGATTAATAAACTGTCTCTTAGCCATCAAAGTTAGTCCAAGCTTCAGTTTCCTATTGCCAACCCTGTCTGGCACTAATCTAAATATAATAATTACTTGTTCTTTTAATAACATCTTACAGGCTCAGAGCAGTGGACTATACACTCCAGTATGCAGTACTGTTACTTTATAAATTAGAAAGCAATCCTATGATCCACACAAAATTAATTTTACTTTTAATGAAATATTAACAAAAATCTTTCATTAGGGATCTCATATATTGAATACTCTATTTTCTCTAGCATCTCCAATATGCTTGCATTTTTCTTCTGTAAGACAAACATGGTTGCTAAATTGCCATTATCTGACCCAAATCACCCCAAATGCTGGCTATCTCCTTTTTTACATGATTCAAGCAAAAATTAGACTTCTTTTCTCAGTTCTTTTCATAATTTTGCACCTTTCTACTTTTGCTATATGCCTCTTCTAATTCCCAAATCAGATCTGCTATAAGCTTCTGCTCCCATCTTTATTTTTAAACTCTGTATAACTTCTTGGTACAGTGAGTCAGCTGCATGCAGTCGGTTACTTTCTGTTCCTCTGAGTTCCTTTCCAGTATAGCTAACATAAGAACACTGAAATATAGGTGACATTTTATTCTTCTTCCTTTTATTTCTCGACTTTAAACATTAGGATTTATTGCAACTTGCCAAACACGTTTTAGGTGCTACTGTAAAACAACATGATTCATTGATTCAGCAAGCACTTACAGCAAAATGATTCTTCAGAGCATTTTCAAATGGTGGCCTTTCCTTCAAGGTAAACGTGTACTAGCAAGAGCTCTGACAAAAAAAAAAAAAAGACACCAGAAAATAGTATGTATTGTATGTGCACACACAAACTCAGACACTTCACACTTACAAGAGCACAATGAGACATCCTCAGATGACAGGCTACTGAGGAATGCTGCTGCATGATAACAGCCTCCAATTCCCATTTCTCAAGGATAAGAATCAGTAAGTTATTTAGAAAATTTTTCAGTGACATGCATTTTCAGGGAGATGTTCAACAGGATTCCTGGTGCTGCAGGACCTTTGTGACGTGGGTAGAACTGGTTTACCGAGCTACTCACAATTTTTTTACAGTGATCAGCTTTCTTATAGGTAATAAGTGAACTATAGAAGGAAAATATGAAGCAGAGTGATTAACAACTCATGTTTTAAAATCTAGACTCTTGTTTCTTCAGTCGGTTATGACCCACAGTTTGTGTCTTTGTTACCTTGGGTTAGCAGTAGGACTTCCTATCATCATTGCTAACCATTTGTAGATGGAGTGAAAAAGCAGGAAACATTGCAAGGGGTGATGTCAAAGGCAATGAGGAAGAGGGAGATGTAAATTGAAGGCTGTTCATCCAGAACACACAAAAAAAAAAAATGCAATGACATTTAATTATTTAACCATAAAGTTAAATAGTTACTAATACTTGCTAAATTATCACCCTTTCCTCATGGGGTCCCATCCTCTAGGCAATCCCATAATAGAGCTGCAAAACAGAATTTGTCGGTCAACTTAGCTTGCTAAATTTCTCAGTCCACATTCTCTGCAATAGCCAGCAGCTGAATTTCTATTTCTGCTGGTGCTGGACTCAGCCTCCTTCACAACAGAGGAGTGGAGACACATTCCAGCCTGCAGACAGCCTGCAGCAGCGCAAGGCAAAAACCAAGCAGCCTGGTCAGACTGGAAACTGTCAGTGTTTCAGTCCTATTTCCTGAAACCCTTTCCTTTTCAGTGAACGAGACTCCAGCACCATGGAAACATTTAAAACACAGAGTCCATTTTTATGTTGTAAAGAGTAGAATAAATTTTCATGAGTTTCAGAAAAGACAAAGGGAATTCGGAGTGAAAGCTCCTCAACTCTCAAACCTAATTTCACGTGTGCAGGAATGCAAGATACATGAAAATATTTAACTCAAAGCTTATTCTTTCATAATTCAGGCAATAACCTTAGAACTGCTAATAAGTAGTTTATTCATCATAAAAAGGGTTATTAGTATTGCAGTAATGGATGTTATTCAAGTAAGAAATGTTCTACTTAGAATGCTTATTTATCACCAAAAGGTAAGGTTATTTCAAAGTTTAGGTGTCTCTTGAGCACTGGAACAGGATGCTCAGAGAAGTGGTAGAGTGACTGTCTCTGGAGGTGTACAAAAACCACAGACATGAGGTACTTAGGGACAAGGATTAGTAGGTGATATTGGTGTTAGGCTGCTAGTTGGACTAGATGAACTAGATGACTAGACCATTTATTGGAAGGGACCTTTAAAATCATCTAGTTCGAAACTGCCTACCACAAGCAGGGACACCTCCCTCCAGATCAGGTTGCTCAAAGATCTTAGAGGTCTTTTCCAACCTTGGTGATTCTATGATTCCTTCAGTCTGCTGTTAGACCACAAAGAATTCTGATGGAAGTTCCTCAGAACAGAAACTTGTCTGATGGGGCTTCATACAGTGATGAAGAAAAACAGATTGTGGATGCTTTTCATTTTTTAATTCAGTTCTAATGAATATACAATTACCTGTGTTCACACTTCTCCAGTCTGCAATAATCTTGACGAACACAGGATAGAACTGAAGGTGTCCCTGTTCACTCCAGATCTGTTGGATTAGACGACCTTTAATAACCCCCACCAACTCTATGTTCTCCAAGTTCTATGATGCCAGTAACAGCAAGTTGCTCAGCTGTTGTATTTCAGCCACATTAGAAGACTGGTGTTCACTGTTTCTAGTTTTTAAAGTAGATTACAGCTGCTATGTTGTTAAGACCTTACAATTATATCTGAAAAATAAATTGTATTATTAATAGGATGCTTATGGCCTGTGAGTACTAGATATTGTTGTTTACGATTTGCACTTAAAGAGGGATTTTAATCAAGTTTACCATTCTCAAAAATTCTGCTTTGCGTTTAAATAAGCATCCTTAAAAATTGATCTGTTTTGCTCAATTATACAGTGGCTCATTCGAAGATGAGGAGTAATTTATAATGCAGACTGTGAGCAAGGAAGATATATTGCATTGTTCTTAATCTGATCAAATTTTGGCTGATTTTTGATGACAATATCTGTTTATCATAATTATTAAGAGTTGTCTGGGTTAATAAAACTTGAAAGACTATATGTGAATTAAGCCAGTATGTAATGTTAAACTTATTATTTGTGTAAGGCTATCTGATTCCAGCTGTCCTTCATGGGTCTGTGAAGACATTTATTTCAAAATTGCTTCTTATACCACCACTGTTAAATAGTTCAAGTGTACAAAAATCCAATTTTTAGGAATGTATAACTTCATATTATGAACTCTCTCAGATGAAAATACCCTAAAATATATTATAATATCCCAAATCATATTTGATAGAAGAAATTCATTTTCATTAAAAACTACCTGGTCTTCATTGTAATTCTAATGAAATAGCCCCTTTGACTTAATGCTCACCTGTAGATGCCATTATTCAGTTGCACGTCCAGTACTATCATCATTAAAGGTATGGGCATGAGTTTCCAGGCTAAGGCACAGGGGCTTTCTGATAACAGGTACAAAATAAGTGCAACACAGTACTTTTGCCACAATAACAACTTGGAGTTAGAGAACTGAGTAGATAAAAACAGTGTTAAGCTGATACTAAAGTCAATAAACTATATAATGACAAGAGTTAGTGTTGTTCTGTTTCACAGTTCAATATAATGTAAGCTTTTGTTGCTTAAAGAAGGGCTTTATTGATGTTTACAGATAGACTTTACAGCTTGCTTGTCACCAGGAGAGCTGAGATGTGTATGTCTCAGCTTCAGCTCTGGATTGCCTGCACCATACTCAGTCTATTTTCAAGCCAAGCAGAATAAAAAATTTAATCTGAAATTCCTGTATCAGAGCTACTTGTTAAGATAATTGTCTTGCAATGATTGATCTAGTCGTGTCAAGATAATAAGGTTTTTACGGTCCTGAGGAGGATTTAATCTAATTTTTGGAGGGATTCTGATCTCACTGTTGCTGCTTTATCACTTTTAATCTCCACACTTTTATTTGAATTTGCTCTGCAAAATTCAATATACGTTTAGTTGACAGCTGAAGACACAGAATAGTCTTTTTGTACCAAGTTTTCCTGTGTTGAAACTGTGTTTTAAATCTTGTTATCATTACTCAGAACAAATCCAATTATGGAGTTGCTTAGCTACTTTACACAGAGAATACTCAGTATAATTTCTCCAACATAAAAGTACCTCTTAAAGAAAAAGTAGTGATTTTGAATAGAAGAAGGCTAACAGTGTCCATAATTATTTGGTTGAGGATTATTTGTGATTTAAAGAAAGGCTACCTAGGACTGTTTTAATAATAACTTTGTTTTTTTTCCCCAAAGCAAGGACAACTAGAACAAATCTGCTTAACAGCAAACTCATGAGCTTTTGGTTGGGGCTACAGCAACTGCAATGCTCCAGGCACCAAAATAAGGAGTGGGTTCCATAGCCCATGTGTGTCTGCTTCCTCAGAAACAGGGAAAAGAACTTCTGTCCTGCTTCTGGGATTGCACTGTTTGTTGTATATTCTCTATGGCTCTATCCCTGTTGATTATTTTTAGTTCTTAATCTTATTACTTCACACTTCTGTACAACTGAGCTGAATAAGCTACTTATCCAGCCTCTAAGCTGAATCTATCCAGATCGTTTTGAAATTATTTGCTCTGTTCCTCTGTATTTACTTTATCCTTCTTTACCAATTCTATGTCACTCACAAATTTAGGTCAGTAAATTATAAAGTAAACAGAAATGACACTAATGCTTTACTTTCTGGTATTCATTTTAACTCCTTCCTGAACTGTCATTGTACTTATAAAATTTGCTTTTTCCAGAAAAGTACTTCTTAGAGAATAAGTATGCCTTCTGTAAGGAAACACTTGTTATATTTGCACACCAAAGACTTCCAAAATCTCCATTAGAAGAAGCACCAGGTTGTTCTCCCTTTCACTACTATACACAGCCATTTTCCAGGAGCCAGCCAGAAGAAGGCAGTCACAGAAGCAGCACCCTAAGCCAGGCTCTGACATGGACCTCTTTTTGTCCTGGACAAATCACTTTACCTCCTGGGAGATGAGTTCAGCATGTTAAGGATTATTTCTGCTAAGCAGACGTGGTTCACGTATCACGCAGAAGCACAGTCTCTGTTTCTTCATCCTTTAAATACTTTTGTTAACTTTTTTTTTTTTTTTTTGTCCTCTGCTTCTTCAATTCATTTTCAGTTTTTGGTCATCAAAATCTCCAGGTTTGCTCCTCAAATAAAACATCTGTAGTGAGTCAGGGAAAGAATGCTCTCACTTGACTCACCGCAACAGGTCTCAGTTCCAACTCTGTGATTTTTCTCTGGTACTTACAAAAATGCAAACTATGTCATGTAAATATGCTTCCAGCACACCTCTCAAAATACATCAAAACACTCATTTTAAACTAGCATCAGTTTTTGTCTTACACCTTACCAAATGGTCTCTTCTCTATACCAACGTTCTCAATTCTGCCTTCTAACATGGGAATTAGCACTGAATGCAATAATATACCTTTCTCTACGAGCTGCTACCTGTAAAGGATCAGATGTGCACTTTCCAGAAATAATTTTTAAGCTTTCCTCCTCCATTTGGCATACTCTGCTGAACACCTGAGTCACAATCACCAATTAGCAGCACTCTGCTGCCATGTGATGTCTTCCCATATGCTCAATTACCTCACCAGCCAATTTTCTTCCATATTTTATTTTTTTTAGGTCATACTCCTTGCAAAAGATCCCTGTAATACACATAACCTAAAACATCCTGGCTTTAGTGATTCCCTGTAAATTGTACAGTCTGTTTTTAAGGACAAATTATGCACTGGGCCACCACAGCTTTTTCAGTACAGAAACTTCAAATCAGCCAACACATACTGGCTTATTTATGAGCTTCCCTGTGCACCTGCATGCCAGAAAAGCAAGATGGAAGGACTGCTCTAATGAGGATTATCCTTACCACCAAAGTTTGGTCTTAAGGGAGTCTGCTTCACCATCATTTGTTATTTCTGGTGAGGAGCAGTGTGATGTGTGGTGATGCACTCCCAGCTGCATTCCCACTATGTTCTGGCAGTGCTGCAGGAGGATGCCTCCTGCACCAGAAAGTGCAGCTGGAACTTCTGTCCCTTCTTTCTTTCCTCCTTTCTTTCTCTCCACTCCAGCACAGAAGCCCAGATGGCTGCTGCTCAGCTGACTACATCGTAGGCATCCTGCTCCTTTGGCTCTTTCAACCTGGGTCCTCAATAGGTCAATTTCTTTCACTGTTCAAGTAACTCCAGGTATCTAATTTTCTCTATTACAATCAATAATGGATATCTTAAAAGCTATTACATATAAACCCATGTTGCATGCACTTATTCAGAATGCCAGATCAAAGGAAGTTATCAGGGCTACAAACAGGAGCAGTCTGACTGTCTAGTGAGATAATTAACTGCAGCAACTTGGCAGAGTTCCCTATTTATTGTATTTTCATGTGTTTAATCCCTGGGTTATCAGTAAAACATGATCCAGCAGCAGCACAGGTTATACGTTAACGTAGGTATTGGCAGAAGTCTGCCTCTTTGCTTCTAGTTTTCTCTGTTATAGTAACACCCTGCTTCTGCCTTTTGTTGTGCAGAGCTCACCTGGAGAAGTTATTCTGGAGTGCAGTTACTTCTAGGTGGTGGGAGCTGTCAGAGGTGAAAATGCAATGATCTCAGCATACCTGAATGTTCCATTTTAAAATGCTGTCAGTACAGAACCTGCTTAATAATAACGTGTAGATCTCTTCAAAAGGAAAGCCTCCTATTTACTTCCATGGAAACCACAACAGAGATGAAGAGCACAATAGTACTGTTTGGTAGAGCAAATTTGCGGTTACAAAACTCTTTTTCAACATGGTCACAACCATTAGCTCTGCATTTTCACCAGTGAGGAACAAGATGCCTGCATGCTGTGTTCATGGAAATCTGCACCGGTGGAGCTGACCCACTGTCACTGCCACCACTGCTGAGACACAGCACTCACTGTTGCACTGTACTCACATCCACTGTTTGGTTTCCTTAAACATTCAGTAAGTGAATGGTCAGCTCTCCACTACAAAGCTCCAGATTGCTTTGTGCAGAGTGCCTGGAGAATCACAGACTTTTCTTGCCATAGTTAAAATTAACATTCTTTTCCCTTCCCTAATGAATCATCTTTCATTATCTCATGTTAAAGGGTCTGGTTTCTCTCCATAAGCAGCACAATCAATTTCAAGTGAAACTCAGAGGTGGGGGAACTTCTTTCTCATCAGCAGGGGTTGGAGGTGGGATAGAGTTTACCTTAAAGCAAGAGAAGGTATTAGGGTATATAAAGAAGTAAGATGTGGACTTACAATACTACAAAGTTACAGAGACAGTTGTCACAATGAACCAGGAGAAATGCTCTTGATACAACTGCGTTTCCAGATAACTAGTGATAGGACAAGAGGTAATAGCCTTGAGTTGCACCAGGGGTGGTTCAGGTTGGATATTAAGAGAAATTTCTTCTTTGAAAGAGTGCTGAGGCATTGGCACAAGCTGCCCAGGGAGGTGATGGAGTCACTATTTCTGAAGATGTTCAAGGAAAGGGTAGATGAGATACTGAGTGACATGGCTTTAGTGGTCATGATGGTGATATGTTGATGCTTGGATGAAATGATCCTAGTGGTCTTTTCCAATGTTGATGATTCTATGATTCCTTACCTTGGTCTCCCCTGCAGCCTGAGCTCTTGCAGCAGCCATCCTTCACCAGATGAGAGCGGGTTCATCCATGCAGATCCCATGTCCCATGGGAGATTCCCAGCAGTGCCCAAACAATGCTTCTTGCCTCCTGTGCCTGCCCTCTGAGGTACTGAGCAGAATGGCAACAGCCAAATGCGTCAGCCTTGGAAACTTCACTTCTGGGCACAGCACTGGGCACAGGAAATCCTTCTGAAACTAACAGATGAGATAGGAGAAAAAAGTGTAAATATAAAAATATTATTTGTGAGCTGTAAGTACACTGTGGCATTTCTAGTTGTAACATACTTCTATGAACATGGTTGCCTTTATGCAGCATAATTCTTCTGTTAAATATGATTTTCTTGATTAAAAATAAGTTGAAAAGTTTGGAACTCAAAAGAGAAGGGAACTTTCTGCTTGATAAATATTGGGTAAATATCTCACTTTTTTTTTTTTTTTCCTCAAATGGCATTTTCAATATTAACAGGCAATTTTTCATGACGTTTTTTGAAATCTTTTCACAGATTTTTTTTTCTCAAATTAATTTCATTTACCAATTAACCTTAAAAATTGTAGCCAAAAGGAACAGCAGCTATATTTACATTTAAAGGTGAGAACAACTTCTGCAAGGAAGTTTGTAGCTCTATAAGGTAATGAAGTCATCAGAAGAAATTTCTACAAAAATTAGGATACCTTTCATTGTGAAACCAGCTTATATAATTTAATAAACGATAGATCACTGTGAAGGAACTAATATGCCAAAACCAAATAGATTTCAAAAGAAAGATCCAGGACTGGCAGTAATTGAATGATGAACAGCTTGCAATATTAGAGGACAAATAGTAGATATGAACTTGCTACCAGCACCAGAGAGGAGAGGCAAGCATTCTGCACTTCTGAAAGCAGGAATACTTTGTCACACTGTCATCAGATAAAATTTCTGATGTATAGTTAAATAACCTTTACTTTTATCCCTCCAGTGTAAAGATGAAAATCTTTTAAGAGTGAGAGTCCCAAAGAAATGTAAATACAGTGTATTCACTACTGACATTTCAAAAGATTTTGCCCCACCAGTGGAGACAGCTATTCTCTATTATCAGGTTTCCTGTCAGTCATGTTGATTAAAGTTGATAAATACTGCAAGCCACTTGGGGTAGGCTAAAGGACACAAAAGAAAAATGTTACTTATTTGAAAAGGAACATATTTCCTGGGAAGCAAAAAGGAAGCCATATTTGCCTGCATCTCATTACTTTAAAAGAAAGCAAATTCCATTATTTAAAAAAAATAATAATTTTCCTGGAAGTATTACATATTTATATACTGTAATTAATGTAGTAGTTATTTGCATGAACAAAGATTGCAAAGATGAAAAGTTAGCTCAGTTTCAGCATACGCACATACATTATCACGTTTATCGAACTTGGGCAACAAATGACAGTTATCTAGACCAGTTGCTGAAGTTTGAGGTCCAGCTATATCCCAAAGGGAAAATGAGTCTGAGTGATTCTGGAACACTGAGATGATTTTTCACAAGACTGAGATCAGCCCAGAAAGCAAACTACTTTTGAAAGTATACTATGTGTTTTCTATAAATATTTAATATGCAAAAGACAAAAGATGGGGTTAATATAATTCATTGGGTCAAATCAGTTACAAATATTGTTGTCACTGTGGATGCATTACTTTCCAATCTTCCAAAAATCTTCAGCAGAAGTGGCCATCCATTTCAAAATTAGTATCAGAAAAGCATTTTTTTCGAGCTTGTCATCAAGGCAAGTAAAAGTAGGAACACTCTGGCAGGCTGTGGTCAACTCTACAAAACTAGTCTTCTACCTCTGGGTAGGAAAATTTATTAAAAAAAATAAATAAATACAATGAAGTAAAAAAAAAAAAAAATGTTGAACCTGAAGTATGGGGAAAAGCTGGAAAAAAAGTAAAGTCTGAATCCACAAGTATTTCAAATTATGATCTTACATCAGACTTCAGTGGAGATACTTACAATAAAGTAGCAGAGAATGTCAATGTCCAGAATCAACAATAAACCACAAAATACATTCCATGAAAACTATTTTCCCTACAATGGTGATTTTATCAGAGGAATATATTTATAACTTGACCAAACATCATATCTTTATGAGTAGAAAAGTTGGTAGAATCTGAGTTCGACTTCTTGGATAAAGATAACATGTGAGAAAGCTGAAAATCATTGTATGAAAGAAGTAATGAAACTCCTGGTAATTGAATTTAATTTTCTATTTTAGAAAAAAATCTTATGTTTAAAATAAATGATTAATGAAATTCATTATGTGGCTATAAAAGTATTTGACGACTGACACATTTTTGGCTAATAGCATGAATTCCACTACCACCAGAATATATTCTTTTAAACTGTTAGGGATTTTTAAAAAGGCCTTAGAAACCTAAAATGACGTGGGTTTGGGATTTCTGAACTAAACCCAGTTTGCAGCAGTATTTTAAGAATGTCATATGTGCATTTACCTTTCCTAGTTTATTGCTTTGATATATTTTCTACAGCAGCTGGAATAGTTGAAAATTTAATGCAATAAAACTACATTAAAATTCTGACAAACTGTAAAAGAAAGAAATCTGGTCCCACTCCTGCGCTTCTGTGGTGTAAAGCTGAAGTTGCTTTTTATAATCAGACTCTTCTTAAAGTGCACAGGGTGCCCAAATGAATGCATATATTTAAAAATCTCTCTGTCTGCCGCTGCAGAAATCTAGCTGAGATAATGAATATACCTTTTATAGCCATTTTAATACAGCTACCTTGGGTCTCCTTATTTGTTCAGATGCTTATCCATCATAAAATCACACTCCACAGAATCAGATTACAAACCCAGACAAGAATTCTACACATGTGGCAAACTACGTCATAATAATTAAATTAGTCAGAAAACCACTATGTGTTAGCAGAGAAGATGACTCTTAAATCCAGGAATTATCCTTAGGCTTTAAGGAATTCTCAGTTTAAAAAAAAGTACAATGATGCAGCAATATAAACATAGTCAATGTGCTATTTAGCACAGACTTGTTTTTGTTCCTATTTTAAAAGAATGGTACATGTTCTTAAAACAGAAGCCTTATAATATTTCATATCACAATTTACTGTACTGGATGCAATGAGAAACACCTGATGACCATCATGACCTAGAAATGATGGAACCCCTCTCATATGTTTTAGATGAGGGAAAGGGGATGACCCTATTACTCATTATATCAATAGATGCCATGGCAGGAAAATAATTTCTGCAATCTAGATTATAACTTTTAAAATACAAACTAATGGGAACTACATTAGCAAGACATTATTTGTCCAGGATCTCTTATACTAGCTGATTTATAGCAGAAGCTGTTAGTTTGCACTAGTCTTGACCCTTCATTGTTTGTTCAGAATTTCATTTTGCTATAAAAATGCAGAGGATATTTTTAATAAATTACAAGACCAAAAAAAAAAAAAAAAAAAGAAAGAAAAAAGAAAATGTCAGTGGTGCAAGCTACTAGTCTACCAAAATAGCTTAGACCATTCACATCACAGAAGTAATATGAAGAGCACCTTGAGTGTTCAGAAGCAATTACGACAGTGATAACTGCAGATGAAATGAAGCAAAATGTGAAAAATTTATCTTCATGTACAGTTTTCTACATAACAGAATGGCCTTCATTTATCTTACTTCTTTTTCATTAGACTGATTAGTTAACTGGCTTCAGAAGCAAAATATGAATGAGCTGACAAATTGTTCCCTTTGACTTTTGCACAGACCAAGAGTAAATATCAGATTTAATATTTAATCATTTTAAACAGACGATCTGACTACAAGTTAAGATGTGAATATATTAACCCAAATGTGCTGTCTGTCCATACATGAAAATTTTGCCCCTAAACCACGGATACTTTAAATGCATTAGAAGGATAAACAAGTAGCAGCACCTTAATTTTACCTTATTTATGACCCTAATGAATTCATACATAGGAAAAGACAAGAATCTACTTGGTCACATTAGAAAACAGCCTTACTGAGGAGAAAAAAAATAAAAAAGGACATATCAGATGTGAAAATAGAAGAAGAATCCTTGTGCAGTATTCACCCTTCCCCCCAGATATCTACAGTCACTAACCTGGATTTTCACAATACCTGGTTTCTTCCTCATTTTAAGAATCATTTGCCTTCATTTTAAGAGCTATCTCAGTGAGGGCTCCAAAGTGCACCTCTACTAGTCTTATCCCTGGAGAGAACAGATTTAACAAATCCTTATTGTGTCAACAGAAAAATAAACGTCATTCCCTCATGCTGAGGTATGGCAAGCAGTCTCTGTGTCATTTAACACAAGAGACATTAGAAAGAAATCATTAGAGTTTGACCAAGCTGGGTTTTAAGGATGCACATACTTCATGATTGGTCTAATGATACCCTAATTTCTGTGTGACTAATTTTGAGACATCTGGAATGATTTCTCCAGGTGGATTTTTTAGCTCTTTGAAATTCAGGGTTTTCACAGATTGTCTGAAATGCAAGTACAAAGACATTAAAAATCCTTCTTGTCTTAAGATGATTTTTGCCATCTGTATTATGTTATATATAACAACAGGCTGTCATATTTCTTTTAGTTATTTTGTATGTGCTTCAGACATACAGAATTGTGCTTTGTATTATACATTGAAACATTTTTAGACAGCTTTTGACCACAGTCTTTTCTTTGGCCAATTGAGAAACAGAGATGAATGCCTCCCACATGCAGCCTTTGGCAGGTATGAACCCTTCGGTTTGGCATTGTCTTATAATTTCAGTAGCCTTTCTAACACACCCTAATTGCATTTGGCAGAATCTCATGATAGATTTTATTAGCATATGCTCTATATGTCTAGGTACTTGGTGATATCATCCTTCACTTAGCAATTATATCATCTGAACTACTAAGGAGTTAAGCCTTCTAAGGCTCTTTACTTGTCTTGCTAAGAATCTTTTAAAAAAGGTTTTCGTTGCAACCCTATTCCTCCAATCCCTCATGCACTGTCAAAAGAGCTATTAAAAATCTGTTACTGTTACAGAAATCTACAGGCTATCCTGGAATGCTCTAGAGTTCTGCCTTGAATTTAACTTACAAAAGATGCGTTCCAGTCTGATTGCTCCAGTCTGTGGTTTTCTGTATCATAAACTGAAAATTCTGTTTCTGTTTTCAGCATTATAATCTTAATTCCCCCACGTACACTGGAAACTAGGCTGACTGTACAGATATTTTCCAGGCCTGTTTTCATTTCCTTTCACTGCATCTCACTTGTCCAACATCTTCTATTTCTGATCTCCTGCTATTTTAATTCCCTTCCCACAAATTCCTTTTCCTGACATTTTTACTGCCTATAATCTGATATTGAAAAAAGAAAAAAAGAACAACAACACAAACCAACCTCACAACCTCTTGTATGGTCAGACTCTTAATATAAGCATACAGTTCTCTCCTCTGATGCTCCAACAGAAACATGAAGGCTGGAGGCTGCCTGGCCAGTATGAGGAGAGAAGGCAGACAGAATTCAGCTCCTACTCCTTCAAGTAAACTCTGGAAAAAGATTTTATACCCTTCTGATCTTCACATATGTCCTAAGGATCTTGTTCATAAATCTTTTGATTATTATTTTTTTTTTTTAATTAAGAAATTTTATACCATCTAGCACCATGATGTCAGCTCGAGCCTATATATGTTACTGGGTTGCAGCACTGAGGGAGCTACATTAAGAACAGAGAATGTTTCTGTTCGGAAAACATGCAGGCTCTGCACCACCTCAAAATGTGGACATATTTTTCATGACTGACATCCAGTTCAAAAACAGTCATACAACAAAATGCCTGGAATGAACTCAAAAGAAAACTACTCCAAAAAATATGCACACACGTGTGTTTAAGATACATTTTCCTCATCATCACCCTTCTTTTCTACTTTAAAGAGGGGTTGTTCTTATGCTGATCAGCTTTTGCTTTGTCCAAAGCCTACAACAGTTAGTTATAAGAGTATCAGTTTGCAGGTGGAGTGGTGCACACCACAGAGGCCCATGGTGTCCTGAATTCAGCTTCCTGCCTTGCCAAGTACCACTTAGGAGGTCAAAAAATTGTCTGCATACACCAAAGGCTGCTGCCTGGAGTCCTCACATGGCAAAAGCCTGCCACCAGGAGATGACAAAGATACCCACATAACGTGAATAAAAGCCAACTGCACTCACATTTGCATTTTCCCTTTGTAGTTCCCAGGGTCTGTGAAGATCGGGGTTGTGATAGCAGAGTTATCTTTTAACTACGTCACGCTGAACTGTAATTAGCATACATAAGACTCCTAGAGGCAATATTTTCATCATAAAAAGTAGCGTGATATACAGAAAAGGGACTATCTCAGTCTACCGCAGGAACTGAACAAGCATAGTACTTGTAGAAACAAGACTCTAACAGCTGAAATGCTAAGTGCCCAAAGCATAAAATCATAAAGTTTGGAAAAGACCACTAAGATCATTTATTCCAATCCTCAACCCATTACCACAGCCTCTAAGCCACGTCCCTCTGTACCACATCAACCCTCTTCTTGAATACCTCCAGGGAAGGTGATTCCACCACCTTCTTAGGCATCTTGCGCAAAAAACTTAATTTATTCAACATATTTCTACCTGGAAAAGATACTTAAACAGATTATACTAATTTGAATAACTTGCAAGTGGGTTGACTTTGTGTTTGCTATGAAAAAAACGTTATACGTTTGCAGTAGAAAAAGAATTACAAATTAAAGCAAAAGATATTTATGTTCTTTTTTTTCCTTAGTGTTTTCTCTTTTTTTCCCATCACTTTTAAAAGGCTTTCTTACTTAAATTTTTACTGGAATTACCAAGGGACTCATAAGGAAATTATTTTTAAAATGGTGTTCCGACAACAATGGACAGAAAAATAGGAGTTTTGATCAGCTTCTCTTGAGACAACTTTCAAAAGGGTCTTATTTTTTTTTTTTTATCTTAATATGAAAAGTTTCATAGGGAAGAGGCTTCATAGTCTTCTTATATCTTTTTGAAAGTACAGTTATATCACAGCATAGTATACAAGAGGTAAAGGCAAAAGTTGCAATATTTAAGAAAAGCATTCAGCAGTTAGACTGGCAAAAAATAATATTACGCTGAAATACCAGACCAATGAGCATCACATTGGTCTTCTATCTTCTTGTTTTGCATTGCTCTTTTTAGCAACTTCCAATGTCTTTTTTCTGCTTGATTTCTTCTTTATGCACATTTTCTTCATACATATTTTCCTGTAACACTTGATTGTAGTACAGGAATTACATACACAGAGAAATCATGCAAGCAACAACTGAAGAATAGTGATTGAGCACTTTAAGTTCATTCACACTTAAACAAAAAGAGTACATTTATACTGAAGATGTAAATAACTCTTAGGAGTGAGTAATGTATAGTTTTAGTATACTTTAAAGGTGAACAGCATTCTTTCAAGGAGCTTTAATCTGTAAAATTCTCCAGATTAAGGAAGTGGAACACTTAATAGGAAAGCAAGAAATGTTGCATTTTTTAAAAAAAGTTTTCCAGTAGGCAGCCATTTCTTTGGCATGTTTCACAAAGACTACATTACAGTTTATATTAGTACAGCTGGTATGTATCTTGATAATGACACCATTTGAGAACTGCACTTCATTCGCTCAGGTTCATATTTAATAGGCATCAGAGATCACAGAAATTTTATGATATAATGCAATAGATTAACACACCAACTGAAATTACCAGCGTTAGAAATTAACTGCACCTTTATATCAGAGAGTCTTGGGATAAAAAGACTGAAGCAAAATGCAACATACTGGAGAAACATAAATTTCACATTTACTAAGAATCTGTGTGAATAATGTGTTTAATATGCTCTTATATTCACCTAAAATGAGAGCAAACAAAGTAATACATTTTCTAGAGAGGCTTAACATAATCATTTCCTTGAGAATGCTATATTTATCTTTAACCTGTTTTCTCCAATTATGCTCATTGATGTGTAATGGAAAAAAAGAACAACTTTAAGAATTAGCTTTTACAGCATCTTTGTGGTCCCAAGCCAAAAAAAAACAAGGCAGGATGCTTTCCTGCTTTATTCCCAAATAAAAAGAAAGCACTTCCAACTCTGTATAGAATGAACACTTTAAATATGAATGTGTTTGTCAAGAGCTGGAAAGTCGATGTTGAAATGCTGCCAATTTCTGTGACAAATGCTGTTATCAGGAATGTATGGGAATTAACAAAGCAAAAGAAAGCTTTAATATGCTGATTGCCTTCCTTCTTTCCTGAGCCAGCAAAACCTAGGCAATTTTATAATGGAAAGCCACCCTAAAACCTTCACATTTACTGTAAAAGCACATGTAGTTGCCCTGTAGCTACCTAGCTAGCCTGACATTTTGAGAATGAGGAAAACTTTCCTGACAAATTTCTTCTGCAACTTATTGTGATTGTACCTCCGACTCCAGTTCCAGCAGCCCTCCAGGTTCTCTCTAGCTCCTGCTTCCAGGTGAAACCTTCTCCTTGCTCCTGCAAACAACAGAAAAATAGCAGACAAGAAAAAATAATAAGAAGAATAAGAATCAGAATAAATAAATAAATAAATATATAAAAACTTAATTTCTAGGAGAATAGCAGTTCAAAAGAAGAACCTAAATATGGTAAATGTACAACCAGCTCTTCCCAAAAAATGAAAAAAAATGCCATGTTGTTCAAAATACGGTTAAGACTATATATAAATAACCTTGTCTTAAAGTGTTCTACAGCCAAACAAATATACGTGGCGTGAAAAGGATGTCAAGGTATGTCACAGAGTGGAGACAGAGTTTTGGTAGGTCAATCGTCAGAATAAATAAGTATTACATTGTAGTAGGTGAATTGTGGCACCTCTCAAACACTCAGTTCTCAGACACAGCTAACACCTTATTGACATATCAGCAAGGTTAATAACTAGCAGAGGAAGTTCTTACAGAAAGCACTAACCTTCTACCTCTAGTAGAAAAGAGTAACGCAAAATAATTTTAGTTTTAAGTGGGCATTTTCCAACATCCTTCAAAATATCCAGGATTAAATTACCAAGCAAATAAGGAATACATTTTTTAAATTAATTAAAGCCTGTCATTCTAATGAATAAGTCTAAAAACATTTGAAAGGATGGAATTATGCCTTACATTCTTAGAGGAGAAGACAGTCAACATTTAAGTAATGCACCACTGAAAAATTAACTTTAGTTTGTTTGTTTGTTTTTACTTTCTTACATCTCAGGTGTAATTCAAAATCTACAAAAGGTCTCTAGGTTGTAAAAAAGTATTTAATTTTGCAGTAATAAGGAAATGTGATAATCTACTTGAGAGAAATTTTTAAGACAACAAACTGATTATTTTCAAAATGTTCACATCTGCACAGTCTTCTGTGTACATAACCTCTGCAAGAATAGAGTTTTCCAAAAAAATAGGATGGTCATTACTTTCAGCGAACCTCTACTAGTAGGAAGTAATTCAAGTAACACTACAACTTATTGTGTCCGGTATTGAATGTCTGTTCTAAAATAGGGGCTGTGGCTTGAAAAAAAAAAAAAAATGTGGAGTCCATATATAGGAATTATTTTGTAGCTATGCGCCTACTTTTGCATATATATAAAAAAATCTTCTCAAGTAACCAAATATGGAGATGAAGCTTTTTAATGCAGTCTTTAAAAACAACATAAAATATAGCAACATATTTTTCAAAATGTATGCAGACCAATGATTGAAAAGAAAATCATCCTCTAGGAATGACATAACGCTTTTGTTATTTTTTAACACTGGTGGAAACAGCTATAGAAAAAGCTTTGATCAAGTATTTCATTACAAACTGCCTGTTAATGATTCTAAAAAAGCACATCTGTTGCAAATTAAAATAGTTCATCTATTATACTCGTAATTCAAAAAAAAAAAAAAAACACAAAGAAAAAACACCAGTTTTGATCATTGTTCTAGTTCACTTAATGCATCCTAGTGATCAGCATATGCTACACAGGTTGCCTGGAACAAGACAAGAGCTCTCAGTTGTGAAAGCCATACAAATAATCAACACACCTTAATACTCTACAATAATCTCCAAGCACTACAAAATTATTTTGAAGCATCAAGACTTAAAACACTTAATTTTACTGCTTCTATCAACTGGGAAAAAAAAACCAAAAATAAACAAAGTTGACATTGAACATCTTTGTCAGAATCAAACAGCATTTCTCAGGTTTTACGAAGATGTATATGCTCTTGGTCATAAGGATCTACTCTATTTCTTACTGCCTGGCAGACTTATGGCTATTAATTTCTAGCTAATGTGTAGTTTTGTTGGTCCACACAATCACAGAACCACAGAATCACCAAGGTTGGAAAAGACCTACAAGATCACCCAGTACAACCATCCATCTATCACCTATAGTTCTCCCTGGACCAGGTCCATCAACACAGTGTCTAAATGTTCCTTGAACACATCCAGGTTGAGTCACTCCAGCTCCTCTCTGGGCAGCCCATTCCAGAACCTGATCACTCACACACAGCTTCATTGTATTTTAAGTATGACATGTCTCAATCTAGAGTATTATCCCTTCAAGAGTATGTAACTATAAAGTGTGATTAAATTAAGTTCTATCTTATTACAGGACTAATAAAATCAGCAAGCTTAGAAAATACCTTACACCAGCATACAAACATTATTTTGTACCTCAGTTAAAAAGTATATTTATTAAGAGATGAGTATTTTATTAATGGCTGAGCTACATTAGATACTCTTTGTATGAAACATAATCATTGCAGAACAAAATTTCCCCAGACTCTTATGCAGTTGATTTACTTCTTTAAAACAGTGAATCAACAGATTCTGATGAACAGAACTTTCTTATCACCATTGGCAGACTTTCATTCACAGCACAAGATAAGAAAAAAGGAACTATCTTACAATTGTTTCAAATTGTAGTTTATACTGACTCCTCGTAACCTCCTTATTCTAGTCATTCTGTTGACAAAAATAAGCATAAATAAATCTGTATTGTGCTATTACGATCTGTCAGCTCAGTTTGTTAGAGAAAAACAAAACAAAACGGCAAATACAGTAACAAATGAAGGGTTAATTTGCAATTGTCTGTTTAGCTCCAAAATCACCCACATAAAGTAGAATTCAGATCTATGAGAGCTCCAAAAGTAATGCTTCTTACCTTGCTATGTTGGCCCGCAACATCAGAGGCAGATATTGGTGGTGTGGCGGTAGAGATTGAACTTTCCCACCAATACTCCATTATATTTTGTTGCCATTTGACACAACTCCTCATAGTAAAGCTAAATAATTTACTTTATATTCAAATCATTGTAACATAATTTTACATTTTAGATCTCACTTTCCAAAATATGAATACATAGATTTTTTAAAATACATTTTTAAGCCAAGAGTTTTGTAAATGCAGCCATTTGGATACATTTATTATTATTATTATTATTATTATTATTATTATTATTATTTTCTATTTTGTTTCTAGATGCTGGAACTTTAAGCAGTTTTATGAATACTGACCACGTAGATATTGGTTGGCAGAGCAAGAGCTATCTTGAGCTCAAACCAAGACTGTAAATATGGCACATACACAGTGCTTCAGGTGTCTCAAAGGCTATTTTCTCAATCCAGTTTTTCCAGCATTAATTGTTAGCAGTAAGCAAATATTCCAAGCTTCTGGCTTATTAAAGGCTTCTTTCACCACACAAGAAACCTCCTGAAAGTTCAGGAGGAAAAAAAAAAAAAAAAAAAAGCAGCAATAAGACAGTAAATTACTTCATAGTAATTGTTCCCTAGAACTGAAAGGATACGAATAGGAATACAGGTATGTCACCACTTCCCACTTCATATACTCTTCATTTTATAAAAAAAATTTGGATTTAAATGCTTTTAATGCTGTTATCTTGTTTGGCTACGACTGTACAGGAAAAAATCCACTTTTACTCCACATAGTTTTCTCAGTTCAAGGTAGAAAATTTAGAGTTCATCCCTTCGAATTTATTAATTCATCCACTGCAGATGGCTTTTGCTTTTTCTGTTTTTGCTTAACTGCTTCCTTCTCCTTTTTCATTCCTCCTTATGCTTCCCTGGTTGGTTTTCAAAGGGGACATATATATTTGCTCAAATTTCATGAAGTAATGTCTAGATCCACTGTAAATCACAAAAGACCTTCTCCTGCCACATGTACCAGAAATTTTATTTCAACAGGTTAAATGTCACCTACAACACGCAGAATATATTTTCAATCAGATAAATATTAAAAGATTATGATGATATAATGCTGTCACTATAAACTACTGCTTCTCAGAAAAAAAACATATAAAATGAAAGCTATACTCACTTCAGTTACATTACTTAATTTGCACATACAAGACTACAAATGATTAAATATTAGTATGCTAGCACCTTGAGGACCTCTTAGGGATGTTACAGTTCCTGAGCTTTTTTCTTGTTCACTCTAAAATAAGATTTAGAACTTTTTATTGGAATTTAGATGGGTTTAAAATCCCCGTATATGAGTTGCTCTTTTACTGATTCATTCCATGAATTTCCTGTTGAATTTTTACATGACACTTGATCTCCCCTGTTCTGATTAGATAATGTAAATTTCCAATGTAGATTAAACACAAATGAGTATGAAATTGATTTATTATAATAAGTGGAATTGAGGTCTGAGGCCCAATCTTCTCTTTTCTTTTTTTACCCCCACTCAAACTAAGATTGCCTGAGAAAAGTGCTTTTTTTTTTTTTTTTTTGGTAGTATTTTCCAAAATAAGAAAATTTAGAGCACAGTTCTCAATTACACATTGGAAGTTATGTGAAACATTGTGCCAAACATGTTTGATTTCATGTGCACAAGAGAATTGTTTGAATAGTTTAACATCTTTAATTACATTGTTTTGGAGTCAACATATTGTCTTACATGATTCCTTCAGAATTCAAGCTCATTATCAATTTAATGAAGAAACTGGGAAACAACTTCTGTCAAAATCTTCTGTCACATCTCTTCATTAGAATATTTATTCAAAACGTGTTATGCAGAACACCATTGTAAACGAAGATGGATTGACTGCAGAAATTTTTTTTTATATCACTCTCAGATGCAGTCTTATTGCCACACAGAGGTGGTTCATCTACAAAATATCAGCTTTAGTTTCACACTTTGAAACAATTCAAAAGAATCTGTGGTCTCCAGTAACAAGCTCCTTGATGCACACATGAAAGCTGACCCTGCAGATACTGTGCCTCTGTGCAGTCAAAACCATTTTCTCTGCCTGGATTTACTGACCACACAAATTTAGAAAACTGTGTTTGCCTGAAGAACAATGTTGAATAGCGAAGCATTGCCCACTGCACCGTTCCATCTCAGCTGATTAAAGACCACTGCTAGAATGGCAAGATAATTCAGTACCTGCGTCGTAGTTTTTGTCTCACAACAGAGTGAAAAAAAAAAATCCCTTCATGCATTCCACCACCAGTGGAGATGCACATGTCCATGAGATTATGCATCCTGAAACAACTGTTAGTACTTATGCCTCTAACAGCCACAACACATTTTCTAAAATACTCAAATACTAAACTTTGGTCACAGAGGTTTAAGCAGAAATTCCATCAATTCCACAGGATTCAGCATGCACAGTATCTTAAGTGAACAATAAGACACACAGTGTCATGAGAATCACTGGTCTTTTAATCTGTTGTGTTAAAAGATGTTGCTGAACCCAGAAACCTATAACATCAGTGGATAGACCCACAAACATGAGCAATTCATATATAAACTGAGTGTACTAACACACTGTTATAATTTTAGGTGAAGTTTCCATGTTATATCTAAGAAAACAGGAAGAAAAGAGATACTACTTGCACAGAGAGCCAACCTGTGAAACTGGTACTTGCCTTTGCCAATTTATTTTTTCTCTTTGCTTAATTCCGTTAACTTGATCACTAACAGACCACTGACAGATAAACATCACACATTTTCCATCCATTTGAATGCTATCTACAGAAATTTGAAAAGGCTGCATTAATACCATAAAATACAATGGCTTTTGATGAAAAATAATCTGGCAAATTTACTTCTGCAGCTAACTCCCTTGCCTACTGTTCAAACAAGAAATGTCTGTTTGGAAATGTTAAGTTTTAAAGAGCAGCTACAGCAGTGGGCACAGTATTTATGCTTCTTGGAACAAAGTGTTGGAATCAATACTGTCATTTCTAAATGCAAAAGACTTGTATTGAAAGAGAGATGAGAATGCAAGAACATTCCCTCCCTCCCACCCTAGAATACACTCCTTAATCTCCTTGCTGGTTTTTAAAAGGGTTTCAGATTCTCTCTTGTAACATTCACCAAAGTTAGGCCAGAAGAAGTCAAAGTAATTTAGATCCAATCTCTCCTCAAAAATGAAATGAACAGAAGTTTTATTAAAAGGAAATGAAGAGGAAATTGAACTTTCATATTTCATGGTGCAATTGTGATGACAGAAAACAATATTCGTCTACAGAAATTTAGAAGATATTTGTATGTCTATGCTGCCACACAGGGGGAATTGTGTCACAATAGAGGGCAGGTAATTTTTAAAAATACAATGGTGCTGTAAGTCAGATTACTTGATGGCTATTCCAATGAAGTTTAGTATATTAAAATTTTTACATTTTTATGTTCAAGAATGAGAAACAAATTGAAATGTGTAAGTTATGAGGAATTTGCACTAGAGATGGTTATGGATAATGCAAATTTAATCTGCATAGAAGTTGCATAGCTGTTTTCTATGCCATATAAAATTAAATTGCTTAAACTGAAAACGAAAATCTGTGAAAGACAGGTAATATAATGGAAACATCATGATTCTCCTGTGTTGAACAGCTAGGATGAAAAGAAGAAAATAAAGAGATACAGGTGTGAATTATAACATGTCACCAAAGGAGAAAAAAAGAGAGATTTGCATTTAGTCTTAAAACATAATGGTTCAATAGTTAATACAACTTTAAGGAAAGTGATGGCTTGAGAAGATAACTCATGTTCGGAGTCTTCTTGTAGGCTCCATACTTTCCTCCGACTGAGCACAGTTATCTGCAGATTATACACTCTTTATAAGATATTGCTGCTAATATTCCTTAGACACCACAGCAGATATTTAAGCATAAGGTTTCAAAAACGCCTAATCATTTTGATTCCAACCACTTCTGGCTACTGACTGTAGTATTTTTTAGAAGCAGTACAAGGTAGGTGACTGGGAAAATAATGGGATCTGCATGACTCAACCTGGGCCACTTCAAAACAAACATCTCAGAAGACTGTCATCCTACAGATAAATGTAAGCCACATTTTTTTCCTCCTACTGCAAAGTAGCACAGCCAAAGAGTATTCATATATGACAGGAGAAAGGAATGATATTTCTTTCTCCCACATTTTTGTGATGTACTTGCAGGTAAAGCACTTAGCTTGAAAAATAAAATCATTTTAAATTTTTCTACCGAGAGAAAAAAAGAAGTTCAAAGATACAGTTCTCCATAGCCTTAGTACTACAATAGTTCCTAAGAAAATTGAAAAAATATTATTTAATGGGTGAAAAAATAAGCCTATCCTATAACTCATACAATTCTGTAGAAAATACTGCACTCCCTAATGCAAGTGTATAGCCCTATTATAGCTGACAGAAAGAATCCCTTTGCAAAGTTTACCACTGCAAACAGATCTTACTACTTCCATTTATAGTGTGCACCTTGAAAGAGCTTTTTATAGATATCAATGTTTTCCAAATATATTAATATTTTCTAACAAGCTTGTGCTGAAAATAGATATCTATCTACTTCTTAAAAGTTTCAACTCTCATAGTAGTTAGGGGTATCTGACAGTCAATGGTAAATAATGTCAAGAGAGAATTGCATTTTCCAGCATTTGTTGGTCATAAAGTTAGAGATAAAAATGCTACATGACAGTATAAGCCTTTCTTGACACTGTTGTGGGTTAATTACCTTTTATGAACACTATGAAAATGTTAGAAAGCAATGCATCAGCTGTTACAGTGATGTGTCCATTTAGCAGATGATTTTGATTAATAGAGAACGTAAAGAATCACATCAAAAATTAAATTTCAAGACTTCCAAAGCAGGCCACAGAGGCAGATCAAAACTTGATCACAGCTGAAAATATCTAGATTAACACAAATTAATAAAAATACTTTTACAGATCATGTGAAAAGGAAATTAACCTGGAGAAGTGGAGGCACTTCTATGGCAAGTTATTTTGAAACTAAAGACAAGAGTGGGAATAAACTTTCAAGTTCTTTCAAATATGGAAGAACATTGTATGCAGCATGTTCAGACATTTTTAAACCATCAGACAACATCTGTCAACTGCAGTTTTCTGAGGCCTCTGAAAATTTTCCACAGAAGAATGGATTTCCACATACTGCTCTGAACTGTGTGCACAGCTTAAAAGAATATTTTTCAAATTGTCCTGCACGTTCAGTTTGAGTTTATTTAGCAGTGATGAACTTTATTTTCCCATTGATTCTTTAAGCAATATTATCTTAGACACAGTATTCACAGAAGTATAGGATGGAGTTTAAGGTGATGTGGGAATTATGACCAGAATGAGGATAACTGAGTGATTATCCTGCGGTGTTTGGACAGCGAACATTATACAGCCGCTGTAAAATGACAGGGTTCCTTATTAAGCTCTTTTTCATGCAAAGCTTTCAAAATACTCAGATACATACACTTAGAAGCAGGAAGCAAAAATAAAAACATACAAAAGATTTAGCAAGGATTTAAACACTCCTTGCATTATGGAGAAAGAGACCACATTCTAAATTCCCCTAATACGAAATTAATTCCAAGCATGAGGAATGTCTTTAACATCTCAGTCAAGGTTTTTCTATTTGTAAATTATGAGGTGTTCAGCACTCTCTAGGGATTGAGCTTTTAATCACACAGATGTCCATTATGAATTCTCTGTTTGCTTAGTGGTATAATAGGGGAACTCACAGCATCTTTGTGCTATAATAAATCTGCAAGCTCAGACAGAACATTCATGATTGCCTTCTAAATTCTTTCAAGGTCATTCTACGTGATTTCATGCTACATAACATCCTTTCTCAGTCCATTTCACACTGAGAAAAGATCATGATAAACATTGATTTTTCCCTGCTGGTATACCTGAATTCCACCACATTCCCCTCCCTCCACACTCTAGATACATCATTTTCAACTCATTTGATTCTAAGCTGTTGTGCAGGCACTTTAAAATTAAAAACAACAAAAACAACAACAACAAAACAATTAGGATAAGATAAAAGAAGCTGCATTTAGTGCAATTATTTGAAAAATGAACTGAAAAAAAAATAAAAGGGAATAAAACAGTTACTACAAGTAAGAAAACTGGTAATAGAAGTAGATTAAAAACAGCAACAACAACAAAACTAAAACAACAGAACTCCATAAAACTAAACCAACAACCCAGGAGCAAAAACAATAAAGTATGTAGAGTAAAAAAAATTAATTGAACAAAGTATTACTAAAAATATACTCCAAATCCATGTTTTGCAAATACCCGTAAAAACAGACTTCAGGTCATTGCAGACTGTAAATGTTAAAATAGATAGTGAAAATTTAGATCCAGAGTTTTACATGTCTGGGTTGGGACATGTCCTTCACGAATTATTCACCATCCAAAAAAAGATACAAATGCCTGCAAGAGCATATTCTCAAACCTAGATGTGGTTCCTCAAGCATTCTGGCATGAAAGGAGTGCAGAAGGTGCTAATAATACATTTCTCGTGAGAAAGAAAGAGGATTCCTAAAAGAAATATTCACAGCCACAGGCAAAAATTAACCGCCTAGTTTCTACTGAATCTTATTGCCTCAGGTGACTCATTATCTCAATGACTTCTGTCTTTGCAGAGATTTAAGACTAATGGATTAAATTCCCCAAATTCTTGGTGAATTTATTAGCTAATATGATACTGGCTTGCCAATTGATTAAAAATAGTTGAGAGTTCACTTTAGTCCTTTATGAAGACCAGAGTTAACTTTGCATAGTCTCTACAACTCTTACTGACTGCTTAGGGTGGACAGATTTACCATCTGATCCCTAGAAGTGCCTCTCATGTTGGTGTGATTCAACAAATTATTTTCACTTAGTGCTACCAAAAGTCTGGAGTTTTGTTTTCTACCTAGAAACTCTGCTTGGATAGAATTTAAAACCCTCAAAATAGTCAGTGATATTCTATGCACTGTGCAGTATAACTGCTCTCTAACCAGTGATGAACACAATTGCTGTTAAGCGAGTAAGATACCAATTCTGTTTACAATAAAGTGCCACAGCAATTAAAATTCACCCTTTGAGCTTATTTCATGATCTGATTATACACAAAAAACAGTGCAATGCTGCATCCTCAGTGAAAAATTATCAATTTTCTACTGATTTCCAAAATATACCAACAAACACAATACTATTTTTAAGAGCTTTAAGTTGAAAACAACACACCAGAGCAGACAGATCTGGGGTTTTGATATGACAAACTTATAAAATGACAATACAAAATCCTAATTCTGCCAGGCAAACACTAAAATTCAGCTCAGTGTATTAAAGGCTTCAGAGAGCCGAAATCTGAGAGGGCTCCTGGTGATGAGAGCAGAGCCCAATGAGTTGATGTGTGTGATAAGAGTGCTGGTGTGTCCCAGTGCACCTCCAATCCATGGATGTGGTCCAAGACTAGGCTTGGTGGGGCCCTGAGCATACTGATATAGCGGGTGGCAATCCAGTCCACAGCACAGGGCTGAAGATCAATGATCTTTCAAGGTCTCTTCCAACCAAAGCCATCTGATGATTCTATGAATTCTGCTTCATCAACAATGGTTAATCCATGACTTCTCCTGTCTAGATAACCCAGGAAATTCTATTTAGAAATGTATTCTATTTATAATGTACTTATCATGTAATGCTGAAAATCAAAAATGATTTCTACTAGTCACTAATCTGATCCAGCACAATCTTTACTGGGAATATTGATCAGACCTGCTATGGTTAAAGCAGTACATACAAGAGCATTTGCATGACAGACAAATCCATTGAATGATAAGAGATCACAATTACAGGATAAATGCCATTCCTGAAAACTTTAATAAAAAGGATTCACTTTTTAGTTATTCTTTTGGCTTTTTTTTGTCGTTGTTGCTCTTGAGTTTTATCTTGAAAGAGATGACTTCATTGCAAGTACAGCACTCAGCAGGTTCACTTCTACAAGTTTTTTCAGCTTCCCTGACCTGGAATTATGTGACAGACTTCTGCTTAAGGAGAAATGATAAAGTAAAGATGCGTAATGTCATATTTGGACAAGTCTATACCAAAAACTTTATCAATCTACATTACAAATCAGTTTTATAAACAGATTTCTGTTTTGACAGAGATGCACTAAATAGCTCTACGCTACAGTTTAATGTGAGAATATGTATATTTTGAGATAAAGTTTCACATACACGAACAAACAATGAACACTACTCTGTTTAGAACCTGAGTTTTCATTCTCTATTAAGTGTAATGTGTCAGTTGTCTTTATCTGATTTACTCTTTGGCACTGTTACTGATGCATGCAGAATTCCCATCAAGTTACATACTGAGGCTTTACCTTTTTTTCCTACAGATTTTTAACAGTGGAGTCTTGGCAGGTATATGATTGAGATTCTCAGATTTTATGCATCAGAGGGCAAATACCAGTGGCCTCATGAGGCAGTAAAGATGGGGTTTGCAAAATTAAGCCCTATCCTAACAACTTTAGTTCAGTTAAACCTTTCATAATAGTACAAATCTCTGAAAGTTTTAAGGGCTAAAAAAAATTAAATGGTTCCCAGGAGAATTAATTGAAGCAATAGCAAGTAATAAGACCACCAGCCCCAGGGAAATTCAGTGAGTTTTTGGTGTTCAGGGATTTAACAGGCCCCTGTATCCAGCACACAAAGAATAGGATGTAATTTTCCAAAGCTGCGGTGAAATTCAAAGTGAAAACTGAACAACATTAAAAAACATGAAGCAGTTCCTGTTGCAGAGAAGCAGGTATCTCTTCAAATAGCTTTGAGAAATCAAGTAAAAAATGTGCTTTTATAGGCCATCCTTTGCTGTGAACAGATGTGGCACCCTCAAATCACTTGGTCATTTCTACCAAATATATTTGAGATAAGCAACTCGGGCAATTTCCATACAACTTTGATGATATATGATTGCAATTAGGAACACAGCAATGCCTTGAGCAACTATTTTGTATTCTTTTTGGTATAACCTCTGTTCCAGCCTCCTTCTAAGACCACTCTGCCAAGTGCTTATCAGAATATACTCTACCATTTGAAACATTCACTTCCTTCACTTATCTTTGCTATAAAGATCTGTGGCTTTCTCTCTACAGTGACCAGTACAAAGAGCAGATCACACTGGTACCATGACAACAGAAAAACGAATATTATTGCTAATAGATCTCAGTTACAAATGAGAGAATGTTCTCCAGCATCAACAAGCATGCAACACCACATCTGTGATACAACAATGAATGTTCCTGCCCAGGCATCTGTATTATCATTTCTGAAAAAAGCAATGTTGCAGTGATATAGTGAAATTTCCTGTAACTGCCATGGGTTTCCTAATTTCTAAAGAAAGGAACATATAGGACAAGAAATTATATCTATAATTGTGCTTCAAACAGCATAAAGTTTGGGGATTCTGAAGTCAGGCAAAAAGATATGGTGTAAAAATGGCTGGCCTTAAAATCCAGCTCCAGATAACTGTCTAGGTTGATAGCAATGTTTGGTTTTGTGGGTAGCAGTACAGATGTAGAGCCTGTTTGGATCCTTGGTTATTTTATTTCTGAGAGTTAAGAATTGTAACATTATATAAATGACACCTCTTTGGCTCTTAAATCACTTTGCTGTCTATAATAGATGTAATAAATGTTTCCTATTCCAGTACTACAAAAAATGGTTGAGGCGGTTTTATCCATTTGGCAGTGGAACTCGCTTGACCATGATGTATGGCACACTTGTTATTTATTTGCAGAGGCTAGAAGGCAAATGTACTATACGAGAATAGTTCTTTAATGTAAAGCATTAAATTAAATGCTCAGCCTCAGGACTTGGACTGCCAATAGAAGTAAACGGATGCTCAAAATAACACAGGAGCTGTTACTATTTAAAAATGTGCTATTTGCTATTAATTTTTGTTATTTAATAGCAGATTTCCACCATACTACCCTCTCCTTCAGCTTTACAGAACATGTACTTCCCATGTGGATTTACATGCTTGGAGTAACACACATCTCATTTCAGATATACATCAGATCATATTCTTCAGTATTTTAACATCTGAAATTTCATCACTTCTGCTGCTGATGCTTCAATGTTTTTTTTCATGCCATATTTTCAATTTTTATAATTTTAAATGATCTCACTCATGATATTATTGTTGCTACCCCCACACGTGGATCATAGGCTGAAGGGCAAAAAGGATAAGGTCCCAATTTTAAAGACCACCCTGCTCAACCTACCCATGCAAGGACTACACCAACTTCAGAATATTTTTGTTCCAGGAATGACTCAGGACTTGACAGACTGCAACAGAATCTTCAAGAGTTTCACCTAAACTGCAATTCTTTCCATCCAATTTGACAGCTAGCAATAATCTGCTCTACCCGGATTATCTTGGAACCAAAATCAAGTCCAAGTGTTCTTAGCTCATGAATCACAGAAAAAAATATCACATCCATCCCCATCTCCTAGAAAGTCCAAATCATTTTTCATCATGTGGCTTTAATATTATTTATATGAGACCTTTAAAGTTTCTCAGGGGAGTCCAGCAAGTGGCAACCTGAAGTCTAGCACTGTAGAGAGGACTATACTTAACAAAAAAAGGAAAAAATAAACAAAAGCAACAAATCCAACCCACCTAAACCACTTACAGAACCTTGTGGAATGGCATAAATCAGGATTTTTCTCTTTATCGCTTCGCATGTCCGGACAAAACCATTGAAGTAAACGGTTCTAGTGTTAAGGCTTAAATAAAGGAAGTACATTCTCAGTATCATGTTCTTTCAAAAATACTTTTTAAGCTGTAGAATTTAAAAAACAAACAAACACAAATAAACATAAAATCCCAAACTGGCAAATGAATCTCTTTATAATTTCATGCACTATCTTATTAAATAGTTAAAAGAAACAATAGATGCACTGTACAGCAGCACATTTTAAACACAGTTATCTGCTCTTGTTATCGTCTAACATTTATCACCAGGTAATGTTCATGTACTCCGGATGTGATTCTGAAGCAAGCCTGCCTAGCAATTATCACTATGCTCCTAAAATACATGCATATTAACAGGAAACCTGAAACATCAGCACAAAGCCATTATCTTCCTAAGCCTGTCAGCTGAAAAAGCTTTTTGATTTTTTTTTCTTATAAAAAGCAGCAAAAAAACATAAAGGTTTTCTATTTTCTGTTGAGAAAGAAGTGACTGCAGAAATCTTGTCTCTGTCAATTTTTCCCATACTTGAAATAAAATCTAGTAAATGTTGAAATTACTGATCTGAGACACATCTATGCTGATGCAGATGTTGTGGAAGTCTCCAACTGCATGTCTGACTACACTTGTAAATACAGTAAAAAAAACTGCAGCTAAAAAGACTTTTAGTAGAAACAGAGAGGAAAAAAAAATGAAGTACTACAGATCTCTCCTTCTAAAATGCTTCTATTTGCGACTAGTTCTAACACATTAACGAGCAACAGCAACTTGAGGAAGTTTTGAGGAAGGAGGTCATCTTTTCATAAGGCTGAATTCCAAAGTTTTCTGGGAGTAGACAACACCATGGACTCTAATCTTGGGGAGTACTTGGCCTCATTACAGATCAAACAACAGGGATAAACAGGCAAACATAACACTTGTTCCACCTTGGGACTGAAATGAAGACCTGATATTCAAATTTCACAGCATCTTCTTACTTCTACTCTCCTTATCCCAGTGTTAGTGACTGCCAGGAACACTGAATTTCAGCATTCTCTGCTACACAGCAGTTTTGCACTATGTTCAGGGATTCAGGAAGGAGGAGGTGGTCACTCTCAGATATAAGCCCAGAACAAGAAGATGCAAAAGCAGAAATCCAGGTGACCTGGACATTCCACAGATCTCACAAAAGATGTAACAGTGCAAATTCACGCTGATAGTAACAGAACAGCTGTTGGCAGCTTCAGATACTGTATGAGTAATTGAGGTAATAAACCAGGGAAGATACAAAGCACAAAGTAGAAAATAAGCGAGCCCTGATCATAGCGATCAGTGATTTGGAAACTCTATTCTGCTGCCTGTCAGCGGAAGGCCCAGAGTGCATCAGAATTTGCCTTGCTGGAGGTTGTCTGTTCTTTCAGATTAACTCACTCAACTTTTGGGTGAATTTCTCAACTGAACCCAAAATAAAATGTCATTTATTAGCTCTTAGAGAGTGCAGTTAAATGGAACAAATCACCAGCCCAGCAACCAAAAGTGAACTCAAACGTTTACCATAGAAAAATCATTAAAACCATCCTCTCAATCAATCATCTTGGAAGGCAACAGGATGTTGCACCTTGAGAGACAATGGATGGAAGAAATACAAAGCTGATATATATTCACCACAGTAAATTCTCAGTTACATGTTACTCAGAATATTAACTAAAATCTGACCACTGCATCTAGAATAGCTCAGGAGATTTGATCAGTATTTTTTTTTCCCCAATACTTCTTAAAAATGCATAGCTTTTATTATTATTATTATTATTTGATTATAAAAGAATTAATTCACTTATTTTATCTTGTCAAGACACTTCAAAAGCGATAACATTATTGCTTTACATACTGTTCTTCTCCATTTATTTTCCAAAGGCTAGGTGTTGATGATATTCAGGATAGCTCACAGTAAGATTAGGTTTAAGTCTAAATTATGGTTTGATTTCAGTAGCATAATAATTCCTCAAGCAGTTCTCATGCAAATACTTCAAAATTACCACTTGCTGGTAATTACATTGCTCAAAGCCATATCTAATAATATTTCTGCTGCAAATAATGGAAAAAAGCAAGTTAAAAAGCTGCTGATCTTGTAATACACTGCCTAAATTGAATGGCAGAAATCTTGTTGGAAGTTGGGTATTCTTTACAATTTCTGCAAACCTCTCTTTTTTCAAACCAACTGTAAAATAGTCTTACATTTAGAGGGAGTCAGACTCAGACAGAGTTAAACTTGAAGAAGAAAATCTAATGGTGCATTATGGAAGGCTTTCATTTATTTCTGTTTTACTTCTTTAAATTTTTATGATCTCAATATATCTGGAGTCTATTTACACAGAACTTCTTCTGCTATGCTTTCTGCCATAACTGGTACATATGTTTTCTTTAACCTCAAAAGTTTCTGCAGAATTAAAATGTTTTTCCTCTCTAGGTAAAAAGAATGGGACAGAAACAATTAGGTAAGGAAAGGAAGAAGTGGTGCCTCAATTCAGGTTCAATTCTGCCTACATTTCAGGAGAAAACCTTAATCCAATTTACAGATGCCAGTTTAGACCTATCTACTGATCCATCTGAATACAGCAAATGGACAGCATCTTTACACTTGCTTTTAATTCAGGAGGTGTCAAGAATCACACTCCTGCCATCTCTTATTGCTGCGGAATGGGAAGCCTGGGAGAAAACTAATTACTTCAAGTACATTACAAGGTTAAATTAAAATTTAATGTACAAAATGTGAGCAGTGGCATGAGATTGTTATCAGTGAACATTACAGATATTACAAAATCAGAAAAGGAAGGGAAGATATGGAAGGGAAACTTCTTGGCAAATCCATTACATACTTCCAAGCGTTACTAAACACAAAGTTCCCCTTCTAACAGCAGCAAACACAAGGGTCTCCCATAAAGTAGGCCATTTCATTAGAGATGTTTTAAGCTGGCCTACAGAGCAACAAGAGAGCACAGTGAGAACTCAGTGCTAACAATGGCACACCATTTTTATAGGCTAAAGAACTGGCAATTAATTTCAAATACAGAGCATCAGGATGTCCAAAAGTACATACCCGATAACAAGCTTAAAACACCACACCTTTGCAGATTTCTTCTTCAGAATTTCAATAAATAATCATAGCCTCTAGCACTGCTTTCTATTTCTTTTTTGTTAATTATTTTTAGTTTTTAAAAAGGGGAATCAACAAGATGCAATATTTGCAATAAATAAATAAATAAATAAAAAACCTCCATCTTGCCTTCCCTTCCAGAGAAATTGTCTCCAAGGTAAACGAAGCATGTGGATAGCTATGCAATTTAACAACAACCACAATAAAAATAAAATTCCTAGGCTTCCACCTTGCTTTATATGTGCCTATTCCTAAAAATATCTCTATTTCTTTTCCATTCAATACAGCATCTATTAAAATGTGTTTTTAGTGAGAATTAGCAACTCTTATGAAACATTTTGCTAATTTAAACTAAACATCATTCTAATTTGATATTTAAAACAATCAAACATTAATTACATTATGGAAGAACTAAAAATTTTGTTCTTGACCTTTGAAAACTTTGTCACGGTCTTTGTAAAATTTTCATTTACATCAATTCTACCATTTTCAATTCTGTCACTCTGTTCCCCCAACCCAGGAAAAAATAATTTTATACATAAGTCTACTTAAACTTTTAATTACTTAATTTAGATTTTGATCCTCCTTTGTTTTTACCTTAGTCTTATCTTAACAAGGAATTTGTTGGTGTTCAGTGACAATTTTTTGATTTACACTTCTCTGTTTCTTTCTCACTTTATTTTCCTGCTTAGTTCTATGAATTTATAGTAGACAATTAAGTGTTTTCTACGGACAAAATTTCATGAAATACTGTAGTTATTACACGTTAGGAAAATCTGTTTCCATAAAAATATTTCCTGAATCTGGGAAAAGGTCATTAGAATTCCATTTTTTCCTCCCTTGTCTCCATTCTGACAATAATAAATCTTTTATTTTAGACTACTTAATTTTCACTATGTTTCAAAAGCATTTCAAAAGATGAAGTCTAAATAAAACGTCCTACAACGATGAAACTGATGTGACTTGTATATGATGAAAACCCAAATCTGATTATTTGTTTGTTTACTTATTTTTGTGGAGGGTGGGGCAGATATTTTGCAGAACATTTCTATAATAGTAGAAAAATACACTGTAGTACTGTTCTTATTTTAATTCTAATTTGGCAATATTAAGACATCACAAACAGTAAAATAAAAAGAAATATATCAAAGATAAAGAAATAACACATATAACCCATCATAATAAGATCTGAGACACTGCAGTACTATAAACCCCATCTGACACCACAAAGCAAGTAGAAAGATTTTACACCCAAATTCTATTCAGTAATAGTTCTCCTTTCAGATACTATTAAGAATAAATAATATTTACTCCTTTTCAAAAGATCTAGGGAAAGAATAAATAAACAAAATGTTTATAATCCAGGATTCAGATGTACATCCAAGTCCTTCTAACCCTGTAAGTGTAACTCAAAAATAAGTCTACATCTTGGTGTTTCCTTGGTATATTCTTCTATATTTTACTATATTCTATTATATTGTACTATATTCTATTATATCGTACTATATTCTATTATATTCTCCTTGAGCTATTTCCAAGATAATTTCACAGACATCCACAAACATTCCCAGCCTCATATCACTGCAGTTCTACTGATAAGGGTTTCCACCGGGACAAGAAAGGGCACAACACTGTTATGCAAGTGGAACGTCATCAGTATTTCATTAACAGTTAAAGTCAGAAGATAATTTCTTCTCCATCTACCAGACCTGTTTGGCTTCTCCAGGATTAAAAGCAGCCAACTACAATGCTACAGAGCCATTCCTTACAGTAGGACTGTGCTTCAAGTTGTCACATCAAGCCATCAGAACAATCCTTCTTCTTCACAGTCTCCCAGATTGATAATGCTTGTCTTCTGCTTCTAACTGTTGATCTTACTTAATGAATATTTATTTTGCATAGTCCATAGTGTTTGTGATTATTTACACAAGCAGTTCCATTTATTTATTTCACTAGAAATACTACTGCAAGTAGTATTCTGAATATCTGAATAACTGTTCCACATAGTTATTAATTAAAATCCAATACTTGCTAAGTAACATTAAGCTTCAAATATTTTCTTCTCTGCATTACAAGAGTAGGAGGTTTTGATTGTTCATTAAGATGTGGATATAGCTAGAAACTAATGGATTGATTCATACTATGGCAATATTCCTCCCCCTCCAAATTCTCTGAATTAAAAGAAAAAAAAAATCCATATCAGTGAATTATTTACAGCTCTGACCTTTTACACTAGACATCTGAATACCCACAATTACTATAAGAATCCTAGCTGAATATTTAAAACGTTACTTAGTATATATTACACATTTAAATATGACAACTTGTTCAATAAATTGATGAAAAACGACATGCCAATTTAATAAGGCAGACTGTAATCTCAAAATATTAGTGAATTAAGCAGTCATTTACTATGATTTCTCTGCCCACATGAGCAGCAAAACTGAACATGCGAATGCTCCAGAACAGAAAGTAAAAGTCACACAGAGTCTTTCATGGTCTGACTACTATCTCATTAAAAACAATAAATACTATAGCCTGTATCTTTTATTGTCAAGTGTGCCATAAATCTAAAATGAGTAGAAATTTCATGACCCACTCCATCACTTTTCATTTTGCCACAGGTACTGCAATAGATTCTACACTGCTTCATCCCAGAGTCTTTTTATTGCTCTGGTTGTGCAGCTGTATAGCTGCACTTTTTTCTCTCTGCTTTCTTTTGCAAGCTGTGAAACAGATTAATTGTTCTAAGCATATTTTCCATGATGCCTCTCTTTTGAGGCACCTACATTAATTTGAAATGGAAAATGTATGTACTTAGTTAAAAAAAAAAAAAAAAAAAGCAAGGAAACAACGTAAACATTATAATCTATCATGATAAACACTAGGGACACTAGTCACTCTATGAAGGCAGGATGTTGGAGGATGCTGCACTCAAGTGTCAACACAGAGCATCACTGAGGAATCCCCAGTGATGACTGATGTAAAATTCTAGAAATTCTGTGTTTTTTTCCCCACTTAGTTCAGGCCTCAGGAGAGTAACTGAAAACCCATCATTCAAGTATCCCCACTGGCCTCAACAGTCATACCAAATAAGCTGATTCAACACATATTTCTTGCATGAAAAGAACGTTTGCGTTCATTACTCAAATGTAAATATCCACTGTGTAAGGAGCTGTAGCATAAACCAAAACAATTCTTGTCATTAGGCTTTTTATGATAGCTTCACAGAACTGCCAAGGCTGTTCTTACAAAATTTGGATTCAGGTAAGCTGAGATAGTTTGCCAAATCATCCTACCATCACTAAGGTAAAACATTTATTTTCAAGCGTTGTAAATACTAACAAGAGAAGGATGTGAGATGTCTAAGAGTCAGTGTGGCACCTCCCCTTTGAAAAGCTACACACCACAGTTTTCCATACACCACAGTAAAAAATGAAGTATTTCTTGATCTCTTTAGGTCCCTTCCAACCACTATGATTCAATGATTCTTCAGTCCATAAACAATGGTATTAGAACACATTGATTCTATTAGAAGACCTTATTAGATAGACATTAATAAAACATGATTCCACACTGTCAGATACAAAGTGTGATGCAGCTAATGTTGCAGATACTTGCAGAAAACAAATGTAGAATAATTTGTCACAGGAATACCAGAATTCTCAGCTGGACTGTGTTTAGGGTTTTGAATGACAGAATATGTTTTTCTTTCATTACATCACAAACAAGTAGATGCTTTCTTGCCCAAAGAAGGAATTTGCACATGACCTCAGCTGCAGTGGTATTTCAGCCTCTCCATTGCCTCACTCTGTGTAAGACTTTCCTAAATGGAGTGAGAATTCATGAAATATAAACATGAAAATATGTTTATGAAAAACCTGACTAACCCATAACAAGAAAATTACACTATTTAAAGGATACCATCAGTTATTTGTTAGTATAGATTTACTCAGCTTAAAAAGGCTGCGAAATACACTGTAACTGGACCACATAATAGCTTCCTTCCTTTTTTAAACAAGACTTCTGTGATAACAACAATAACTCAATCATCATTATGAAAAACTGAAGCTAACATAGGTGGATATAACTTTAAATAAAAAATAAATAAATAAACTGGGTTCCCATCTCACCCCTCCTTTCTTTACAAGGCATTTTGAGTTCTGCACTCGAGGGAGAAGTGCAGTTCTGGGAACAAAATCAGAATTCACATATTTAAAAAGAAAAAGGCGTCTGGAAAGAAACTCAAGACATACACTAATCCTATTCTATCCCCCAAAATAAACCACAATTATGTCATTCCCAGTAGCTATTTGTCAACTCTGCTCTTAACTATTCCTAAATTTGGAGACTATAACCTCCTGGGGCATTCTATACCAGTGATAGCCTACCCAGTCATTAGAGTATTTTTTTTCTCATTATGTCTAGCCTAAACCTCACTTGTTAATACCATTATACTTATCTTCACCATGATGGACATAATAGAGGAACATACAGCCTCTCTTCTAAATAATAGTTTTTGAATAATAAAACTAAAACTGTCCTGGTTTTGGTCTTTTTTCCCTTAGGCTCAACAAACTTAATTCATTTATTTTTTATTCAAAAGATATACTCTGATATCTTTTGAAGCTGTCATAGGGGCTTTCTTCAAATAGCCCACAAGTACATGTCCTTCTTGAAGTGCTGTGCCCCAGATGGGACATATTACTTCAGTCTGGGCTCACTAATGCTAAACAGAGTTGAAATATTACTTCCTCATCTTACTTGCAGTCCACATAACGATGTGAATTTATACCTCAGTGACACTGAGACAGGAAATAGATGAAATAACTGTTCTGCTGTTACAGACTCATCTGCTCTTTTGCTGAGATTTATCCATTTGATTCCAAAGATTAAAATATATTTTCTTTTTCTCAGATCATGAACTGTTTAGAATTTCTTGGAAAAATCATTATTCTGCATCAGGATAGAAAATGGAAATGATCTTTTTTTTTCTCCTCCTTTTAATTCTTCCCAAGAAGGACAAAATAATGTTTAGATGAATTAATTACACTTATGACCTACTGGGTCCTTATAAATTACTCTCTTAAAAAAAGCATAATTATGCACTTATGTTTTTGGTTCATTGCTGTTCTTTTATGTAAAACATTTTTTTTTTGCCCACATATAATTTATACTTTTATTCCTAATTGTTTAGAGAAAATCACTGCAATCTCTACAAATATATTAAGGATAATTTTGTGTAGCTTGCTATCCACGGAAGGAACAGAGAATGTGCTGTATTTTAAACTAATGCTATATATTTTGAAAGCTATTAAAATCTTCAGTAGATGTTCAAATAACAAAAGCACATTAATTAAAAAAATATTTACATCAATTTCCTAGCAATTTATGCCCAGAGTCTTTTGTGGCTTAGGTATGATTTAAAATTGTTTAGAAAACAAGAAGGTGCCCAAGACATCATTAAAGTGACTTTAATATACTTTATGCTATGCTGACTTCACACTTTATCTGGATATAAACTTGAAATAAGCAAAAAATGTGTATATATTTGAAGCAACATTAATTATTCTGAAATTTTATGCTTGTCTTAGTCAAGGATGAAAGTTCTGGTCAGAAGCACACTGAGGTTTATCTATCACTTTCTTGTTGAGGTCATAGTGGCCTCAACTTTTCTGTTGTGACATCTGATTGATAGAAGAATAAAGCCCCAATGATATCTAGTTTTTCTGAACACTATATTAATGCCAACAATGAAACATTTTAGATATGATTAAATACCCAAACCAATAAATGAAACTCAGGCCATATGTCAGAAAATGTGACAAATCCAGATGAGTATGCAAAACTCATTCAACAGTTTTTGGGCAAAGACCTAACTTTTCCCTGTGTTGTCCGTAGAGGGCAGAGCATCAGAGCAACCAGTCCAAGGCATGTAGTTTTATCTAGGCCCACTTATTCCCATCAACACTCTATCAGATTCTTCATTCAGTTTGTCTCCAGCCTTCTCAGGTTAGGGAATATAGAGCTAGTTCATTTTGTTAATAAACACATTTTTTATCTAGAGCAATGTAATACTATTTAGAGATTACATCCTGCAATAAATCAAAAGTAGCTGAAGCATGCCCATTATCCCCACACTCAAAAAATGACCTGGGTGAACTCAGGCTCCCCAAACATGACACTAATACAAGAGAGTCAGTCACAATGCACTGGAGATGCTGACAACTGCAAAAATTGTAACTAGAAATGCCTCAAATATATACTGAAACGTACATCATACGTAATGGATTTCACTAAATTTTGCTACAGATATTACATTACCCTTGAAGGTTGACCTGTGGTGCAAGAAGATGATAGACATTCAATTTTAGTGTTGCTGCTTTTAATCAAAGGTTGTCAATCACAACGTATTATTTCAACTAAAGTTAAACAGAGGTTTGCCCATGTCAGCAAAAGGTTTCTGGTAATGGGCAAGTGTTTCTTGTTGCTTTATTTACATTTAACTTCAGGTTTTCATGAAAATGTCCCGCAGCTTTGGGCTAACATTCACTTATCACTTTGAAAGTGCACTGTACTCTAATGGCAGAATTTAGGAACTAAATAAACTGCAGATATTAAACTAAAATAATTTTTCTTAATTCTATAAGCTCAGAGTGGGAAAGAAATATTAGCAAATTGTCAAATAAGAATGAGCTTTATAAAAGTTCATGGATTCAAAACAATTTGATTATTTTCTAGAAAAGAAAAAAAAAAAACAAAAAACAACTGATTAGAGATGCAATACTCTATGTGAGTTTCACTTCATTTGCACACATGCGTCTCACTCCAATGGCTTGCAAAGCCTTGTTGGTTTGCTTCAGATGCTCACCGCAGTTAGTGGCCAGGAGTCTCCCCAGAGCAAGGATTCCCAGACAACCCCTCTTGAGCACATGCCCCTGGGTGACATCCACATGGGTCAGTCACCTGCGGATTCCTGAAAAAGTGCACTTCAATTTTCTAAAGGAAACTTACTGAAATACTAATATACCGTTTTGTCTGTGATAACTGCAAGATGTGCCTCAAAAAATGCACGGGCTACAGTAGGGTTTTATTGAGGGGAAAATAGGGTAAACAACAGTATTTTCAGGTTAGAAGAAAACATAAAACAAAGCATATTTCACTTGAACGTTCTATTCTGTGTTGGATACCTTTGGTACAAGCTAAATTACACAAGCCTTCCAATGGCCTCATTAACTTTGATTAGGTACATTATGGTTAAGTGATCTTATTCTAAGAACGGACAACAAAGCACCCTTTGTTTTAAACCCAGATCAGTTCTTCAGGTATCTGATATTTTCCAACTCAAGTGTATCAATTAAAAAACATTCTTCCTCTTACATTAGCATCTGTTTCCAATTAAGTGATCACTATTTAAAAAGTCAACCAAAAAATTATGTTTTTACTCTAGCAAGAATAAAACAGCACGCTGACTATAAAAAATAAAAATGCTCACACTGCAATAATCTGAAAGGCTGAATTAGGCTGTAGACTGTAGTTATTAAAGGAAGTCATGCAGAAACATGCCCTTTAGCATTGTACTTATTCGAAATTATATTACTCTTTTAAGTGCTTATTTTACCATGTGAATCTTTAAATTAAAAATGGGGCAGTTTAAGGTATATCCTGGAATAGCTTGTTTTCATCTTATTAACCTGTAACCTTTTATCAAATAAGATCAGCCAAGTTCACTAAACAGCTATGCAAAACAGTTGTTCTGTTTTAAATTCATCACCCTGGCTCTCAGTTTGTGCTTTTTTCTTTCCTCAAAGCCTCAGGTTGTTTCCTACACATTTAGAAATCTATGCAGTATAACCCCAAGAGATCAAGATGAATGGGAGGACACTGCAATCTGTTCTGAGCTGGGCTGGTGTGCAGTAGCTAAACCTAACCAAGGGCTATACGTTATTATTCTGTATCAGCTGCTTTACAGTTGTAGCAGTTCCTGCAGAACAAGGAGAGGATGCATCAAGGTCAGAATAATGATGATGATCATTACATTAAGTATCATTTTGGAATTTAATATAGTTAAGAATACAGATAGAACACAGTTCTATTGTGAAGCAAAGCTACTTAGGTACATAACTATACAAGTGGGACTTAACATATTTGAATATTGGTCCAGATATACCTCATTAAATGAGAGACTGGATATCCTGTGCTATGTCCAGGTGAGTAACTCCTTGAGAGTATCTAACATTCTTCTCTGAATACTGAAGAAGCAAAGTAAGCTAACTGTTTATGTGCAGTAGTAAATGAAAAACCTATGTGTAAACTTGAGCTCATGCAGGGGTGATTTGGCCTATCTAAATTTTTACTCCTGATCTAAAGAGGGAAAAACATAGAGCAATGTTTAGTTCAACTGACCATCTAAAGCAGAGCAAGGGTCTGCAAATGTATAGGTAGAAAATAACTTAGCAATATGCAGAAATGCATGGAGAAAATGCAAAGTCCTAATCCAATCCCACCTCACCATGCATGGCACAACAATGCTATGGGACCAGTACTACTCCTTCCCATACCCTTGGTACCCCTGACCTGCAGGTTGGAACAGAAACCATGCCATCTCATATGTGTTCACAAAGTATTTATCACAGTGGTATCCATCTTTGATTTGAGACCCTACTACTACCACAATGCAAACATTAAATAAAGACAACAACATAACCACAGGAAACAGTAGTGGAGTTAAATGAAGGAAATACTTAATACATTCCGAATTTTAGCAATTCTCCTTAACCTCACAGTCAGAAGAGGTCATCTCATCTACAGTGGCGTGATTATTTGGTTGTAATAGACAAAACTGTAGATTTTCCTCAAGGACAAAACAATAGGGTAGCTTTTCATTCAAAATAAAAAAATAAAGAAAGAAAAAATAAAGAAAAAAAGGAAAAAATAAAGAAATAAAGTTATTTCTATAAAAATTGTTATGATATGTTTATAACTATGTTAAATATTTAATACCAAGACCGTAAGCACAGTGAAATATGTAAGAAATGAGTTACTACAAGGAAACTGGACAATGAGACATCATTAAGTGATTTATCTCTAATTGATAGATATTCTGGATCTGTTTCACTCACAACATACAATCTATGATTTCCTTTTGACTACCTGCTTTCCATCATTCTTTAAACTTAGGAGTTGCATATCTTGTGCAAATTGTTGCAGCCTGACACATTACCAACTGCTTTTATTTATTTATTTTCAAATTGAACTAGTGGCCAGAAACAAAGCTGCTGCTTTTTTTATTGATGTACAGAGGTAACTCTTCTGCTGCCTAAAGAACCAAGATGCTGAGATACAACCAGAAACTGTCTTTGCTCTGTTAGCATATGAAATTGTTGGTGGTTGCTCTGTGCTTACATACCGATGCCACCCAATTATCCTTTACTTGGAAAGAGAAGAAATGTGATTTATCTCTTATAAAGAACTTTATAATTAAGTATCTGTGACTTTATGCAAACTCAAATCACAAACTGTACCATTACTAAAACTAAATTCTCCTCATTTACCAACAACATTTTAAAATGTTTCTCAGGGAGAGCAAACACGAGGGCTGTTCCAAAAGTAATGCCTCTTGTTTTATTGCGTTGGTCCACAAAATCAGAAGCGGATGTTGGTAGTCTGGCAGCAGAAGCTGAACCTACATCAATATTCTGTTACATTTTGTTGTGGTGCAACAGATGGCAGCAGAGGGGGCAGTCTAAGTGAATGGTGTCTGACATGGAAGTACAGATGAAACACACGGATGTCATTGAATTCCTTCATGCAGAAAATAAAATGATACTTATTGACACTTGCTGAATGTTCATGGAGGCTAAATCGTGGATGTCAGCACAGTAAGTGATGGTTGCTTTACTTCAGCAGCAACACTGTCAGAGCTGAGAAACAGCATCACATCTACCAGTGCAGATTTTTACAGGTGTGGCATGAATCCTTCTGTTCATTGCTGGTAAAAATGCAATCCTAATGCTGATGACTGTGTTGAAAGGCAGTGTTTTGTAGTTGAGAGTTTGCTCTATCAGATAGTGTTATTGGCAGGAAGGTTTAAAATACTACCATATCACCAACATCCACCCCTGAAATAGTGGGCAAACGTAATAGGAGACATTACTCTGAGCAGCCCTCAAAGTTTGAAGTAAGCTTCAGTATCAGATTTTGAATGTGGCAAATACAACTGTACAAATTATGCTTATTTTATAATACAAGAGGCATTTATCATTTCATTGCAATTCATGAATGAGTCAAATGGAATGAAAACTACAAATTAGTTTGTGGTTTAGAAGGGTTAGGAGAAGAGAATAAATATATCTGAAAATAGGAATTAGTAATCACATAGTTTTTTCTTCTTTCTCTTAAAGTCATTTCAAGTACATGGCTATTCTACATTATGCAGAATTCAGGCCAGTCCAGTTATTTCATGTACATGATGGGCTTCACAGACTGAATAATAATCATAAGGTTTCAATATACCACAAGCAAGCATCTCTCACTGTAGTCATTATAGGAATTTCACCCTGGTAGAGTTTCAGCAAATTTCACTAATCTAAGTAATTTTAATCAGTGCAGGCTATCAAGAGGACAGGGTTGGGGTAGGGATCACGAGTTTTCAACTGCGTCATCAGATTTAGTCAGGGTTTATTTAAGACAAGTATCTGAAAAAAAGAGATGTAAGCAGACTTTAATTTTTTGCTTGTTTTTGTAAATGATTCTTGTTTAAACAACAGCAATAACAGATTAAACCTTTGAATTGGACTGTTATTATCTACCCTGAATGTGCAAACCTCCTGCACTGATTGCAGCCCTTAGGCCCACAAGCCAAAATTTGAAATATTTCAGTTCACACTGCAGACTATTAGTAGTGTTGTCTCTTGGACCTCCATGATAAATAAGCTTCATTTGTAGTAATTCCAGGTCTACTTGTCAAGTGCTCATTAAATAAACAAGTAAGTATATTTAAAAGAAATTTTTACAACTATTCTCTCTCCTACCTATGTATAAATTATAGATGAAAGTGCTAAGTTATTAAGTGGTGTGATTAACAAAAGTTGTCACCATGAAAAAGTAGCAACACCAGCAAAACGAAAGCCTTTTTTCTATCTTTGCATTTCTGTCATAGATGTTTCAAAGTAAAGCCACATACCTATTGCTTTTGAAAACAGTTAGATGTTGCTAAGGAAAATTTGCATCCTTTGTCACTTTCTTGTCTTCTGTTTTTCTAAGCAAAATTATCAAATACTGTTTACTCCTGTATTGGTCAAATTAGTTTAGACAACAACCGAAAGAAGAAAAAAGAACATGTTATCTTCTCCCCTAGAGTAATCATAGGACACAGAAGTTTCCAAGAGAGTTTTCATTTAGGATTTCCCATTCCAATTTCTCACTTTGTTGAAAATAAAGATTTCCCTTCCAAAACATGAGCCTCCAGGCACTTCCTGGAGTTCAACATAGAAAAGCTTTAAAGCAACTACTTAAACTGAAAGTGGAGCAACTTATAATTTATATACAAGTTGAGCAAATGTTTAACATATTATGAATGCAATTTGTAAATGACAACAAATATGTGTCACTCATTTAAAAACAAATGTATGAGTTAATTCTTTAAAAAGTCCAAGTATTTTAATTACCTCAGTACCTAGAACATGCACTCAATGACTTTGACTTTGCTGCTGATGTCTACAATATTTAGAGACCTCCAAACTGACTAAATCTACAGCATAACACCAAAAAACAAAGCCTATCAACTAAGAAGAATAATAAAGACATTGTCTTGCATGATCTTGCTGCCCTAGAAACTGGGAGTGAGATAAAAGTAATCTTGATTAGAATTAGGTTTAAAACCAATTAAGACTGAGCAACTCCCATGGAAAAAATATGAACAGTCATTTCAGTTCTTTAAACAGGCCCCAGCAGATGGCATCAGCTGGCCAGCAAAGTCATATGTGTGCCTTTTCATACAGTACAAATCTACAGCATGAAAAAGCACTTATTAACAAATAAGATCATTTTTACTCCTATATGAAAAAGGCTAACCTCTGAATAAGAACATCAGACTATTAATTTGTCTTGTTATTTCTAGTTCTTTTGAGAAAAAGAAATAGATAATTTTTTGTAAAAATGATTTGTCTTACACAAAAGATTTTACATTTTCCTATGAATGCTATAGTTGCAAGTGGGGATACTTTTAATGTGAGAGCTAATATCCCATAACTGACACAAACAGGTCCTTGATTCATGACTTGGAATTTATTCTATGATGATAAAAATAACATTACTTATTGCTACTACCTTTGCACAAGATCAAGTAAAGTTCAAATAAATTATATAAATAATAAAACCAGATAATTAAAAATTACTATAGTTGCCTCACATTGTTAAAATATAAAAACCTTACAGTTACTATTAGATTTTAGCTAAAAAATGAAAAACAAAATATGGTGAGCCTGAAACTGATCTTTCATATTTAGTAAGAGGTCTGGGTTTTCTACTTACTCTACAACTGAATGCAACGAATTTAGATTCTCTACCATATGTTGTTTATTGAATTGACTTTTCTCACTCATGCTAATTTTCTAAACTAGCTGTAGAACTCTTGTACTTTGGGCTAGTTAAAATACTTCTAACACTGAATAATTTATAATACTACTTGAATTTGCTAATCATTCTTATACTAACTTCCTTGATCTTATTTGTAAACTTCTTGCTGTAACTTACAAAACTAGGCATACCTAGAGACATACATTTTTTCCTTGACTGAACAATCTCCTGAATAAATTACATGTTGGTTGCTTAAAAACTAGTGCCTCCCATTTGTTTATTTATTTATTGTGGAAATAACTGATATGACACTAACTGATAGAGGAAATTCTCAGCCACAAAACACCGTTTTACAACAGTCATTACCATTAGGTTTGGACTTTCACCAGTGATGAACAAGAGCCTGGGTGCCCTGCTCATAAAAATCTGAACTCCTTCACATGCTAGTAAATCTGGGAGCTCAAAACAGAAGGTGGTAAAGAAGAAGAAGAAAAGTGGGTGAAACAAGCTGTCTGCTACTGACTCTCATTTTCTGAATATAGTTTTTAATTCATCAGAACATGAAGTATTCCTTCCTAGGTACTGCTTAAGTGGATCTAAGTTTCAAAAATTTTATTTTAGAGTGTGAACAATGTATAAAAATGTGCTTAATATGATGAATGTTGGGATGTATCTGCCTTTTGTGCATGCATCCAGCTCAAGCTGGCTTATTTTGATACTGTTATTCTATTCAGACTTTCCTCCTTTATAGCTGAATTTAATCATATTATAAAATGACATGGTAAAGTTGAAAGGGACCTCAGGGATCATCAGGTTTCCACACCCAGGCCTAAACCAGGGCTTTCAACTACTAGGTCAAGTACTAGACCAGTTGCTCAGAGCCTCATCCAACCTGACTTCGAACACCTGCAGGGACAGGACATTCACAACCTCTCTGGGCAACCTGTTCCAGTGCCTCACCACTCTCTCAGTGAAAACCTTCCCCCTGACATTTAAATCTAAACCTTCCCTCCTTTACTTTAAAAATATTCTCCCTATCTATCTATTCTCCTATCACTATCTACCCATGAAAAGGTTGATTTCCCTCTTGTTTTAATCACCCTTCAAATATTGTAAGGCTTTGATGAGGTCCTCCTCTGGACCCTCCCCAAAAGCTTCACATCCTCCCTGTGATCACTAATGCTGTCAATCCATCATAGAAGGCCACCACATTGGTCAGGCACAATCTTCCCTCGGTGAAGCCATGCTGGCTGTCTCAGATCAACTGCCCATCCCTCATATGCCTAAACGTGTCTTCCAGAAGGATCCGTTCAATGATTTTCCCCAGGCACAGATGTGAGGCTCACATTTATGCAGTCTCTCAGGCCCTCCTTCCACTCTTTCATATATTTTTAGAACTCACTGAACATGCTGTTTATTATCACTATTTGATAACAGTTTACTTTTGTTGGTATATTTCACATTTAGTAAAGCAAAACTGTTGGATTTAGTATTTTCACTTACTATTATCAAATTTTTTAAGATTTTACATTCAAATATTACATAACACCTTACAAATAAACATAAATGATTTCTCTCCTTTGAAATGATCTACACTTACTCCTTGCTGCTTCTCCAATTGTGATGCAAATTAATATTTTAAATCTATTTTTATGTTACTTACTGCTATGATAAACTTCAGCTTATAACTTTAATATAAACATTTTTAATGCTTTTCAGAGATTGCATAACTTTTATATTTGTTTAGCTCAAGACCAGCTGAGATACAGAGGATTAAGGAAAGCAGTAATAAAATTAACTTATGAAAAGTATCATTAACTTATGAAAAGTAGCATTAGAAGAACCAAATTTACAGAGCTTCCATTCATGCCATGCCTCCACTTAAAAAATAAAGCAAACCCATAGGCTGTTAGAAAAAGAAGCAGATATGAAAAATCTTTTACAGTGAGGGTGGTGAGGACATCTAGAACAGGTTGCCTAGTGTTGTGGTTGATGCCCTGTCCCTGTAAACTTTAGAGTCAAGTCTGGATAAGGTCCTGGGAAATCTGTTCTAGCTTTGGTTTCCCTGTTCATTGCAGGGGAGTTGGACCAGACATTGTCTCATTTACTTTCAGGGACATATTTGGAATGACTTTTTTGCATGGTGTATGTTACATACGTACAAAGTGATTTCAATGTATTCTGACACCATGTGATGTCATCTCTATTTCCATGCGTATAACAGAATCATCTTAAATATAAACTTTGTGTGTGCAGTTGTTACAATACATTTTGATATTTCCCTCCCTAGGTATTTAACTGAAATGGAGATAGCTTCCTAGCACATGGACTGGGTCTCATGGTCAGATAGGATGTAGACATGGAACAGGCAGTGCATCTGCCTTGACTCACAACTGGCAACTGAAGTATTTTGCCTTTTCTCCAGCTGTTCCTTAATGAGGTGAGTGTAGTTGCCCTCACTTCACCTGTATTTTCAGACAACAGAAAACATCATTTATAAATACTAAATAGTATGAATCCTACCTTATACCTTGTATGTTTTTCTCACGTCAACTGCAATAATACTGTACGACAAAATAACAACTAGAATTAAGTGGTTTTCTTCCACAGTTAAGAAAAATATTAAGGGCACTATCCCATTTGAACCCACGTCAGAACTGTCAGATTATGTTGTGTACAAGCACTACCCATGGTGACCCCATTTTGCAGATGTAAGTAATTTGCTTCTTATAGATTACTGTCATTGAATCCCAGAGAACTCACTTTTGTCACTCTCTGATCACTCTCCATTGTTCTTTTTCATTGTTCTTTTTCATGTAATTCACTCTCCTCACTGGCTTGTTCAGATGATACATTGTAACAATTATTGCAGGATAAAAGCAAGACATGATATTAAAAAAAATAATAATTAGCTTTTGGTTTGATTGCAAAAATTTGTAAATATCTGCTTAAAGGTAAGATAAATGGTGATCCACGTGAGTTTTAGTGACGAATATTCAACTTCACGTTTACGAATGACATGTTCTTCACTTTTCTTCCACTTTCAGATACACTTTTAATGCACAACAACACGAAAGCAGTAACATGCTTTCTATGATAGAGTGCATTACTGAATCATTATGAAGTACATGGAAGAGCCTGCCCATAGCCTTTGGTACATTAACTCTAAAAATTCATCATGTGTTTCTGCTCTTATAAAACAGCAAGAAACTTCTGGTGGTCTTCTCACTCCCAAAAGTTGAAATAGGAAGAATTGCTTTCTATCAACCCTAATCAACTCATAGGAACATGTAATTAAAAAAGTAATTATGGTAGAGGAAAAGAAATTACTGTAATCATTGCAGTAATGATCCTCAATAAAAAAAAATAACCATATATTTTTAGTGACTGGTGTATACTCAGGATTTCATGAAGAGTTTTTCAAGTTTTTTTTTTTTTTAAATAGCTTTCCTCCTATTGTTTCGTATTTACTTATGCCTCAGATGTACAAATGCTGAACAGCTTTTTGTGAGAAGGCTAAGCGTGACTTATTACTACATCATATAAAAAGCACACGTGATCTTGGCCAATACCTGATATATGACAAACACTTTTACTTCTTACTTCACCCCAAATTTCTCATCTCTTTATAACCTCATCCACAACACATCTCAGGTAGACTCAGCAGTGCAAAGTCAGATTTAAACCACAAATTGAGCAGAACGCGAGGAAACATCCAAATAGTGATTTACTTTGTGCAACTGGCTCAGAAAGGTGGAGTTCCCACACAGCCAAGTTGGACTCTAAGCTATGCAGGTGGAGTGACAAAGAATGTGAATGAGGTGGCTTACACAGATTGTACTAGTTTCATTTCCAGGTAGACAAAATACATACTTGCAAAGTCTACACATCTGTTCCTACATTTAATCCTGTGTAAAAATTAGGGTTGAATGCTGGACCATTATCTAATGTTAGACAGCATTAAGGTTGAAAACAGAAGAGCATTTACTGACAAATTCATACCACTGCTACCCTTGTATCAAGTCTCTAAAACCGATAGCCAAACGCAGGGATTTAACTTTTTCTCTTAGCTGCTGAACTTTGAAAATTTGGGATGAAACTTCTTAACACTGTCCTCAGTCTTTGACTGGTGCATTTTATGTAATTATATTCCAAGAAGCACACGATTTGTCAGCTGCATCATTTCCTCAAATAGTTACATAGAATCAATTTATATTAAAATTTCTTTCTCTTGATATGCATAAGGATTTCTGCTAAATTTCTTTCAGAAGTCGGCAAAATATTGTATATAACAGAAGTTAAAAATTCCATCTATTCCTAATTTTAGATTGAGGTTTTATTGCTCAATAGCAGAAACATTTATATGTAATGAATATGTTGCCTTTTAGTGGGCTATTCTATATTATTCATTCAGGCAAACAGAAAAGCGTAAGGTATTTCTGCATTGTAAGTCTTCATTTAAATGTAAAGAGCAATTTTAAGATAATAGGATTTTGACGACAAAATTTAGGCACAGACTTCATAGCCATTTGCCAAGAAGTGTTCCATCTTCTAAGCAGGCAACGCTGCTGCTGCTTAGTAAGAATTTTATTTAATTCTGCAACTGTTGCAGGTGTCTATAAAATGTGAACATTACTAAACTCCAGTGTGACATTTAGAGAGAAGAGAAAGGCAGTGACAAATATAAACATGAACTGCCTATGAAATTAAGATGATAGGACCGAGTTAATGCATTACTTGACATACTGCTAAAGATGGTGTCTTTCTTTGGAAACTCTACCTATTGGCAGTTGAGCAGTTTCACTTAGAATTAAAATGATCTCTAAAATGAACACACAGTTGAAAAAAATACTTTGGATAGTAATGTCAAATGCTTTTAATCCTCTAAAATTTTCTATCTATCTGCATAGAGGGTACTGAGTTTCATCCTTATTTCTCAACCCAGTTAGTAAAAGGGGATCAGGGTTTGCATTCTATTATAATTTAATACCTACTTGCTAAATGTTACCTCTAAAAGCTATTACTAGGCTAAATGATTATTTCTCATTGACTTGGCTTTTCATGGAGACCAAGGAGCTCTCATCATTAATACTTCCTGTTGGCTAAAGGCTCTGCTTTTTAAAAGCTGCTTAGGTGCTACCATTCCTCCTTCAAATGTCATCCTTCATTTCATTGTAAAAAAAAATCACAAAAAACAAAACAAAACAAAAAAAAAAAACCAATAATTTAAACTGCTAATAAATACAAGCTAATGTTAGGGAAGGAAGTTGCATCTATAATTTCCCTTAGATCTTAGTTTTCATACAGTCTAGAGAGAAGAATGTAGTTGCTCTGAAAGTAATGACTTTTATTTTCATGGAAACTACAAACGTGAATATTTGTCATTTTTGTTTGTCATGCTTTTACACCGAAGAAAAATGGTAATCTGCTATTTCTTTCATGAAACTTTGCTTTAGCAGATAAATATAAATTAATTCAGATTAGGTATTCGTACTCTATCCCAACCTTCATTTTTAACTACAGTAAGACAAAGAGTTGACTTTTCCAATATCAGAAATACATTCATAGATATATTAGAGAAAATACGACAGACATGGTCCTTAAATTCCTCTGCTGAATAAATATTTGTGTATTCAGCCAAAAAGTCATGACTTTTCAATATTAAAAAAGAAAATCACTATATTTGCACTCACTCAGAGCTACAGTAACTTTATAGTGTCATGCTCCCATATTTAATGTATTTTTGCATCTGACATTTCATTTAACTCTGGTTTGGATACAGTGACAACTAATCAAAAGATATATTTGGTTCTTGAATTTATAAATTCTACCTTACTGAAATCCTCAGAGTATTATGTCCTAGAGTAAAAACAGGATCATATCCAATAATGTTATGAATAGTGTGAACTGCATGTTCAATTCTAAGTATCTAGACCAATTTTAATGGATGTTCTATGGAAAACATTAACTGGAATTCTACTGACAGGAACTGAGTTCCTTGATCTTCATTTCATCAAGTGATTGTAATATTAGTTATTATACACTGCAAGGAGAAAATTCAAATGAAAACAGCCTGCATATCTATATAACTTGCTGTCTGTGTTTTCATCTTTTTCCTGCACAAAACTATCCCAACTAAGTCAACAGAAGGTTTTCCTATTTTCTCATCCATACCTGTTGATTACTATACTTGTTTTGATAATATTTTGGGCACTTAGCTTCCAGATGATAAGAAATATTAAAGTAATACTGACAATTAGAATACCTAATTCAGTAGATTTTCTAATTCTAATTCTACTAATTCAGTAGAATATGCTGAAAAACAGGACAGAATTATAGTTACTTGTAATGCACTAAAATCCTTCAATTTAAATACTAGTGCAGATTTAAAACATACCACCATCCTATGCATGATTTCATGAGTGGCAAAAGGACTCATTGACATCCACATATTTCACTTCTGCTCAGTAAAATGAGTATTCCAGCAAACAAAAGAGATTAAGGCTGTATGTGAAGAAGGAGCTAAACAAATATCTTGAATGTATTTGGAGTAAAGAGCAAGCAAAAGTAATGTTTAGCTCGGGAAACAAAAAAAGGAAATCAAATCAGCCTTCTCAGAAGATAGCAGTAATGCAAAACAGATACTTCCTTTTAGTTAAAGCTCAATACCTTTAAACTAACTGATACTAAGAAAAGACCTTTTCATTAAGGATTATCTGTCTCTTTTGCAGAGACGTTATTGAAGATTAATGAATTTAATGAAAAGCCCCATGTAAGCATCAAACTAAGATTTTGGATGCTAAGACAGGGCAGCTGACTTCCTTCAGTTCAATCACACTGTTGATTTATGCATCTAATCCTAAGCATTTTGTTTAATGGGTAACTGCTATATCTGAGTGGATAGTTCATACAGTTTGGCCTGTGTATCCACAGAAGTTAAAGTAGAGACAATTAGTGATTTACTGGTGATCTTTAGAGAAGCTGTTGCTACAAAAATGTTTAAAATGAACTGTGGAAAAACTCTTACTAATTTATATATGTTGTTTATATCCTATTCACATGTCATATATTTATAACATTTATATAGTATATAACATTTCTGAGACACTGCACTATTTTCCTTCAAAATTATTTTTTCCTGTCATATATATTTTTTCAGTCAGCTCCAAAACCAAATGGAGCTGTTTTTCTTCCCAAATTATTTAATTTGGAATTGCACTAAGTTCTTACACAAGGTGACAGCAGGTATTTGGGGAGGCTGAAGTCTTCCAGTCATCCAACAGCACTACAGCATGAGAGCTGTACTCTGTGTCCATTCACAAACAAGCTGCACTCCCCCGCTCACTGGGCTGTTTTATCTTTTGAAAGAGATTATATGCACTTAAAATTACTTGAAAGAGAGGATTTTTTCTAAGAGATCTGTCAGTAATGGCAACTGAAATGAAAGTGTTAAAGCAGAAACCCATACAGCTGTTGACTCAGCCTACAGGTGGTCCCACCATCAGAAGGGGGTCCTCTGAATAGGTGCAGCACAATGCATCATTTTCATACTGTTTGATCTAGTGGTTGGCAATCCTGCCCGCAGCAGAGGCTAGACAATGCTTGAGGTCCCTTCCAACTCAAGCTATTCTGTGACTCTAAATTCTCCCATTTTCAACTTACAATTTGACTCCAAACTCCATTTCTCAGCACTGACATAATTTATTACCTTGGCCTAGCTGTGGTCAACAAAAAACAGGGACAGTGAAAGAAAACTTACTGGTATACAATTTAATCATATTGTTAATTTGAAATAATTCAATTCTGTTTCTTTAGAAAGAAGAAAGCCTGACTTTACGCCATGCCATAAGAATTACTCAAAATTCATAAAACCAGAATGATTCAAAAACCTGTATGTAAGCATGTAATGTGAGACCTATATGTACAATAATAAACATTTAACCAAAGACAATAATACCAGAGTTATTTTTCTGCCCACTTCAGTTTTTAAATAATGAAAGATTTTACCTGCCAAAAGTCAGAAGAAATAAGGGAGTTGAAGAGAAACTTTTCACCCTTAGCTGAACTCTCAATTTTTTCTGGCATCAAGTTATCCTCTTAATTGCCTGTGAATTCCCCCAGGGGTTTAATATTATTTGTTTCTAGCCCATAAAATTCACAAAAATCCAGATGTTTGAGGTAATGCTCTATTGACCCTAATCTTCAGTATCAACAGATAATGTTGCATTGATTTCACTAAGTCCAAATGATCTCTTGTTCCCCTTACTCCCTTTCATAGAAATTGAGGATCAGTTATGGTTAGCTCTGTGGGTCAATATGATTTTCTTTTTTTTTTCCTTCAGTTAGCACTATAGAAACTTGAAAAATATAGCACTAAAGCTGTATCATTGCAACAGCAATGCTTAAATAAATCCAACTATTGTGTTATTTCAAAAGTCCAAACAAGACAATAGTCAATCTTTTTGTTGCAAGATTTCCATCTTCTGCAGATAACTTTTACCTGTTTTAACCAAAGTGCCACCACAAAGCACAGAAGTATCCACTGTAACATGCTGTAAATATTTCATATATATATATATATTGTGATTTTTTAAATACTCATTATTGTACATTACAGCAAAAACTATTGAATATCTACTCTTCATACTATCTTCTCCATAGAGTGTAAGAGAGTAATGTAACCACCTTTACTACTAATCGCTGGGACTGAATTTTAAGTTACCTGCATAGCATTGTATAGTTAAACCATCACATTCATAGATAAGATAGATAGAATTTTGATTAAAAATATATATCTGCAACTCTTGGACTGTGTTTTACTCAGGTATTGTCAAAAATATATATGTAATAAAGCACCGTTAGTACTGAAAACTGCAAGGAGGTTAGGCAAACATACAGCAGCAACAGGGAAAATGTACTTTTCTCAGAAGTTCTTAATTCAAAAATGATTTTTTTTTCCATTATTTCTATGGTAGGCTAGAAACTAAACTACATGGAGAATGGCCCTAATCTAGAAAATGTCAGCACTCAAAAGGTTAAAGTTGTATGTCCTTGTGCTATAAGCAGTGGTATGGAATGCTATTCACAGAGACTAAGCCTGTCTCCAACTCATTTTTTTAAATAAAGCCTGTAGTACTTGAACCTGTCTACTTCAAGCCTTGATTAATGTTGTTAACTGTTATTCTTGTTCTCTCCTCGTAGCTGCCAGATGGAATCCTGAAGATTATTCTGCATCACTTAATTGGAGTTTTTAATTATAAAATGGTGAGTGCTGTGGACTACGTTTTGCCCCTTTGATCCCTACCCAGACAAACAAGCTTCTCTAATCAGTAATTCCCCCATGTCCTCTTTTGGAGACTGAGATCATATGCTTCTTATGTCTACAGCATATAGTAATATTACATCATTTACCAAGGGGTGGAGGTAAATTCTGGTCATGCATGCTTTTTCCCTTTCAAAAAAGTAATTCTATGTATAAAAATAAAATTCTTTGTATGATTTCCTGTGCATACCTCCCACAAACATGCATTCAAAAAGTAAGAAAACAGTAATACATGCCAAACCATACATATGGCTCCTATAGAGCCAGATCCAGGACATTTTTTTTTAGTTCAGTTAAGGACAAGATAAAGAAGTGACTTTCTGCATCATTTTGGAGGACAGACAAATGGATTCAGGGCAGTTATACCTCAATTTCTGTTTGTGACAGGATTTTAAACAAACTCTTGCTACATTTGTCTATGTAAGTAATGCCATTGCAGATACAGACATTCCACAGAAGGAATGATGTTATATGCATCTGTCGTGACAAAGAGTGGTCCAGATTTCTCTTACTCTTCTGAATGTGCAATGGAAGAGACAAAACAGTTCTAAAAGCCTACTAGTACATGTAAGATCTCAAACACAAAAACAAAGCCACTAGACCAGAAACATGCTCATTCCGAAAGAGATGATATTATTACAGATATTATCATTGTACTTTAATCCTGCTGTTGCAAAAAAGGTAGATAGACTGTAATTTTGGGGTGAGATAGAAAATCAACTATCTACAAAGGCAAAACATCTACCAAGAACAGAAGCAAAAGCCAAACCTACCACTGAACGGAATACGGAATACTTCCTGCTGTTTCCTGAGGTGAAACTGTTGATGCTGACAGAATGAGTCCAACATAGTGTTAATGCTCGAAGTTGAAGCACTTGCATAGTACAGCAGCAGGGAAGACTCTAAGTGAGGAAGAAAACCATGTAGTTGTGATCCACTGGAGCCAGAGAGGAAAAAAAGTTCTCAAAACTAACAAAACAAGTCTCAGAAATACTTAGTTCCAAGCAGACAGGAAAGATTTAACAGCTCATGGAGAATACACAAGATAGTAATGAAGTCAAAGTGGTTACCTAGTTCTGCTTTCAAAGTCCTACTAAATATAGTACTTGATTTGTTTGACACATGGCTGTTCTGTTCTTATCTATCAAACTCATCCAATATAAAATCCCGAGAAAGTAACCAAGGAAAAATGATTCCACTATAACATTAGCTAGCATACATTGCACAAACAATTTTTAAACTAAATATTATATTCTTCAGAGGAAAAGAAAAGAACTTTCAAAACAAAGAAAAAATCTCAGAAATGAAATTTGGATCTATTTTGCAGTGCTAAAATGCTATTTAATTACTTTACTGAGAAAAACTTTTTCCCTTTAAGGCTTTCTTGTAAAATCACTTTGCAATGACTAGATTTTGATGTGATTCTGCATCAATTTAAAGTGGTTTAGGAATATAGTACAATGGGATACATCTTTTGTTAAGCAGTTTTATGGTGTTAAAACTTTGAACCATGTTGTATTTCTTTGGGAAGCATTTTTTTTTTTTTTTTATTGTCATCTTATTAATTCTTCTTTTTATAACTACTTTTATTATTCATGAATGATAATTACCTCAGGATTGAGAGCTGCACTGTGTGATGGCATATAGAAACACAGGAGCTGTGAATGGGCTGAAAAACGATCTACAATCCCAGAAGAAACTCTAGGGTAATTTATTGCATATCAAAAGTAAGCTTAGCCTCTCTTCATGTCACAAGGGCTGAAGAAACCACCATCAGCTCATGCGTCTTCCACACCATCAGCAGATGACAAAGAATGTTCCAATATTTGTTTCTTTCTTTGTTTTCCTGGAAAAAATATTTACTTGTGACATACAAACCACTAAGAATCAATCTAACTGTTTAGGAGGGATGAGTAGCAAACATCATAAACACTGTACCTACAGACTTTTACAAATTGTCCCAAAATACATGTACCTTTAAACATCTAGGGCCCATAAATGATCATATCATCATCATGATATAGGAAGAAAAATATCATATTTGTAGGTTAATAAAAAGCATTTACAAGGAAAGGTATTTAGTTTTGAGCAACAATATTGAGTTGTTGATGTACAATGATTAGATACTTGAGATTGAAGCCATTATGTACAATTAACTTAATCCATAAATTATCATCCATGAAGGTAATAAAAACAGTCATTTTGAAAATCAACTGACAAAACCCATAATTTTCTGCAGTAACTGTGCTCACTAGCAGCAGCTTACAGAAGTCAAAATGCTGCTTGATAAGGAACGCTGCTCATCTTCACCCATATTAAAACATACTATTTGTTAAAAAGTCACATTCGTTCTACAGACATGGTTTCTTTGCAAATTTCTCCAGGTAACTGACAAAGAAACCCTCCAAAACAATACAGTGCCCCTATTCTTCCCTTGAACAGAGCTTATGTGAATAGTCAAGATCCTAACTAGAAGCAGATTTCTTTTCCTGAGATTACTATCTTCACTTCACTTTACTACTTCAGCATTTTATATTTTTCTCTAAGTAGCTATGATTGGTAATAAGACTCAGTGCTAACCTACATTTAGCAGAAATAGTTAGGGGGTTCAGAATAATTAGGGGTTTCATTCCAATTTAGACCAGAGCTATCATCTACCTATGTTTTTTCTTTCATAACTTTTAAAGTCAGTAAAATGCAAATTTGTAACAAGGAGAATACAGAGAAATAAAGCTGCATATAGGTATCTATTTTGTGTGTCTATGACCCATAACTTAAATGAAAATGCTGTGAATTTTGTGTTTGCCTGTTTTTGTTTTTCTTGCTGTTTTTGTTGTTGTTTTGGTTTTTGTTTTGTCAAAGATAAGAACACACTATAGTACCGGAGTTGTTTCTCCTGAATGACAAAAGAGAAACAACTTAATGAATAGCTAAGTCAAAAATAGTCTCTTAGGCTATAATCATGACATACAAAGAAATCAATGTACTCCTTTCCTCCTCCTGCAAAATCAATGGATTTTTGGATCAGTACTACCCTCCCCCTCTGGAAGTCATTTCTGCAAGTAGTGTCAGTGCTTATTAAATTACAGCGTAGAAACAAATGTTTGATTTTAATTTCTGATAATAATTCCTTCACAAATGTATACTGTAACTTTTTTCAAATATAAATGTTAAAATTTTAAACCTAGTGTTGATAACCAACTCATCGTTATTAACAATATTACACAGCTATGAATTATTCTTCATGTACATAGAACTAATTTTCAAATGGGCACATACAAACTGTAAGACTATGTTTCACTTCACACCATTTAGCAGATAGTTGAACTCACTAAAATCTGAGATTTTTCTACAAATTCATGAAGAGAGGATTTCACAGATAATAAATACTTCAACAGAACAATGCCAAATACATTTCACAAGTGTATGGACAGAAACAAAAAAAGTGAAAAAGCTTTCCTGAATTGGGATTAAAGCACACACAAGGTAAATTCTATCAAAGTTTCAAATGAGAGACATCAAACAGGAGTACTAGGTAAACTGTGAGGTGTTTACAGTTGATACTGATTGTCTCCAATGCCTTGGATAGTCAGATTCTAGATTACTTTCAGACGCAATGACGTTTCTACGGTGATCCCAAATCTAAATTAAACATAACAATTTTTGTCAGACTTGTGATCTCTTTTCTAAGTAGCATCAACAGCATTGCAACCCTTGCCTTAGCAAGTGGCTACACGGTGTGGCCTCCAAAACTTCCACAGTGTAAAAGAAAATTTTCTTGTGGGATGTATATGAGGTTCTAACTGAAGGAAACTTTTCCAGATATCAAAAGATTTTTTTGTCACTTTTCTGCTTTAACTGCTGACAAGTATGTGTAAGCAGACTGAACTGAACATCTGGCACATTACCTTAGGGTACAAGTGACTGAACTGGAATGAAGCAGATGTAGCCACTGACCTGCCACAGCATTCCTGATGTTCTCAAGGCTCCCTGGGCACAACAACGAAGATGGCACTGCATTTGTGGGAGACCAAAAACCAACACAGAGCTAAAAGGATTTTAAAAGTTGTGGCACCAACATATCTGAGGGAAGAAAAAAAAAAAAAAAAAGCCATTGATAGGTCATGGAGCAGATACTATTGATTAAAGTGTCCTAATGATTAAATTCTTCAGTACTCAGTAATCTTTTTCATGTAACTGCAAGAAATATATTTACCTTCCTCATTATAATATGATGTGCACAGATCTTTTATTCAAAATCCCTCAGTAAAGCTTGTGCATAATTAAAGTTCTTAACGCTTAAATACTTTCTGCATGATTATATAAAAATGTGCTTTTCTTTGCTCTGAGATTTAGAATAAAGTATTATTATTTTATTTTTCTTCTAAACCTACTTTGATAGAATATTTTTTGACTGTGAGAAATGCTTCCATTGTCTAAAGAATTTTAAACATCGCTTTTCATAGACTAACAACAGAACTTCTTGTATTCTACATTACTTAATGGTAGTTTTTAAAGAATTATAATGTATAACAGGTATTTTCTACTACTCATACCATTTGTTAAACCATACCACATCACGACAGAGAAAGAAAGAAGCTCAAGGTTCTACCACATCTATTCTTTATATGAAAATCAACTTCTGTAATAACTTCAGTTTTTGTGAACCCTTGCAAAGACTATAATAAGACACAGATAAATGTGCGTTTTCCAATTCACAGACATGCTTCTCCACACTGGTAAAATACATAATTTCTGTAAGGAAACAGGAAAATAACTTTGCTATATTTATAGAGAGAATGTGAATGTGAAAATAAAACCAGAAAACATAAGCTTTTTGCCACTTGCAATCACCAGCCCCTTTTACTTTTGAGAAACAGTAATTTCAATTAGTGGTGGAAAATGTTATATACTAAAAACCTAATATCTGCATTTTTAAACAAAAATGTACTTGCTTTTTCTATTTCTTTTTATTCAGTGAGTCTGCTAGAAAGAAAGAATGGCCACACTCCCCTACCATTGATTAAAACTGCCATTCCTTTCAGCTAGAGAAATTTGAGAAACATACTTTTTTTTTTATAAATAACATGGCCATCCTACTATCTGACAATAAGTGGTTGCATTTCTTACCAACTTTTCACAAGAAAAATCCAAAAAATAAATACTGTCACTTAAATAATTTTGAGCAAAGAGTTTTAGGCTAATTTCCCTGCATTTATGGTAAGAGTTGAGCATTCCAAAAGGAATTAATAATTGAAAAGTTGTGCTAACATGTTCTATGAGGCAAGCAACTGCCTGAAATACAAATGTTGACCCTTTGCAACTTGAACTCCAATACTGCATTTGCTTTACAAGGCAAGAAAAGAAAAAACAAAACAAAACAAAAAAAAAAACAACAAGTAAGTGCATGATTTTCTGTTGCAACAACTTCTTTTTTTCTTTGGCAATTATTGCCTCCTATTGCTAAAGAGGAATTTGGATGAAAATATGATTCTTGGTTGAGGGTACCTCATAGGAATCAGGGATAAAGGATAGGAAAAATGCATGAATACACTTGGAGGTTAACACTACTAGAAATAGGCTAATTCCTTCTGGTTAGATTGCTGTCATTTTCAGTAAGGCATCTGCCTACTCCTGTAAAATAACAGGAAAGCAAGACTTGTTGTTGAGACCGGTCAATTAGAATTATGCCTGCCTCTGTAGGGTGCTTGCATAAAAGGCTGAGCCATTTTCACAGATAATCCATTTATAAATCATTGTAATAAAATGGCCATCTTAACAGCAGCTCTGTAAGCATTCTTTCACATGTTCCAGTTGTATCCAGGCAACAGAAACATGTTAGTTAGATAAAAGCAGAGGTGGAGATGCAGTGGTAGGGTTTTGGCACATTTTCAGTGACTAAGGTGAAAAGGGGAAAGAACTAAAGATAGATTAAAATGTTAATCAATACATCAGCATATTAAAATAGTTTAGTCACTTGTTTGAAATACCGAATGTAACTAATGTCTGCAGACATGAATATTTTAAGTGAAGTGTTAATTATAAAATTTCATTTCTTGCTACATATATTATTTGATTACTGATACTTCCTCTAATTTCTGCTGAATGTTGACGTTATACTAAGTTCAGCCCATCACATTAGCTAAACCTGTAGTACCAGGTGGCTGAAAATCAGATACACAATATCCGGTTGTTTTCAAAGTTATTTTGTTTTCCCACACATTATGGAATATTTAGTTCATGCATATTATACTCAAATTTTATTTAATTCAGTAAGAAGTGAATGAAAACAATTTTTCTAATTTTGTGAAAGAACTTTGATGCAAGAAAATCCAGAGTGAAATACTTGTAACATAATGTCAGGTGAAAAAAGTACAACTTTTTTTTTTTTTTTTTTAGAATGTTAAGTAGTCTTCTATTTTAAATATCCTTTATACGTATAAATAATAAACTATAGCCCATATAAAGTACTTTCATGATGCAATTTACCTGCATCCTTTAGGAAAGAAAATAAGAAATTTAATCCCTAGTGCAATACTCTAGCGCACTCAGAATTGTTAGAAAATATTCCCTACAATGGCATATACAGCCTAATGCCTGTGAAATGAGAGAAGCCTTCAAAAAGTGCTACACCTCAGCATAGAGCAAACTCAGGAGCTCTCATGGAGATGTTCTTCCACTTTAATTCACTCTCTCCCCTGATGTGGATCACTGATATTATTGCTAAAACACTGAAAATGCATTTGGTTCTAACTTTATTAACACATTATGTGGATTACAGGGAAATTTCCATAGTCTGACTTTGGCTCCTGACTCTAATATTGTTCTAGCTGTCTGATTTTGGAGTGAAAGACAGAAAATGTTTCGGATCAGATCCTGCCTGTGGCTATAGAGAACAAGCTGGAGGGTTAAGCTTTAGTTAGCAAAATTAAGCCAGCTAATCAAGAAGTGCTGAAGCAGCATAAAGACAAAAAAAGCTGTCATAGGAAGTGTGCTGCTCCATCGCTTATGTCTACAAAACTTTTAGCTATGCATCCCTTGAACTTTTCTCAGAGAAGTAGTGTCTAATTAACTACTCGTGTTCTCATGTGCTCTTTGTATTTTGAGCAGGGCATTTCAATCAGCTGTGTCATGTCTGACTTTCAAACCCAAAACAAGGGATTTGTAAGATGAAAGCTGCACATGTAATAAAGGAAAGAGGGCAAAACACACTTGCACAAAAGACACCGGAGAAAAATGATGTCATGGTTTACTCAAATGTTAAATTATCTGCAAAAATGAAAGAATGGTCAACAGTAATTGGATATTTTGTTGACTGATAAGGATTTTGTGGATCCTTGGTGGTGTTTCAAACTGGGGAACATAGCACTGTACACCTATGATCAAGCAGTGATCTCTCAGTGTCTTACATGTGCCTTTTATGAAATTTATCCCATTTACTGAATTTAATGTGAGCAACAGTGCTCAGCAACATGGACAGGAAATTACAGAAAGAAAAAGAAACACCAAACATGGAAAAAATCAAAGCAACTATTAGAAACAATCTCTCAAATCTAAAAGCATGGTTACAATACTTTTCCATTTGATTCAGTGAATATTTTAAATATACATGAGAAACTTAAGGATAGAAACACAGAAATATAAAGCGCTTTGTTTTGTATCAGATACATATTAACTGTCTGTACACTTTATTTATTTCCAGATTAGTTTTCATGGGTAATGACACAAAATTTTAGTTTCATTCCTTTCTTGTCTTATCAAACTATTTGCTTATTTTATAAAGTAACCAAATAACTATTGTCAATCATATGAATTGAGTATTTAATTATGTACAAACAGGTTTTAAACAGTAAAATATGATCATGTCAAAAAAAGGTTCCTTAACTACTGATTTTGTCAAAGCCATGATTTCAGTACCCTCTGACTGATATCATACATGTCTTCTTTTGGCTTGGAGATTTTCCTTTGTTGAGTCCCATAAATGGATAAAAAAGGCTAGGAAGTTTTTCTTTAAAAATTTCTAGTAGACAAAAAGATAAATTAATTCCCTATATACTTTCAATTCAGCATCAAAATTCGTTCCCAGAGTTTCCTGCTTACATGATTTTTAGTTGTTAAGAGAAACAAGATTTCTACACCTTTTTTTTCTTTCTTTCTTTTTTTTTTTTTTTTTGCTGCAGACCTGTACTCACCAACTTTTCCCCAAAACAGAGTTGTCTGAGCTCTGAAATAAATTGGTTCCTGAGCTCCAGTTCATCCAGTCATCTACCGCGCAAAAGCATCACAAATCACAGAGCAGTTTCACACAAAGTAACATTAACAATCTTTTCTTCTTCAGTAATACCTTTTATTGCTTACAATAGACAATATTTCTAATGTTTTCTTGCTGACACAGCTCTTAAGAAGAATGTCCTAAGAAGTCTGAGTTGGTACCAGCTGTTTATTTATCTGAGTAAGATGGCCACTGTTTGAAATGCAAATGGCAGCTCCTTATTCCTCAGCCAGGAAGGGAAGGGAAGATCTCATAGGATCACTGTATGTCAGGGATGATGTGATATTTCATCATGGTCTGTAAGAGACTGACAGGCAGAGAAAGCCACTGGCTTCCAGTTTAACCTCTAACATGAAAGCATTCTCACACAAAACCTTGAACACATCCAAGGTCTGTCAAAGAGTAATAAAGCTCAGAGAGAAATAACGTGAGAGCAGTGCTGATGTGATACCTCTCCCAGGCAGTGCTTAGTTTGCTATTGGAATTTGGTTAAACAGTGCTTGATATTGTTTCCTGTTTACTAGTCTCTTCTTTTCCTGGGATAATTACGTACGTTTTCAATATTTTGGATAAAAATACTTAAAAAAAAAATTCTTAAAAAAAAAAAAAAAAAAAAAAACTAAAGGAAAAAAAAAAAAACAACTCGAAAAGTTGTGAAAAACAGAAAGAATAAGGAATTTAAAATATTTTTGTGTTGTTATAAGATCAAGAACTGGCACACACTATCATAGAGAAAGAAGAAGAAAATGAAGAATAATCTCCAGGACTCCTAAACTAGACAACCTTTTGACTCTATACGGAACATTATACATTGGCTGGACTGGTCTGACACTGAAGTAGATAGAGAGAAACTTACTGTTGCTATTTTAAAGCTCCACATGTGAAATGAGCTTTCTACCTATCTTCTCCACTTCTTTTGTGCATTATCTCAGCCAGTCACAGCACAGTCCTGGGCCAGTGACTCACTAAGACACTCAGTGTTCCCCACCATTTAGTCCAGTTGAAGCAAGAGAGACTTCCACATGCCATTTTTTCAGGTGCACATGCTCACGGATCTGGCTCAGATCCAGAACACAATTCCAGTTCAGTACTAATCCGCTTAATCTCCCAGGAGCAGAAGCTGCCTCCCTAGGCAGCTGACATATTTCAGACCACTGATATCATTATGTGGAGATATTTATTGGTGTCTGCCCAATATAATATTTGGAACATCATGCATGTAGCCAAGAAGTTTTTCTTTCAACAATGCCTCAAACAATTGAAGTAACACAGATATAACAGGCTTTAAGAACTGGACAGTCTTAAGTTTACGTGTATAGATGTAAAAATTCATATGCTGCTGATAGCTACTACTGACTCTATGTCATTTTGGAAAACTGACATCAAATGCAAACCATAGAATTCTAAGTATTAAAAAGACAGAATCGCATGCCACTTTTTTGGAAGCATTAATTCTTGCTAATAGGAGTCTTTACATAGTGCTAAATGATGAGTGTTTTAGAAAAGACTAAAGTCGCAGTGGTTAGTCTATTATTTCTTTCTGGAACAATGCATTTCTCATAGTTTAAATCCACAAAACCACATTCAATCCACACTGAACAGAAAAAAAAAAAAAAAAAAAAAAAAGGAAAATGTCAAGCTGTTACACTAACATTTTCCCCATTTCAAGTCTTTATCAACTTTCAGAGACAATGACCAAATCAAGCTTTCATGTCTGAACATGGCTAGTGGGAAACAGCTGGTATAGCACTACTGTCAGACATTTGGATCATCCTTTACCAAGCATAGAGAAAAATGTCAGCTGAGATGTTCACACAGAACTTGACATTTGGGTAAGTGAATATAACCTTCAGATCTAGCTTTCCTTTAACATGCAGCAGAAAAAGAAAAAAACTAATGGAGACAGGCAAAGCCAAGTCTGAAATAATGATAGCACAGTATCTTTTTAGTAGTCCAGATCCTGTCTATTCATTCCAGTCTAAGTATTTGCAGCACCAGGAATCATATGTCACCTAAGAGAAAGAATTTTTCAAACATAACAGAAAGCAACATGGTGCATTTTTTCAACTCCAATCTAGTGAGGCTGTGATCTCTAGAATAGCTAGAACTTATTTAGGTTTTACCAGTAGGTGACATGCCTACATCAATTACTCACAACTTTAGGACATGCAGAACACAGAAGACTCTTTCTTTACCTCTCTGCATAATAAAAGTGCCCCTGCACTCTCCAAATATGATATGCTTCTCCTTTACTGTGTGCAGTCACGTACCTCAGAATAAATGGGAAAGCTTTCCATCACAAGCTACAACATACCCTCAAAATTATATTATGAAGTTCGTAATGAAAGGGGTAAACAGTATTGAAAGCTGATAAACATCCATCAACCTGTATCTTCCCTCAGGCTTTGCTGTCTCAAGAGATTCAGCAGAGGAATGAAGTGGGGAAAAAGGGAGGGGGAAGAGGAGTGCCAGTATCAACAGTGACACTGGCTACTGCTTGTATAAGAAATCACACACACAGAAGCATATGATTTGCAGTAGACTTGTTTCTGTAATTTAGATAATTGGAACTGGAAACACTTCAGTGACTTGTGTTAAAACTAGAGTTGAAAGTTACAAAAACAAAGCTGAGAGTGACATGTCATTTAATTAACTACCTATTTTGGTCATAAAACTTTTGGAAAGATTTTATTTCAATATTCGTCATTGAAGCAATTATATTATTCTCTGATATTCACTTTAACGAGTAATTCATTTCTTCAGCCTTCTCCACATGTACGCTTCCCTAGCACAATTTTGAACAAGTCTCTAATAGCTTTGTTGTAATAGTAGAAAGATTATGGGCATAAACAGGTAATGCTAACATTCCCCCTATCAAGATATAAGATATGCCATCAAAACAAAATAAGGATAAAATACTGACCAAACTTTATTCTGCTAAAATACAGAAGTACTGCTCCAAAAGTAATGTCTCCTATTTTATTATGTTGGCCCACAACCTCAGAGGCAGTGTTGGTGGTATGGCACTAGAGGTTAAACCTTCTGAACATTATTCCCTTACATTCTGTTGCTAAGTAAAAGATGGTAGCAGAGGGGTAAGTCTGATGAAATGGCATTTAACATGGAAGTGCAGATGAAGAAAAGGTGTGCCACTGAATTCTTCCATGTGGAAAAAATGTCACCCATTGACATTCATCAACACTTGCTGAATGCAAAAGAGAAAAAATGGTGGACAATGTCACAGTGAGGCAGTTGATGGCGTGTTTCAGCAGTGATGACCATGCCATAAAGAACAAGACATATTTTGGATGGCCATTCACAGCTACCAAACCACAAAATGAAGAGCCTCCGTTCATCACCAGAGAAAACGCATAGCTAGCATTGATGATGAGAGGTGGTGTTTTATAGTTGAGAATTTCCTCTATCAAATAGTGTTATTTTACTCCTTGTATCTGTTGTAGTTTCCATGGAAATAAATAGAAGGCATTACATTCAGAGCAACCAACTTGCATAGCATTTTGCAACAGAGTTCCACAGACCATAACAAAGAATCAATTTTCAAGCTTTTTAGTAGCAATTACGTTTAAGTGCTTTTGGTCACTATGAAAAAATCTGTTCACAGAACGAGAATTAAGCTTTTGAAATTACGTGTTCAAATTCAAGGGATTTCAAAGAGGTTTGATTTTTTGTAGCTTTTCTCCATAGCAGCAATGCATTCCCTGTTAAAAACTTACCCTTTAGAAAATATGATCTCACTTGTACTATAATTGTTCAATTGAAGACTACCAATGAATGATAGTAAATTTTGCTACATAACCACAAAGATCTCATGATGTAAATCCCTTCACTATGTAATCAAAATAACTTCCTCTCCAAAATAATTCTTAGTCAATATATTAAATCAAGCAACCATCTCTCCTCATGCATAACTGGCCAAATAATCTGACCTCAATTCAGCAATAAATGTACAGAATTTTACGGTAAATAAATCAAAATTTCTATCCTGACAAGCACCGAAACCATCAAGTATCAATCTTTCTCTGGAGTTTTCAACACCAAGGTACAGGCACAAGAAAAATCAGAAAACAACTCATCAAGGACATTTCTCCCATTGTCATCAAGAAAACGAGAAAATCATCACATTTCTCAAATCAAACATGAAAAACATGAAACAAAAAAGACCCTGGAGGCGCATTGAATATATGCTAACAGTTAAAGATACTCAGATTCTGAGCGAAATTAACTCTAAATGACACACTGTGTTTTCTAAACCAATAATGCTATATTCACAACTAATTCTAGAATATGAATGTTTGCAGCTACCAGTACTACCTTAAACTGTAAAATACTTCTCAAATGTTACAAGAATGTTGTGTAAGATGGAGATGCAAAAGAGAAAATGGATAACTGAGTTTTGTATGGAGTTTACATGTACAGTGTTTGATAAACAAGATCAGCAGTTATATATTTAAGAAGAATGGAAAATTATATTGTTTCAGTAAATATTACTGAAGATAAAAGAGATATACAGCTATCTATTAAGTAACTGAAACCACTGCAGTAAGTCCACTATGCTCAAGGCAGCATCATTCAAAATCAATCCATTTCCAGCAGTGTGATTTCATGATGACATTAAACAAGTATTCTGCGCTTTTATAAACATTATACTAAGAATAATAAGAAAGAATAATAAAAACATTCTGTGAGAAGCTCACAGTAAAGGCTACCTGGGGATGATGATCACAGGAGACAACATTCTGCAAAATTAAATACTTAATAAGAGCTTGAGATGAGGTGTGCAGTCATTTGGGGTATTCTCATTTTCTGTTCTATGTGCCAGAAAACACACAGCAAAGAAATTCAGATGTGCTTCAAATAAGGCTTAATTACGTTCACAGTAAATTGAAGGTATTAAAATATGCTCAAGGATTATTAAGAAACAAACATTTAACCAGAGACCAGTTTTAGTTACAGATCATGAATCCCAGAAAAAGTCAAAAAACTAAAATTTCTCTCAGAAATAATATAATACTATTCTAAACTTTTATTAAATACTAAGTTTAAGAATAATCAGTTTACAGAAAACTGAAGCTCATTCTGGAAGATCTGCTCAGTTTTCTAGTCACTAGAGGTCACTATTACAGTTATGAATCTTTCAAATCTGTTGCCTCTAATTTTTTTTCTGTCTCTACATGAAGTACTCATATTCGAACAGTGGTTCTTGAAACGTATAGATAAGAGTTGTCTTTGGAAAGAAAAGGAGTCCAGGGAGTCTTAGTCAAAGCTTCTGTTACGGAGATCATTTAAAATAATCAATTTACTGTGATTCTACAAAAAACAAACCCCTGACATTTATTCTAACAAGAACTACAGTAAGGACACTGAGATGAGCTGCCCACATGTAACAAAAATCACCTTAGCACACTCATTTAATTCATAACCCAACAGAAAATAAAGAAAAGTCAGGCAGAGTACCTAGCCCTTGGGATACTTGGCTACTGTCTCAGAAGTCCTTAATAAAGAATTAGAAAGATAATAGTCACTTGAGAAAAAAAATAAAAAAAGTGAGAAATAACAAAGATGTCTGGACCTCGCAGAATATCTAACATCATTTTGATTGCTGTTAAAATAACAGGCATGAAGGATTTTCTACAGAGACATCATCATTGCTGCTCCCACACCAGATTTCTGGAACAAAAGTTGCCTCTTTGTTCTGTTTCTATTTCCAGCATTTATGTTTGAGTGCAGATTAAGCACAAATATACACAAAAAAATTGTAAAATATATATATATATATATATTTATATATATTATATTATATATATTTTTTAGAAATGGAAACTGAAGAAGGTAGAAGTTAACAGGTCATATCAAAACCTCAGGTACATTCAATATCTCTGTGGTACTCATTAGGTGACCTGACAGTTCAGGGTATCGCTTTGCTATCACAGTGGTCATAACCATCAGCTAGAGGTGAATGAGAGCAGTCACAGCAACCACAATTCCTGCACAGCAGGTCAAGAAGGAACCACTTTAGCACCAGCACACCAGAAAAATATACACAAATCAAGGGAAGATAGAGTTGGAGATGTCAGGATAAAAGAGCACCTATAAACAACTTCCAAGTGCCAGGTGAGTCAAGGCTGGAGTTAGGAATAAAGCTAAACCTTCTGTTTAAAAAGGACATTTTCAGAATCCATGTGTGTTTGAAGCTGGAATTAAGATTCTGAGGTTGAAGAACATAAACAAAATTTCAGAAGTGATTATGACCACAGAGCAAAATCCCTGCCTGAGAAGGACAGACATCAGCAGTTAAAGGTCAGAGCTGCAAGTTTCCTAATTACTGCCAGCTGCAATGTTGGAAGTCAAAGGTGTCATGTGAGCAGATTTTGAGAGCTGAAGAGAAAGATGGAGGTGCTCTCTAAAAATGTACAATTCTGTGAGACAGTTTACAGAAGAAAGAGCTCTCACATTCAGGGCCTTTCTGGCTAGGCTGTGTCCTTGTTTTACTTTGTTTTTGTGGCATAGAAAACCCCCAGCAATCAGAAGGTGTGAATACGTTTTTACTTTCTCGTATTATCTATCATTGTAGTGAGCCACTGTCCATCTACTGACAATATCTGTCAGGCTGCTAACCTTCCCTTTCAACACTAAACTCATGTTAATTTTCCTACTTGGAAAAGTGAGTAATCTCCAAAACAAACAAAAGCAACACAAGCCCCACAATTAACATCACAGGCATTCCAAGTGCACAGCATTTCTTTCTGCATCTTTCATGACTTTCATGAGACTGTGTCAGGGAACTGTATACTTAATTATGAATCACAGCCAATGAAGGAGTTCTAAACATTCTGCATTCAAGTATATGACATTCCATGGGTGAACCTAGCATCCTGTTCCAAATTTCCACACGGTTATTCCTGTCTTCACAGAGTGATGGGTTTTTTTTCTCATTTTTTTTTACCCGTTTAATCTTAGGATAAGAATCTAAGGTGATTGAAACGACAACAGTTTCTGTTGCTGGAAAATTAAATCCTGCCCAGTTCTTTGTTATGTCTCCAAACAACACAGAGTGAGCTTTATGAACAAGAAACCCTTTTAAGGGGAGACTAAAGAAAAAGATTCAGCCAGATGTGATCAGTTTGCACAACAACTGTTGTGTGCATTTAAACACTCAAGCAACAAATGCTTTAAAAAAAGTCTAAGAATTTACTGTTTTCATAATAGCAGAAAATGAATCTCTTCTTAAAAAGGATGTGAAGAGACTGAATGCATGCTGCAGAAGACATGAATGGATGTCTCACTCATTCATAAGTTCTTTGTGCAGAAAATCCAGTGAAGAATGAAATTTAGGGAAGGAACAAATTCACAAATGAAGAGCAAAGAGACAAAACAAATAGGGAAACTAAAAATACATTGCCAGAGAAAAAAACCCTCTGATTTCAAGAAATGTAATCCCATAATCTGAGATTTTCAACCCCCATGGCTGGCATGAAACATTATATTTCTACTGAAGACCAGAGTCCATAACAAAGCATTCTATGTGTACAGCATTTCTAACAAATATAGCTGTACATGCATTCAAGAAATGTTAATGTAGTTCTAAGAAGAATTAAAGCCTGACAGCATGGTGAAGACTAAGGTCAATCAGAGTTACACTAAAAACATTCTGTTCCAGCTTTTATCCATTCAGAAGACAGGTGAGATCATTACACTTTGAAACGAAAAGAAAGAGAATTGGGGGGGGGCAATATTTTCTTCTAAAGAGAAGAGCTAGTACCAAGAAGCCTGATAAACAGTTTATTTGCAGAAAAAGAGAAAGTAAGAAAACAGCTGGGCTAAAATACTGTTTGTCTTTCTTATTAAACAAAGCATTATCACTATACATAACAGATGCTGAGAGAAAATAACTGAGTTTAGGCCTTATGCAAGCCTTTGTTCATTTCCAAATCATTTTCCCATTTCATATCTGTGCATTTTGGACTCATGCATTTAACAGAACTATAAATCCTCTCACAATACATAGATTTTTCACTTCAACAAATTGGCAGGTTGATGCTACTTCAACACTGATTCTATCTTGTAGTAACATCTCTGGCTCCTGTTTAACCCTTTCTTGATAAGATGCAAAAATACGTTCACCTATAATTTCTTCTCTTTTTTACTGTTTTCAAGTTCCAGTAACAGTGCCTGGTTGCATTTTTTTCTTATAATTAAACGTTTAAAATTCTAGTGACAACAGTTGCACAGACATACCAAGATCAATAGTTGGTTTGATTCAAAGAAGGTTTATTCTTTTGTTCAGTGTCAGATAAAATAGAGCGTACATGGTTACAGCTATCAATATTTATACCACTCTCCAAAAGGAAATAAAAATGTTAGATAACAGTTAAGAATAGTTTTCCACTGTAATTTTCATTTCCTACCTCCAAAACACCAGAAACTTTTTGGAGGAGGTCCTGCAAGGGCATGAAGATATGGAAACATGAGACGGCAAATGACCAACCCATTCACATCCCTGGTCCTTGCATGCTTGAGAACTTGCTTCAAATCAAACAGTAAATTCACTTTCTCATGTTATTTAAAGCTAAGTGCAAGTTCAGACCCACACTCACAATGTGTGGATGAGTCCAAACGAATATATGTGAGAGGGAAAGGATGAGGGTGAAGGCAGGCATATCTGGAGAACAACATTATTTTCACATGCTCAGCTTGCTTCTTGTTCAGGGCAGGATGAACAGAAGGGATCAACAGTGGGAACAGAAAGGCCCATAGCCCTCTAATTTTGATGAAGGTCACTGTAGTATACTCCTGCCCCTAGTTACACACCTGCCCTACTGCTTTCCTATCAAAATGTGGCTATGCCAACAACAGGCCATTCAGCCTTTTAAAATATCCATTTAGTGTGTAGATCTTATCAACGGTAATGAACACATGGGACAAATACGAATGTATGTTAACATAAAAACAATGAGCACAAGAATATTTGTGCTAAGAATTCTTATGGTAGCTATTTATACATCCTTTAACATTACCTCCTATAATTGCCAAGTATGTTTTAGTGTGGTAGTTACATAGCATTGCTGATGCAACCTCTTTCCTTGGCAGGACTGCAGAGTAAGCAGTTCTGGTTCAAGCAACACACAGATGAACAATTAACAGCATTATCCCAGCGACTTCTACTTCCGTAGTTGCAGCATTATTTGCTGGCTTTTGTGCATTTCACTCAGCTACTGTGACCACCAAGCAGAAATGACACATTTTAGATGCATACATGCAGTATATGTATCAGAAGCTCAGGTGGCAAACACGCAGTCAAGGCATATATATATATTATTTACAAATACGTATCAAGCCTAGAATATAAATAAATCACTCATAGCAGATACCTGCCTCTCTCTTCCACCCCAAAATCTCATCCTGCATCAATAAAAGCCTCATTCTCAGTAAGAATTGATTCTTCCTCCAAGAACTGATTCCAGTAAGAGAGATTAAGCTGAATGAAAATTCTCTGCATAGTCACCACAGACTCTCTCCAGTGAATACTGAGTTAGCAGAGTAACAATGCATTTCAGCCTTTCTGGGAAAAATCAAATCTCATCTGAACATGGAAGTATACATGTAGAACTAGTATTTGCAGAGCCATCTCACATCTCCTGACATAACATCATATTAAGTTAGGGCAGAATAGAAATGAGCAAGAAATGATAAGAGAGACAGCAGGAAAGGAGACAAGAGCAGCAAAAAATGAAACACCACCAAGATCCAAACTAGTAAATGGTGACAGACAGGAGATTTGTTTTTGCCCCTGCAATGAGGAATGACAAGGTAGTGGGAGGGAAAGGGGACATATAGTCTGCAAGAGGACCAAATGCTACAAGCACTGGCTGCTCTCCAGGAACGCAGCCATACGGAGTGTCACCAGTCCCCACAACCCTAATGCTGTGAAGGACCGAGAAAACTGAAATCAGGCTTACAAGATGCTATTTGATATAGTTTATGATGACAACAACAACAATAATAATAATAATGTAAGAAAACAACAGCGAGAATCAGAAAAAAATAATAGACACAATGGATTAACAATGCAAATTTAACAACACATAGCAGTACTGCATAAAAAAAAAAAAATATATATATATATATATATATCTGCTATCCCTTTAAAATTAGGCAAATTTCAAGATTGGGAGCAAGAGGTTAGGAAGATTTTTTATCAGTTCAGCAGAAAACATCATGGGTTCTTTACCTATTGGTTGAGATAATGAATAGCCATTCATTTAATCAGCTTCTCTGACCACAAAATACAGCTTCTTAGCCCTTCTTAGCCTTACCCTTTGCTCTTACTTTAAAGGGCAAGGAAGGAAGCAGCCTCTAAAGTTTAAAAATATTGATGCGAACATTCATGTCTCTAACCACATTCAAATTATTCTTTTAACGTTAAGCTTAAATGCTTCCAAAGCTTTTTTACTCCAAGGTATCACAATTCAGAAAAATAATATATGAATGATATGCATCATTATTAATCAAGAATCAAAATTTCCCAGCCTTATTTCAATATGTCTACTTATTTTAACTGAACTTTATCAAATTATAACCTCAACAATTCATTTCCTTACAAGGAACTATTAAAAAGTCATTCAGGCTTCAAGATAATCTAGGTTTGTTTGAAACTATCATCATTCATTTTTAAAACTTGTTTTATTTGGGACAGGATTTGGCTTATATGACTCATAAAAGTTATCAGTAAATTTCTCAGACCAATGTTTTTCACAATGATAAATGCTCTTACTACATGTATCATCCATTCTGAAAAGTGCACAGCTCTGAGAAGAAAGATGTGTTTTCACTTGGACTCACAAAAGCAGTCAAAGCAAAGTCACTTACCACGTCAGCAAAGCTAGGTTAATATTTGTTAAAATTAAATTAACTGTTATGACTTCTGTCTATCATATTTAAGCTGGCACTGCACAGATACCGACAAATATTTTAATGATTGTTTTCATGAGAGCTAGAGAAAATTAATTCTAATTACCTTAAATGGGACTGTGCTGATTGGTTAATGTTCTGATACTTCAGCAAAACACCTACTCAACATACTGCACATTAAACAAGTTACACCCTGTACAGGTCCAGTAACAATTGTTGAGAAAGGCAAATAACTGTGCAGAAGTACAAACCATCAAACTTCTCTACATATAGAATGTGTAGAAAAGTGATCCAGCAAGTGGGTGCACCTGATGGGTAGTATTAAGTTTATCACTGTGAGCTATTTTCTTTACTTCATGGAAAATGTCACCAGTAAGCAATTTAATCTATTTATGACCTGTCTGAGACTAAATCTATTGTAAAATTGAAGCATTTATGATAGTGAGGTTGTTTAGAAAATATTTAAATTATATTCACGATACGCCCTGTTTATAATGAGTTCTCTTCAAACTTTCTGCCAGAAGAATCCAATAACAATCAGATTCCTAGTATTTGTTATTAAATAATCTTTTACATGCTTGTCCCTAAATAGCAATAGCACAGGTAACCAGATCACTGGTTAACTTCCTTACACTCTGATATTCTACCATTTTTAAATCACAATAATGATTCTACATCCTACATAGAAACTGCTCATAAATTCATTCTACTGCTTACCTAATGTTGCTGCCCAGTGCACTCTTGAGAATTATAAATATTATGCCCATAGACTGCTTTCATCATGTTAAAAAAGCTGATTTGCTCTACAGTTGGCATTGCCAATGATGGGATAGTTACTGGTTCTTAATTGACTATGCTGTTTTCTTTTCTCCTTAAGGTGACCCTAATTATCTTTTTCCTGTTAAAAATAGATGATGAAAATAAAGTAAAACCAGGAATATCTCATATTGTTTGATTTGCCTTAAATACATTCTTATTAATATCAGTACATCTACTTCTGGCATTCAAATTGCTTTCCTTCGACTCTAATATACATTTTATTTTTTATTACTGATCTGTAATTTGCTCTTAATAACACCAGTAACCACTGCATCTTTTCACATTTTCATATACTTCGCAGAGTGAATGGGACAGAAATCCTGTGCAAAGTAATAAACCCATATGGGAAGTGAAGTGTAGCCATTTGCATTGCTTTCACATCTAACCATGTTTTCTTGCTGATAGATTCTATTGTGCCTGACAACAGGCACTCTAAAACAGCCATGCTTATTTTGAATTGAAATGAAACTGTCTGATTACAGTGGATAATTCCAGAAATATAAATTGACAGGTTTGTTTAGATTAACATTTATAAAAGGCAACAGGTAACTTTGACTTAGAGCAGATCCAGAGCATAAAATATGAAATAGAATACAACTTCCCCTGAAATTAAAGAAATGAGTGCGTCTCTTCATTTACTTTAGCATAGAATAGTCAGCTGAAGGCAAAGAAATGGAACTCCTCTGACAATAAAACCTTAGTAGTTTTCTCCAACAAACTCATAAAACACTTGTAACAGGTTTCCTCAACTGTTAAAATATTGTGATAGCTTTTAAAGCAAAGACACAAAGCTAAGAATAATAAAATCTATTCCATTCTGATGGAGAGAAGTTTTGGAATAACTCAAATGTATTCATTAAAAATATTTTGAAATTTCAGAAAGCAGAGACACTGCAGAAGCACTCTCTATTGATATGTGTATACATCACATCTCAGGGAGCTTTTTAATCTTACACTTTGCCATCCCAGTCATTAATCGTCAGTCATCTGATCTCCAAAATACTAAGATAATGCACACAGCTCACTGGTGAACAGAATTTGCTAACTCTACTTTTTGTCATTTTATCACTTGTCACTTCAGCTTTACCAATGAGGTATTATTTTCCAATGTCTTTAGTGTAAATAGAATTGTAGAAAAATCAGATCTAATGTTGCTCATGTTATCTTTACGCCTTTTTATAGCCATCTGCTATTTGTACTGTTTTGTGCTATATTTTCTTCTGTTAATTAGAAACAGTGACTGGTTGTTAATTAGAAACAGTGACAGCAAGGTAGCATCCTTCCTGTATCACTGGAATGTCTTCCAGATTTTACTGATGCAACTCTCTTTTCCAACCTATCCAGGAAGCATGAAATATCATATTTTCAACTATCATCATAGAACTCAAAATGAATCATTCTGTATTAAGTACAGAGAGTAAAAGAAAGGCTTATTTTTCTCAACATTTTGTAATCCATACTATCATTCAACCTTACACTGTCTCTTTTTTTTTTTTTTTTTTTTTTTTTTTTTTTTTTTTTTAATTCTTCCTGTCCCTTTCAAGAATACACTGTACCAGAAGGTCAGATTATAAAAGTCCCAAAGCTTATGATTCAGGGTCCTACTGCAAACAACTTTCTCCAAATCTGAAGTTCCACAGTTATTTTCTCAATCTAAATTTTATTTTGTCTTGAACTCCTATTTTACCATCCAAAAAAGCTCAAAAGTAAGTAGAGAAAAAGTTTAAAATAATTCTACTTAAAAACTGACAAGCTCAACTCTTCATCCACAATTTGCACCACTGACTTCCTCAATATAGAAGTCAATGATAAAGCACAGAGTGATCTGAGCTACCAAAGCTCTGGACTAATGCTGTAACAGCTTGTCCATTCTTCTTCTGCAAGGCAGTACCATAAGTGCCCATTAAAAAGTCAAAAACTAGATTTACACATCGATTCTGTTGTCTTAGGATGGATCAGGTCTTACATGTACTTCCATTTCCATCACTATTCCATATAGTACTGCCTTTTTAAGGAATAGATGACCAGTCCAAAATTACATATTTAATTTCTATTGATTGTAACCCTTACTTGTCTAACAGACAGCACAGAGAGGCTCTGTTCATTTTACTAGGGACTATTTACGGGGAAAAATGCAATTCAGCTGATTTTTCCTTGACTATTTGCTGTCAGCTGAAGGTTCTATGTAATTTTCTCCCTGCGGTATGTAGTAGGAAGTGCACATAAACAATCAACTTTGAGTAGGCTGAGAAATTCTGCTATCTGGCAAATAACTCACCCACTACCATTCTCAGCTGGACTTCACTACATAAAGATACAGAATTCTAAAACCAGTAACTCATCCCTTAGAATTAACCATCCCCAAGAAAACTGCTCTAAATTATTTCTCCCATAAGTAAATTACAAACATTTTGCACAGAAATCAATATCTGATTATGTGTGTACACAGACATTCATCTTAGGTTGTCTCTAAAAATAAATAGAGATGCTATTTGGGCGAGAGAAATATGTCACCAGGTTTTCAACAACTAAACAACGTTAAGAAAGCCTCAATGTTCACATGGCATCTGGCATAGCATTACTGATCTGCCTGTCAGAACACAGGGGGACTCAATGAATTGAATGACACGGGGACAAAAAAGGACGAACTATTTCAGGTTGGGGTTACTGAGCTCAGCAATCTAACAGCCACTAATGGCAGTGCAACATCATGGACCTGGTTTATGAGAACTCCAAATAGATGGGATAAATTAGAAAAAACAAATTATGTTAAGCAATACAAGTCAATATTTTTACAGTTTTGCCAATGTCATGCTAAATAGATAGTAATAGCTTTGTACCGTTAAGACATACATTTGCATTTGCCTAGTTGAAAAAGATCCAGCCAGTAACATAATGAAAACCAAGCAGATAAAAGTGTCAGTGGCATTGCTATTTCTAAGGTAGACTGATTTGTTTTGATAGAATGCCGTTTACCCTGGCTGGATAATATTCTTTATGGCCATGCCTGAACTAAAGCCACTAATTTAAAGTGACATAACATTAAGGTCTAATTCAAAATGGTGCCATTAAAGAGCAGAGCTGGACAGTCTGAAAAAAGATTGTTTGACAGAGGTTTACTGATGAATGACCCTGCATCAGCTCATTTAGGAATTAAAATTGATCTAGTTTAAAAAGTAAATTGGCTTTCATGCCTCTGTATGGTACAAACAAAAGAAACTGTGTGGTTAACACACAGTGTACTATAGATACCAGTTAAACCATAAAAGTAGTCATTGCAGGAAGTCAGATCCTTGTTGGATCTGAGCATTCTCAAAATTTTGTAATCTGTATTTCTCCCTTTTGACTCTGACTGTAGCATTTGCTGCCAATAAAAATAACGTTGTCTAAAGAATCCATTTCACTTCTCAATTTCTAATGTATTATTTCTTTACACTGTCTTAAGCTAATTAATTATTTATATTACTACACATATTGTTCTCTTACATATGATTTTAAAGCACATTTAAAATTATATTTAGCAGAGAATTCCAAAAAGGCACAAAAAAGTTCTAAAGTAACTCACGAAGGTTGTAACCAAGAAGTGTGTCAGTCACGATCTAGAGTCTGAAGTCCTAAAAATTTAGAAGAATAGAACAGCTCAGACCTAACTTCTATGTTTGTCAATGAATCTGCATAATCTCTCTTTATGTAATTACTGAAAAAATATTGAAAATTAGCACAGAAAAATAGATCCAAGAAGAAACATACAAAATTGCAGATTAGATCTGATTAAACAGTGTTATGACACATGGTTTACAAAAGACTTAGTCACACAGTAATATTACAGTATCTGATCTAAAATTAAATAAATCATCAACTGTCAAGTCTCTGTGAATTAAATTTTTATGTAATGGTTTCTCAACATTCTGCTTCCTATCTGCACCCTTACCTACCAAATAAATAATCCCTACTTGCAGCCCTGAATGTTATAATAAACAAGAACCAAATCTGGAGGTAAATATCTACACCCAGAAGTATTTCTGCCAGAGTAATAGAAGCTGAGCAATCTCTTAATTACTCTCTGTTCTACCCAGCAGCTATTTAAAATATATATGTACACACACATAAGCTTTCGGTAGTGTATTACAGACATATAAGTAACCTGAAGAAATGTTAAAATTACTTGAAGAACAGTATATATGAAAGGAAAATAAGATAATGAGTAAAAATATGTATAGTAGAGAAATTATCCAATAACTTCCAGAAAGCCTGTTTAATTCTTGACATTTTATAGACTATACATATTTTTCTTCAATTTTTTCTTTTTCAGGTTGGTTCTTTGATGAATAATGAATCAGGTGCGATTACAATCTTACTTGTAGAATTCAAAAAGTTGCTGATATTTACCTTTTAAGTCTCCTTCTCAGTCACATATAATAAAACTCCAGCTGTCAGCATCAATTATATTTCTTTTTCCCTTCACTTACATCTACCAAAAATTTTATGAGAGTCATGTTTTCTATGCCAAACTACTGCCTTTTGATGAAGCTCAAACTCACTACAAAACACAATAATTAAGTACGAATGGAGTATCTTGGAAATGCAGAATATATAGCATCATATGCATACTGAAAAAACAAGCAGCATTCATATACACCATATAAAAAGCAAACCCAAAATAGTTGCCTAAATGCCATTCACTGTTCATCACATATAGGTTGCTTTTGTTTTATTTTTTCCCAGTTGGTCTACTGGTGACAAGAAATGCTGATCAATAGTATATGAATTCCAAAGAACTAGGAACAGATGAGCTTATAGCAAATATAAATCAATAATTAACTCTCTCCAAATTCTCCAATTCATTCAGATCAATGAAGCTTCACATAGTTATAAATATCTTAAATTTCTTTACTCACTTTTTCTCTTCACAATCTTTGAGAAGTTTAATCACAACAAAAGGATGCGATCAACTAACTATTGATGCAAAGAATATTATCAACTACAGCAATGCTGAGAAAAACAGATCACTGTTTAGGGTGCCAGTCAATTAATTTAAATGATTAGTCAATCATTTGCTCTGATAGCAGTATTAAAGCATTTGCAGTTAATTCTTAGTGGTGTGTTTTTCTTTAGCATCCTAGCCTGCTTACATAGCTTTTAGCAAGTAAAAAAACATGATGGGGGAAAATGTTAATTTCCCAACAAAACAGAGAATCTTAAGCTAAGGTTTGCCTGGAGCCAGAAGCTGAGTGCCTTGTCTGTTTTTTGTCTGTTTAAAAGCAAATGAACAGGGTTGGGAAAAAAAAAAAAAAAAAAAAAAAAGGAAAAAAAAAGGAAAAAGAAATTGTATAGCTATGTACGTATTTGATTAAAATCTATTAATTTCTGTATTATTCAAAGCTTAACCTTAATTCTGATCACATTGGATCTCCTGACTATGAAGTAATATCAAAAGATAACACTGGAAAATGGCAAGGCAGAAAACGACACAACATACCAGTCACAAATGTATTTTATACTTATGTCATGACTACATATTCATTCACTAAGACAAGTGATTTGACTTTCTGAAAATTGTAATGAACATCTCTGCCAGTTAAGTTTGACCTTTGAAAGAAGGGATGTGGCCTTTAATCTTCAAGACTATATGGTGAAAGGTAATTAAAGAAAAAAAGGAAGGAAAGAGTGACACTAACATGACAGCTGTTGAGGAAGATGTAAATAAACATCTGCATCTGACAGAAGAAATACAAAGTTTAACATTTGAGGACTTATTAATGATAAAAACTGAAATGTCTGTCTGTGCATCCTGTTACTTGCATCACTGCTTTTAAAATCAACTTAATACTTCAGAACTTAATCAGCTTAGAACTTTGGAAAATATTTGTGTATTCATAAGAAAGCACAACTGTAGCAGTCCAAGTTCACTGTCCTAGGGATGAAAAATTACATAAATATTTCTGAAAAGGCCATGAATTTCTGAAAGGCAATGTAGAAAAATATAAATTGGTAATAGGTATAATATAGGATAGGAAGTAAAGACCTTCAAAAAAAAAAAAAAAAAAAAGTAGTATTTACCAGCAAAAGAGCTTTCCGTTACTTTTTTTAGATTATCATTTGAGGATTTTCAGTTAATGAGCGCACAGCAATTTTCAGCATAATAGACTGATTGTGCTTGAAGCGTTAAGTTTTCAAGAAAGTACTGGTAGTCTGCCTGCTGGAGAAAAAAAACAAAAAACTAATGGAAATTCTGTTCCCTAATGTGCTACACCAAAGAATAAATCAGTATCTGCCCACCTGTATTCACTGTTACTCAGCCTCAGGGGCAGTAAAAATGCCACTGTGAAATACACTAAGCAAATACAGATGCAGGTTTTAATACGTAACTTTGATACAAACCAAAAAATCCACTGATGAATCTTGAGTTACAAACCTCTAGGTGCTCTTTTTTAATGTAGTTGTACCTATTGTTCTGTTCCTTTTCATGTATACATATGTACTACACATATTTTCTAGCATGGTTCATTTCAAAGCTGTCTATAAGTATTTATGCTCGAAAAGATAATTGCACAGTACTTTGTTATTTGAAAAAGTCTATGGGATAGATAAAAGCATCAAGCAAGTCTCAATATTCCTGAAATTTCACCAGGCAAACAGTGCTATAATTCATAATTCTAAAATGAAATGATCAGAAATTCTAGTACTAAGTACTATTAAGTAACATGCTTTCGTATCACGTACTGCTTTACATTCATTTAACAAAATGAGTACTGAAAACATGAAAAGGGAGGAAAAGAAAGAAGAGCTGAAGTGAGGACAGTGAGGGGAAAAAGAACAAAAAAATAATGGTAAAGCAATAGATTTTGTGCAGCACTTGTCTCTAAAATTCAGCCATTCCATGCACCAAGATCAAGCCAATTAACTGTCAATTATCATTTTCAGCAGATAGACAAACAGCAGCACAATATTAGAAGACAACCCAGGGGTGTCTGACTGAAAGATATATTTATCTGTATCCATAAGTCTCACTTTCTTTGCAGGTTGCACGTTGATTTTTAACAGTTACCTGCAAACCACTCCTCTCTGAAGCTGACACCTTATACATCTGAAAAACATTTGGCTACCAAACAAATGTTGGCATCAGCAACAGATGTTATTTAACTTTAAGCTCTGCACAGATCTCAAGCAAACTGCTTCTACAGAAGTAAGTTTGATGGGGAAGGAGAGGAGAAGATGAACTGTTTATTTAAAAATAGCAGGCAAAAAAATATATTAAGCAGTATAATTAATCAATGTAATAATTTAGTGAATCAATTCCTAGAGAACATTCAGTTCAAAATAAAATGATACACATATATTCTTTGTAGAAAATGTAATCTCAAAATATATGAACAGATTCTTCAACTTATTTTGATTATGCATCAAGATTTTTATTCCATGCTCCAGTTCAGGACAGAAAACATTTATAAAGGAGGATAATCTCTTTATCAGTTTTATGTCTGACTCCCTCTCCCAGATACCTCTGAAGGGAAACATATGTCTGATTAGTTTCCAATATTTAATTTACATTAAATAATCACATAATTTTATGAAAAGAGCAGGCATGCATTCTACTCTCCAGAATTTACTCACAGACTTTTCTAATTGGCTGAAGATATTATCTTCAAGGATTCGCTTTCCCTGTGACTCCTACCAGTCCCCTTTTAGATGACTGACTCATTTCAGTAGAGATGATATTGGAGCAGAATCAAAATTTGAGATAAAGAAATGTGTTCTGAAGAGTTACTATTTTTTTTTTCTTCTCTCCATGAAATAACCTAGTAATTCAGACCTTTTGAACTTGGTATTTTCAGGTTCATCATAAAAGATAGACAAAATTTTGGTCAACATTGTTCAGTTTTACATTGCCTCTATGAGAGATATTGAACATGAATTGCTTCCAGAATTGTTGTCTTCAGCTTACACTATTCTGTAGCTTTGTAGTTTTAATCAGTACTCATCAAGAATAGTACGTTTCCTGCATTTTCTCTCTAGCTGGTCTGGTTACAACTACAAAAAGTAACCAACTTTAAGCACCAAGAATACGCATGAAGCAGCTTGCTGACATATGGAGTGAACTTTATGGAATGGGTTGATGCGTTTTCTGTATCATACCTGCAGTCACACCAAGATAATCAATGAAACTTTATCTCACAGTCCTGAGTAAGAAAGCTTGACAGACAACAGTGCAACACATATCATGGTATCTTGTGATCGTTATTTGTCTAAAAGCTAAATGCGAATAAGCGGTGCTGGACAGAATACAACTCTGCTTGGAGACTGACAGATGTTTCACCATGTGAGAGAAGCAGTTTGGCAGAGGAGAACTCACCCCACAGAGAAGGGATCCATAGAATGGATTTTGAGAAGCACTATTCCCTGCAGCTCCATCACTTAGAAGACAACAAAAAGCTACATTTGCTTATTTTCTTACACATCCCACAGACTGCACACGTAAGAATACTAAGGTAGAAAAAGCTTTTATGTTGATTGTTTTTTCCACTTTCTATTTGACAGCTGGAGTGTTAAAACAGAATTCTGAGTAAATTAAAGCAATAACAAAATTACACAGGGCAGCTGTTTCAGCTATTTCCACAGAGCAATGCTCTTCAGAGGAGCTAATGAATCTAATGGAATCTAGCAGACACTGCCAAAGCAGCAATAAGTGATTTAAAATGTAGAGGAAAGTCTCATATAAACAGCCTCACCAAGTACTAAATGAAGTAACACAAAACTCTTGGGACTCATCACTTTTAACAAAAAATCAAATAGATCTCTTTCATTTATTACAGTGGTGTCCAGAAGCTCTCTATAGCACAGGACCTGTCAGAACTTATAATATACCTCTCATTATTGAACTGTTTGTAACTTACCTAATTACAAATGTGCTCGAGGCTGTAGTGTGCTTTCACTTACTGCCTTGTTAATCCCCATTTCCCATACCATCCAAATTTTGAAATCATTTTTGTTTATTTTCTGCAGAGGAATGAATATGAAACATTTGTTCAGCTACTGAACTTCTACCAGGCTCTTCTGTTTTGCTTTACAATGCTGCTTACAAAAGCTAATATGAGCAAAGTACTTCATTGTAAATCTTTCAAATGTGACAAATCTGTTTTCTTTGATGGGGGAGGGAAGTAATGATCCTCATCCAGCCTGATTTCAGCTCCCAGTTTAGGAAATAAAGCTTGTGGTGTGCTCTAGTTTCCTTAAGGGGTCTGAATGATTTGTTTATAGCACACTGTATGTTTTTTTTTGTTTGTTTGTTTTTGTAGGGTTTGGGATGCAGAGACACTCCCGCCTGCGTCAATTTTAGGGGACCATATTATTTCACATATTTCACAAAGTTATCAGCAGTACCAACACAGAACAGAATCAAAACACTGCTCATTTTACAGTGAATCATATCCCCCTGGACCCTTGTTGAGACTCTTGAGATTCCTAAATGCATTTAAAGTTCTTCCCAAAGAATTTCAATGTACTGCCTTCACTGGATGAAGACATTTGGCTTCTTAGTGTCTTCAAAGGGCTGCCAAAGCACTTTGAATTGTTCTCCTGAGTGAAACTCCTGCTCCTTCTCAAAGGAGGCCAAATCTCAGCCTACTGGTGGGATGTCAATCATGCCACTAAAGACAGGAAATATTGAAATTACACCTCTAAAGGAAAAGGTCATATTCAAACACCTATCTCACTGATGCCTGAAGATTTTCCTCAGAAATAACTGGAAATCCTTACTATTGACAGGAAAATCATTACTTCAGCAGAAACAGAGTATTGCATCTTTCACAAGTTGTGCTTTGCACTTGGTAATACTCTCAGTCTGCTGGACTAGGAGTCCAAGGAGTGCAGGTTCCATAAGGAAAGAGAGATATCTTCATTTTCATGTCAGATAAACCACTCATTTTTCTTTCCATCAAGATTTTTCCTTCTTATTTGTATTAGAAGAAAGAAAGAAACAACATTTTCTTCTGTTATTCACTTATCTTTTTTACAATCTTGATTGAGGTAGTTCATATCATATATAGGAGAGTATGGTGATGAAATTGAAAGGGACCTTTTCCTTTTTAACTTGTATTTCTATGCAGCTAGATTTAACTCACAATATTTACATTTCATGGACAGAATTTATAGTATTTAATTTAGACTGATCAAGTACAAAATAACTGGATCTGAGTACAGACTATGCTTGGATGCATCACACTTTTATTACCTTTTCATCAGAAAGTCGCATCATTGTATTTATTTTTCTTACAAATGAGTTTCATTCATTTTTCAAAGTAAAGCTGCTACCAAATTAATTTCCTTTGTTTTTCAAAATAAAGCTACTGTTGTGCTCAGATTCAGACATAAAACTTAACTAGCAAGCTAACACACACAGAGCGATAAGACAAAACAACCTCATTAATGTTTAAATTCATATAGTGCCTATAAAAAAATGGTAGGTGATTTTTTAATCATATTGACAACACAATTAATATAATAACCCTTACACATGATGCAAATTGTGGCCCTGAGCAAATGCCTGCAAAAGATAAAGGTAGTTACCATGTAAATAAAGTTATGTGCGTGTCTTCCAGTATTTTTGTAAGCAAGCTATAAAACTTTGTTGAATACCTACAGCTATATTCTGCAATATGTTAAGTAGATGTCAATTTCTTGCTAAAATAGCAATATTTATAGTGTTAATTGAAACTTGCTATAATGATTTATTAATCCTAGTTTTCAAACTCCTTAATTATCTCAACCATAGAAAGACTGTAGCCATGATTCAAGTGGTTTGACTAAATTAACCTCTCAAATGGGGATGCAGAGAGAATAATCAATATTCAGAGCATAAAAAAATAAATACTTCTATAAGAAAGCTAATCTGATACCTCTCAATGAAAATGAAATTGAGATGCTGTAGCAAGTGAGTAAACACACTGCGTGTTAATACATAATGCATTCACAGCATATATCTCAGACTTCAGTGCTTACAGATATGTGATTTTTGTCTGTTTCTGACATGGTAAAAGTGTATGCAAGTTTAGTTACCAAACTCTTATATAATCTGATAAAATTATAAATGTCTCTTATTACTTTTATTTATAAAGAGGTCAGCTGAAAGGAAAAGTACCTGCCAGGTAATCTATAGTCTTAATTTATTTTTTTTTAATTACATTTGACTATTATACTTCACATTCAGTGAGTCAGTATTAACAACTGCCACATACAGCAGTTGCTAATGATTTAAATAAACATAATACAAAACTAAAAAAATAATGCACTGCTTTGATTTGAAAGTTTTTTTTTTTGTTTTTTTTTTTAAATCCAAGTCAGAGACTTAGGGGTATATTCTGAATTTCCACATACAAAATGATATTATTTGCCTCACTCTCTATAGGTTTTATTTTATGCTAAACATTTGCCTTACTTTTACTGTATTTTTGCACCTATTCAAAGATTGAGCATGCTGACAGCATAGGCTTTTACTTGTGCCAGATATTGAAAGTTGGCCCCAAAAGGAACTACACAGGAGCCACAGGTCAATGAATAACTGAATCAGTCCATTGTCCCTATATTTCTTTGCTCTCCCAAGTTACCACCCCATTCTCAGCAACTGATGTATGAAACAATATACTGCTTTTGCATTTCTAGACAACCCTCATATTCTGGGGAAACCCTCCTGAGGCCACTTCATTAGTGATGCTGCACAGACCAGTCACAGCAAAACCCAGGAAAAACATGCTAAGCAAATGTTTTGTCTTTCATAGGCGAAAGGTCAAAATATGTTATTGCATCTCCTTTCCAATGCTCCTGCACTTAAAATTCAGGAACTAAGTTCAGCACAAACTCAATGCCAATGACTTCAACAAACAGTGCCAGTTGCTTGGCTCATTGAAGCTATGCATCCTCTTCCCTCTCCCAATTAATTTGCCTCTATAAAAGGCCAAATCTTTTTTTGCTTTAAGGTCTGATGAAAACCTAATAGGCTCCCTATTAAGCTCAATGGGCTTTAGATGTGGCTTTTAATGGGAAGGGCTCTGTAAAATTTACACAACCGACAGCTTCCTGCTTATCAAGTACATTATCTTAGTAACTGACCAGTGAAGTATAAAATGTTAACAATTGGTTAAAAGTGATATAAGCTCTCATAGGAAGCAACACTTACAAAGCAAGCTGATTAATAAACTGGCAGTTCCCTTCTACTGGGTAGTTAGCTACCCTCCTGTTTATGACCAATTAGGGAACGGTATGCTGGAATCATCCTGAAATCACTGTCAGTGATGGTGTTCTGTTATGAAGATGGACATACAGTGACATTTCTTTAGTAGCTTTGTTAATAAATAAATAAATAAAATAAAAATCTAGGAAAATCTTCCATCTCATAGAGACTAGAAGATATTCTCAGAAATAGTCAATCTTCCCCCATGCCCTCCAAAAAATTAGCACAAACACACTCCCATGGTTGTTAGTGGAAAAAAATAGGACCTGAGAATCACCAAATTGCTCCTTTTAAAATGAACAAAATACATGAGCGAACATTGTACTCATTTAAAAATATAACTCTAATTAGTTAAGGCTGGATTTTCTATTGCACATTAGCTATAACAAAATCATATTCTTTAGTTCAGCAGTGAAGAAATGGAACACAAAGGATCAGCAACTTCATGGTTACTGATTAATACCAGGATATTTAATGAATACACTGGATATTCTCCTGTCCAGTAAGCCACACTTAATGATGACATGGCTTTCTGAAAAAAATGGTAAATCAGCAAATAATAGGATTATCGTTTTTTTCTTTTTCATGCAAGAGATGTGCAGTTTCACCAAGATCTCAATGATCAGAAAAACAAAGAATTTAAACTGGTTGTGATAGCCTTAAGCCACTGATTTAACAACTGCCATTATCCACAGATATTGCTCCTGAAGCAGATATATTCATTTATTACAGTCAGGAAAAAGTTGTTGTTTTTTTTTCCCAAGGAAAATTATCAAAATCCCATCCTTAATTCCCCATTTCCCATTTGGGCAGTGGCCCAGAAGAAAGAGCTTATGCTGAAGATCAGATACAACATTAAAAATAGAATCAGTCTTAAATGAATAATTACTCAGTTTTACATCTTCGATATTTCTTTCCTTGTAAACTTAAACCCCTAAAAGAAATAAACAAAGAATTCATTCTACCTGTAAGTGCTGGTATTTTCACCTGAAGTGGTGTAGTCACAAGGAATATCTAATCTACACAAAGACACGTCTAAAAATACATAAACAATGCACTGCCTTAAAGGTTTCAAGAACGTCAGTGTAACAGAGGATACAAGTAAACTCAGAAGTTCTAAAATGCAAAAACTGATGAAAAACTGTAAGGTGCTGTCTCCTACATGTCATACTTTCCTCCTTTCACTGTTTAAGTCCTGCTTTTTTTTTTTTTTTTTTTTTTTTGTGTCTTACTTTTAAAAGTGTCTATTTTCTGAAGAATATGAAAAATTGCCTTTAGAACTCAGTCAACAGCAGAATTATATTCAAAAATCTGTCTCAGTGGGAAACCAGAACTTATCCTCACACAGCCTAGCATAGGTGAAATGAAAACAGTTGTGGAACTTCATTTTAGATTTTATATTCATGGAACTGTATGAGATAACAGTTATTAGATATCTAGTCACACAATAGCTTTAATAAACCCATGCAACACACATGTGCTTTCTCTCCTGTGAAGGAAATAAACCAAATGCAACTGTAGGACTCTTTATTATCTTAAGCCAATATTACCAGAGGCAAACTTGTGAAAACCAATATGTAGAGCTGAATATTAAATGTGTAATGTAGAGGGGAATAAAAAACAAAAAGAAAACATAGATGAAGTCAATCATATAAAGAATTATAAAAATGAAGGGTATGATGAAGAGGTTTAATTCCCACAGACTCCAAACCTTATTTTGACAGTTCATTTACCATGTCCGGGAAAAATGTTCTCACACAAATTCTTATTGTTGTTCTTAGTAGATACAGAGTTTATTAAAAGAAAAGAAGTTCTTTAATTAAAGCACAAATCCAAATGAGAAAAGGCTATTTGCAATTTAAGGACTGAACATTCCAATATGAACTTGTACCAAAAAACAAAGAATAAAGCATTTATGAGTATGAATACCTACTATAGCAACTGCTTTTCTATTAATTATATTCTGAATCCAGAACTCCCCTGTGTTTACTTTATTTACTGCAATTCTTTTGCATTTCCCCTAATTTATTATACTAAGCAGCATATGTATGCATTGGGATTTTTAATTGCTTCTACCCAAAAGCAATCATTACATAAAGATGTCCTTAGGGTACTGAAATATCTGCAGCACCTCCTTAAATCTACAGGAGATGCAAACAGACAATAACTGACTCTCTTAAAACTGAATATTGTTTCTGTCCAAGAAGGAAACAAATTTGGCCCCTGGGTATCGGTATTAATCAAGGGCCATTGGCAGACAGTTTAGATAGGACAGGACAAGGTGGAGAAACCAAGAGGAAAAAATAACTAAATTGAGATTATCTAAGTTCTCCTGTCAGAATGTGACAGGCGTCAAGAGGGCAATGGAGACAATGTCACAGTTTCAAAACCAGCATTTGTTGCTTGCCACAGTCAGATGTTCAAAAGTGGATTCAAATGGTCCTGTTTTATGCGAATTAAGAGAGTAACAATAATGACTACCTAAGTTTTGTCAAGCGCTGGCCTTCCTATCCACCTTGGCCCCTCCAGAGACATTCAAATGTATACCCTGTTCCAGGACACATCTTACCTGTTGAGAATTGTACAGTCATCCTGTAAGATCAAAACATTGGCAAAAATGCATATTCCTGGTAGTCGTGTGTTAGCAATATGGAAAATGAGTAATCTTACGATCTAGTTAATTTTTTCCAGATCAAAGAAAATTATAACAAAAGCGAGGTTTTACAGGATAAATGTCTGGATCTAGTCTTAGCTATTCTTGTCTGTCCCCTCAAATCTAGTGCAAATCTAGAAGCATCTGTTTGCTACATAAAGTAGAATCATATAATTGTGGATGATTATTCGCTATGAAATGAAAATTAAAACACTTACTTCCATATTACTCTTCTGAAATTTTTACTTGTTTTATTTGACTCATGCTGACACATAAGATGCAAACGTCTTGAAGAATGCTACCCAGATAACTCTTTTACAAGTTATATTTCTCAGCAGTGACTAAATGAGATGCAGTACAATATAACAGTTTGCAAAGCAGGGAGAAAAAATGTGCACAACACCTACATTCTTCAGGAGACCAGACACAAGAACAAAAAATCACATGAAAGATCTTTCCCTAAACATAACTGCATTCAGGCCATGATGGGGAAAGATGGAGAAACTTTAAAGCAGGATGAAAGAACGCAAAGTTGAAAAATATGAAGATCAGTTTTCAGATTTTGTGCTGAAGCTGTGATGAGCACGATAATGGGGACAATAAGTAGTTAAATGATATAATACATGTATCCTGCCATTAAAGATATCACAGAAAACCCATAGGCAACGGTATGTTTACATGGGATATGTCAAAACATAGCACAGCCTGGCTGGAATCAATAACTTCCATTTTCAAATTTAGACTATAATTTGACAAGACAAATGTACAGATGGAAGATGAAATCCAAGAGGGAAATGCATATCACCAGATATAAACAACTAACTGCATATAAAAGATTGATCTAGGCCTTAATACCAGTTTAGGTTATGAACTGAATAAAGTGGGGTTATCAGTACCATGTTATCAGAGTTATGTATGTCTATGTACCCAAGTCCTGCACAGTACATCTATGCAAATGTACAGGTAGAAGGAATTTAATGCATAAGATGAAATAAAATATGGACATTGAAATCCTAACAGCAACCACTGGAAGACGGACACACACTGACAGCTATTCATTTATAGATGAAGGTCTTTTGCACATAGGATTCTGTTTTCAGATGTCTAAAATCTCCTTTTAACTTTGGAAGGAATAATCAACTTCAACCTTTATCACACACACAGTTTCATATTTGCTTTTATATAAGGCCATAAAGATCACAGACAGCGATAGAGAAAAATAAAAATTATGTTTAAATATTGATAATTGTGATAAGTTTTCTAGGGGCTTTTGTTGTCTATATTTCACGCAATGTCCTTCAATCATTAATTTAAGCACAAATTCAAAACCCAGAGCTCATCTATCATTAATAATTTTGTGGAAACCAGCAATTACTAATACGTGCACAGTACTATTTTACTTTATCAAAATGTCCTTTTTAAATTAGTCTGACTGCAGTTCCTGATGTACAAATTAAGCATCTAATTTATCTTTCTCGGTCTTCTAGGATGACTTGATCAGTTTTACTCAGCAGACAGATAGTGAAAGTTAAATGTAAAGCTGCAATCTCTCCTAAAATCTCTGAAAGCAGGAATAAAAGCCAAGCACATCATCAGCAGTCACAAGCTTCAGTGTGGTGAGAAAAATGAGAAAGTTCATAGTCAAAAACTATCTCGATTTATGCAATACCCAGGAATTCTTTATATCTCCTAGGATCAGTGAATTTTCTTATAAGATGGATTACACAGTATCTTGTTCCACTATGCCTGTAAAAGACTACTGGAATGAGGTATGTGTCCACATTTGTCTGCCATTATTTGCACTAGAGACATGCTGAAGGAAGATATCCACCAGAATGTTCCACATCACCCTTTGCTCTGAGAAGGCTACCAGATCTTAAAAGGGAAATTAAAAGCAATTTAAGCTTCTCCACCTTATAGCTTCCTTTTCATGCTATAACAAGTAATTAAGCCTGCCATCCATGGAGGTTTGGTATGAAAATCTACAGGGGCTGCTCTGAAAGTAATGTCTCTTATTATGCTGGCCCAGAACATCAGATGCAGATGTTGGTGGCATGGCAGCTGAAGATGAACCTTCTCATCAATACTCCATTACGTTTTGTTGCCATATGACAGACAGAGGGGCAGTCTGACAAAATGGTGTTTGACATGAAAGCATGTATGCAGCGTAGGTGTGGAATCACATTCCTCCATGTGGAATAAGTTGTACCCACTGACATTCCTTGACACTTGCTGAACATTTATGGAGACTTAGTGGTGGATGTGAGCTCTGTGAGGCAGTGGGTGGTAAGTTTCAGTAGTGGAGACATAGGGTCACCTCCACTGGCACAGACTGTTACAAGCACAGCATGCAGTCTCTTGTTCACTGCTGGTGAAAAAGTAGAGCTAATGGCAGTGACTGTGTTGAAAAAAATGGCCTTCTATAGGAAAGAACTCACTCCATCAGTGTTATTGTGCTCTTTGTTGTAATTTTAACAGAAATAAGTAACAAGCATCGCTTTCAGAGCAACTTATGTAAATAAAAGGTAAACAACAGCATTTTATATTACTCCCCACAATACCATATCACCTCTCAAAAATCACTTATGAATGTAATTCCAACATGTGAAATTGCCCAAGATAATAACTTGCTTAGCTATTAAAACTTGATAAAATAAAACAACTATAATAATTCCCTAATTATTATTAAGAACAGTTAATATCTTGCATATTTCATTACTGCTTTTCTAAATTCTTGGTATTTTATGGTTGAACATAGATTGGAATTGGATTTAGATTAGAGATAAAATTACAATAAACAATGTCCAGGAAATATTTTGAGCAACATAGTACTGTCCTGGCACTCCAATGAGATTAATCTGTAAATTCAAAAAGTTTGAAGATTATGCTGTCAGATTTTTCTACCAGAATATTCAGTGCTTCCCGATTTTTAATTTACGTCATATTTTTACAGTGCTTTTGTGTTTTCTTTTTCTCTTTAGGGTAAGATTTTGAACAGTGAACGCTGTCATTTAGTTTCCTAACCTAAATGTGGGAAAGACATCCAGACTCAGCAGTATTGTCTAAGAAGAACTAAGAGAAGCTGCACTGTACCCTCTTCAAAATCCGGACATTTATTCAAAAGCCCAAACAAAAATCTGTTGGTTCTCAGTTTTCTTAATTTCTCAGTACATCTGGTTATTATCATGCTTCCTACATTAAAACCTCTTTACAGAGGACCATGTTTCCAGAGACTTGAAAGCATGACCTTTTAGAATTCTCAGACTTACAGTGACAATATCACAGCCTGAACAAAATAAATCAGTTATATAATTACCTCCCTTAACTTCATTTGAGATACAAGCCTAATTAAGTGATGTTTAGATTGATTTAATTAGGCTATCTTACTGTCTGAGGGATATTCCTAATATATTCCTCGTTCTTCAGAGCTGGCTACTTTACCTAACAATACCTTTGTGAAAGAAACAAAACAAAACAAAAGCATTGATTAAAGCTGCTGCATTTTCTATGCAACAGGCAGAAAACTGTATGCATATGGAAATAAACTTCCCAAGTCAAAAAGCAATGGGAACAATTCTGTCACCACTCTACTAGAAAGCAAAGATAACATCATAATGTGCGGTGGATAATAAATCCAGCCATGCATGATGTCAGCCACAGGGAAAAGCTGACACATTACATAGCAGGTCAGGAAAAGTTCATAAAGAATTCAGTTGGAATTCTCCTAGCTACTAGCAGTATGCATATTTCAGTATGAGTGTCCATAACATGAAGTTGAACAAAGTTATCTTAAACACTTAGCATCTTTTCACATCTATATGACTATCGAGGTGAGTCAATTACAAAGCTGGATAAAAAACAATGTATTTTAGAGCTAAAAAAGCAGCAAATGTAAAACTAACCTATCTGAAATTAAATGACTGTACACAATATACAACACAGATGAAGATAAAAGATCAAGATGATAGGCTAAGTTATAGACAATATACTCAGAAGTTATTATAGCTAAACTTATTTTAAACTCCATATTTATGTGCAACAACAAATATAAAAAAATAAATTTATTTTGTTTACTTGTTTTATGTTGCTTTCTAAATGTTTTACTGAAAGGCTTCAAGCTGAGAACTCAAGAGAACTGGAGATTCAATAACTCCTAAGCCTATTGGCAATACTACATTTTAACTGTGCATTTCAACATACTGAAGGTTCAGCTGATCTGCAAGCTTATTCCAGCTTTCTGTAGAAGAAAGTTGATCCTGTCTTATGAAAGGATATCGATTATTCATTCCCTTCCTGTTTTCTTATTGCACCTCTGGAACATAAAGAAAGGAAACTGGAACTACCCTATTTGAAACCATTTCTACACCAATTTCCTCGCTTTCACATCTGACAGTCTTCTGCACATCAAGCAGCACGCAAAAACTGTTTATTATCTCATCCTTTCATTGTTTTACATATTGCAGTACATGTGGACTAAATAAACCAGAGAAAGGCAGAGAGAAATTAACAACTAGACTTAAAACAGTTCTTAGATCCTGATGTGATGCCTTATCTTGATGAAAATATTTAAAAGGTCAGTCTTTGAGACAAATATGCCTTACAGCTGTTTAAAGTGCACCGCTATGTGAGAAGAATACAAGGTGAATTGCAAACTTGATAGCAGTTAATCCCTAAACCTTCAGACAGGCCAAAATAACACATACTGTTTGTAGGCTGCAAGAAGTCAGTAATAATAATCTTTCTACTAATAATATTTAACATACAAACACTGTACTTCAGAGTCAGATATAGTAGTAGGCCAACAAAGACAAGGTATACTAGAAAGCATTCATCAACAGATGCAAAAGTCTGAATTCAGGAAGCGACAATGAACATGGAACTACTCCTATAGGAAAATAAGCTATGGACTGAACTAAGCAAGTGTGGATAGATGCCTTCTATCAATGGAAAGGCCGTGCAAGGTAGTTCTAGACTTTTTCATGAACTGTTCTGTCTATTCCCATTTTATCAGTTGATATATTACTCAGATTGCATTTCAATCAAGCTCTTTATCTATGAGAGACACGACCAAATGTAAGCATAGCAATACATCTGTTAAATATTCATGACATCAGGTCATGTTATCTGATTTTTTCTCCTCATATTTTAAGGAAGAGCTGAGGAAAAAAACTAAACTAAAAGCTAGCATCAAGTGAGAAACCTGGCTGCAGCAAGTGCTATTTCTCAGCACTCCATTTTTGGCTTGCACTGCATGGTTTCATTCTCCATCCTGGGCACTATCCTTAAGGTTCTTGTCTAAGACATTTGCAATTACACTGAGAGTTTCTGCCTGTTATTCTGACCTTACACTGCAGGCAGTCAGAAATGAAGGCTGATGCAAGCGATCTCTGAGTTCCATCTCCTGTGTTTAGTCTTGTTTTCTGCACTCTTCATAAATTTATATTGCAGAGGTTTTAAATGTCCAGCCTCACTATTAGTAAGTCTCCACCATACTGTGTTTGCAACTGTTTTCACTTTCCAGAAGTGCCTTAGGTCCTCTAGCCTCTGACAGTACAATGTGTAGATTTCTTTTCTCTCTTTTGCCTGGTTAAGACATTATTGATTGCTACTTGCACTTTGAAGCAGATAGCTTTGCCTCGCTCACATTTGCATTCCTTTTTTATTTCAGCTTCTCTGTCCACTGATACTCTTGACATTTAAAAGACATATACTAGCCTGAAAGTTAGCATTTGTTGCTGGACACTACCTCAGTGACATATTTTCATTTCTCCTTAGCTAAGTACTTGCAGTCCATAATTCTTTCAACAAATGGCTGGAAAGCCACCATGAAAAAAACATCCTGCAAGCTTTATTTGATGTTATTTAGTCAGTACTTATGATATTGACACATGGTTAGTATTTGGTCAGTACTTCCTCACAGGGCTTATTCACGTGTTTCATCTTTTTTTTTTTCCGGATCGTGTACTTGTTAACCATCGTTGGCTTTTGAAGGTATTTTTCCAAATTTGACAGGAGCTTGAAGGTCATTCATAATTTCCTCTTGCCTTAGAATTCACCAAAATTCCCCTTCTGGCATTTCCAGCCTGTATGATTAAGGCTCTTGAGTAGAACTACTCATATCTACCATTTCATGAATAAATGAACTGACATCTCTTTAGGTCACTGAATTTGATAATTATGTCATGATACAAGTTGTATAGTGCAACTGAGAAACTCAAACAAAAACAACAGCAAAAAAGTAAATGGGATAAGGAAATGGTGCAATATTTTCTGCAAGGTGTTCTTTTAACCTAACGTCATTTATCTACCACCTGAGACACTCCTCCAGGCTGCCTATGGTAAGGTTCAGACTTCACAGAAACACAAATTTAAGAAGGCAAATTACAGAGCACCATAATTGCTGCAGACTCTCCATACAGAAATTTGCTGACCAAAAGACAAATTGGAAGGTGTAATGGAGAATCCTAGAGATGGAGACCTTGGCTCAACCCTGAATACAAGTTCAGAAATCATCTTCTGTTCCATCCTGAATTTGTCTACCTTTAAGATACACCCTTTATTAAAGCTGTCTAAAATACTCTTGTTTCATTTAAAGTAAGATGATGAGCTGGTTTCAGATTTAAAGGCCTATTAATCTATAAGGTAAAGTACAACCAAGGATATCACTTCTATTTTTTTTTTTTTATCTTAAAAATATAGTGTCCATATCTTACAGTTTAGGCATCTGTATTTACGTGGGAAGCAGTTAGTGCATTAACTTCCTTAAAACAGAATTTCAATTATCTTTTATTACTTTCAGCACACAATTTATTAAATTCACAAGCATAAATGGTTTCTGACGGCTAGCGTCTATACACTTCAAGGACAAAAGCTTGTTAGGAATAAACTCTAAAACAATGCAAACACATAGCAAAAGGCCTTTTACTATTCTAGAGAGAACTTCTGATTTTTAACCATTACACAGCAAGAAGCAGTTGCTGGGACACTTCATGGTAAAGAAGTCACCTGCCTTTCAGGCTTTTGACCAACATGTAACATTTGAACTTATGTAACTTTAAGATTCCACAAGAAAATAATAATAATAATAATAAAAACAATTTTCTTAAGTTTCAGGAGAATTCAGAACCTACTTCATTTTTATTTCTGCATGACTATTTAAGAATTATGGGAAGACAACTCTAATAATGTGTAGGTCATACTCCACGATCAAACAACTGGCCACAGGTGAAAACCAATTGAAGGAGAGACACTTGATAACATATAAACAAATAAAAATGCTCATAAGCACTGTAACACTTTGATCTCAGGAGAAAAGAGCAAGCTAATTGTATATCTAAAGTGGCATTATTGTGTCAGTCCAAGAGGGACTGAATGACTGTGCATGATATGCCAAAGCTACACAGGCATCAATCAATCAGCTATGCTTCAGAACGCTTACACACAGCCTGGCGTGCAAAGCAGCTCATTTAAGTCAACTGCAATTTACGTCAAGTGAAAAAAGACTAAATTTTAAAATCAGACCAAAATAACGTTTCAAATTGTTTTTGTTTTTTCCCCTACATGTGATCTACCACAATTAAGCAGCATCCTGTCACCTTAGTTAAGCAGGGAGATCTTCGATATAACATAATTCAGGCAACTTTTAAGCACGGTACTACATAAACAATTTTTCTCAGCTGTGTGCGGCCTTGTTCTCTTGCAAAGAGCTTTGATGAACAAAAAGTTAACATGGTTTGAAAGAAAACAACCAAACATAAAAAACAAATTATTCCAAATTCCTAAAGACCTAACTGATAACTCTTGTCCAGTCTGAAAATACTTAAACACTATATATTTTTTTTCCTACTTCAACAAGATAGCTAAAACATCTTTAACAGATCTAAAATCTTATGAGGAGAAAAAAGTGTTTGATATTTAAGACCAACAAAAATATTCAGCATGTGGCATAAGAAAATTAAAACATTTGGCTTCTAAAAGATAAAGATATGAGATTACAATGGGCAATGGCATTCTGTTTAATATTGCCCCTTAACCTGTATCTAAGACAACTTTCTACGTACACATTTTAAGAGACAGCTGACCTCAGAATTCCCTGAGGCATGCCCACGGGACAGATCGTAGATGGATTACCAAGTATGAAGGCTGCTCTCTCAGGATTTGTTTTGATGGCTGTAGAGCTGGTTTTAATATCAAAAGCTGTTTGCAACAACATTTATTTCAGTATTATTATTAAACACTCTAAGCCAGAAGATCAAAAAACCCACCCACACATATTAAACAGGAATAATGTAATGAAATGATCTATACTCAACTGACAATGACTGAAAGGCAAACTGAACCATTTAAAATGCAGTAAGCATTGCAAAATGCACAAATGCGTAAAATATTTTTAAAGGAACAAAAAGAAGGGAAAGAAGATTCTTGTAGCAGCAGACAGATTTTTCTGCAGTTCATTTAGTGCAGCCGCACAGATTTGAATATCCAGAACAGATAAAAATATGAAATGAACTTCAGCTATGATTCAGCTGACTTTCATTCAAGTACCTTTACTTTTCATGTCAAAGCAATGCAGACATGTTAAATGTAGCATTAAAATGTTGCAAGAGCACTATATCTAATAGTCACATAAGATTTCTTTTTTTTTCCTTTTAATTAACGCATTAAAGGCTGTATATTGTCAAACTACCTTAACAACTCATAAACGAAGAATCAAAGTTTCAGAAAGTCAACTGCAATTTTTCAACAAAATTCAACAAAAGGGTCACTGTAGAAAAATAAACATAAAGCCTTCTTAAAAGCTATCTGTTCGCTATAGAAAAATAAATGCTTTTTTCCCCCCCATAACTGCCTTTCCGCTACACATGAATTACATTTTTTAAACTACCACTATCTTGAAACTCTATTACTGGATTTTTACAATACGGAGCTAAAATCCAATAAATTAACATGATCTTTAAGCAAGTATGATGGCAGAATACTGTATACTGAAACTTAAACTAGCTAGCAACAGTACTACAAAACATCAGTACTAAAGAAGACAGTAATTCATTTGCAACTGGCAGGAATGGTCCTACATTTCGTGGCTTTATGTATTATCTGTGCAGAATTCCCCATTTCCTCATCCAACAGAAAATTAAAAATCCATCTCATTGCTCTTTTCCACTATTTTATCAATTTACCTCATGCTATTCATGAAATGAAATCATCATCACTGTTTTTTATTTCCAAAGCATGTCCAACTGTCCCTGAAAAAGTCTCAGAAATGCCATCACTGTTACTGAGCTAGATAAGTGTTTTAACGTGCATAAGTCCTCGCTCTCTCAGACACATCAACAGATTGCCCCATAAGATCAGTTGCTGTTATTGAGTCAAAGGCAATAGCACCTAAGACAAAACCAATTTTGTAGTCTGGGTATAATCTCTAGCTGCATATAACTCAGTTATGATCCACAATAGTAGATCTTATTAGTAATAATATCATTTGCCCAGACCTTGCTACTCTCTTCTAATTGAAGTGAAAGGTCCATGACTGAAGACATTTGAAAATTTCATGAAGTATCTGGAAAGAAGCATCCTTATTTAAAAACCCTTCAGAAGTCAAAAAGGAGGAAAAATAAATTAAGTCAACCCTTCTTGCTTGATTTCTTGAGCTTTCAATTTAGATCAAGGTCATATCAACGTGAAATTTCTGATATCTATAAAAATCTACTTAGTATGTGAAAAATAAGCTTAGTCCAATTGAACAAGATATACATAGATCTGGATGGATATATCTCTCACCATATTCTTCTATACCAAATGATAAGAAAAGTTAAAAAGTTGCCTAAAGTACAAAAGAGTTGTGGCCTCCTACATTCTGCAGCTACATCCCAGCTGAGGTTACAATGTTATAAAATGTCCCACGTAGTGGTTAATAATAAGATGCTAGGCATTCAAGCTTGAAATTGCAGGTCATTTTTGATTAAACATCTTGCAGAGGAAATAAGGCATGGCATTTTCTAAGTGAGTTTGTAGCGTAATGTGCAAGTGCATAAAAGTTGTTAGAGGTGATATATATAACCAAGAAGAAAGGATAGTGGAAAAGCAGTTCAACTAAACTGAGACTTAACTGAATGATGTTCAAAGCTCAAATTACATCGTCTCCAGAAGAGAGCAAAACACTATTAAAAAATTCCTTAAGTTTCCATGTTCAGATTAATTCAGATTAAGTCTAGATACAGATTTACTTTGTTCCTTAAGGTACTAGAAAGTGGAAATTTAAACACAGGAATTTTTAAAGAGAGTGTAAGTATAGAACTACTTAGATCTTTGTGAATAGAGTTGATTCTTTCTATTTATTTATTTATTCATCCCCCCATCCCCCCCAAAAAATACTTGCAGGAGAAGAAAGGTTTTATGATTCAGTCACCAAATATCAGATGCTTAGTCTCAACAATGACTCATAATTCCTGAATGATCCAAACAAATGAATACAATCCTTGGGATAAAATATTTATTTTTTCCTGCCATCTGCTAACCCTATACAACAAATACTTTCTCACCTACGAACATCTCTTTTTGTACGTGAAATGTTATTTGCTGATAGAATCTATAGACAATAGTACAGACCTATATAGACATACTGAGATAACATATTATTCATTCTGTAGAAGATTGTTGTTTTTTTTTTTTTGCTCAGAAGCAAACACAATACCTTCAGCATTTAACATCAATAAAGGTTTGCCCACCAGAGATTTGCAAGCATACTGTCTTGTATCATTACTACACCTTTGTTTATGAAGTGTCATAAATGAGGTGTTTTTTTAAAATGGATTATTACTTTACACAAAAAAGAAATTGCTTGAGGTAGCTCAAAGAAGATTACATATGACTGATTTTATGCTTTATGATTTCTAATTGCTTTCTCCATCTCTAGTCCATCTTAGCTGAGTAATATCATTTAAACATTTTTGGTAGTTTCCCTTCAACAGCCTCTTAGACTTAATGTTTCTGCCTTGCTTCAGGACAACATCTTTTAATTGCTTTAAATTATCAGTGATGTCTCCAGCATTTTCACTGAACATGGATTGATTTCAATTAACTTTCGCAAGCTTTAGCATAAAAGCAGTCTTATTCAATTTGTCCTAATTAGATCACACAACCTCTTGAAGCTAAAGCAATGACAGTCATTAGAAGGTTGTACGGAAAGAGAGGAGAGAATATCAAGGTTGTTTACAGCACAGTTAGTCCTTTTGTAATTTTGAAGCTGCACAGAGAATCTGTCCCTGTGATCGTATGAAGGACTTAAAATTCAACCTAGAATTAATTTAGAACTAGTGGAATTTCGAGGTTCACATTTTGTGTCAGAATTACAATGATTACTTTGTTTATTCTGTATTGACAAAGATCAAGATTTTCACTGCTGACAATAATGCACCTGCAGCACCAGTAGCTGCACAAGTATTTGCTTTTCCCATATTTTAATGTATAGATAAAGATGTAAGTAACTACTTTACTGGACTAGTACACAAAGAGGATAGAAGCAAGAAAACTGTAATATGTGGTTGGAAGTCTCCCTTCAGTTTCTATAGCCTTGGAAGCTTTCTTTTTCCTCAGTTGCAAAGTTGGTCTGACCAGAGATGGATCATCTCTTCACAGAAACTTTAGCTGGCTACTAAAGTGAATGGGCATGATGAAGAACGTGTTAGACTGGCTGCATGCCAGCTGCTTCATAAAGAGACATGCCACACTTTAGAAATGTTCCTGCCAGGATTAAAAAAAGAAAAATCAGCTTGGCACCCTTGCATGCAGAAACAAAGGAGGAATGAATATTTGAACAAGGGTCTCTAGTAAATAGGTCTAAGTAGAGTTCACAAAATCATTAGGCTTCATCCTCAGCTATCACCATAATTATATAAAAAACACTAGTCTACCAAGATCCTCAGAAAGATCCTCAGAAAGTTACTGCTCTCTTACACTTCAAAACCCACAAATGCTCCAGAACAGAATACATTTTTCCTAATTAAAAAGAAGGGCAAAAGATGCAGAAGAATATCATGTGGAAGAGCACGACAAAGAAGAGAGAACATTCCTGGTGTGGTCTCAATACTCCTGAAAAATTATTCATTATTCACTCTTCTCAGCAGTATGTGGTGATAGGACAAAGGGGAATGGCCACAACCTGAGGCATAGGAAGCTCCACACAATTGTGCATGGGAACTTCTTCACAACAAGGTTGGATGGAGCACTGGCACAGGCTGCCCAGAGAGGTGGTGGAGTTTCCTCTGGAGATGCTCAAGACCTGCTTGGACACCTACCTGTGCAACCTGGTCTAGGGAGCTGCTTTGGCAAGGGAGTTGGACTCTATCTCTAGAGGTCCCTTCCACCCCCTACAGTTCTGTGATATGCATGTCATAGAATCATAGAGCAACTTGGGCTGGAAAATAATGAGCTTGTTTATTTTCTGGAAAGACTAAATAGCTATAGCATCCATCCCAGATTTCAGAGCTGTTTTTATGCAAATACTTATAAATTAGTCTGTCTTGAAGCACTGTGTAGGCCACATTCAAACTCAGGTTCGGAGCCAGGAAACTAGCTAGCTACAACACTTGGAAAGAACTTTTCTTCATGTACAGTAAGTACTATATACAAAAATAATTAAAAAAAGACATTTCATTTCTTTAGCCATGGAGTCTGAGTTATGCATCTTCTAAGACTCAAGTAGTATAATCTGCACTGTGGCAAAGCTACAATCCTTTCACCTACTCCTCAGTAAGTGAAAAATACATCCCATGGGCCAGAAACTCTCTGGCATTAATATGCATTGTCTATAAAAGACGAACGTACACAACTGCATAACAATTCTGTTTAATTAAATACTGCAAAGTTGCAAAGCATTTGAGATGCAAATCTTAGCTTCACTGAAATTATTCAAAAATTGTTACATTCAACTGTGCCTAGTCTTCATAAAATTTTACACCTATTTAGTAACAGGCATATAAAGGTAGCTAAAGAACTATGAATTTTCTAACATGAATTAATAAACTCAGATTGCACATTAATGCATTCGAATAAGTAGGAGAAAATACGTATCCATTATTTAGCCACAACAGCCTGTTTCCAAGTCCAATTTACCCAATTAATACCATTCCTGGAGGGAATTCTCCAGTTCTGGCACCTCTTTAACCTGCCAGGGCAATGAAGCAACAGACCACTAATTAGCACAGCAGCTCTGCCAGGCTGTGGTACTTCAAGTGAAATCAAAGAGTTGCTTGTGACTTTTTCTAGATCACTCAGCTTTCATCAGCATAAATGGAGATCACATCTGCTGTGTGAGTCACAAGATGATTAACACTACATATTAACAATTCAGTTCCAGAAAAAACAGCACGGTCTTGACTCCCACTTAGGTAGGTACTAACATTTATGTAATCAGAAACAGTAAAAGTCAGATCCAATATGAAAGCTTTTATTTCGTGCTTAATTGATCAGTGGAGGATGAACAAGGGTAGAATACCTCACATTTGAGATCAGGAAGAAACTTTCAGTTTTCTTTTTCTTCTTTCTAGGTGCAATTCCTCATCTAATCCTACATTAGATGTTGTCTCTTTATATCAGACAGAAAAATCATCTTTATTGTAGTTAAGTTTACCATTATTAACTTTGTTAGAACTGCTCTGCAAACTTTTCAAGTCTTCGCAAAGACCACAGGATGCTTCTGAGGCTATCTACAAAGAACCATTTAATCTCCAGAAAATCTTTCACAAAACCTATCGCTTTGGCATCATTTTTGCCTTTCAGCATTTTTTTTTTTTTTTCAGAGACAGTGCTAACAAAAAAGTACAGAAAAAAGCCATCTTCCTTCATACTATTTTCCTAAATCCTATATGGAGTCTAGAGAGTGATGAATGAGTTGTAAACTAGTCATCTTTCCTCCATGAAAGGATATGAAAAAGAACAGTGAAGATGGTTACTGCTTTTATGTTTGAATGAGGTAAAATAGCCAATTTCCCCTCCCCTGACAGAAACTTAAGGAAACTTCCCTTTCTAAACTTATCCTGGAAAAAAATTCTCTGTATCATCATATCTCTTTATAAACAGTGAGGGACAGATTTGGAAATGGTTTATAAACTAACTGAACTAAGAAATTTGGCCAATTACTAAATTCATAATCACAACTAACACCCACATTGATTTAGAAATAAACTTTGCACTTCTAATCATCCTCAGTATCCCTCTGAGCCAGTCACAGAGATCAACACATCCAATTTCTTATAAATCACCTGAAGACATTCTGTAGAACATATTAGTTAAGTTACTTGTCCACTGGTCAAAGCAAAATTTATTACCCTCAAAATATTCTGACAGTTTTGGGGGGGTTGAGGGTGAACAACAATCTTGGCTGTTCTCAGAGGCAGTAGAAAGGCACTGGAATTAGATGAGAAATATTTTATAACAATGGCATTGGCCACAACCAGCACAAGCAAGTTAGCCTGTCACTTTTCCATACATAAAAATAGAAGTTTTAAAAATATTTACCATATGTATGGAAACCTCATGGGATTTTGTCTGTTCCTCTTTAATGAGATGCAGAAACTGAAATAATAAATACAAAATATGATAGCAGTTGTATAAAGATTGGTCCACATAGAATTGTATTTTTTTTTTTCAACCCCAAAGCCTCCAGGTTCAAGGGTTGGAACATCATATTACTCAAGTCACTCTTGCAAACTTAAGCTTTGTGAACTCTTGCATATTTGGTAAGCATACAAAATAGCTAGGATACTACACTATAAACAGTACAACAACAAAGAATAATCTGAATTCAATAAGAAATTTCATCCACCTGCTAATTGTTTTTTGTCTTCCAACCTTTCAATATATTTAAAAAGGTCTTTCAAATATTTACTATTTGTCACTAAATTTTCAGTGTTCAACAGTGTATAATAGCAAACATTTCAGGCTGGGAGGGAATTAGTCATTCTTTACATCAGAAACATTCTTATCTCTCTATTCGCTTGATGTTCTACTATTATTAAATCTCTTATTCTTTAACTCTCACTGAGACACAACATTAACCTCTGTAGAAAAGAAAGATAAATGTATTCAGCAACAATTTCTCATCCCATTTCGGGCAATTCCCTACAGCATATGGTTATTTATGATTTATCTAGTTGTATTCTTATATAGTAACTTCATTGTTTTGTTCAAATCACCTAATTAAATTTGGCATGTGAGAATAATCTGGGTATATTGGAACTTGTATTTCAGTAGCCTGTAAATGTCCTTCAATGGACAGCATTACTTAAACAATTGTCCACTCCCAGAAGATTTTAAACCAGACTTGCAGTAAAATTCTGCTAAGTTGATTAAACAGTGACCTAATTGGGGAATTGGGAAGAATGCCACTGTAGTCAAATGGATTATCTGGATGCACAAATATTAGACCATGTCTTTTCAACCGCCTATCCATTGTTATCTGTAAGTGTCTGTTAGATGTATTTATTTGCAATACTTTTAAATAAGGAAATGCCCTCACCAACTTCAATGTTCTTCCAACCCACTTTAAGGATAGAAAATAAAATAAAAATAATGGCCAAATAATTATTTAACATACTGTCATACGCACTTTATCCAAACACTCTCCAAAACAGGCATCTTCCCACATACAGCTGAACTATTCACTGCAAAATATTTAAAAGCTTTGAGCTCTAAATCAAAGCCAAAAGGAAAGTTGGAAACACCTTTGTCAACTAAAACTTGTTCCACAACTAAGGATCAGATTATATCTTAGTTAAATCAGCAATTTTCTTCCTACATCTGATACTAAGCACTTATTACAAATGATAAAGCAAACAAAATTACTCTCCAACCACATTATTCTGATCATTCTTGCTGTGTTCTAATTTTTTCTTCTTGGGGGTGCAATTCTCCCAAATAGACAAATTAAAACATTGTAAAACTTGATTTCAAAAGATGTCACCTCAGGCACCTTAACATCTGGAATAACTTAGAGGCTTACAAAGCCAAATACATATTTTGCTATTTACAATGTTCAGTTTCAACCCAGACTTGATTTTTAAATTATTAATAGGCATGGGTTTTTTTTTGTTTTTTTTTAATTTTTGTACTGTACAAGCTTCTCATAAGAAGTAACTCTGAGCTATTATTACAGTGACTTACAGCCTCCTTCAGTATCATCTTGTTCTTTTGGGCACTTCAAACATATTTTACACATCCTAACCTCCAACTCTTTTTAAAACATTTCGCCATCTTTGTATTTCTTATCAGATGTTTCTTATACATACTTGTCTTTATTCTTTAATCTTTCTACCAGTCCTTTGGTCCAGATATTTTAAGCCTTATAGATGCCTCTTTCTGACCTTTTATTTTTCATCTACATTGGATCATTTTTTTGTCATAGTATATTCACTGCTAGATGAAATACCTTCATTTATCTTTCAACACTTTCTATTTCCTATATCTTCCTCACATTGATTTTTCTCATCTTCCACTAAAATAAGATCAGATGAAATTCAGATATCCTTCTACTCCTTTTTGTCTATTTTCAGTTCAGATGAGAAACTTAAGATTACAGTAAACAGTAATTCAAATGTATTCAATATAAACACTTAATATTTTGCCTTTAGCGATGCCCTCATCATTGTTAACAACGTAGAGATAGCACTATTTTTGACTTATTTCTACATCAAAGGAAGCAAGTGACATAAGTCTTCATTTCTCTGCAGCGATTTGCTTGTTTTATGATCAACATAAGCATTGGTAAAACTAAGCACAGAATAAGCCATATTGATACATTCAATTTGCACAGATCTGATATTCATAAGAAGGTGCATAAATGACTATGAATAGAAATTCTGAAAGTCAATTATTGGTTTACACAAAACAGCTGGTAGATTACTTTCCAGTTCCTTTGTAATTCTCCCAGTTAACAACTCAATACCATGGACAAGTTTTCATTAAGCATATTTTAAAATTCTGTTTTCAAAGACAACACAAATTCTTCATAATTTTCCTATTTGCACTTAAAACCTCTGTCTCCATGCACACACATTTTTATGTTTCATAAAAGGGGGGTTAATCTTCAGCATAGGTCCATTCTTTATATACTTACACTGAAATTCCTCAGAAGTCTTTACCAAACAAATTGGGAAACATGGCAGAAGATAGAGGCTGTAAGTTTTTTCTTTTACTGGTATGAAAATAGTGACTTCCACCTCTTGGAAGGTAGAGAGACTGAAACGGCTAGTGTTGTACCAGCACAAGCAGCTAAACAAGAATTAAAGAAAATCAGCTGAAAGGAATCCTCAATATCAAATTAAGGCCAGGAGAGAGACCAAAAGATTAACAGGATCACAAATAAATGTGGGTATAAACATTTCCATGGTATTCAGGATTTTTTTTATGGAGCCTACAGCAGCTGTGCTACAAACCATCACATATTTGTCTACTCTGTTCTCTCTCTGAAAGCACATAGAAGAAATGTCTTAAATCAGCACTTTCTTATTAAAGAGGAAAACAAAATATCACCCTCATTGGTTGCAGCAACAGTTTTGTTTGAGAAAGATACTTTCTTCATCAGGATGATATAAAAGAACATACTTGGAGGAAAATATTTCCCTAAGAAGAAATAATTCTGCATTCCAGTAGATGTTGAAGACAAAAGTGCGGATCTCAGCATGAGATCTCAGAAATACTGTCCAGTTCTGTACCTACCAATGTATTAAAAAGTTACACCATCATAGAGGAGATTAACCTTGTTTTAAAATATTGTGGTTAAACATTTCAGTTTATCAACATTTTATCATCATCACCTTATCGAAATGTTATGCATTTGTTCACTTGATGAACAAGTCCAGAAACATTACTCTTTTCCACAGTTCACTTTAAGCTAAATAATTTTCTGTTATCAGCAACATTCACCTACCCAGTCTCCAAATCAATAATAAACACACCAAAGAACATCATAAACCTGATACACTACCAGGGGAAGCAACTACTAACTGCTTTTCACTCACAAAAAATTATCTGCAATTTCTGAGGATGTCCTTTAAATCAAATTGCCTGCCTGGTAATGTCATATTGAGATAACTCAATGCAAGTCACATAATTACATCATGCAACTTTATTTCATTTGACATGGCTGAGACAACCTAACATAAGATATCACAGTATAAAGCATCATCTGGAAAATTTAAACTTTCTTTTTTTTTTTTTTTTTTCCTTAAAGGTGGGGGGGGGAGGGGGTGGAGAGGGGATAGGAAACCTTCACAATCAATATATTTTCAGCTTCAGTCTCTGATGAGAGAGGAGGAAAAAAAAAAAAACCAACAGGTTGTCTATAATATTGTTTTTCACGTGGGTAACTAAAACATGAAATTGACAGCGACTTCACCGCAACCTGAATCTAAAGCTTCCTGGGCAATGGTCTAGAGTCACAGACAGGAATTTATTTATTTATTTATTTTTAAACAGATCACCACATACTCTCAGAGTTACAACAAAAAACTCCCCATTTAATTCCCTTTTAATGAAACTGTGTTAAAATAAACTACAACGCTAACATAACTCTTAATTTGGATTGGTACAATTACTTGCATCACTGTAAAATCAGTAATGATGTATTGCCACAGCTAATGTCACATTAGCGTAGCATGCTGGAGTTTCCTATCTATTACATCACAAATCTTATTCAGGTTGTTTTTGTATTTAGAATCAGCAATCAGTACAAAGAAATGAATGAGTGATCAGCCTTAATGCCATTCATTGTTAAGTGTAGGATCAGGGCCTAATGGACACAATTTCTTGAGGAGCATAAGCATGTGAAGATTTCAGACTGATACCGATGGCAAAGACATTAGACCTTCAGAAACTACACTTATTTTGTCCACTGAGTAGCAAGGAGAGTTGGATAGAGGAGACAATGTGATAGGGTGAGAGGATCACCTAGCAAAAAAGTAATCTTGTGAAGGTAAGAACATACAAGATAAAACAACAACAACATAAAAAAACATATATATATATATATATATATATATATATATATATATATCTCCACACCAAATAAAGCTCTTTCAAAACAGAACAACAAAGTACTGCCATTCAGGTACCCGTCAGCCTTTAATGAGAAAAGAAGAAAAACTTTTCTTTTTTTTTCCCCAGAAACAAGTAATTTGAATGTATGGGCAACAAGGTTGCATTCATCCCAGGGGGAGAAGCCAGTTCCCACATAGATGCACAAGTGAGCAAGCAGAGATTCCAAGCTGTTACAGAAAGCCTGACAGGCACTGCCAATCCCCCTTCTGTGCTCTTTAATAGCCAAGAAATGTGCATGTAAAGAATGCTTGTACTGCAATGTAAAATGATTATTGGAGACTGCATGTCCTGAAAGAGAAAATGTTCCTTTTATATGCAGACGCAGTACCATGAAAAACAGTTAGGAGATGATAATTAATTATTTCAGCAAGTAACTGATGCTTATGGCAGTAGCCTTTATTATTATTTGCTTCTGTTACAGATACTGTGCACTAACATATCAGAAAAGCATACCAATCTCCTTTTATCAGGCAATCAAATAGATATTTTTGTTTATGACTGTTGTTTGTTTTCTCAAATCCTCATCCCTGAGAGGGAAGTAAAAACTAATATGAAAAACTAATACAGTGCCAGAAAAAGGCTGAGTACAAGCAGGGATCGAAGCAGGTTAAAAAAATTATATATCGCTCAAACTTGGTGCATTCAATTAGATGAAGTTTGAAGTCAATACTTCAGTAGTGAGGAAATTAACTTACTGCAGAAATAAAACTTTGTTCACTAGTGCATTCAGAAAGCATCTTGGGAGCAACTTGCATGCTTATCTGCATGACTAGAGATTATGCCTGCAACATACATGATTCTTTTCAAGTTGTTGCTTCCCCCCCCTTCAAATACTAAAAATGTTTTAGAAAGAGATCTTGCTAGTAAATATTTCAGTAGAGTAGATAGAGCAACAGGGTTGAATGAGCTCATTCTCTCACAATCTCAGTTAAAAAGTTAAAGAAATATAAATGACTACTTCCTTGAAATATTCTGCAAATATAAATTCAAAACACTCGTCATTAAGCAAAAATGTGCATTGAGAAGATTTACAAAATAAAAGAATGTTAAATGTGTCATAGTAAATTATATTGAAACAGAGCATCTTTAAGAGAATTTATTTGCAAAAGTTAGCAAAATTCCCATTCTTCTTAGAAAAGAGAATACTGAAAAGTCAGTTTAATCCTGATGAAGAGAGGAAAGGACATAGAACTCCAGAATTTTCAAGCAGCAAGCTAACTGCTTGAGATTCAGATTAATTCCATGGGACAGAGTAGAATTCATGAGGCCACCAATGAGAGAATTCAAGTTTCTATTTTGCTTGTGCACCATAAGAAGAATGTATGAGAAAAACAAATAAAAAGTAGTAACATCGACGCCAAACCCAAATAGGAATGAATTGCTTGCAAGTCAAAAAGTGCATAACAAACTATAGGTTTGATTCTATATAACTGTAAACAGAATTTTGTTTATTAAACTGTCACTACTGACAATGATGTATACTCAAACATTAAGGATTTTAACAATGGGCTGGTGTAAAGAACAGAGTTCTCAGAAGTGGCTCTTACGATATTTAAAACTAATTGAAAAAATTAATATCAGATGTACCAAGTTAACAAAGCCCATAACTTTTTACAATGGCACACAGGTCTGTGTTCAGTGAAAGAATTCCTATTCAGCACAGGAAACATACGAAAAGCATACTAGGGCTATTCCTAACAGTATTCTGTATTTGCTTATGTAAGAAAAACATTATCATCATCTAGAGTAGCTCTTGTTATCAAACATTATCAACTTACTGATTCATATTTCTAATGTAAACAAGTGTTATTAATTTTACCTATGAAAAATTTACATAGATAATGGAATGACTTTGAAAACGTTGTCTTAGGGCAGTTAAAAGCTATACTGCATTTATCAAAACTGTGAACATGAATATTTATTTCTGATGAACAGCAAGAATAACCAACTTTTTATGCACATAAAATGATAAAACGATAAAACAAATAGTGAAGAACATTTATAATCAGTAATCATTCTGGGATTAATTTTTGTAAAACTGTTCATTCAATCTTCCTGCAAGTTTTGAACATAATGGATTAAGTTCAAACCATTAATCAACGTCATAGTATTTGGCAAAAGGCACAGAAGCAGTCCATAAAAATATACAGCAAACAATCTAAGACATCTCACAAGAAAGCGGGTTATATGAAGGGGAGAGAAGATTAATGAATAAGAAAACTTCTAGTCATAAGCTTAAATCTTCCTTCTAAGAAGACAAAAAGTCAAGAAGCACAGCAAGATCCTCTTTACTTCACCAAGCTGCAGAAAACAAGGCAATGAAAAATTTTACACAGTTATTTTAAAATTTGATGGGTTAAAAAATAAACAAACAAACAAAAACAACATAGCCATAAATACTCAGTTTCCCCCTCCAGTCTGTCTCTCTTTTTGTATTAAAGATGTTTATGTTCTTCAAAGCTACTTACAAAGTCTGAACATGTAATACCAAGATGGTGAACGAAAACAGAAAAAGGTTGCTGTGATGGCACGTCAATTAAAATGTTAGGTGCACTCAGAACAGATAAGTGATTAAATCTATACATCTAAACAAGACACATTGTGCTCTGAAGGCTAAAAGGGCCAATTTTCCTCTACAATAAATATTTCAATCAAATATGGCTAAAGTTTCCTGACAAATATTATTAATTATCAAAACATAACACTAATTGAAACAATAAGCGCTACGGTAGACATTAACAGCATGCATAAAAATCAATTTCTGTATCCAACTGAATTAGAATTTGAATGGGATAGACAAGTTGTTCCTATTTTCTCATATATTTCCTTGTCACTCAATTCTTTGCAGTGAAACATGCTAAATATTGTTAATACTCCTACATTTTGGCTTATAAATTACAAATTCACACTAAATGGAGAAATGCAGTATAATCATTTCTGAAATTTTTCCTTTTTTCTTCATTTTTAGAAAATCTAACTGAAATAATAATGTTCAAAGCAATTTTAAATTTTTCCTGTTAATTACAAAATGTACTGACTTCATGGTTTTACATATTGCTGTAAAGAAACTCTGAGAAAACCATTCATAAATCTACCAGGAGTATTTTCTTCACAATGATCAAGTCAGTCATACTTATTTTCCTAACACTGAATTAACTGAAAGAAAGTTAGGCACCCAGCAGTTTTGATAATCTGAACTACCATGCTGCTTTTTCACCTTATATTTTGAAATCTAAGATAAACACAATTATTTCCCTGTAGCAGACTTAAAGGCACAGTTTATTCACATCTCTGAAATATCCTGAATTAAGTAGAAGGAGCTATAGAACTTTATTTCTTAACCTGTAAGACATTGTAATGTGGAAACGTAAACTGGAAGAGAGCACTACCAGCTTTCTATGGCGTTCTTTACCCTTCATACCAGAAGAGTAGAGATGCAGGTCATTTTGTTTGACAATTCAGTACTTCCCTAAGAGAAGAAACAGATTTCATCAGTGCTGCCAGCTACATTTATTTGTGATTTAAACAGTGACTCAGGAAGAAAGTAAGGACTGAGATTATTGCCTCAAACTGCTAATAATCCATCAGGTAATATCACAAAACAGTAAGAACTCCTGGACCAGTAGGAGATCCTTTTCCATTCCACAACTTCATCACTGGCAGAAGGAAAATTTTCTTTTTCTTTACCAATCACATAAATTACCCAGTCCTCCAGAATTTCCAAATTTGTGAATACATTGCAAATTTTTCCCCTAATCAAATTTTACATAAGTTGATTAGAATTATTTTTGCACCAAAATACACAGATTTTGATCAAATAATGGATTACAATTAGCAGACATTCATCAGAAATGCTGAACAGAATGAATTTATTATAATAATTTTCTGCAGTAATTTCTATGAGCATTTTGAAGCCACAGAAATCAGTTAAGGCTCTCCAATGCCAGCACAAGCTTATTGTAGACAAATTATGGGTTTGAATCTACTCCTGGTAGAACTTTGCCTACTCGTTCAGTGAATAGAACAATGGAATCCTTCAGAGATGATTACAGTACTACATGGTGAGCCTATTATCCACTTTTGACGCATTAAGAAACAATTTGATCTCAGGCTAAATCTTTTCAGGACAATAAGATTCACGAGTATTTTTCAGAAGTAGCTTAACTTCTAATTCAACTTTGTCTGGAAAGTCAGTGCATGTCAATCCCTTCCCCAGCAGTTCGAATTACTTGAAAGATTAAAATGGTTCCTAAGAGGAAATCCCCCCCTCTTAGTAATGGGAGAAGTGCTTTGTTGATTTTGAATCTCTGAAAATCATTCTAGTGTAATGACTTAACTTTCTATAAGGTTGTGCAATGAACTGAAGGTAATATCACACTGGGAGAATTAAGTATTTTTCCTGAATGAGACAGAGACTGAAAATATTCATGCACAATCAGCATTTATCCCTCACAATCCTCATAAATACTGTAATTACTACAAATCTTTTCCTAAACAGAAAACATATAAAAGAGCTCCTGATACTAGTAGAAGCCCCCAAATTCTGATACAATATAAACTTTTCATAGAAGAGAAAGCCTGAGAGATAAATAGAAATAGATTTGTGCTCCATACTGTATTATATGAGAAGTTTTGAGTTGAAACTGTGTGTTTCTAACTCAGATGTAAAAATTTGCTTCAGCCTGAAACTTGACACTCTAGGTCACAAACTGAGAGCTGCTTAAAATAAAAAATAAATAGATAAATATTCACAAGGTGAAAGACTGCTTAAGCTTCAAGGCTACAGAGTCTCTGTATATTTAGAATTATATAGTTAGTACGAATCCTAATTCTTCCATCAGAGATGCTGCATGTTCTTTGAAGTATGAAAAGAAGCAGGGCACAACATACGTGAATATGATTTCTTACAGTCTGGATATAGCTTTCATGGTGATTATCAATATTTACTGCCACAGAGGGAAGATCAAAATGTGAGCTGAAAGAAATGCTGCAAGATTCTACTACAGATAAAGGACTGTTAGCTCTATACAGGGTGGATTAAAAGTAATTATTCTTTGTTAAATAGATCTATGGGATGTTAAGACTAAAGGAAAAAAAGGATAACCAGACAAAGGCTTTTTTTTTTTTTTTTTTTGATGGAACTTTGCACCATCTAAAATAGTTCAGTACTCACTTCAGTAGGGCTCAAAACGCTTGGAAGCTGAGCAGAATACAGTAGATTATGAAAAAGCTGTTGGAAAAGATGAAAGGCCTGCTGAACATTTGTGCCACAAGCACTATTTTCTTAGTTTCATTCTGAGAACATTATGGACTACTACTCTATTAAAGTTTTAGACTCTTGCTGAGATGGATTTATCAAGGTCAATGAATCAATATGGTTGAACCTAGTTTTCCTTTTGGAAAACATAAGCCATTTTAACAACAGACCTTCATGGATACACGCACACACAGAAAGAATAAACTGCCAATCTGCTATTAAATGAGCAGTCACCCTGTGGTTGAGTAAAATTGAGAAAACGAGGTTTTGAATAAGAGTGGGGAAATACAGACAAGCATCAGTGTAATTTGTTTAATGTAAGATTTGGTCAGATTTCTACATGTAAAGAGAAAAAGAGAGCTTAGGTATACACAGCCCCAACTGAAGCAGTCCGTTTAAGAATGAGCATGAATAGCCAGTTTCATCTAGCTATAAGCTGGTTATATTCAATTATTGTTGTTATTAACATCAGCTCTTATAGGTTACTGGATCTGTTATAGTTCCCAAGCTATGTAGACACCATTGCTTGTAGCTCTACTGCAGTAAACCTGAGTTGTTACACGAATACTCATTTAATTTGAACACTCACCTGGAAGAAGCAATAATTAGGAACTTATGAGAATAGTATAATCAAACTGCTTTGGATCAGTTATATACTCAGCCAGACATCCTTGGGTGTAAAAACAAGAAACTTGCCATGCTAATGTCATCTTTCCATAGAACCTACTCCTGAATCTCTACCCCATTTTTTTCCTGACAAAAATCCAGAATAATATATACACTATATAGATATAACTTAGAAAAATGCCTGAAAAGCATATTACAAAAGCATGCACTGTGCATGAGTATAGGAAAGACAAAATAAAATAGTAGTGCTACATTACAGAGGAAAGCTAGAATTGAACCATATAGCTCCAACAATATGATTTTGAATTGAGTTTTAGTATTAATGTTTTTAATAAAGATGGAAAAGAAATGCCTTTTCAGGAAGAAAATAAAATAAAATAGCGAATTGAGGTAAATGAAGAAAACCAAATAAACACTTAGGAAACCCAATCAATATTTCACTGGTAGGCATTTTCCATTAATTTGCCTTTGTGGCATACCCTACTCAGATATACTTGATGAACTTGATGAGAAAAACCTGATCAGTCTAAAGTTCATCTGTCATTCAGCAAACTGAGGAATAGTCATATTGTTGTTTTCTGCTTAAACTGATTGTAAACTCTCAAGTTCTGTACCTCAGACAAAAGTGTCTCTTTCCTAGGTTCATAGATGTATCAAGATCCTGATAGGTTTCTGAGTCTAACAACATGGTTCACATTCTTTGTGAATATACAGGAAGAGCTGCAAGGCAACAAGCTTGCAAGATCTCTCTAGTGCCCAGCGCATGTACATGCTGAATTCCACCGTCCATTCAGCAAGGCTGAAGGCGTTACAGTGTTCCTGAGTAAATTTGGGAAACTGATCCCTTAAAAAAAAAAATATATATATATACACACACACACACACACACACACACATTCACTATTATCTTTTTTGAGCTGTGTTGATAGCGTACAGACTTGTGTAAAGTAGAGAGAAGAAACACAAGGCTAAACAGAGAATAGGACCACAGCAAATCTGACACATTTCTTGCATTTCCTTTGAACCCATTTCACATGCCAAACTCAATAAACATATTCAACTTTATGTCTCATGCACACAGACACTATTGAATTCTGCCAAGACACAATGACCACTGCTTATTAAAAAAATGATAGGCAGAGAAGAAAGAGAAGGAAATTAAAGATGCACATTCACAAGGGGAAAGAGATAGCTTACCACATGTGAACTTGCTGGGTCTTTTATCACACAAACAAATTTTCTCTCCAAGTCCATATGAGAGTCTTAATACTAACACAAATGTTTTATTAGTAATAACATAATGCAAGAATGCATCATATTAGAATCTTGTTTCTTTATTAAAGTTTAAGGATTTTTTTTCATGGATGGACTCCTTGGAAAACTGGAACATCTAATTCAAGAAAATAATTTAAAAGCATTAAAGCTAATAAGCTTCAGTTTACTTTTCTCAATAACTTGTAGAGTCAGCTTTAAAAAGAATGTACTTGTTATAAAATTTAACAATGTATTTTCATGCTAAACTGTTATTCAAATCTCTTTTGTAATATTTTTCTCCCTACAAAATTTTTCTTTACTGTATTTCAAACAAATATGGCACAGTTTAGTGAAAAACATCTTTTCTAAGAAATATTCAGGAATTTATTTAGTATTTTTTTTGTATAAGAAGGTGTACAGATACAGCTAGCAGCTGACTAATGCATCAATAGAGGTAATGACCAAAGATTATTTTCACTGCGCTGCCAAAAATAGGCAACTGATTTGCATATTCTCTCTCTTCAAAACTGTAACCACCCAAAAGGCACTGGTTATCACTGCATACAGGCATTTATTATTTGATTAAAAAAAAAAAAAAAAGCTAAATTCCTTTCATTAATTCACAAACTTTCATGTTGGGAAAGAAGCACTTAGAAACTATTACTGTAATTACCAAAGATAAATGTAACTGACATATTTGACAAAATAGTGAGACACCGCAGAAAGTCACTTAAGTTCTATGGTGCATCTTCAAACTGTAGGAAGTTACTTCCACAAACTCCAAAATATGCTCGTGTTTAGGCAGGAAATACATACGTATGTTCTGTAGTATAAATAGCAGTGATAAGTAAAACAAAACCAGCAAGTCTCCCTGGTTTACTGTAACTACACAACTAATTTTTGTACATTCTCTTAAGGGACACGTTTCTTCTGTACTCTGCATTATGAAGTATTCACAGTAAATCAGAAGCTAATAGAACTTCTTATGTCTTAAACACAGAGTACTCTTTCTTTCTCCCTACAGTTTTGTAAGCATACCACCTTGGAGGATAAGACATGATCAATAATTACCAAAAGGAGTTCTGTGTAACACAAGAGGGAGCTGAGGGGAAGGATAAAGACAAATATCACTGCACCTGGAAGAAGCAGTGATTTAAAGGATCAAAAAAGGAACCAGAAGCAGACAGAGGGGTTCTCTACAGCTCCACTAGTAACTCAACTTGTCACAGTCTTGCAAACATATTCCTGGTACGTGAGAAGAGTAGCAAATACAGGAGGTGAGCTAACTTGCTTTCACCAAGGGTATAAACTATCATAAATTACTCAACACTGACTACAGGGGAAAAGCAAGTAGTTACTGTCAAGCAGCAGATGTGGAATGAAATCTCTCCCTAGCTCACCCACTGAAATTAGGTCTGTGTTCTAAGAAGTCAAATAACAAGCTCAGCACCTTGCACAGCTACATACAAGATGAATTCTTTTCTCTTAATCTTATTAAAGCCAATGAGGAAAAGGAAGACTTCAATGTAAGTGCAAGGTAAAAACAAAGGACTGATTTCCTCTGAAGACAAAGCTACCTTCACACCTGCTTTTCAGCCACACACTTTTTGAACGAAAATGAGCATATTCTTTTTCATTATACATTACATAACGAATTACTACATTACATGCTACAAAAGAACTTTGTATTAAGCCATTAAATGAAACAGTAACACACATTATGCATTACGACTACAACTGACCTTCTTCCCATCGCTTCCCAATATAAATTAGGGAGCAAGTCCATTGATCTTGGTGGAAAGACATTAAGGCTGGTCAAAAACAGATTTAGGAGAACAGTGTGCAGTCTGGCTGCTAACACAGAAACACTTCCTAGTCAAAACAAATACATTGAGAGATGCAATGTATTATTAGTTCCCCTAGAGTCGTTAGAGAAATTAATGCACTGCAAGTCAAACAGAAATTGAAAACAATAGCTCTAATATTTTTCCTACTGTACCAGCTAAATATTAGATCTGCTTGTAAATCTTCCCCTGCCTATAAACATAAGCCATCCTAGGAGAATTTCAGGGTAGTAGTTTCACTGTTAATATCTTTGTATAAGCAAATGGAGATAGCCCCAACAGAAAGGGCAAAAATTGTGGTTATGAATACTTTATAATACATACACAAAGAAAAGGAGTTATAACAACAAAAATGACAATACTAAATGAAATGTAAAATTAATGACCTAAAAGTTACCAATAGTGAACATGAATGCTATTCAGCTTTAGTGGAAATTGTATGCATTTATCCTTAGAGCTGAACATAAGCTTTAAAGAGCAGACTGAGGAAGAACTTCAAACTGGGGTAAACTCTTACTTCTTTTCATCTCTATTTGGGTACTAGCAGTTCCTGGTTTCCTACTGATAAACAGAAACAGTATTCAAATTCATATTTTAATTTCTCCAGGTGGGATGTAGAAAAAGACTCAGAAGTGAAAGTGCAAGAACTTGGGGGTTAATGAAGACAATTCACTAGATAAAGAACAAACAAAGCAAAAGAAGGAATTCAGTTGCTGTTTCCCAACAACACACAGATGTTCAGCCACTTTCAGGAAAGCAGGGCTTATCATGTGTAGCAGTTTCTTGGAAAGGTAAATAACATCACTCTGAATGTCCCTCTTTTTCTCCATCTGCGCAACAGATTCTATAGCTGATCGTATGCCATATGCTATGAGACATCCCTTTGGTCAGTCAGGGTCAGCTGTGCTGGCTGTGTCTCCTTCCAGCTTCCTAACTGACAGGACAGCATAAGCAGTTAAAAAAAAAAAAAAATTTAGACTGTGAGCACGGCTCCATAAAAACTAAAAACATCAGTGGCTTATTGCCATTATGTCCAACAGAATTCAGAACACACCATGAAGTTCCACAGAGAAAATTAATGCATCCTAGCAAAAAATTGTGAGAACAACAATCTTAAGCTACATTGAAAAATAGTGTTTTGTAGCTGAGAATTTGTTCTTTCAAACTGTATTATTGCCTTGTTGTAATTTCCATGAAAATAAGTAGGAGGCATTACTATTGAATTTATGTATATAAATACTTTCCACAGATATCAGCTTTCATATTTCGAAAGCTGAAAGAAGAAAATGACTAACATTAAATATTTGTTTATAATTTAAATTTTTTTTTTTACCACAGCATAGAACTCATCAAATCCAGAATGAGTCATCCCCAACCATTGTTGAGTATGTATTTACAAAGACAGAAACACAGTATACAAAACAGACAGATTTAGCTTCACTAAGCAGAAAAATAATCATAATTACTTCTTTTATTATTAAACCTTCAGAAATTATCCCTTCTCACCCTGGTTTTGTTGCCAACCGTAACCCTAATCAGTTATTTTTGTATTGCAATGGTTTTAGCAGTTTTGAAAGTCTTATTGCTACGTCACAACACACATTTGAAGACACGGAGTTATGAAACAGTAGTGTACTTTTCTTATATTTATTAGCTTGAGGACAGGAGTGGAGATTGCAGCAGTCATTGCGAATTTCAACACAAGGTCATGTTTTCTATATCTTTCAACCCCAAATTTTAGATGATTTACTGAATTTACTGAAGTTTCATATTTGTTCAAGAGGCTTCTTCCAGTGAAGAGTTTTGAAATAATAGAGTACAAGAAGACACAAGACACACCTTCAATTTACTAGGTCTGGAGGTAAACAGTGTTCTCTTCAAATATATAAAATTTCCATGGTGCATACAATGACAGCCAACAACGAATGAGAGAACTATTTCTGTGACAATGCCCAAAGAGGCCTAGGGAATAGAACAAGAATAGGAAGAACATGAGAGCCTTCCCCTAGAACTACTGCAAACTCTATTTTCAAGTAATGAACTTCTCAGGTTAGATATAGTTTTCCAGATAGTAGAAGCTAACAAACTGATTCCTACCAGATATCCTCTGACAGTCCACATATTTTCTGTGCCACACTTAACGAAATTATCAGATTGTTCAAGTCTCAAAGTTTCACATGATCATTTGTGAAGTTTATATCTATTCACTACTACTGAATATCAGTGCTTCTTTCTTGTAGATAAAAAGAAATGAAGATTTTCCCTCGAGGAAAAAAAATAGTTTGCTTTCTTTTATTTTTACCGTTACCAACATGTCTTCAACAATTATAATGAATACTCTTCAACATAAAAACAGATGTCATAGTTCAAGGTATTCCTATTCTAACAAAAACCACTAAAATCTGGAAAGTTAATAATCATAATCAGCTTTCAGAGAATAATTTTGATTACAATATCAAAGTTCCATATAAATCTCTGCAGTTGCTTAGTATTAAAGCACTCCATCTTGAAGATAAAGTAATCATTTCAGAAGATAAATGAATGGTTGTTTCCAAGTTTCTCTCAGTATTTAAAAACATATTGCAATAAATTTACTTGAAGGAGAGCAAATAAGTGAAAAAGAAAGTCTTCCATCTAATTTTGTACAAATGAATTGAGAGGCTAAGAAAGTGTTATTATGATATGTTAGGAATGTGCCTTTAGGAACTAGTTCTACTAAAATTATTTGTGCATAGTTAAAAGCAAATATAGCGGCTCATTTCAGCGGAAAGCAGAAATATCTGGTACTGGAAAAGTATGTACACTTCCCTCAGGAGACCAATCTTGCTTTTAATGAATTATTTAAATTAAGGATAAATATGTGTAAGACAGTCCCTCTAAAAGTTACATTTACCACAGATTCTCTACTGGAATCCCACAGAAAGAATCCCAGAAGGAGGAGAGACAAAGAGCCGACACCTCACTGCTAATGGAATTCTAGCTAAGTCATATCTCCAAGGTTTCCTGAGTAAGTGAAGAGACTAAATGAAAAGTGTTTTGAAAGGACTGCTTGAAATCTGATAAATTCCATGTTTTAACCATTTGATATCATTCATCAAGGATGCTACTTCTGGAAGAAACAGTTTTTTCATACTGCAATACAAGGAATTTAATGCACAAACACACAGACAACATTCTCCTGCATATATATTGAAAGGAAGTTTAGCCAATCAATTCCTATTGTTACATGGAGTAGAAAAAAAAACATGTTAAGTAGGAAAAGAAAAATGAGATTGCACAAAAGTGAGGGGAACTGAATAAGATGTGAAGTTCCACTGCAAAACAGCAGCATCATTAAATTGAATTGAATTCTTTTATTACAGCAAAATAATGTTTGAAAGATTCCAAGATTATCCTCAGAGTCTTAGGCAAAAGATAGGATATGCACACTAGATCAATATGTATGTGAGACAGGTACTGTTCTACTGACAGGGGAAAGTTCAGGGGCAGGAAGAAAAAACCAAGATATTTACTGAAGGACTTCCATTGGATAGTTTTAACCAAGAAGGCTGAAAAAAAGGAAACCATCCCATTTTCAGACAAATAGTTCAGATGGAGTATTTGTAAGCTGTTTATAAGACAAACTGATTTCTGAACTGCTGTGTGGGACAGAAGATGCTCTGTATTTCCGCAGCAGATGAAGGAAGGAAAGACGAAGAAAGTCACAGTTCTCTTTATATTACAAACAATGGAAAGAATGCTGATAGCGTCTTTCAGATTACATGAATATTACTACATTTGTTTGTAAGAAATAACTTTGCCCTTGATATAATCAAATATACTTTTTATAAATGTCTAAGGAAAGTGGTTTATAAGCATCAGAAAAATAAACATGATTTGAAAAAACTGACATTAAAATAAAAGATTAGTAAAATGACAAGATTAATGCACTATGCCAGATGATAAATTGGAAAAAATAATATTCTACTGCCAGGATAAAGTCAAAATAACCTAATAAATCCTTTTCCAACTATGATAATAGTGTTAAAAAAAATAGTAGTATTTCATTAAAAATAATTTTTCAATGTGACAGGAAAGAGAGTATCTCCTCATAGCTCAACAACAAGCCTTACATAAATATCTAGAGATCATACATAACTAAATAGGACCCCTGATTAACTCTTATAATTTGGAAGATTTTATGTATTTATTAAACAAAGAAATGATGTGTTTCTACTTTACAGAATGAAAAACATGACTGGATCGTATAAGTATCACCAAAACAATGACATGCACATCTGTACGTGCCAAACATCTTTGAAGTATTTATTTTAAAGCAGGCACTTCAATGAAATGCATATTTGATTAGGGCGATACACAAAATTTCACATAAAAGCTCCCTAACTTCTCATGAAATACTATTCAACTCCTGTCTTCCAAGTAGAAAGTTGACAAAATAACATCAGAGAATGTTATGGCAGCACAAATTCCATTACTTAATTTGTATCTCAGAAATACTTTTTTTTAAAACCTCCATAGCAAAATCGCTGAAAGTGTATACAAATGCAGCTAATTTACAGTGTCTTAAAAATAACAGCTTAGTGGACAAATATGTACTTTTGGATAAACAGCACCTGACCTTACAACAGCCATTCTTCTAAATGTTACAGCAATACTAATATTGTTTCAATTAAATAAAAATTAAAGCAGAGAAAATATCACAAAAGGGTAATCTAATATTTGATCATTAATGTGCTCATGTAAAGTGATATTTACAACAGCATTTCATGAACTTGGCAATTTCTCTAAAAAAAATAGTTTTAATAAATTTTAGTAGTCCACACTGTTGTATCCTGCACATTATCATCAAAAATGTTGTCAAGTTTCATGTAAAATCAGTTCTTGAGATAGGAATGAAGGTTTTTTTTTTTCCTTTTTCTGAAAAATCTACTTTTAGATCAGACTGAAGAGTTCATTTACCTCTCAGATTGAATCTAAAAATCACCTGGGTGTCACTGACACAATCAATTTTGGATTTTTTAGGGGACCTATTATTTAATTTTTCCCATCAGAAATAAAGAACAAACACAACCTTGATAGCTAGCAATTGTACACATATCTACATAACTTGCAGTTAAGCATAACTTCCACAGATTAACTGACTGTCTTCCAACAATAGCCATTCTACTACCTATATGAAATAGGAGAAAAACAGTTGGTGTGACTGATTACCAGTGTTAGTATTTCAGGAAAAAAAAAGCCAATTTATTTTCTCCTCTTTCCATTCCTGCATGGTCTAAAGACAAAAGGACATGGGAGCTGTGTCATGCACAACTACTTTGAGGACAGAAAGTATAAAAGGAGAAACCTAAACTAACAGTATCTGAAGCATCACAGTGTGATGATTTCACTTATGTGAAATCTAGTTTCATTTTTCTCAAATGTATGCAACTTTGGTTTTTGAGAGAGGCTTGGGGTTACATCTGTCACTTAAGAGAATAGTCTTTTCAAGCCTAATCATACTCCAGAAAAGCATTACTTTTTTTGCTGCAAATTTATAAGAATTTTAATTTGGATTTAATTATAGCTACATTTCTCAGATCAAAATAGAAATTGACTCTAATGTTACCCAGAAAAAGTTCAACATTACAATTTAAAGTGTTACAATAAGCCATTGGCCCTCTGAGGGCTACAGAAATTTCAGACAGCAACTTTCACATCTTTGTATGTTGAAGATAACGATATACTGTATCTATTTAATGCTTGCATCTTGTATAGTTTCTGCTGCTCATAATAAGCCCAACAGATCTCCCTAGAAATTCCTGTCTTCCTATATTACATTACTGGGTGGGCAGCCAGATGTTCTGTTCTACTCAAACACAGAGCGTGCTGGCAACATGGACATCTGCTTAAGAAATCAGCATCCAAATGAGAAGGAAAGACTCTAATTAGACAGCAAGATATTAATTACTACTATCCAGCTGAGAAACCAGAGATTTCCTCACTATCAGTACATTGCTGTTACAATAGGGAATTGCTTATTTTTCTCATGGAGCTTTAGTCAACTAAGTAACGTTAACATACAATATTACCTATTTGTAAATATTAAAGAACTTAGGTAAAGTGATAATGGTTAAGAACGCTAACATCTACCTGTTTTTCCATACAGCACTCTCATGGAAAGGAAATAAGGATACACATTGCATAAAAGACTTCCTCCATTAGATTATCTGAATTTTATAAAACCAAATAAAAAAAAAACAAAAAACAAAAAACAAACAAACAAACACCCACAAAACAAAACATGATGAACCAAGTTTCCAGAGTGATCAGATACTAACTCTTATAAGTAAAAAGCTCAGGATTTCTAAAGTCTTCAAAACATGCTAGCATGGGATATATTCCAGTATTTCTGACAGCAGGTTCCTACCTTCGAGCACAACTCTGGAATTGAAAGCGGCTTTTAAATTTATTTATTTATTAAATCCAACCCTTCTCTGTCAAGGGAAGACATACTTATGGGGCCTAGGCTTAGAAAGTCATCACTAATATTTAAACAAAAGCAGAGATGTGTCACCTTTAACAGAAAGGGGAGTGGAATCTAAAAATGACTGCAACTTCCTTAGTTACTAGATTAGCAGGCATCATTTTCCCTTAGTTATAAATGATTTTAAGTTTATCCTTTCTACAGGAGGGTTTCCTCTTTCATCCCAAGAAGTAATTACAGATATGGATACTTTTATTTCTGAAGTATAAGGGGAGTTTATAATTAAGTACCATATTTCACTTCGTACTTCCCAGCAGAAAGTAACCTCATATAAAGCTTGTTACCTTGGATCCTCAAGAACCCTTCTCTGTGTTCCTAACTCGCTGCAATCCTTACTTTCTTAAAACAAATAAAACATTTTACTCAAAATAACACCTTTCCTTCCTGCATGGACAAGGAAAACGCATGGTGAAAGTAAGAGAGATTTCACAGACAGAAGAGCACTCTTCAATCACTTTTACATCATGGCAAGTACAACACACAGGTAAACAAATGAAGATGCTTAGCAAAGGAGGATGGCAAATGCTCTCTTGTGACCATGGAATTGCATGTAGTTAAGATCCTTCTGCTTTATGAAGTTTATCAAAGCTCCAGCTGCTCCTTCATGAAACATCACAAAGCTTGGTCACTCTGTTTCATAGAGAGTCCTGCATCCAGTCTGTCTTGATCATTTAAATATGCAAATTTGTTCTGACTTAGTCAATTGCTTCCTCTGTTTTATACTGTCAGGCAATCTTTCTTCCTTTAGGACTACCAGCAAATTCTCTTTAGCATTTTCAAAGGCAAGAATGAAATCTGCAATCCAGCTTCAGGTGAAGAATGAAGTAGCTTGTGGGAGTGCCAAGCTAATTAAAGCCAACTATAACTTGATTGACTTACCTTGGCATTAAAGTGACAAGGAATGTGCTAGATAGAATTTATGCATCTTTACAAATTTGTGATTTATAGAATGAGCTTTACAATCCATGGAATAGGTTCCTATCTGCTAACTAAAACAAGAGTGTCCAAATTAGGTTAAGAACTGTTTTAATACCCTTGAAGAAACAGTTAAATAATGTCAAAAAGACCAACTCTCACAAGCACAGCTGTTGAGATATAGGAAACCGTTGTGCTTCCTCATGCCTCCCTCTTATTATTACTTTTTGCAGAGCTTCCCCAAATAGTTTAAGATTCTCAGTTGTCTTCTAGACTGAAAACTGTATTCCCATGAGAAAGTTGTTCCTCAAAGTTGTTTACCTAAGCCTTCCTTTAGGAAAACTTGGAATACAAATCTGTTTAGTATTTATGAATGGAGAATCTATCCATTCTTTGCCATGGTCACCACTCTGAGGCTCTGAAAAACAGCAACTTCGACAACTTTCAGTACACCTTTCATTCTCACCCAAGTTTAACAAACCACTCAAAAAACACTGCAGTGAGTTATCTTCCCTAACTGTATCTTATATTATTATTTGAATATCTAAAACATCCACGTATACAAAGAAACATTGAGACACTAACATACCTAAATTTACTAGTCATTCATACCACATAACCCTGAATCCAACTTGATTTTATTCATTCCCTGTATTCTCCAGTCATCATATTTGATGTTCTTATCGATAAAAATGCTCGTAGTGTTTAGATTAAATATGATCTATAGAATTCTTAACAGTTTTGCCATGCAGAATAATTACTCTGATCTCATTTCATTCATGTGAGAAATTCTCACTGATGGTAATAAATCAACTACCTTGAGAGAAGTAGGCAGATTTTGATCTCACATCAGTCAGCATTACAATACTAACGCAGGTCAGAAGGCACACAAGTTTTTATTAATAGACAATTCAGTGCTATTCCATTAAGAAATCCTTTTTTTAAATACAAAGCTAACATTGAGAACACAATAGTTTTCACTCTGATTTTTCCTCATCTTCTCAATTTTCCACACTGTTTATTCAAATTTCCTAATATTTTCCTCTCTGTCTCTTAATCTGGCATACTGCTTTTAAAGTTCTGTCATCTTATACATATTGTCTCTCTTTTCACTCATGGCTTCACTTGATTATTAGATAAACACAGTACATACTTCAATTCTTTTGCTTAATATAATATACCCATAGTTTGCTGCAGTAAGAAGCATTTCCTACAGTGAAACTTCTTGAGAAGATCCTAATGCTTCCTTTCCATGTAGTAGTTTAATGTGAAATAATTTTCTAAGATTAATTTTATGCATCATTTAGATGAGTTAAATCCCAAGTAAGCCAGCCTTTAGCTTAATTATTCTAAATCATTCCATAACTTTTATGTAACATAATAAACGTGGACTTTATTTGCTTCTGGGGAAATAGTTAAAATTTTCATGCATTCATAACTAACCAAAGTACAAAGTAATTAAAGCTTTCCCAGTGCTTTCTGATAAGCATTACCACGACATAGCAATTAAGCCCTCAAAAAAAAAAAAAAAAATCACAAAGAAGGTGCATGAAATTAAAGTCTTTTAAAATAGGTAGTAAAAGGTGGAATCTGTTTAATTTTTCATAATATGTGCGTGTATCCCAGGTGATGCTTGGAAATAAGTGTGTCAAAGTTCTATGCTAAAGGAAACACTAAATTTTGGCTCAAGAGAACAGCTTCCAAAAGTTCAAATACAATTTTCAGCACTAGCAGTAGTAGAGCTTACAGATCCTCTCATCTTGGAGGATTCCCAGAACCGCTGCCAATTCTAAACACCCAGTGTATTATTTTACACACAAAGGGCACAAGTGGTGCCCTGAGTATGCCTAAATGGTGTCCCAAACTGCCTGGAAGTTCACACTATATGGATGGGTGGCAGAAAGATCATGGGCCATTTCATGTTGCCATTCCTTTGATGATAGCTCTCAGAACATGACTCTACCTCACTCTACAACTGAGGCGACAAAAGGCTGCAAGAAGCAAGCCTGTAATTTCTTTACACTTTTTACTGACTATAAAAGATGAGGCACCATTTAAGTTCATCAGAACTGGCAGTTCATGACGTGTTCATGCAGTTTTTCATCCTTCGTGTAAACTTAGACTGAAACATTACTTGCTCCTTTCTACTCTCCATACTGCCTTGTAAAATAAGAGAAATGTACTGCAGATGGTTCTCTTATTAATGAGAAAATGAAAGAGAAAACAAGAGATTGCAACAAGGACTACTAAACAGAAGTATTAACCACACAAATAGTGGCTTAGTCAAAAACACCTATAAATACATACAGTGCCATAAAGTTGAACCTTCTGAAAATTATGTATTACAGATCTTCACCTTTTGTGGAAGCATTTTTGAAATGAACCACCATTCTGAATTACTCTGACATAAATTCAGTTTCATATGACTGCAAAAAGAATCTACATTATACAACTTAATGAAATAACAATAAAACTGCACTGTTAAGCATATAGCATTATGAAAGTTTGATCTATCTTTCGGCCAATCAAAACATGAAACACTGAAAAGGTCATCCTTCTCAACCACTCCCCATAAAATTAACAAGGAAGAAAAGAGAAGAACTGTAAACAAAAAAGTAGAATTTTCAGCAATCTGTTTATGGACTATTGAAAAGGTCACAACAAATTAGTATGTTCTTCTAATTCTTTGAATATATGCAGCTTTAAACTTTCATCATCTCACTGAAGGTTGTAATGAGAACAAAATAGAAATATGAATCTATCATTTTGACAGAGATCATAATGAGAACAAGAAACAATGTGCTTCGAGTGAATCTGCCTTCAAGCAATATGTGTGATATAAATAAAAATAATATATGTAGTCACGTGCATAGACAAATAGATATCACAGATTTTAATATACCAAAAGCAAGGTTGCAGAAATGCTTCCCTTACGATTCTAGCTCATAACATAAAATATAATTCAATAAAAACATCTCTTAAAAAAAAAAAAAAACATCTTTTATGTTCTCTGGTATCTTACTGTAGGTCTGCGAGCACACTGTTTTAGGTGGCACTTCAAACTCATTCATGATGTTTTAACAGTCATCCATTACACAAGTTTTGTACAGATCATCACTTAAATCGTATGATGTTCAATTGTTTACTGTTCTTATTTGAAATCCCCTCTGTCTTTGGAGATTCAAGTATGCATGTAACACATGCCTTGAAGAAGCTTCCGGTTTGGAAGTTTTAGAATGCTGAAAGATTACGTTCTCTCTAAATAGCTTTCACAAAAAGAACATTGGCACCATGAGTTTGGTCAAAATTAGTTTTCCTATGGTTTCACATGAATGTGCTTATTATATAGACAATGTTCAATATTAGGCAAATTCCACAAACAAGTTCATAAAACTTTAACTGATGCAGTGTTAACAGACAAGCAATAAACTGCTCGCGTAGTCTCACCTAAGAGCTAAGGCTGTTCATTATTTTATGATAAGCAGTACTGTAATCACACATCAGAAGGAGAATTGAGCAAAAAACAAAGTAAAACATTAACTAGCTCCTAGTTGTATACAAATGAGCATACTGCAGAAGCATTTTCATCATATTTAGCTATAAAGATTCTCAATCAAAATTCTTAAAACTTTTATCTTCAGTAAACTGATCAGAAAAAATACATAGATACCAAGTTCAGACGATTTCAGTAACATGAGTGTCTTGTTCATAATTTTCATGATTATATTGCTTTACTTTCTGATACAGCGGCACCTACAAGCACCCAAGATATTATCTAGTAAAACTTTGCTTCCTTTCTCTTCATCTGTTTTATTTCTGTAGATAATTTGTGATCTCTCCTTAGAGTCCTTCTTTATGTATTTGACATTTGACATTACAAATGTGAGCTAATATGATTAAGCATTTGTTGACCCTATATTTCTATCTCTATTTAAATTATATGCTTGCTCCTGCTGAGGAAATCTGATCTTACCCTCTCTTCATTACAACTCAACAATCCATATTTCACTTCCATTCTCAGTGTTTACCTAAAATTGCTATTCATGCAAAAATTATTGGAGTACACACTTCCTCACCTGCTCAAATTCAGTAACAGACAAATCTGAATAGATAGATACATAAAAATGCATCTTGCACCTTTCTAATAATTCAAAGGCTACTAATGCACTCTACCCTATAATAAATGATCACAAAAACTGCTGCAGATGATAAAGGACCATTGTCTGTGAAGCAAGAATAAAAAGATAGTGAAGACTCTTGCTTCTCTAACAATGTTTCTGTGACAAACTTCTCCTGCCATCATAAAGCAGCCCATTAATGGATACATGCAAGGAAGCCTTTCCAATTTCCCCCTGTATTATATACATATCCAGTGTCACTAGTTCTTCACTTTTATGAATATTAAAATTTTGTTTAAAATTTTAAACATCCTCACTGTTTTAACCTTGAAGTTATCCATTACTGTGCTGGAGGATATGTCTCTGAGAGACCAGCTCGGAGAAACTTTTGAGATAAATGTGTCAAAAAAAAAAAAAAAAAAAAAAAAAAAAACACCTGGTAAAGAAAGAGTATAAAAATATTTTACCTTGTATATGTTCTATGGAGTAAGGCATGCTTACAAGTATTCCTTAAGTCAAAAAAAGAAAAAAAAAAAAAGTATGAGGAACACAAGCTCCTTCCTGTCATAGTATATAAACATTTGACTAGGCAAAGAACTTTTTCCATCCAATATTCATGTTTTGATAAGTCTAAGCCTAGAAGATAAGAATCAATGCTGAAAGACTTAAGGGTGTAAGTACATTCTGCACAGCTGAGCAACAAGCAATTTAAGCTACTTCTCATACATTTTGTTACCAGATTTGCTTTTGAAAAAATTTAAGTTGATTTATCATTTTTTCCAGAGCCTAAATTAAATTCATTTCCTTGGTAATAAACAGTCAGAAGGACTGTTAATTTAAACAAATAGGCATTGCTTTTAACAGACCACAGCAACCTTGGCACCATTCATTCCTGAAAAGCTGCCTCTTATTCCACTGAGGTTTAGCCAATTACGCAGACTAGAAGAGTATCACACATCTTCAACCATGTGGAATTTTCAGGGAAGAGAGACCACAACTTTGGGGTCTTTGTCATTAGACCCCTGCAAAATGATGCATTTTGGTGCAAGCATGGCTGTGCTTATGTGTTTTTTCCCTTCCTATACATAAATAAGAGTTATAAGTTCTTGTTCATAATATAACCCTATACATCCAAATACACCAACTTACTGAGTTCTTAAGTTCTATTTGAAAAGAGTTATTAGGTATTACCTAATATTGGAAAATAGGGAATAAGTCATTTATAAATATCTGTATTATTGTGTTTCGGCAGGAATAATATTAATTGCTTTTACACCCATATTTCCCACTGATCTACAAATATGATACTCAACTGTTTGGACAGAAGTTAATTAGGAAATTTTCTGATGCTATTTTTTGCCCTTATTCCTCCCTTTCCCCTTCAATCTGATCAGCAGACAGGAAGCATCCATCCTGATAGTCATTTAATCATTATCTATCACATTCACTGTAAAAATTCTAACTACTTCAGACTGCCACCATTGTTTGACTGTCATTATGACTTTTGTCAAGACTAATTATACTGAAGTGTTCGATATACTTGGTGCACATTTCCTTGAAGTTATTGCTGCCTCTAAATTTTTTTTGTATGCTTGTAAGACATTACCTCAGCTTTGGAGGACAAAACCAGTTAATTTTTGTTATGCTTCAGCTATCTTAAGAGGATTATTCTGCAATACATCTAAATTTATTCACTCAAATATTAGAAGAAAGAAGTATACATACAACTCCCTCTCCATCTAGGATACTCATGTACATTTGGAAACAGTCTGATAATACTAGGTCCAAGGACTCCTATAGTTTCCCTGTATGAGCTACAGCAAGGAAAGGTGTTTCTTTTCTGAGTAAAATCTTCAGGTCTAACATGAGACTATAACATGCCTGTTCTGTTTTCTCTGTTACTTACTGCAGTAGCATGGATATGAATATATTTTTCCACCCGTTTGTTACAGAAGAGCTTAACACTAACTCCAGGTTTAGATCTTAAACAAAAGTACTTGAGATCTAAAACCTTAAGCTGAATTGGTGTACAGAATATCATGAAAGCAGTACAGACTGAGTTGGGCATGGACCGTCTCCCAGGCCAGCTTCTCCCTGGAGAGTTACAGAACAATCCCATGCACAAATAAAATAGCAAAAGCCTACTTCACTCCCTCACATGGGAATCCTTAATATCAGCTCATTGCCTCTTAACAGACCAGCATATTAAAATAGACATTTGTTTTATTTTACAACTCCAGGAAGTACAACAGCAACAGTGAATACAGCGGACAAAGATCCCCTCGGATAATTCTCTAAACCTGAAGGCTATTGCTCCTTGCCATCATACAATGACAGTGTGTATGATCTATGGCAGATAAGATGCATGCAAAAGTAATTCATGTGTATGACTGCTAAAACAAACTTGAATCTATAGTCACCATTAATAGTGACAGCCACCACATGGAGGTGCCTAAGGCATTCTTTACAAAGGTCAGTCATAAAACACATTCCAATTCACTGCTTTTTACTTTTGCTATTGCCTTCTAGCACAAATCCAATTACTTCTATTTTGTATGTCAGTATCTTCATCAGCAACACACAGCAGAAAACAAAACAGGTGACACTTTCATAGCTCTAGGCAGATCTGATTAATGAGGCACGGCTGAAAGCAACTTTTTCTGCACATCAAGATTTTCCAAGTAGTGCGAAGTTCCCTTTCTAATGTTGTTAATTAACATTTTAACCACCACCATCAAGAATGCTGAAACCTAATGCACTTCTGAAGCTGCACTAGCCATCCATCCATGTCCTATTATCCCTGTAAATATAATTACATATGATTTGATATCAACAGCCATGGATTCACCTAAATAGATTGGAAGTGCAGCTCTTGCTACAGTACCAGCTAGATAAAAACACGCCCACTGACTTCACTGATGCAAGTAACAGAAACATGTCTCCTTTAAGTACAACTTCTTAACGTAAAAACATTACATTTGAAAACAGTTGAGATTTCAATCAATACTGAAAACACTGATTTATATTGAAAACATTTCCTCTTCTTGTTGGCAAAATCCTTCACATATGCAGTCATTTACATGGAGAGATATTCTTTATAAATTGTTAAACAAAGCTCCAGTTAAAAATAACAGGCAAGGAAAATCTTCAAGCACACTGAAATTATTGTCAATATTTAAAAGCTCTAATGCCAATAACTTCCTATAGTTTTCTTTACACCCACCCATGCAGTGACAGATTACAAGAATGATTAACAGAACAATATATTTCTGTTAATGTTAATGTTTGTTACATAGCAAAGCAAGCCTATAAAATATATTAAACAAAAAAATCTATATGGCAAAGCCAGTATTATCAAATGTGATAGCGCTACTGGAGCCCTCAGCAGAGGCCTCAACTCAGTCAGCCTTAACATCTTCTATAACTCTGCATGCACAGGTAGACATCTAAGCCAGACAGTCATCACAAACAAAACTTACACTGAAAGTTACACAACCAAGCAAGTTCAGTACTTAAAAGATCAAACGCTTTTCCACAAAAGCAGAAAATAAAGACCTATTAAATTAAATACCTGCAAACACAGTTTTGCCTTATTTTCTTTAGTTTTTTGGGCTACTTACATAAGTTTCGGCAGAATCAGGATTGTGAATCCAAATTCCCATAGCCCATCCATTACATAATTAAATAACCTTTTACTCTGAATTACATGTGAAATAATAGTTGTCTTATTTGTATCCCTAGCAGTTTGAAATCAAAGTATGTCTTGTTAGAAAAAAAGAATTGATAAACCGTAAGACATCTTCAGTCAACTGAACAACCTTCAATTAACGTATTTGTGTCCCGATCCCAGACCTCTCCCAAGACAGGAACTACCATTTTCAAACAGTACTCTTGAATTGGGAGCATTTTTTCCTCAAGACAAGCCAAATAATAGAATAATAATGGTTTAACCACCCTCAGAGTAGCATTATGTTAAAAATTAGCAGACAAAACACTATTATTCACAAAATACTGTGGTACTGAACTACATTTCCCCCAGAATTAGTGTCTGTTTACTTATGTATACTATGTATTTTTTTAAGCAAGAAATGTTTTCAGATGATGTAAGGATAAGTGGCAGCTGATATAGTTGCTTCAAACCCAAGAAAGATAGCAATCACAATCCAGTAATAAAAAAGGAATCGCTTACCTCATTCCAAGGACAAAGGATTGCCAAGTACTCCAAAGGAGACAGTCTCCAAGTAGAAATTTTTCCCTTGCAGCTGCCAGCCCTTATATGTGGTTGGGGGGAATTGCTTCCACCTGTGGTCCCAGAGTTGGCTACGCCCCCTTCACCAGGTGCTCCATCAGTGACCTAATGATTCCCATACAGATCAAAATGGAAAATTACCCAGGAAGGTATTTGTGCACTACCAAGTACCTGCTTAGATGGTAACATTTCACTATTTTCTTGCAATTCTACCTTTAAACTCAGTCATATCACTCTTGTTAAAGCTCAAACATTACAGACAGATCAAGATTATCTGTATCATTCATGACTTATTTAGTATCACATTCCTTTGGAATAACCGCAAGTGGAAATTATCTGGAAGTGAGCAGATGGGCTGTAATATTTCAAAACAGAAGTGCTGCAGGTTAAACCAATACAGGATTCCCACAAGAACAACACCTGCTTCAATTCAGTTTTCTAGGATGGGAGTTTTGAAAGTATTTTTTAATTTCAGGAGAAGAAATCAGAAGACAATTAAATTGAGCTGACCAGTGCATATATAGCACAATAGCTCAGAATGACCAATTGTTGGGGAAATTTGAGGGGGGGGGGGGGGGGAGGGGGGGGAAACAAAAAATTATAGAAAATAACTGCTAGAAAATCAAATAATTTCAATAGCGCCTTAAAAAAAAGAAAGAAAATGCTCTCAAATTTCACCGACATACTATGAAACATTATTTGCATAGATTTTTGAGCAGCATAAAGAACTTGAAGATTTATTCTATGAATAATATTAATACAGTTAAATGAAGTAATAATTTCAAAGGCAGCTTATAAATGCACAAAAACAATTTCAAAAAAGCATAAAGCAAAGTTAAGCATAAGGCTCTATTAACATCACCACCAAATAATGTATTTTCCCTTGGAAAATGTTGTTACAGTAAGTGTACTTTATCAATAATGTACCATGAGAAATCCAGTGTGTCTTGATTTAAATTCTAAGACTCATTTATTATTAACAAGACCTGGGAGAAAAAAAATTACTTGTAACTGTATACAGCTACATTAAAATAGATTTTACATCTCTTCATATTCATGCAACACTGTTTATTGCACATATGAAAACAACAATGACCTGTATTGTCTTATATCCAAGAGCAGGTCAGAATTCCTGATTTTAAGAATAAAAATATGTCAAATACCTGTCAGAAAATATTAAAGGCATAACTTGAACAGTCTTTTAGTTCAGTGCTTCTATGAACAAACTACAATTATGAAGTAATACGTCACCCATATTTTAAGATTCTGATTTCATTTCCATTTCATTGTATTTGATGCACAAAAAGTGAAGACTCAGATTTTTCTAGAACATAGAACAACTGCAAGGTACTTTTCAATTTCACAAGTACACTATCTGATATTTCTGATTGACATAAGTTCTGCAACAGGCTGTACTTAACTCTTTCTGTTCATTAGAGAATAAAATTTAATTTTATTCACCTGTCAAGGAGCACACGTTTTATTTGAGTCAATTATATGCAGGGTACTAAGTCTGAACAAGCAGTCTTGTCAGTAGAGGAGATATGATCAGTGTGTTTAAGATTATTTCTTTTAGTATGCTGCAACGCAATGGAAAACTCAGCAATAGCAATATAGAAGCAAAGTTTTATTCTACAACAAGCGAGAACATGCTCAAATGCAGCAGCTATGGGCAAAGAATCAAAAGAAAGAACCTGCTTACCCTTGGAAGGCCTCAAGTACACAGGGATCTCCAACAAGATACCCTCTCCTCCACTGCCAGCCCTTAAATGAGGGCTGGGAAGGGGTGGATGCTGGCTCCACCTGTTCCAGTCACTCAGGTACATTGCATGCACCTGTGCTCCCCTGGGTTGGCCCTGCCTTCCCACCAGGTGCTCAATCACTGTTTCAGGCCATGACTTAGCATTTCCAATTCATATGCTAAAGATATCTAGCTCGATTTAACATTATAAAGTTGGTGAACTGCCAGCTACAAGCTTACATTTACTATTTTGCCTTTTCTTTTTGTTGTTTTTTTTTTTTTTTTACAGTAGACAGATATATCTATCCTATTTTGTTCCTGATACTCAGTAGCCATACTTCTAGCCAAATCTTTTTTTGAAGCAAATTGCCTGTTTAAAATGCAGAAAAAGATTTTCATTCAGATATTGCCAAAGCAGAAATAGCAGGCATTGAACTCTGTTCCACATCTAAAGCACCTGTTATGTCTCTACATTTAGAATAAATATTCAGAGTATACATCATTACCCATGCATGTCAGACACACATCACTTACCTCATTGCACTTTTTTATCTTAAATGCACTGGGTCTGGCTATTTAGAGTCAACACAGAATTGAGCTCATTTTGCATTTGTTCTAGTATTATTGCAAGACAAAATGAAAGCAGGTGTTCCAAGGAAAAGTGTACCATATCCTGTATGTGGAGTGAGCATAGTGCAATTTGTCCTCTACAGATCATCTGTGATACCAATTACCTGTTTTACTGTAGAGGTGCATGTTATAGAAAATATTTTGGAAGATGTTTCAGACATCAGATCTCTGTACAAATTTTAAGCTCTCTCCCATTCAGTGTTTCTCCTGATAAGCATCAACAATCTGTTTGCTATTATTTTGAGCAAAAATATCAGAGCTATATTTAAGGATCAATTAATGTTCACTCCGAGCTAAAACAGTATTAGAATATCATAAAGTAATATCAATTAACTTACATCCATTAGAAACAAAATATGAACAAAAAATTTTAAATAAATCCTCATAAAATTTCTGTTGCTGCTTACTGAACTTGATGAAAAAAGTGTAATTTCATAGGAAAAAAAAAAGTGCTAGCTAATGTGTAATTATATTCTGTGCATCTGTAACTGATGCTCAAAACTGTGATAGTTTGTTATATTGCATTTATAGTTGGTACGTAATACAATTCAATGGAACAATTGAAATTAAAAATGTATATGCGTTCCTTAAGTACTCAGAAGAGAGTCCCAACTAAAACAAATCATGGTGCTGAAAATTTAAAGAGTTGCAATTACAGTGCCTTGGTGCTACACAGATAATCCAAGGCTGTGAAATAGAGCCACTGCAATCATTTTTAGACAGGCATAGAAAAACCTAATGACTGTTTTGAGGGTGTAAAACCACGAGCAGCCATTAGACCTTTCATTATTTAACCTTACAATATATATATAAGTTCAGTCATCAGTCCTTTCATTTAGGTATCTATGCCTATTATACCTGGAGATTGTTGTTCAGGTCTCCTTTAATTTAGTTCATATCTTGCCTTTCCATTCCTGCAAAGTTTCTGCAGTGAGTTGATATTCTACAACTCTGATCAATACTGCACACAAGCTAGCTTCCTTTCTGAAATTGTCTATTCCCAGTTCTACTCTTCTTGTGCTCCTATTGCAACACAGATAGGTCAGGCTGCCAGAGGGCCAGAGTAACTTTGGACTAGAAGAGCAATATACCTTTATTTTCTGACAGATTTTAGCCTTCACAGAAAGCCAGTTTCACAGGCAGGTAAAATAGAAAAGTTAAGTGCTATAAACTACCCAAACGCTACAGCTGGGATTTAACTGTCAAGATATACACATCTATGGCTCAGCTACACTTCTCAACTGTTTTAAAATCAAAACCAAGAAATAAATACTTCTACAGCACGAATCATGTAATCCTGGAGCATCTTAGAGGAAGACGAATCATACTGCACAATTCCCTACATTTCAGCTCTAAAGGCAGCATAAAGGAATATTTCAAATGATGTCTATTTCTCAAATGACACCTACTTTGTGAACATCTTCAGTTGCATGAGATCATCCCAGTTCCAAAAATCAAAGTCTTCTTGTCATTCAGATCAATAGTTTTCAACTTTCAAAGAAAGGCATCAAATCCACAGCAATTTGAAGACTAAAGCACTTCATAGCTGTACAAAAGAGCAGATCTGTAAATTTGCATATTCCATAAAGTATTTTTTTTTGACAGGCATAAAAGTATTAACAGTATTTGGGATCTTTTACTTCTGACCCTGACAGACTAATTAATATTGCAAATTTATAAAGCAATAAGAATAACAACAGAAGAAAGATGTTTCTTAACTAGGAACAAAACAACAACCACAACAAAAGACAGCAAACAACAGCAACAAATCAAATACCAATCAGCATTACTCAGACTGTGATACTGTTTGAACATCTAGGAACACAGCACATCATCATAAATATTTTGAATGTCTATTACTTTTTTGTGCACATAACATGATGACAAACAGTTAAGACAAAGTTTAAAGATCCTTTGTTAGGAGGTACTCCAGATTACTTAGAGCTGATATAAAACATTTTTATTTTTTTTAATCCATTTCATAAGCATCTCAGTAACACACATGAAAAGTTATTGCAAAGGAAAGTTTTTCTTTTTATAGCATTGTCATCAAAATTTACTGCTATATTAAAAGTTCTAATTTGACAATAAGTTTTCTGCCTTTTTTATAGTATGTGATATATTATACAAATTACATTCATGGAGGATCTGGAAACACAATAATTAACAGCTTAAAGATCTTCTAAATGCCAAAGCTATTTCATGGGCTGACCAAGAACATTAAAAAGTCATGAATTATATTGGAGAGCATATTCCCCAAGATTAAATTATTCTTGAAGGAAAGATTAAAGCAATTTACAAGCCTATATCAAGTGCAAGAAAACAGTCATGGAAAAAAGCCCAAGAAAAAGAGATAACACAAGTAGCCATGATTAAAATAGGAATGTACTTCAGCACAATAATAAAACAGTTCCTGATATATGCCTCCTTCACTCCTTCATAGAAAGATATGCAAATTTAATACTGTGGCAGTTCTACTTTTTTTTTTTTTTTTTTTTTTTTTAATGTAGGAAACTGGAATCCAAAATTCAGCTTTTTTAATCTTCTCGAGGAAGGCTATCACTGTCTCCTTACATTAGAGCGTATGCCTTGTCAAAAAAAACAAAAAAACAAACTACAATAATAATAAAGAAGTACTAGCACATTTGCCATCCTGGAACAATCATAGAGTTCTCTAGTCAAATAGAACAGTAGCAGACTGAAGCAACTAGTTATCATTATCAACAAACTGGTCTGTCAATTAGAAGGGCAATAACTCATCCAGAAAATACATTTGAGTACTCAATAAAAGAAGGAAGCACAGATGCAGGACTGTGTATGGGACCAAAACTAGGTTGTATTTGTTTTCTGCACATATCTTATTATTGTCCTCCTCCAGGTTCATCTTTTTCTTATTTGACTTTAACAAATCACTTCAGCCTGCTATTAGATGCTCACATGAATAAATATCTCTGCTTCTACTCAAACATTACTTGAGCAATGACGGGTATTTACTGCTATAAAATTGTGTCAACTACTTACAAATGAAAGTTGAGCTATTTCAAAGTTGATCACAAATTACTTTTTTCTCCTTATTAGTCGATAAACCAAGAAAATCATGTTGAAAACAAAATGCTTTCTTCCTTAGGCTAGTTGATCTTTCTTAAGGAAATAAAATAATAAAGAAATTAACAGTGTCATGAATGACAGTCTTAAAAAATATGCACACAATTAACTACAATTTACCTGCAAGCACAAACTGTCTTTGACTTGCTCACACTCAGTTTGAATGAAATAAAAATTAAAAGTCACTGTTAATACAACTTTTTGCTAGCTTTTATATTGTTATTGAAGCTATGACAAAAGCTGAAAATGCTCAAGCAAGCAGAATGATCATTTACTAACTGTACTACACTTTTACATAGCTGATACGCAGCAACTACCCATGAAGCCATTCTCAACACACTGAGAACAGTTCACACATTCTTTTCTCGTCCACAGAATTGAATTTATCTTATCCCTCATTGCATAGGATACTAAAGGGACTCCTGGACTGTACCTGATTAATCTTTCCAGCATCAAGAGAGGAAATTCTCTAAAAAACATTCCTATGAAATAAGCAACTTTACAAACATTCTTATTGTATTCCTACACAGAGCACAGACTCCTACCAGCTGAATTGAAATGATCCTCTGTTCCTGAACCACTGTTCCAAGAACACCTGCGTGATTTCTTATTAATTATTCACCACCTGGAAGCAAATATGGCCTCTATCTCCTCAAATAACAAATACTGAAATTGTGATAGCATATGTCTGCTTGTTTCTCGTAAGAAGTCTTAATGATTCATGTGGGTTCTTTCCACATTCTATTATGTTTTGCTTACCCTGGATGGGAGTTTTAAATAAGTTCCTCTCTTTTACTTAAAAATCCCAAACAAAAAAGGTGTAATGAAATTGACAACTGAAAAACTCCTTTCCCCTTACGGTTTTTAAATAGGAAAGACTAAAATCTATGCTAGTTCAGGAGCTGGTTCATGAAATGATCTCTCACCCATGTGAGGTGGAAAATTGATTGTTCATCTGCAGAGCAAGGCAGACAGTTGGGCTGGGAACAACACTAGCCATCCAATTTCAGCCTTTTTTGGCATCTGATTTTAATCTACTTCTGTGTATTTTTCCAATGCTTTAAATGAACACATCATGGCCCCTGATAAGTTTAGAATGATTACTCACCAAGTATCTTCCTTAAAAATAATAAGAAACAGGGAGAGGAGGGAAACACTGAGGGAGAACTTTTTACATCCTTATGTTCCTGCTGCATGTTATAAATATTCCAAGCACTGGTTATGCTAAAAAGAGTCCTTCATCCTTCAAAAATAGATTCATGTATGGCTGTCCACTGCACACATTATTATTATGTCCATTTGGAACGGACCTTACAGTGTATCTGGTGATCTTTCTTGATGTTCACACAGCATCAAAGCAAACAACATTCTCCTTGGTTCCAGGAAGTGCAGGAAAAAAAAAACCTGTTTGAATGCTGTAGAGAATATAAGCTTCTATCTGCTTCTGCTTCTGTCTCTAGAGGTGCATTTAATTTTGTCTTTTTTACTATGGCTTCTATAATGGGCAAATACTGTGTATTCCAAGCAGGGACTTTTCTCATTTAAGAGTCACTGCTACTCTCTGGGGATGACCAAGATTTTGTTCTTTCATCAGTCAGTCTCTGTTTCCATTCTGCCCCCTTTTCTGTCTACTGATACAATAAACGTCAGAAAATTTTACCTTCAGCAGTATTGAAGAGAAGGAAAATCAGCAGCCATGGGGTTTATCTATGTTCATGTCCGTTTCTGCACTATGTTTTCCATGCTCTGCAGACACTGTGATGTGAGAATGATACTGTTATTGTTTCTCCTCTCTCTCTAGTGTTTGTAGCCATGAGCACTGCAGTGGGCACCATTGCTGTATAGGAAACAAGGTAGATCAGCATTCTCTCACTATTGGTGACAACTGAAAGAATAATTGTCTTAATATATCCATTGTTAGAAATGAGCACACTTTACAATAACTGTATGCATGTATCTTGAAAAACATTTGTAATTCCCAAAACAAAACTTCTGTTATGCTCTAGAAGTTCAATTCTTCATCTGAGTCATGTATATGCATGTTCTGCTTATGACCTCTTAGTTCAAAGCTACAATTACTTAAATATAAACCTACAAAGTATCAGAATTCAATAACTTCTTCTGAATTAACAAATGTTACAAATTAAGCACATAATGACAAGTGGTGTTTTGCATAGAAAACAGCAGATTAGTAAGGTAGAAATTCCTGAAATCTTAAACATTATATTTCCAGAATGAAAGTTATTTTGGATCTTTCATAGAAAATGTAAAAAGGGATTTAAAACAGCATTCTAGCAGGTAAATCACCTAACAAGGTGTATTGAAGAGAACTGAATGCCTGCCAGAGGGGAAAATTAAAACTCCTTAGTCTTGTTACTGCAGCTATTAAAAGAGCTTTGAAAAGAGCTGGTCGTGGATTATTTTCTCTGATCCTGGAATGTATTCATTTTCCTCAAAGAGACAATAGCAAGAATATTCCACTGCTCTGAACTGCAGTGAGCTCATTGTGTAAGTCAAGCTCCAAGTCCATTGGGCATTGTGACGACTTTAGTAAAAATAATAAGGATCTGTGACTAGTTCAGTTCTGCAGGCACCAAGTCTTTCAGCAACGAGAGACAGTTACAGGAACGCTCAAGAGAAGTGTGAATGCCTGACAACTTCCTGGGCTTAAATGTCAGAATGAAGATTAGTATTTAGCAGGCTACGTGCTGGAGGTGCAACCACCGTGACTTTTTGTTGTAATACTGGAAAATGTACAAGTATGCTAATTTAGGCACTCTCCTGTGAAAGTTACCACAGAATAATTTGTATCATACAATTTTCAGAAAGAAATTGAAGAAAGCTGCTTAGAATAAACAGTCAAAATGAGATTTTGCTTTCTCTTTATGTATCGGTTACAGAATTTTTGTTCATAATACATTATGTTTTTTGCTACTGTCTTTGCAAATATTTGTCACTAAGTACAGCAATTCATTCATTTTGATTACATTCAGATCTCCAATTATCACCACACCTATCTAATCTGATTAACATAAAGTAATGAATGTCATGGCCATTGAACATGAGTAAATGTCCTGGCAGCTGAACAGCCTTACTTGATAAATAAGGATATTTAAGAAAAATTAATCTATTCTTCTTTTCTACCATAAGCTTTTTAATATATCTTGTTCAAATACTCACTGTACAAAACAGGACGGGATAAATGATCTGTGTGACATCTAAGAAACTCCATTCAGAACTTCTTATAATAAAATAGTATTAAAATGACGCATAAAAATAGTGATGTAAAGCACATAGAATGATACAATTGTAGAATATCCCAAGTTGTAAGGAACCCACAAGTAATTCATTGGCACTTGCTGAATGAAGGATGTGAGTACGGTGAGGTGGAGGGTGGAGCATGTAAGCAGTGGTGACAGCAACATGAAAGACAAGCCACATTCTGAATGGCCTTGAAGATATTTGTGAGTGTAGTATGCAGGCGCTTGTTCATCCCTGGCAAAAATACATCGCTAACACTGGTGACTATGTTGCAAAAGCATTTTCTAGCTCATAATTTGCTCCATCAAATAGGTTTGTTGTGCTTTTTGTATTTGTGATGGTTTCCATGGAAATAAGTAGGAGGCATTACTTTCGGAGTGACATGCATGCAAATAGATGTATTTCGAGCAACTGGTATCAGATAAATAAACTTTATGATATAGTTACTTTCTAGCACAGCTCTGTTCTAACTAAAGAGGGAAAGACAGTCCCACAGATCTATCCAAACTCTACCTGGGAACAATATGCAAAATAGAGACACGTAGAGAATATTTCTGGATGTGGTTTCAAAAGAACATAACAATTTGAACCACAATATAAAACTAACGGCATAACACTGAAAATGTTTGCTACTGAAGATGATGGAGTGTTACGTAATGCTTTAAAATTGGACAATTAAAGCAAGTTGTATATTATTAACATTATTTGCATAAAATTACTTCATTTGAATAGATTATTACTGTATAGTTTCAAGCACTTTAGCTGAAAGGAAGCAACAAATGACCATTATTTAAAGTCTTACTAAGTTTGCTGAGACATGGTCATAGATTAAAAACACAAACAAACAAAAACCCTGACCTGCACAGCCAAACTTTAAGTCATATACAGCACAGAAGACTTAAGTTCAAGCGTCAGATACCAGACTCAAATTCTGTTATATGCACATTTTAACCGACTCAGATCAAGAATCAAAATTCTGTTCTGCACGGCTGGTATATATGTAATATACTTTTACTGCCAAAAAATACATGAAAACGCAAAAAGTACTAGATGACTTATTAATATTTTTCCTTTAACATTTAGACTTTTATGAGGACATCCAGAAATTTCAATAGAAGCACAATAAAGTTTTATATTTGGCATATTGCAGAGTAGCAAATTCAAGAGGCTAATCTTAAGCAAAGATGAAGGATGCTGATATTCCAACTTTGACTGCTCAGACTTCCTACTAATGTTAGTGGAAAAAAAAAAAAAAACAACACTGAATTTTATCTATGAGTAAATATAAGATTAAAAAAATAAATAAACCTCACAGATTTTGGATTATGTTGTTATTCTAAATTAAGCCAATCAAGACCTAAAATGAAAAAAAAAGCTACCACATATTCTAAATATAAATATATTACTACCCTCTCTTCTCATTTTCTTAGAGTTATTTTTTTCTATATGATTAGAACAACTAATTAATGAAACTGGCTCCCAGTCTGGGCAAATTCTGTTCATTCACAAAATAAATTGGTGTAAAATATGAAAGATGACACTCATAATTCATTTAATCTGAACATGTCACACACAGAAAAGCAATTTCTCCCTGTTGTGACATAAGTAAATATGGAAAAGCTTATAGGAGATCTCTACCTTAAATCTTATAACTTTCTATTTTTAGCCTTAGATTTGGCAATTGGTTGCAATAGCAGGTGGATCTCAATGACCTTTTACTGATTTCAGCAGCTGTGCAATATGGATCTGGTTCACAGATCATGGTCAGATCTGAACCCAGAGCAAATAATTCTCTTTCCATTTTGTCAAATTAAAATGTAAGAAGAAAAATATGCATTTGTGTTAGCGAGGAGTAGCTACTCTGAGCTGCAGAAATCTCTTCAGTACTTCAGTAAAATTGTCTATGTTCTCTTGCACATGCATTTGCAGAGATTGAATATATACTTGAACTCAGTTTTCGTGCAAGAAAAATCAAGATATATTTGCAAAGTGTAAAGCGACAATAAAAAAAATTAACATAGAGCATTAGTAAATTATTTAAATAAATAATGAGGCTATAATAAAACTGTTAAATCTGTCTACGAGGTACTTAGCTTTGGAGCTGTACAAATCTGTGCAGCATTTAGTAAAAAAGCAGGGAATGAGAAAACAATATAAATACTGAGAAGAGCACTGGATACTCGTTAATTCCTTTCATCTGCATACTGTAAATTATGACATGTGACAGAATATTCTAACTTGTTTTTCCTCTAACTTAACTGTTATTCTCTCATAATCCCACTCAAGAACATCTATGCATGCGTGTTAAAATGAAGATGTTTTAAGCTAAGCTTTCTCACATTGCCAAGGTGAACAAATAGTATTCATGTCTCTGTAAATCCATAGAGCGTCACCAAAAATATCAGAAAAGAAATTCTTTTGAAGCTAGAATATATTAATAAAGAGAAACAGAATCACAATCCTTTATGCTCAGCATAGAGCATAGACACAGAGAAGAGTACAGAATGCTGATGATTGCATTTCTGCCCCAGGAGTAGTAGTTTGTTCCATGATTATATATGCATGCAAAATGCAGGTTCATAAACTGCTATTTTCCTAAATATTACATTTGATAAGCAATAGATTCCAGTAGTTGACACTAAATAATATTGACCCCCTTGACCTCCTATAAACATCGATGGAAATTTTTCTAATGCCTGTGCTGTGAAATTCCTCAGTGCTATCCAAGCATGAAGGATGGCACATCTAAATAACGAAACCACTGACCTTGAGAGTTCCTAGGCATTTTCGCTGTACGTTTAATATAGAATGTAATCTATATGGTTACTCTAATATTGCCCCACAGCCTTTTATGTATACTTCTGCCACACATTATTATTGTTTTTAATCTGAAGCATCCAATATAGTCAGAAATTCATATATCTTTTATTGCTCCCACTAATTGGCCTACGACTCCAGTGGGGACTGGTGATGAATGGAAGGGAAGAATTAACAGCGGGAAGTTTTATGGTATAGGGCACTTGTGTTCTGTTATATCACTATCATGTTATTTTCATGAGCACAACGCCAGTAAGGTTTTCAGCCCAACACGCATACTCTTTCCTAGTCAGTTTATTTTCATGAAAATGCAATATTACACTTAATTTAACCATATTTGATACCTTTAAAGGGTCTACTGAAAAAGAATAGCCATGCTTCAAATACGATTATTTTAAATGGAGCATGCTTAGAAAGAATGAAAAATAATCCTGTTGTTTTGGTTTTTTTTTTCCTTTGTTTTGTTTTGTTTTAAACCAATGGACAGCTTCTGTCATCCAATTCCATGAGCTGCAAAGAGCCACTGGAAAAACTTCAGTGAACTTCTCTTCCTTTGAGGATTTATTTTCTGATGGCAGAGAAGCCGTACACTTAACAAAGACACATTTTCAGACAGCAACTTCTGTTTTGGGACCTAGTAGATGTTGTTATTTTTTCTAATAACATAGGCTCACCGAACAAACAAAACTACTTTGAGTACTCTGTGGTTGTTTCTGATCATTCTTTGAAGGATTTTTAAATTTACAGCCATTGTTTTGTATAACAAAAAAAAAGTTTTTGGTAATATCTCAGATCCAGGCAAGGTGTCTGCCAGTCATTTTAATTTTGTGCAGTATCTGACATGTGGCAATGAATCAGTCTTTCGTTTCACAGAGTGTAATGATAAGATGTCATCAATAACTAGATGTAGTATTTTATCAACTCTATCTAGTGAAAGTAAATTGATTTTGAACTGCAGGATATCAAGGCTTAAAAGGCAATAAAACTTAAAGCTTTCACAGGTTTGTAAATGGGTTGCGAGGTGATCTCAGGGCAATAGCAGGGTGCAAATTGTGGACAAGGGCAAAAAGTGTCTCCGAAAAAAACTTCTTTACTTAAGAACAAGGAGTATACTCATCAGAAAACCATCAGCTGAAACAAGAAAAGGTTTAGGAATGTGATTCAAATTCAGTAGAAAGACTCTAAACAGAACATTTCATAGTATTGACAAGATATTAATGGCTTATTATGCAGAGATTATTACTGTTACATATGAATACAGTGTATTATAAAGATACAAGTCTTTCCAGTAAGACTTAAGTCTCTCTTTTCCCTAACCAGTCACTCCCTTTATTCGAGACAAAGCAATTTGGCAAATAATGCAAATAGGTTTAATTATAAAAAAGGGAAGCAATGTCTTTGATATGCATACCAAACTAATTAGCTGCTGTAGCAGGATTTTGCATGTTTATTTCCTGTTTAATAAAAAACTGGCAGAGCGGTCATTAGCATCTCAGGATCTATGCTGATTAATATGCAAAACATGTAAAATTAACATAATTATGTAAAAACAGGATACAAAAAGTTTGGAAGATTTTAACTCATTAAATAAATCCATCTTTACATTAACAGACTAACACACACAGTTGAAATATTTTCCATCATGTAATACATACAAAGAAATTAAACTCATCTTGGATTTGTCCTCATATAGCCTTCAGTTAAGAAGAGAAATGTGACTGCGATGATCGACTCAAGTAATAAACTAGTTGTCATAATGAGAAATTTCTTTAATGCTGCTCAATATCTTTTTTCCCCAAAAGTGTTTGTACCCGAAGTGTTTTTGACAATTCCCAAATCCTCCCACAGAGACCAAGGAGGAAGAACGGGAAAGTAACCTCATAGAAAACATGAAGATTGAATGACAGAAATAAGAGGAAATGCAGAGTATTCTGAAGGAAAAAACAAACGAACCAAAACAAAAAAAAGACTAGAAGAAGGATGAACAAGTCATGCAACATGCCACTGAAAAGATTTCACTGGGATGCTTGGAACATTTCCAGAGCTTTCCATTTATCAGAAGTGTTGAACTACAGAAGAGAAAGGTTCATCTGATTTTCTGAGGAGAGGAACATAGAGATTTCAATGCGTCCTTGTGGTGCTTACATAGTTAATCTAAATAAGCATTACCCATTGCTGTCTGTACATTTATATTTTTAAGCATATTGTTTTGTTTTAGAAATAAATTAGAACATTGTAAAGTATGATTAAGATAAAAATCAAAGTGTAACCATAACTTTTCATCCACACAGAGTATTCACTTTTCTAACAGCTAGAGAAGCACTGAGGAAAATAAAAAGAGTGCATATACTCTGCCGATTCAGTGTTGGAATCCTGTGGCAAATTTAGCATTTTTTTTAATAATTTCATTTGGTTTTATTTGAATAAGAAGAAATGAATGGGAATCTGGAAGTACCTGTGAAAATTCACAATTCTCTTTCTTTGCCTGCAGTATTGTCTACGGATTTTATGTAAGGATTTTTCTGGGCCACGCATTTCCACCCGGAACCAAGATCTGCCTTCACAATAGGTATTCTTGTTCTGCCCAGACTGCTGGTGAAAAATGATATGCATTAGTTTTTAAAATAAAGCTTAGCAGTTTTGTATTTCACTGAAGATTTTTTAACTCACACATACTTACAAAACTTTCTCCTGAAATGTTATTTAATTTCTTTAGTTTTAATCTCCGTCATCTCAGAAGAAGAGAGATCACAATGAGAAGTGGCTCATTGGAATGAAAAGTTCAGCTAGAGAAAAGTACTCAGGAACTATTTTCACTTTCTCCAAATATAGGCTATACCTACTCATTAATAGGAAGATTGGTTTTATCTTTCAGTGAAGACCTACTTTCAGAGATAATCTTTCAGACTGTTCCTCCTAACTTTCCAAGTATCTATTTCACAGAAAAAAATTGCTTTGTGGCCACTGCACAGCATGACTTTGTATGCACTATTGACTGTGAACAGACCCCAAGTGGGACAGAGTTTTGAGGTGAAGCTATCTTGATCTTCAAGCATTAGTACACCAACGAAAACTTAACTTTCTGAATCTTCAACTTAAAAAAGAAACTCTTTTCACCTTTTCCTATAATAAAACAAGAGCAACCAGAGATGCCAAAAAGAAAAGTGTTTCATACATCAATTTCCCCTATCTGTTGTGAGCTAGCAAGCTTTCAATTCCAGTCTTCATTTTTTTCCACTCAAAGACCAAGAACAAAAGGAAACTGTGCAATTTCACCTGCCCTCCCCTGGAAAATCTTTTCACCTGCTCTGCCACTCCCTGTTTTCTCATGTCAGTGTCCCAGCCCCGTAGTGTGATCTGTACAGCCTTTGCTGCAGCAAGCATGCTCAAGGGATCCTGGAGAGAAGAAACAATCCCCTCCCTCTTATGCCTGATTTTTCTCAAAGAAAAGTCATAAAATCATGGAGAGAAAAAAATAAAAGAGAAAACACACACCAAAAGAACCCTGTGAAATCTCCCAACAAGAAGTATAGTCAGCGCAGGTATACTTCCAGAAAAGCTTCTTGAAAACTTGAAATAACAGAAAGTCATGACATTTTCAAATATTCTGATTATTATTAACTGACTCATGGAGCATTCTATTTGATATATTTCAATATGGATATGTTAAAATAAAAGTTTAATGTGGTTTTAAATGTGGTCTGCTGATCATGGATCAAAAAATTTTTGCTGGTCTTGATGTCAAGATGTTCCTAATAGCTGCACATTTCATGATTTTATAACAGCCTTAAACAGCTTTAAATATGAATTGGTTTGTGAATTAAAGACTCTTTTTTAAGTTTAAATAAACTATCTACAATTCTACTGAAAATTCTTAACAGTAAGAAAAATATTAGTATTCGCACATTGTTATTTTGCTCACAATAAGTAACCATCATTTCACAGAGAGTTGTAGCTCAGAAAATTCCACATAACAATTAAGCCATCTCTGACTTTTTCAGAAAGTTTAAGGAATTGAACCATAGAAGATCATATATGAATTAATATGCCACATCCCTGCAGGTGCTCAAGTCCAGGGTGGATGGGATCCTGGGCAGCCTGATCTAGTGGTTGGTGATTCTACCCATCCTGGGGGGTTAAAGCTTGAAGATCTTTAGAGTCCCTTCCAAACTGAGACATTATGTGACTCCATGATTTCATGATAATATAAGTGCATGTACTGAGCATTTGACTAAAGCATCATTGACTAAAGCACATTATGATGTTTCTTTACTAAAATCTAACTTCCAGAATAAAATTCATGTTCACTATACTAATGTTCACACAAACCTTCTCATTGTGTTTTTCTTTGATTACATGATTTTTTAATTTTGTTACAATTATCAGTTAAGGAATATGAGCAATTTATCTTTGTCATTTTTGCTACAGTGATTTAAGATGACCCTGTTTAACTTCCACTCCTGCACCTACACCAGAGATGGTACCTCAAGGACTTACAATGAAGGAGAGAGGCTGAAGAAATATATTGCAAAAAATGTATCCCAGAACCAAATAGTTCAATATCTCACTCATTACTTAATTTAAAAGTTAAAAAACAGGACAAACAAAACAAAGCAAAACAAACTAACAGATACACAAACAAAAAAACAATCAAACAAAAAACCCTACACAGCTGCACTGTTTTTACTCAAAATACATCTTAATTCCCCTTTCAATTTATGCAGCTGGACTGTGGAACTTGGTAAAACCAGCCTCCTCTATGACGCACATTAATCTTGAAATACCTCATCTGTCTTAGTAGTAACGAATTATTGATTTTATGTAAGAACTGTTTAATTAATCAGATAAGTGGGACTAATAAACTGGTAAATGCAGACGGGAAACTCTATAGATGCCCATGAAATTTGCCTCCATATGGATGTTTCTTCAGTCTTAAGTTTTTTTGCATCTTCAGTAAGACACTTTTCTTGTCACTTGCTAGTGTTTCTGATGTACAGCATGTTGCATGCTTATTTTAGATTGCTGACATTTCTGAGAACAGTTGGTTTGATATACATGTACTAACAAAACAGAGTTGGTGAAAGATTAATATTTTGTTGGCAAAGGTCAGTTGTGTGATAATGACTTTTACTTACCCAACAAAACTTTTTAAGGAAGGTTACAGTAAATTAACCTTGCTCCTGTCTGTCAATCAATATGCAACCTCATGACATATTTGCTCTTTGATAAACTGTTATAGTTCAATATGTATTATACCAAACTGTGAAAGAGCTAGAAGGAAAAAGCTTCTCACACAGATGTATTTAGGTTCTTTGGCAATTTACCCAAAGAGTGGAAAGCTTTATTTAGGAGAAGTTGCAAATGTGCAGGTCAAGGGGCAGTATCTAGGTGGGTTTTTGTAGTTTATGACTATATCAGTGTACAACACAAGGATAAAGGATTTGAAATTAATACATTTAAGACAGAGCTACATGAGAAACCTCTTTCAAAATGCTTTAATTTCCTCATACTTGCCAAATGCTCACATATTTTCACAGTGATTCAGTAAAATGCTTAAAAAAATAATCTTTTTGGTGGTGGGGGACGCATAGGAAAAGATTGTTAACACAAAATGCATATTGTTTGTTAACACAAAATGCATCTTGGTATGTACTCTATTCACATCTATCAGTGTGCAGAGTATGGGAAGTTTTGTTTTACTAACAGTGCTATGTCCACCCTGTCTTCCATACTTTTCAGGAAAAGGGAAAAAAATGGAGAAATGCCTTATCTTTAAATCATTTCAGACACAACTCAAGGAAGCAAAGCGTGGGGAATGTGACTCTTCCCTCACATGTGGAGGTAGGTGTTAATGCATCAGGAAGCATGCTGAGACCATCAAAAATAGTCTGACCCAGCTCAGTGATGTTGTTCTGACTGTCACTTGTCCAAGAAGTTGGTCACAGGACGAAGATAAACCCACATTAGAAAACATCTCCTATGACTGTGAACTTGTAGAGTCATCATCCACAAGCTAGAAGAACCAAAATGTAAGAGATTCAAGAACAGTACCACTCCACCCGCAGAGCTAGCAAGTGGTATGACATTAATGTTCAAAAATGACATTAACATTCAAAATTCATTTGTTCAGATGTTAATACAATTTTTTGTCCTTTTCACCTATCTCATTCCTTTTCTTTTTTTTTTTTTTTTTTATAAAGCCTAGAGGCCTTGATCTCATCCTGTGGAACATCAGGGGGTCAAAAACAAGACAAATTGCAAATAAAAGTTAAAGGGAGAATAAATAACCACATTTCTCACATCAATATACAAAATTGTTCACAGCCTGTGGGAAAGGAACCTAAGAACTTAATTAGTTAAAATTCAATATTTCAGTTTTTCTGGTCATTTTAACATCTCTAAATTCACTTTTGATCAGAAATGCCTATCTTAATGAAAACTTCTGCTATGAAATATTGAAGGGTGATATTTTGTATATTTAACTATGATAAAATTTCACTTAGAAAGTTAACATGCAACTGCATTTTCTTACTTATCATTTATCTTCTTACAACTTTCATCTTATTTCAGAGGCCAATGCAAGAGATGCAACACAACCACTAGAAAAACATGATACAGACATACCCTTCATTGACACAACTCCAAGTAGTACCTGATCAATCCAGTTGGAAAATCAAAGTGTGCTGTGAACAGCTGGTCTTCTAATTAATATGCTCAGGGCTAATCTCTTCTTCTTGAGTGTAAAGTCTGTCTCATAGGTAGAAATACTGATCTAGGAAGTAAAAGAGAATAGAAATCTTTATGAGGAGATTTGTATTAACGAATTAAAAATACAAAAGAAAATGGATGTCATTAATGTCATTGATGGCCATATTTGGTGGGCACTGTACTAAAAAACAGGAAAAAAAACCCACATATATATATATATAGATAGATTAGTATAAGTAATAGGACCGCTTCTAGTGGAAAAGGATTTCTGTTGCTATCTACCGTAGTCATTTCATTGGTTTTTGTGTTGAATTTCCATGAGAAAATATTTTCTATCATTTTTCTTCTGCTTTGATTTATTTTTAAATTGAATACTAGGTTTTCTACAATCTTCTTTCATCTTCTATTAAGATCACTGGAATTTAGATTATAACGTAATACTAGAGATTGAAAAACTAATCAAGTGTATGTGCTAGTCTTGAAATATAACAGCTTCTGAATATTCATGAAAAAAGTTTATTCAAAAAGAGAGAAAAGAGGTCTACAGATCTCAGGAAACATTATATCCCTGCCATGATAGTGACATGTACTGGAAGGTAACATCTCTGGACTGAATTACCTTATCTCAAAGTCATCATATGCAATATTATCTGCTTATGTATCACTTTTCTAATGCTCTCCTTTCCCTGTTTTTACTAAGTAACCAGAGCCATCACCTAAAGAGAGCAAAATCCCGCTCCTCTATAATCATGCTATTCTTTTCATTTCAATTCTTTCACCCTTCTAGGTTACAGATAATATTGAGAGGAAGTACTGAGCTGCCAAAAATGACATGCATTTTTTTGAGTACTTTTTAATGCTTCTTGGATCATGTCTACTAAACAAATTTCTTGTCTGTCAACCACAAAACTGCCACCTCTGGTAGCTATTAAAGAACAAGCATCTTTTATCAACACAGCATTGTACAACTTGAAGAAGGACTCTGAACCACAGGAAAGAATAGTACAGTACGATGAGACTGGATAATGTAGAGATTTATATCTACAGTACTGACCTTGAGCAGGCCAGGACCAAGTAACTGCACAATTCACACCAATTTGGTGAGCAGAAGAAAAATGGCCTTTATTAGCTGGTGCAACCTGCTTATGTATCTTATGTGCTTCATCTACACCCACAGACCAGCTTAGTCGATATGCATGACACTAATCAGAGCAGGGGAGGCCTATCGCGTTACATCCCACCTCGTTAATGCCTATTCCTGTTGCGTTACATTGCGATATCTCAGCAGTCACCTAATACAACAACAGATAATTTTTCAGTTCTTAATCACGACTTAAACAAGCCCTGGATGGAAGAGAGATGTACCTTTTGCCAAGTCAAAAGCTTTTCTACATTTTGAGATTTGGTTCTATTTGAAACACTGTCATATGAATGATTCATCGAAAATTCAGGGGAAAAAAACTAGAGATAAACTTCCCACACATAAACTCAAAAAGCTTTTTACAAATTTGGACTCTTATCTTCTATCAAATGTCCATTCCGTGGACTGTTATGTATTATGTTATGTATTATATAGTTACCTGGAGATTATAATGCTTGAATTAGTTCCCACTAGTTATTCTATACTTTCATTAAACCAAGGAGAGGAGCACTCAGAACTGCTGAGATATTTCTGTCTCATCTGTTACAGCTGATATCCAGTGTTCAAGTGCACATGAATATCATTTTCTCCTGGGAAATAATTTCTGGGTCAATGCCTTTACTAACAAAGAAATCAGAAAGCCATGATTGGAGAGTACCGGGTTAAGAACAGAGGACTGCACATCAGTTTAAAGACATTTGCCTAGCAATTGGATGAGGATAAAAACTGTATAGTTGGACAACATATATATATCCTCACAGAGGAAACACTGATGGTCACAGTTAAAATGACATAAATATTCTTTCCTAGAAAAGCTGAATGCAGTCTGAATCCAAGACAAGACAACATGGGGTACTCCTCAAGACATGTAAAAAGCTGTGTAGAGTTTTCATAATTCAGTCTTCTCTCAAGTCTAAGTGACAGACTATTTGGTAAGACAAACAACTTTGGACAAAACTAGGTTTATTTTCTAACCTTTTATTTCCTCTTGTTCACCAAGAATATCCCAAGGTATTTTAAGGGAATGTTTTCTCTTGGGATTCTAAGGTCAGCTTTAAAGCTGGACTTCTGGCAAGGTCATGTTATGCCACAGGAGCAATTCCTATCAGGGTTCTGTCTGACAAAGGGTCTAGGCTCAAACAACTGACAATAGTATTTGGGATAATATAGTTTGTTATCATGAAACGTTTAACAGAGGAATGATAAACCACTTATTAATGAACTAGAGCAGTAATCCACAGAATATGAATCAACACCAAATCTAAAGAAAATACTTCCAAAAACTCAGCATTAAAGTAAAAATTTTGCCAAAGATGTTATCTGCCTCAATTTGAACATGTTAAAAAGATACAACACAAAACAGTAGTATCTAGTTACTAGACTTTGTTATCATCATATCTCATCAGCCTTAGATATCAGATTACAAAGTGTGAAATGGAGAATTAAAATATGAAAATCCTGCAGTCAGAAAAATCTTAACATAACTACCTCTCCTCTCACTGGAGGAAACCTGAATACATTCCACACTTCTATAAAGATTGCTTAAATGCTACCAAACTTACTACAAATTCTGTAATTTCACTTTCTAGTGATTCATTTGTTCTTATGAATCTTCTACCAGTTGTAGCAGACTTCAGTTTTATAGAATCAATGACTGATCTGCTGTAATCTTCCTTAGTGGAAGAATTTATGCACAGCTTCAGTGGCATGACTATTGATAAAATACTATAATTCTTAATAGAAAATATTTTGATGCCACTTTCACCTACTTCTGAAAATGACAGATATTTATCTGGAGGCTAACAACAGCACAATTTATAATCAAAGGATTGTAATTAATTGACCATTGAAACAACTCTGAAGAACCAGCCTGTTACCATCTGTACTGTACAGATGATGTACTAAAGGAATGAAGGCAATCACTCACACAGTAATTCCATGTTGAAGTCAGAAAAGAAATGTAGAAATTCACATTAACGGTATATTCATCCCCACTGTCAGCTCTTTAAAAGTAAACCAAATTGAGTACTTGTCAATTATTCACTGGGATGTGAGCTTGTAAACTACTGTAAGTGTCTCAGTGGGCTGGGAAGCAGTATGACAGACTAGAAAAACATAAGAGGATAGAAAACACTATAATATAGCAATATTACTTAATAACTAAAATATGCTTAATATTTAATAGAGTATGAATTCTTCTGGGGTTAATAAAATGACTGCCATTCAACTTTGCAGTGCAGTAAGCACAAGATAGATTACTGCTTAAAGAACGAATAACCCAACATTGCTTTGGAAGATGAACATGTTATTTGGTAAAAATGATTTGGCTTATTACACATTATTCTCCACCCAGAAAAATGAACAATTAGCTGTTAAACTCTGTATATGTAAGACACAGTAAAATAAATCAGTATTTGCCTTTTCTAGAGTTCAGGAGAAGATTACCTTAGAGAAAAAGAGTTTTTCAAAAGCAAGTATCCCAGAAGCAGATATAGCATTTCAGTATGAAAATCTACTAGAGGAAACGCTGGGTGAACTGTGGCACTCACACTGTACCAAAAGTATATGGAGACCCATCTGCACACAAAACTAATTTAAATCACAAAGTCTGATTTCTTTCCTTCGGAGGAAGGAGTCACAAATCATAAATTTGCAAAAGCATACATCCACAGTTATGTGGGTTTTGGCAGTGATGCTGCAAAGCATGTGCTAAAGTCCTTTCAATTCACAGCTCTTCAGCATGTAAAAATGCTGGTACGCAAATTTCAAGTCTGGGTTCCACAGAAGCCTTTTTTCTGTTATTATGATATGGAATGGATTTAAAACCAGTGCCAACAACCATAAAGCTACAAGTTTGTTAGTTTGTGTGCTGTTCTGGTTGATACTTACTCACCAAGTACATCAATACAGGTTTTCCATTATTAAGAAGCTCTATATAAATTCATGAGTCTGTAAAGCTGGAGTATTAGGAATACTGAGAAATTATCAGAATGAGGAGGTCATGGTTGCCAGGGGAACATGGATACTTACGGCGTACCTAATGTAAAGGGTTAGTCACTTGTCAACAGATCTCTGCAGATGGTAATGATTCAGATTTTGTAAAAACCCATCTGGGGCTATCAGTGGGTGGTTAATGAAAACATAATCATAACAAACATTATTGTTTAATCCTGCTGTTTAAGTAACATCGTGTGATTGAAATCACAGAATTATTTACACTTATGACTGCTCATCAAATGTACAGTCTACGTTTGGTAATGAATTACCATAGTGTTTTTGCTAAGCCATTTTGTATGTTCATTTAAAATGTTAATTCATGAGCGTCCCCTTGGATTTTACAAACTGAATATCAGAAAAACGATTCACCCTGGTACACAGGCCAGTATTCTTAGCTTACCATACAGGCATATTGAGTTATAAAGTACTGTGCAATCTATATAAATACTGCAGACATCATATTTTTTACACTATATATGGTATAGTGTCTCAGTAGGCACTGCAATGTATCAGTGCATAAGAATCTATTTATAAAAACACATTGACTTATTTCTCTTACCCCATAAACATACATTCATGAATCTATTACTCTAAATTATATGGTAGCTTAATGAGAAATGCGTAGATTTCTTATTTTTCTAGAGCTAAATTTATTTTGATAGAGACTGTGAAGCTCAATGAGACATAAACCATTAATCCACATTAAATAAACATGTATGAAATTAAAGATTTATTACCAGCCAATTAGATTTTCTTACAGTTAAGAAATCATCGTATTCTTGTTAACCATAGACTATGCATCCTTGAAGTCTGTTTAGCCAGAAGTTAAATGGCTAATTAAAAAAGCAAGTAAAAAGAATTTCTAGTTATATACTTACTGTTCAGACCAAATTAGATATATAATGGTACACTGTTGACTTCTACTCGTTTATCAAAGATTTTCTATGTTTGCATTATACAGGGACAAGATCAAGAAGTAACACTTCTATCTTACTTCATGTTTTAAGAATTAGAATTGAAATTGAGACTTTGCTGAAAGAAGCAGTGCTACTGATTTTAAAGAGAAAAAGAATAATCTCTTTGTCTTTTGTGAATGATGAAATCAATCTTACAAGGTTCAAAAGATTGCCGTCATCCCAGAAGAAAAAAAGGACAGGTGTATTTATGTAGAAGTACAGGTGACTAAAGCATATTTTCAAGTGAGCAAGTACATGATATCCAGCAAGGTACCAACAGTGAAATGCTCATACATCAAATAAACATAATTTAAGCAGTAGGAAGTGAAGGGGCTTACTTATTAAAAACTTCATAGAATCAGATGTGTTTGCATTCAGCCTTGTTAGAATGCATTCTCAGATGTGTATGATGAATGTATTACTATATATGTGTATATATATATATATATATATATATATATTTTTTTTTTTTTTCCTTAAAAAGAGAAGGATGCTAACAAGATCCACTTGCATGCCTAAAGGCACACATTTCTGTTCAGAAAAAATGTTAGCAGCAATTTATTATCAAGATTAAAATATACAGGAGATGTACCATCTGATGGCTAGATAATTTTCAACTGTTAATCATACTGTCTTATTTACACAGGAAGGTTTTAGACTGAAATAAAATTTATACACTCAATATAGTCCTAAAATATAAAGGAGGAACAACACATTATAATACGCATAAGGGACAAGGGATAACAAATTTGTTTAATTTATTGAGCAACTGCGTGCTAGACTCAAAATTAGGAGGTCAGATCTGAAGTCATCCACTCCCTGTCATAAAACCAAAGTCCATCATTGGCAGCTGGTGTTGCTCACAAAAGGGAGAAGGGCAGCAGTGAGACTAACAGACAGAGTGAAGTCTTAAGGACTTCAGAGAGCTTTCTGCAGAGACTCTTTAAATCCCTCTGTTCACCCTTGGCCTTCCAGGGAATTTCTTCTAGTACAGCTTTTGTTTCTTTGAAGTTATGAGGTAGATAAAAATGATCTGGCCAACTTTTTAACCATGGTGTGCATCTTTATTGACATGTGCTACCACCAATGACAGTACAAGATCAAAAATATTATTTTTTGTATTCAAAATGTGAAACATTTCCTCCAGCCTATCCGAAGGCCAGTGGATTTGTCACCATTTCTACATTCCTCTAGAAATCATAGAAACTATCATCAAGTGACTCCTGGGTTATAGGTACTTTTGTTCAGCTTCTCAATACGCTTGTCTCAGCTGATCTTAGCTAACACATGCCTTGTGCTTTGAGAGAGAAATGGCTACCAGAGAAATGCGTTTCTTAGAGGTTAACTTACACAATTCTTAAGAGATGAGGCAAGATGTCTAGATCAGTAACTGTACTATCTTCATTACATATACACATTTGTATCAAAATATCAGAGATACTTTACATATCAAAAGAATGTCTTGGTCAGATTTTCATATTTATGTTTCAGAATTACTACCCCACAGAAACTCATTATTACTGGAGATTATTTCACCCAGTCCTTTCACTGACTGGGTAAATTGTAAGCATATGTTCAGTAAGTAGCAGGCATCATTTTAAGCTATTTGCTTACCTGATTTATTTGATGAATTAACTATTGGCAATGACTATGCCCCTAGTTTTCCTAATTCTTGATTCAGTCTCAAGGATTTCTACTTGTACTTGGCATTTAAGCACTCTTTAGGGAGAAAGGTTGATTTCATGGTCCAATTTTTTTCCCTGGGACAGAAAAAGTTATTCTCTGTCCAGCAAGACCATTTGTCAGGCTTATGTTTTAATATTTCTGAGGCAAAGTATGCTTCCCAAAATGAAAAGTACTGAAAGGAATAAATATAAGCCTTTGTTTCTTTTTTCATGCGAAAATTCTTTTTCAGTTTCATATATACACAAGAATATATGAAAAGATGCTGAGCGGTTCTAGCACCTATCAGAAATACAATACATATCTTAAAAAGTATGTCCTAGCAACACTTAGTAATATACTCCACATTCGTTTTCTTTCCTGCAAAATTAATGCATACATAATTTGTTCGTGTATTACTGTACACATTCTGCTGCTTGCTGTTTGAGGATTACAGGTTAATGCTTGCAGTCGGAGCACAGACCGGTTTCATTCTTTATTTGTATTTTAATCCGACAATTACATTCCTTATATACTAAAAAGTCTGTGTTAACAGGGAGAAAATTGCAGTTACCTGGGTTATTGACATTAAAGAAAAGACTATTACTGGCCTACACATACATGTGCAAGAATAGAAAGAGAACAGAGACCTTCTGTTTCCTATATCCATTCTCTTTCTGCATAAATGAGGTCCCAGCACATTCCTGACCAGATGGTAAAATTCACTCTTCAGAAAGTGAGAGGTGGCAGGAGATCAAATGACAGCTTAGATATCCCTTATGGATCAGCCTCCAAATAGAGAAAAAGAGTGTGCCAAGTATCAACCTAAGGTTCCAAAGACCATATTCATGCTGATGTCTGAGCAGAGCCCACACAGCAGTGTTGCTCAGAAATTCCCTTGAGATGAGCACAGCACAGAGCAGAGTCTTAAAAGTGCAATCTCACTCTTAAGACTACATATGAGCTTCCTAAATGCTCAGTCAACAGCAGGAACATTAACTATTGCTTCAGTCAATCACAATTTTCAAAGGTTAGGAAAGCACTGCCTGAGACACGGTTAAGACATAACGATTTATGAGATAGCAATCCCTGGTAGAGTCTCATTACTTTCCTTTTCACAGTTCCTCCTAGGGAGGTTTCCTCTAAGCTACTACATTAAGATACTGAATCAATTTTATACCTAAGAAATCTCTAAAAGATGCTATCAATAAAACATATTGGTCTGGTAAAAGTCAATCTGACCTTTGCAGGTTTGTATACTTTTCCGAGAGTTTGACTTAACAGCTTTATCCAACTGTTTTTTGCTGTTGTTGTTGGTGGTGGTGGTTTTGTTTTGTTTTGCTTTGTTTTTCCTGAAAGAAAGATTATTTGAAATGTTGCTAGCAAACACTGGTTGACTCCTAACTGAGTTTACATATTTGTATGTTACTATATCAGATTTTAATTCATTAGGAAAGGAGATTATATTTGCTTTTACTTCAGCTCTCTGTCCTCCAGCATCTAACAGTTTCTAAACAAGATTTTGGAACAAGATTATCTACAAAACCAAATGATTAAGAGTTTTGGAACAAGATTATCTACAAAACCAAATGATTAAGAGACCAAAATGTTCTTCTAAGTAACTGGAAGACTGTGTATATGTAAAAGCAGTCCAACAAACAAGAAATAAAAACATTCTTGAAGTCCTGGAACTGCTAAAGGTGATGTAATTTTGTATTATAATTTACCACATCTGTTTGTAATAATCTACTTCCCTATTCATTTGAATACTCAAGAGAATTGGTCTGATATGAGTTAAAGGCTATTGATCTTAAAAACCAGTATTGTCTTAAACTGTGTGCTTTTCATTTGTCAGTGTTGCCTACTGTAAAAAAAAAATCAAAAAAAAAATCAGTAGTTTATAATAATGAATCCAGGACTATGCTCTTGGCAATTTAGAACATAGTCTTCTAAGCTTTGTGTACAAACTTTTGCTCACATGAGTATCCAGATGCAAGTGATGGAACTGCGTATCTGAACGCAATTGTACACCCATGTATATTTATAGAGAAGCATCTGACTTACTTTTTTCATGCTATTCTAGATTTAATTCTAGCTATCACATAAAAATAAAAGAATCACACTTTCCAGAAGTCTTCAGCACTTAGCCTGTCTTCCAAAAGCTAACAAAGTAATATTGTGCCATGACTGTTAATTAGTATATGTAGTTCAAAGCCCAAGTCCACTGATATCAATGAAAGGAGTCCAATTCATTCAGCAGGTATTGGATTAAGTTCATTGTCCATCTGGTCCTATTTTTTAGAATTTCTTTTTCTTCCTTTCTATCCAAATCGTTATTTTAAGAAACAGAGTGTTTGGAATAAAACATACAGACTTTGGAGATTTTTAATGTGTTCGTGGTCGATGCTGCTATTTTAATGAATCAAGTGAATGACACAAAGTGATGCATTAACATAGTAATGGCTGGTGGGATTATTGCTCACATGATGTATTAACAGTGTACTGGCCAGCAGGAATAACATTCCAGTAATATATTAAGAAACATCTGCTAAGTACTCATGCTTAAAGCACTGTGGTATCAATTGTAGTGCTGCTACAACTGTACAAATGAAATTTACATTTACAAAGCATTAGTACATTGAGGTTGAATTTGTGGCATGTAAACAGAAGGCACTTAATATTTATCAAAATCATACTAGTGAACTTTTGGAGATAAGATGGTATACAGATATATATATCAGATATATCAGATATTATATATTTTGGGATTACAGAGATTTAGAAATCTTTGCATGAGCAAGAAATCTTTTATCTTATGGTTAAGGTACACCTCTTGGAACACATTTCAACTGTGCATAAACGTCTTGACTAGGCCTATTGTAATGCAACAGTTTGTCTATAATATAAAAAGCAGAAATTAAACATATTAAGTGACAGAAAACAAAAGTTGCATTTCATGTGGGATGATAATTCTGAGACTATTCAGTTCTGTACTTTGATGGAAAAGGTTTTGATGCTCTTGCTGCACCGTAATATCTGTACTCTTCTATACAGTTCTTAGTCAAATGTAATATGCCACCTCTTAGATCCATAATTTGCCACCAATCCAAATGAGTCATTTGAAAGCAGCTGTGTTATTCCCTCTTATCTGCTGAAATCCTGGACTGATGTTCGTCTTCTGACATAATGTATTGCATTGTCTAGTTGTGATTTTTGATGTGCTATTCTAGAACATAGGAAATGTGTTCAGCAAAGTAATGAGACATCACCAGTCTCTAAACTTCCTCATATTTTCAAGTAACTTATGTAGCACTATAAATGGATTATGATAATTCATTAAAATCTACATTTCAAAATGTAAGAAAAAATGGGTTCAGGAGTGTGTCTTCAGTAAAATATTCCCTGCTTCCTAAGTATGGAAGTAGCTAAAATTTGATAATACAAAATACAAATAGATTAAAAGAAATACTCTTCTTCTTAGCAAATAGTCTCATAAAAAGAGATTTTCATTAATAAAAAGATGACCTACTGTGAAATAATGAGGAATTTTCTAATGTGCACCATTAAAATAGATGGCAAAATTCCCAGTAACTTCATATAAGGACAGAATTTGTTGTTCATTAGCAAAGCTCTACGAGAAAATTTTTACACTAAATAGAAACTGTTGATTTTATTATTCCAGTGTTTATACATCTCAAATTCAGAGATTCTAACTCCAGGCAAAGCAATTAGCAGATGGGGTTAACAGTTCTAACCATAGTATAGTAAAGACTCTGCCTGTAAAGTATCATAGATCTAGATTACATCTTAAACATAGAATGAATTTTTAATTTTCACAAAACATTTAGATATCTAAGTTTTTATAAATTCAACATATTGATTCAAAATAATCTCCCAATGTAATTCTGAAATGTATCCTCTTATTTGTATAGGTAAACTATAGCTACAAATTTAAGTTCTGAAGAGGCAGTCTTGTGCTGGAAAAATGTTCTAGATGTTTTTCTCTAATAAATACATTGAGACTTTAAATTCTTTGGTCATTATTCTAGTCTCTCCTATGCTAATTTTTTATGTGTCTTACTACTGACTCTAAGCTATTTCAGTCTTACATTAGTGTGAGTATCTCTGAATTTTAAAAGTAAATATATGTTTTATCACCAAGAGTCATGCTGTAAGAAGTAATACCATTAGAAGAAAGGCCTGGCTGCTCAGCTGTGCATAACTAGGTTAAATTGAGAAGTGTACTACTGTCACCACCTATTGGTTATCCATTTACGTGTAACAACCAAATCATTTGAGTACAGAACTGAAGCTAATTAGAAAATCTAGCAAGCACAACAGAAGAATTAATAAGAAACATTAAGTTAAAAATCTCAAATTCAAGTCATTAATTGAGAGCAATTTAAAAGTGCATTTAATTGTATGCAGAGGAATGAGAAACAAATGCGACTGGCTTTGTGCTTATTAGGAGGAAGATTACTTCACAGCATTGAAACATCTCATCTGACAGGGAAATGTATCCTTAGTCTGGTAACATAAATAAACTAATTTCTGACAATACATTTCAAGGACTTAATTTAAATTACCAAGGTAATTAGTCTTCTTTACTGAGGTTTGCCCTATTAACTTTATCTGACATTATAATGAGGCAAAATATTTCCAGTATTGGGAAATACATACATGCAGTAAATACATTTACCATCCTACTATGCACCACTGTGTAATTCCAAAGCCATCACAGAATTAATGTATGTCAAGATGAATACGCTGGCAGCAAAGACCAAAAGCCTGTGATCCAATTCAAGTAAACAGCACGTTGTGCACATCCACAGAATCTAGCATGGTCAGGATACTGGGACAACCTGGGCACGATTTGTCTGTATGAGATGGATGGATCAGGAATGCTGTTTGTACTCTCCGCAACCTATAAACTGGCAAACACTAATAAGCCAGTTCTGTAGGAAAGCAAGCTACTCTTTATATAATGTGATAGCAAATACTGCATTTGGCAAGAAATTCAGTAGGGTGTTTTCCAAGCTTAATAGGGCTTTCTGGGACTGTTTCTGACCCCATTCAATTCAATTCTTTGTAGCATGGCTTCCTTCCAGGAGTTTCAACATGCCATTCATTCAGGGAAATGCCCTTTAAATCAGTGGTAGGTTTGCCTGCATAAGAAGTATGAGTTCTGGCTCTGTTACCAATTAATCTTTGGAAGTCAGCTTGTGTGCAATTTATTTTAAAACTGAAGTTGCTTGCATAGTACACACACATTGAGTAGTGGCATTTTGTGAAAACTCTGACTATGTTCTAAATGAGGATGACTTAAAAAAAAATCCAGAATGTTATTGGTAGGAAATTGTACTGTTCACATCTGTTTTCATCCTACCATTATTTATTTATTTACTAAAAAACATATGCACAAACTCTTATGAACTGTATTTAAAACCTGCTTATATGAGGATACAAATTATAAATCTTTTCACTGATCAATAATTCACAAATCTGATACTTTCTGGTAATTACAGTTGTTTTGATGTATTGTTTTCTATCCGTAAAGGACATTATACCAAAGATCACCTGAGTGAACAGTAAAGCAGCAGCAGTAAGGAAAGTGAAATTTCAAAAAAGTGGCCCCAGTTAACTAAAACACTATCCTTGTGCTTAACACACAAAACCTAATGGATAACAAAGAGAGGGAAGCTCTATCACATGGCTTGTTCACGAACACCCAAGGAATGGAAATCATTCTCAATAAAGAGACCAGGATGAGCTTGCTGAACTGAAACAACAGAGATCATAAGATCTGTGGTAGAAACTGAATCTTTGTGTGAAGAGGCTGTCCGACTGTGGCCAAAATAGTTCAAACACTTTCTTCACAAAGAGACTAACTCCCATTCACATCAAGCAAGTGCTCTTGGAAATACCACCACCCCAGGAACAGAACTACAGTAACAGACAGGGGTTTGCAACCTCACCCAAACAAATGAATAAATGTCTGCCTTCTTGCTGATAATTCCTGAGCAGAAAACAGGGCTAGATTTGTATGGATACTATTTAGCCTGAATCACTCACCCAGCTCTTCACTTGAAATAAACCTTCTCTTTATGTAATGGAAATGCTCCCTAATTACTTATGATTGACCAATTATTTATGTGTTAAGTTAATACTATATATAGTCAATCTGCTTGCATTTTCTGTCAGACAAGGATTTTCATTTCACGTACTGTACTCTCCATTTCCCTTAAATGATGCCAAGTAAATTAACATCAAGGTTTCTGCCTGCTAGTTTGCTCAAACAGACAAGTCTTCTTACATATCTTTTAAACCAGTTCTGACATTTTAATGGGATATAATTATTATAATAAGAAATCCATTATAGAGATGAGATTGAGGTCATATTAGGAAAACATTTCCCCCCCTTTGTTATTGCATGCACTGAAGTTTGTTTATGTTTTAAAGAAGACTACAATTTATAAAAAACAAAATAAATACAATATTTTCTTACAAGTAAAACTAAATCCAGTGTGGAAGGATTTTTGTTTATATAGATTTAAGACAAAATGTCTTACATGTATATTTGCAGTTGCTTTGTGAAACCCTTAATGCAATTCTGCAGGTATACAACCCTTAGAGAAAAAAATGGAGCTGCTCTGAATTCCCCCTTTAATCTACACTGTATTCTTTTCTGTACATCTGTCAAGCCACATAGCAGTCCTTATGTAATACAGCCCTATAGAAAGCATTTTTTATTTCCAGCTGGCATACTTCTAAATTCAAACACACAGACTTAATTTAGTTATTTTTTCTCTATATGTGGACTGTTTATTTACGTTACAAACTTGCACAGAAAATGTAACTGCACGAAACCATTAGTATTCTGTTGGGAAGATTTGTGTTTTGTGTTGGAGGCAGTTCACATTAAACTCAAGGTCTTAATACTCCTTTGAGGCTTCTAAAGCCCCATGGCAACTCTTGAAAAGACTTTTATTTCTTCAGCATATGTAAATTGGATAGGGCGAAGTCAATGTGATTTAAAGCTAACATCTCTTCAAGAACTCAGATGAGACAAAGGTTTTATTAAATGAAATGGTAGAGGAAATTGAAGCTCCAACATTTCAGTGTAATGTGATCATGAAGATGGAAAATAATATTTAGTGAAATTAAAAGTGGGGGCTTGAAATTTACATCACTCTTAATCTACATCTGTTCTTTCCATTTAATTTATCTGACATACCCCACTTCTTCCAGGGGAATTACAGAACAAGATCTATTGGATATAGGGATATTAGCAAGACTGCATTGAGGTCAAACACTGATTTATGCTACAACCTTTTTGCTATATTAATTAGGCAGTGATAATAGCAAATTAAAAAAAAATAGTTTGCATCTCCCACAGATCCTTGCCTATGCTTGTAATTAAATACAGTATTTTTATTCATGTGCCTTACACTGTTACTTTACATTGCTTGGAAGGGAAAATGTATATTTGTCACAAAGCTTTAGTCTGAAAAATAGACCTAGTAACAAATTATTTGTTTGAAAATGGAACACATTTAAATATCTAAAGAGTGAGAGGCAGTTGTATGAGGCTAGACTCTTTTCAGGGGTGTGCAGTGATTGGACAAGAAACAATGGCCAAAAACTTGAACACAAATATATAGAACTGTGTGAAGGAGCATCGGAACAGGCTGCCCAGAGAGGTTGTGGAGTCTCCTATGGAGATATTCAAGACCCATCTAGACATATACCTACTGGAGGGAATCTGCTTTAGCAGGGGGTTTGGACTCAATGATCTCTAGAAGTCCCTTCCAACCCCTGAAATTCTGTGATTCTGTGAATTAATGAGATATCTAAATTAACTAGTGATATACTAAGGGCTTCACAAGGTTTGTCAAAAGCTGACATGTGACTTGTACCAGGTTATTCATGTCACAGAGTTCTTTCATCCTGCACATATTCATATTTAACTGCTCGTTGTTAAAAATAATGCATTTCCTGATTAAGCACAATAAGTACTGTTTCAGAATCTGATGGAGGAAAAGAAGAGGGAATAAAATCAAACTGGTTTACAGTGATTTCATCTTTCAGTCAATAAATGATTACAATGGCAGAAGGGAACATGCAAAGTATGAACACTACATATGTCAGAAAAAGTATTTGCTTTCTTCTGGGCTTTTGTGCTCTAAGAGGTAACAGCAGGCATTGAGCACTAGATAGAAAAGCGTCAACAACTCTGGGGTGTACCTGTCCAAAAGTTTCCTACCATTTTTCACATGTATATTCTAGCAGTAGATATAGAAAATTTTAAACATATGGGAGAAAACTAGGTCTAAAAGTTCATTCTTTCTATTCCTCACAGAGATGCTCACACCTCCAGAAAGATATCAACTCTACCACAGCACAAATTCTAGCAATACAAAACTGCAATTCCATGGCAATTTTCAAGGTACCCTTTTAAAACCATATCTTTCAAAACTTGAATTATAAGACAGATATACATTTACACTTACATGAGTTTACATGTTAGTAATATGGAGTGGCTTTACCTGGAAGACAGCATTCCTGAACTAAGTGCAGAACACCAACAAAATATAAAATGGGACCGGCTGAAAACATTGTGCACTAAGGAGACTTACTTCATGCACAAAGTGTTTGGGTTTTTTTTTGATTCTATGAAATGGCTACTAGGATTACTTTGGTACTCCTGTAACCTTCTGCGATGAACAAAGATGTCAGTTCTTTCTATCTACCAATAATGTTTCTTTGCGTGATATCAATAGAGTGAAAAGAAATTATAAATAATCTTTTTCAGTCAGCTAATAATGGCCACAACATGTACAGACTTGTATTTTCTACGACAGTTAATGAGAAATCTCAGCAGCAATTTATTGTATTAGTTTAATTTATCTTTCCAGAAAAGCAACAACTTGTCCTCTCTGTTGGGAATGAGGAAAATCACTTCTGAGATTTTTTTTCCTTCACTTCTATTGTTCCTTCTTATTTTCTATGTGGATTTGAATTTTCAAAAACAAAACAAGACAGTTGTATACAAATTTACTGAAAATTCTTTTGGACAACATATAAAAGAAGCAGTCTGTGATTCAAGAATGACCTTTCTACATTGCCTGTTTATGTTGTATTTAAAGTTATATATTTAGGTGTGAAAAGGTAAACATTTATTTTGCAGTAAAGAGGGATTATATGGCTTGGATGGCTGAAGTCTCAAAATAATAAGTCCAAACAATACTGTTTCCTATGAGATAATCATATGATATATGTTCTCATTGAATATATATCACTGTTTTGTAAAACAAGTATAGGCTAAGTGAAGATCCAGAGTCTTTACACAGTTAAGGAGAAATGGAAAAAGTCTGATGACATCTGTTCGTAAAAAAAAAAAAAAAGAAAAGAAAAGAGCCTTACAAATTTATACTGTTTCATGATTAATACAAGTTCTCTTTTTAGTCTATGATGTCTTTTTGAGTATTTTTACAGATTGCTGATCAGCCTCTATTTCAAATGCAAGCAGATTTATGTTAATTAAGCACTGTTTTAATTACAGGACATGAAGCCTGTCCTTTAGCACATAAATTGGACTTAAAAAATAAAGAAAATAATCTGAACAATGGTCTGTTCCCTTCAAAGTTGCAACTTTTTATATTGAAATCCTCTTATTCCATTCATCTGGAGTTGATTTTGTTTCCAGTAAATCAGTTCAGTGTATGCTGGCTGCAAGCACTTTGCCTGACATCTAGACTATTTCCCCTTAAAATTTAATACATGTTGTTTGAAGACAAGTATCTATACAGTATGAAGAGTACGAACAGCACAGAGAAATCACAGCACATATATTTCAAGACAGTGAAAGAGATTATTTCCTTATCGTGACAGCAAAATGGCTTTATGTGTTGTACATTCATTATCATTCAGGAAGTTCAGAATGTCATTTTTCCCATCTCCAAAGCATACATATTTTACACTGATTTCTGCATCCCATGTCACGGCATGCCTAATTTCAAGAGAGTGAAAAAGAAAAGACATGCTATGCATGTGAGATGCTAAGAGTTTCTGTGGACTGCCATATGTTGAACACTATGCATGTATGACTGAAAATAACATTATGGCTCAGCTACAGAGGTGAGGTGTGCTTTGTACAAATCAAGTTTCATTCTTCAAAGTGTACTGTCCGTGGAGGATGACTCTTCCACCACTGTTTGTATTGATCAGTTAACCATCTCATTCCCTGTCTACTTGTTTCCCAGATGCAAAATCCATGAGTACGTGATATAACATGTAATGTTAGGTTATTTCAGCCATGGAGTACAATAATTTTGTTCTACTATGGAAATGAAAAAAACCAGATGTGCAAATATTTCAAGAATATTTCTCAAAGCCTTTTTGAGATACCTCACATAACCAAGATGGTATTTTCTGTTCTGATTCTGGATTCGAACTTTCCTCCAATTACCCGAATCTGTGATCAGCAATCTGATATTATATATCTAACATTATTTAGGGAAGAATGAACAGAAGATGAATGATTACAATGAAATTCTCACCATAAAATCAATAGCCTAGAGCCTTATGCAAGGCCATGGTTGAAGTAATTGTGGTAGATTTATGCCTTCATACACATGAAATAATAGTTTTCTGACTTTGAGAGAAATTATGGAAGTTCATTAAAGCTGCCATCATGGACAAATTTTGCAATGAAGATTTCACGTTTGATGAATGATGCTGTGTGCTGAAGTGCACTGACTGATTTAGAGTTCAAGCCTTTCGTAGTACGTTACAAGATGATAAAATATTTAGTGCCACTCTATTTTGGTCTCTATATATTTGACAATATGTTTCATGGCTCATTTGCCACCAAAGTAATGAGATTTTAGTCAACATTCAAAAACTGACTTTACATTTTTCATGGCAAAAGCCCGAATGGGCGATTTTATTTTATTTTTTTTTCACACTTGTGCACTGCTAGTTCAATGAAGCCCTGAAGTATATGTAGACCTTGAGGCATTCAAAGTGTAAAACATAGACTCCACAATTGAACCCAAAGCAGATAAGGAGCAAAAACACTGATTAGTGACTGCAGTTGCCCACTGATTCCTAGAAAGTAGTCCCCTAAATACATTTGTTTTGCGGGGCACCCTGATAGAACACTGATCTCTACAGAGAGTAAATATCTTCTCACATAAACATGTAAAGAAATGTAGAGCATAGATCATACGTGTTTATTGTATAAAATTTCTATTAGTCAGACTTTAAACAGCTCTGGTTTAGTTTTCTCTAAAACACCTGAGATTACAATGGGTTTTTGATGGTACAAATGGTAAAACAAACAACAAACCATTATATTAAACACAGATCATTATTTCTCTCCATTTTTCATAGAAGAAATTATAGCTCAAACTAATGATTTACTGTGCATAGATACACTGTTTTTACCCAGAAATTCTGTCAAAAGACAAGAGTCTTTTTATTTTCCAAAATGCACAATAAAAGGACATTTCTTACTCTTTTACATTACTCGATGTTTTTTTACCATTTAGAGAAATAGTCCTACTGTGGAATTCTGAATATAAAGATATAAGAAAGCAAATGCAGAGAGAAAAAAAAATCATACTTAGAAGCGCTGAAATGGTATTTGATATGTAAGACATGGTTTGCAGTGGCTTAAAAGGAATTTTCCAACTCTGAAATCAGCAGTAGTGTAAATTACGAGTTTTAAATTGGGTATTAAGTGAAATAGTAACTGGAGTACAAATTTCAAAGAACAGGGTAAAAAACACATCTGGAATACCATTGTAGAGTAGCTAGACTTACTATTACTTGGCATTCTAAAGCAAAGCTATGCTTTAACCACTTCTCTTATATATAACCAGAAAAGAACTAGAGATGCAAAAGAGATATTGATGTTTTTAAAAGAAACTGTTATGCTAAAGCAATAGCTGATTGTATGATTTGCCACTTGCATGTTATGGACTATAATGTGATACTGTAAAAAAGAAACTGCCGGCTTTCTAAAGGAAGGCACAAACACTGTGGAATGCTGCCTGTGACACCTTAGCAAATAGCTAGCAGTTGCTGTAGTTATTAATAACAGCTAAATTATGGCACTGCATATACATTAACAGTCATCATTTGTAAAGGATGTATTTAAATTGACGGAAAGCTCTAATGGGATCTCTGATCTCTATGTTCCCCTAAATCACTAGATATTTGATAATATTAGACTACATTACTATATTTAGTGTATTGTAAAGTACAATAAAATCTCAATTATTATTACTAATAGACTTTGAAATAATGTAAAGCATGATATCTAAGCACAATATTTAATTGGGAAACACAAATGAAACCATATGAAAATGTTCTAAGATGGTCTGTGTCAGAGCTGGCAAAGAATTAAATTGTGCTCCTCATTTGCAAGGGCTTTTGAAAGGTGATATCTCTGCAAGTTTGCCATTTGCAATTCCATAATGGTATTAAAAATCCTTCTATTAGGAGACATCTGAGATATTACATTCCAGAATTAGTCTGATGTCACATCAAGATAGCATTGATTTTGCAAGAGTATTTACCTGTTACATAGGTGGTCAGAAAAAAGGTGTTGCCACTTTCTCATGATAATTCAGAAAGAAAAGGTGCTTGTGTGAAGTCCAAAAAAAAACAAGGGAGAATACTAAAATCGGCAACTAAATTAGCACTAATTTATAGAGGCCTGAGCTATGTATGAATGTTACAGAACTGTATTCATAGTGTGAATTACTCTACATATTCTCTCCTACCAGTCATATCCCCCCCTAACCTCACTTTCTTAATGTCAGAAGTGCATATGAGATGTAGATAGGAATTAGAATCTAAGAGTGACTGATAATATGGAATAAGATTATGGAGCTGTCTAGCCTCTCCCAGACGTTTTTGGCATAATTCATGTCCATCTGTTCCCTTTCATGCTTCAGTCCAGAGGGAAGCAGATGGGACCTACTCTGCAGACTTCTTCTGAAACTCATATTCATTATAACCTAATTTTTAAAATGACAGTCTTCCTGTCACCAATACCACTCGACCAATTTTTTCTCCCTCTACAGAAGGAAAATAACCTTTACAATAATTGTCTTTGCTGATAAAGGTCATAATGTTAAAGAGATACTAACAAGTGAACCATCTCCTCCTCCCTAGAAGTAATCTTGTTTTCATTCCAAGCCTTGGACTGGATCTGGGCATGTGTCCCCAACATGTGGTGTGGCTGATGTTTATCTGATATTTTTCAGCAAAGGCAGAGGAGTTAATGTTTTCTCTACTGCACTGGAAACTGCCCCTGCTTGTTTCAATAGTTGCCAGATTGCTAGTTCTTTTTCTTTCCATCATTCTGCTCTGAGGCAGGCACTGTCTCAGACACATTCCCATTTCACAATGACTTATTTTAATAAGTCTTTCATAAGATTTGCTTTTCCAACATTATTAAAGATGTAAAAGACACATAAAAATCACTGGATGGAGAAATAGTTATGCTTTCTGCTGCCACTCTTACAGTGGTTTTGAGTGTAGGCCTATTCTTTAAATTCATTTCATTCTATTTAATGAAAAATTTCTTCATGCACTTGGTACTTTATTTGCCTCCACCCTGGTCTCTGAATAGAACACAGAGTGATGCTCTCCTGATATATTAATTAAACATTTTATTTTTCAGATGGAATCTTCTTTTGTTGAGATAGAAAGAAGTTTGTGTCATCAATCTTATACTGCAGTAGTTTGAATCAAGGAAATAATTCAATACTACAAATACTGCAAACAGAATAATAATATACACAAATCTGACAAATGCCAATATTTAATGTAATTTAAGTATCTATTGTCTTTGCTATTTTTTAGCATTTCCTTACAAGTTTTGGGAACATGGTGATTCAACAATTTCCCATTTAAATGGATTTGAAGGTTGTACACCGGATCAATTCTAGTTCTATCCTTCTCCTGCAGCACACACACCTTGACAAGCACATACCACTTCTCATTGACTGCTCCTGTCTAGGTCAACATTAAATAGGTGAATGTAAATAATGATTGCAGAGATACAAGTCTGGCAAGGTTTGACCCTTCTCCTGTTACCCTGAGGGTGGAGCTGGCAATGTGCTGTTGTAAATGAATAGAATTTTACTTCTGTGTTCATCTCTGCATCTGACAGAAGTGTGGAATGTAAGAACTCTATGTAAACAGATCAAAATAATAAATTCCAAGAAATGAAAAAAGACAAACAGAGGTGCTGCTCATTAGCAAAACTTCTATGACTTCTCTACATACCACGTCTCACATACCTCAATCTGACCTACAGCAATGAGGCTTTTTTAACACTGCTTCATCTTAACCAACAGTTTTGCTGATTAAATCCTTTCTGTTGTTCTGATACTTTTTTCTTAGCTAGATATTTTGAAGAGGGAAAAAAAACAAAATATTCCAGTGCACACCGAAACAATCAGAATCCCATTCTTCCTCTCTCTGTAATGGTCTTTCTTCCTGCATTTCTTTTTCATATGAATTTGACCTGAGGTTCAGAACATGTCTTTATACCTTCTGGTAACCTCGAAGAATATCTGGGAGTATGCAGAATCTTAAATATTTTTCATTCCCTCCAGTAAACTGAAAAACATTACAGGCTGTTCCATATACATGAGTTACTGCTGTCTAGTGCTGATGAATCAGGCACACTACATACCCATTCTTGCCAAAAGGCAAGAGTGGTTATCATTTCCTTTTTGCTCTGCTTAAGTAAATTTTTTATTACAAGTTCAATTGAATTTTAAAACACTGAAATATATTAGTTGCTTTAACTTTAGATTTCACTTTAATTGTTGAGGTTTTTTCTTTTTTTTTTTTTCTCTCTAAATGCATAAGACATTTAAAATATAAGAATCTTGACAAAGTGTTTAAAAGTAAAACAGTGATAGAGCACTTGGTTTGTTGCTAGAGCGGAAGGATCCTAATTTAGCACATACGATGACATACCACATGCAATTAGAGCATAACTTATACGTGTACATATACATTTGTATATAGCATATAATGCTTCTCAAATAAACAAGAATGTATTCAGAAGTGATGTGGAATTCTGCGGCCCAACTGTGCTATCATTTCTCTCATCTTTTCTCTTTCACTTCAGGGTTACAAATCTTTGTTTCTTTTTGAAGAAGTTACATTAATATTTAATTGGAAAACTTTATAAAATGTTAGAAAAACATTACACCAAACACAGAGTAATGCCCAAGAGAGTAAACAGCAGAATTTGTGTTATGCAGTTTAGTTGTGCATTTGCATTTCATTCTAATAATACCGACCTACTAAAAAAACAGAAAAACAAAAAAACATGCTTTCATTCTTACAAACAACAACAAAAAAACAACAGCCTATCACTTACTCCAACAGAAAAATGACAAATACAAAATAAGCCTGTTGCTCATCTCTCATGGAATTTTCAGGACTATTGTCATTTTCATTGCCATCCTATTTTGTTAATTTACATGAAAATTTTATAATTGAATGGCTAATTGCTATGCAGTGCTTTCTGAGGATTCTGAAATCTCAATCTGTAAGGCACAAAAGCAATACAATTCTACATAACTATTGTTGTCTTTAAGTATTAACGGTGTACTCTATAACATTAGACTTTTGAAATATAGCTGACAGGCTTTCTGTAGGGCTCATAGTCGTGCCAGATCTTTTTCAGATAAGAACTCCCTGAAATATCTTTTCCTTAGTTTAGTCCACACCACTTTCAGGAGTACCAATTCACTTCTTAAATTGGTGCATTTTTTTTCGGAATGGTAGCTATGAGGGTTGCAGATTAGAATCATTTTGCATGAACTGTTCAATAACCCAAACAGTTTTTGAACTTGTAGCATATTCTCTACTTATTTTAGAAACTAAATTTACACTCATGTCAGTCTCTGCAGAACCAGAAGTGGTAGGAGTTGTGCAAAACTTCTGAGTGCCAAGTTAATCAAGGCCAGGTCTGAAGAGTCCAGCTTGCTGCTTAAAAGGGCTGGAAGCAAGCCCTGTTGTTGCAGAGAGCTCTCTCCCCTTCAATGTTAAACTCTACCCAAGGTATTAAATCATGGAACTCTTCAGAACTCTGAATCAGAGAAGAAGGCAGAAAGGCTAAGGCTGACTACTCAACGCAATTGAACTTTACATATGAGACAAAGCAGACAAAATTCTCAAGTTGAGATACATTTCACTATGCACAACTCTTCCATTTGATTTAATATCACTTATTTTATGATGCCAGATGTATTATAACTCTGATATTCAAAGGCATTCTGTTACTGAAGGTCAAGCCATTGATGAATATGAAGTTATAAAAAATCGAAAGACTTTGACAAGAAGTATCACTGAGAAGAACAAATAATTCAAAAGATTCACCTTGAGATGAATAAATTTAAGGGCTATTCTAATTCAACATCAACGTATTTAATCCATTATACGAATATGTTACACTTAAGATATTCTGGCTATTGGAATGACAAGTCTCCATTTCTGGTTCTTTACTGTGGAGAAATATAAGATGCCCCTATCATCTACCCTCTATCTATCTTCAACTACTGCATTTGATATCAGTTTCTTACCAGTTCTAATGCCTCTTGTTAACCTTGTTTATGTTAGCTACTTACTGAAGATTCAGATTCTGAAAAAGTGTATGATGAACTAATTAAATCCCATGGAATCTAGTGTTCTGAGGTCCTATCATTCTAGCAATTAGCCATTTTTTTCCACACACAAGTTACATGACATTAACATAAACTATCTGGGCATTAAATTAAGTTACTGATAAATCTTTTTTTAAGACTTCTGATTTAGTGTATTTTTTAACAACGATCCGTTAAATTTCAAAATAATTATTCTGATAACCTTATTACTTTTCCAACCAGTTGATTTTAATGCCCGGATTAGTGATTTCATAATACAACTGTATTCAAAAATCAAAAAATCTGTAAATGGAGTGTACAGCTGAATGAGAACTTAGAGCTACATGTCAAAATGGTGACTTTGTGTAACAACAGGCTTAGCTGTTAAGTTTTAAAACTGAGCAAATACTTTCTCAGCTGAGACTGCTTTCTCTTGATTTAACAGTGACTCAGATGTGACTCCAGAATGCATATCTGTCTCCATGAAGTCTGAGATTTTTCAAATACAGAACTTACACTGGTGTCTCCAGTGAGCTACTGCTCCATATCTTTCTAAGTCTCTCATGAGTACTTGTTCCAGTTTTGAAAGTCCAATCTGTATCTTTCCTTCTAAAAGAACTCAGTATTTGGGACAAGTACAGAATATGTAATAGATACACTGCACAGATCCACTTTTGATTAGAAGGAGGATTTTTATCTTTTATCTTAATGTCTGTAATTCTCTGTAGTATAACAGAGTGTGAAGTTTCATTTTTTGGATGTACAAATTCCTCTCCCCGACCACAGAAGAGCTACAGAATGAATTCAGACCCTACAATTCCCGTTATCAACTAATTCTGCAACGCTTACCCAAACACTAAACTTCACAGTAAAATCTTTTTGTCATCTTTTTCCTTGAGGACATCTTCATTCTTAAACTGAAGAAAGCCTTTAGATTCACTGAACAAGAGGTGGTAACAATAAGTATACTTCACTATGAACTGAAGTCAGATATCTAAATTCCTCACAAAAATCATGCATTCCTTTTATCTGGAATATCAGAACTAAAGAATTAAAAGTACAATCACTGTTTTTGAAGACTGTGGCTCAAATCTCTCTAGGATTTTTAATTTCCCACTCTAATACAGAAGTTAGTAAAATACATCCACCTTTGAATTAAAGGCACTGTGAAAGAAAAAATAGTTCCTTAAATGCAAAGTTTTATCAAAACCTTATTATTATATAAGGATACAATTTCTTCCCGCCCTTTCTTTTGGTTTCTCTTTTCAATAGTTGCTCTTCCTATTTTGTCATTCATCTTCTACTCTTTTCTCTCTTTTTTGCTATCATCAAAAATTATCTGAATGTATCTTGCATAATAGCAGGAAAAGGCTTTCTTCATTTAAAAAGCAACAACTAACATATCTTCAGAAAGCAGAACAACATTGTGCTGCCCAATCAATTTTTGCTAACTGCTCTAAATTTTGTTTCTATATCATATAGTTTACACTCATGTCTGACTTTGGAGTTTCATTTTGGTGTATAAGCTTCATTTTAAAGTTCAAATAAATCAGATGGTGAACCTGTCCTCCCACCATTTCAAATCTATTTTTATGCTGTACTTCATACAATTCCACTGGTACAATAAAGAATTTTATTCCTGTTATTACTATGATTCTATGCTATGACCCATTACAGTTAGAATTCTCCAATTTGGAAGCATTTTCAAATATCTGTTCCAGTACATCCAGCAGATCAAAGATCTTAGACCACAGTCGCAGTGTGCTTTGAGAATTCTGCAGCTTTGTGATGAAAGAATGGGGTTCCAGATCTGCTACAAGCATGTCTCTATCTCATGTTGTAGCACTGCTTATAAATAGAACGGCTCTTCAGTTAGGTCTACCTAAGATACAGCATATACTCTAATCTGAAATATCTTTAAAGTACCACCATATATATTTTATTTCTCTGTCATTTTATTAGCCTAATTTGAATTTGGAAAAGCTTGGTGTCTAATGCTGTTTTTTTTTTGTTTTGTTTTGTTTCTTCTCATCATATTTTGTAGTGCTTTGCAATAGGAATTTGCATTGAAGAAGTCTGTTCAGGCATTTCCATTCAGAAGGCATTTTTGCCCTGAAAAGGTATGATCTATTGTAAAAGTCTGCTCCAACTGTCTTCAGATAGGTTACATATCATAATTACTGTCCTTGAATATTTACACAGATGAATAATCCATTGTAGTAAAAATTTATAAAACCCCATCACTGACAGTTGAAACACATAGATATAAGGAGGGTTTTACATTTCCTTTTCATATCCTTATATGATAATTATTTTGGTCTACTTTTCCTAATGAAAGGGTTATCATACACTCAATGATATTCTGATACATTTTTTTTCTGCAAATGAAATGATAAAAACACAGTTATGTGTTTAACACTGACCTGCCAACTCCCTCACCTTCATCATTACTACATGCTATAAGCAATGCCAGTAGATATTAAGTGACAAATGAAGTTGAAGTTTACTGAAATCAACAGAAATTGTGTATATGACCCTGAACGTGGAGGAATTTATATAAGGGTTTATTAAGAAAAAGTTCTAGACTTACAGGGATTCATAAAACTTTTCCTAAAAGTAATCATTACCCAACTATATAAGGATTGAAAAATATCTACTTTCAGGCTTATATTTTCTTGACTCTTACTCCAAATCCTTGATTTTCTGAGCAGAATATTTCTCACTGAAATTTAAAAAATAAGATAAAATTCCCCACAGACAGCAATAAAATGCTTTGTCTTACACAAAACACAGACATGCCAGAGACAGGTACTATTCAGGCTTTTCTTCATCTAGATGAAATCCAGTAGCTAAGCTTCAAATTTCTTTCCCAGATATTTTTTCTTTAATTAGTCTAAATGTTGTATGTATTTTTAATAGAACATAAACATGTCATTCTGTGATAGCACTATTTTATTGTTGAAAAAGAGTAGAGTGATGCTAAGCAGTAGATTTTGTTCTGTTTCTCTTTCTCATATCTCAGTTGTGCCAAAACATTTCATGGGTAATCTAATTAACTTGCATATTGTACTGTTTTTAATGCCTAATAACAGATGCTAAAAAGGACACATCTAAAGGTTCTCTTGACTTCATGCCTTTAATATGGGGTTTAACAGTGTGTTCAGGATTCAGCTTGTGCAAGTTCATTTTATGCTTTCATCCAAGTTTCATTTTGTTTAATTGTTCATTTATTTCCCTTGCCATTTTTTCTGTATTTTTCAAACAAGCTGTCTCATTAAGATAGCTTTTGGCCACCAACTTGCTGAAACCCCTGCTGAGAATGAGATGTTTCTCAAATAGTATGTAATTTTATACACTGTAACTGGAAGATTACCATAATTCATCTTTTCTATATGGGCACAATCTATACTGAGCAATGTAGTTAAGTGTTTTCTATATTCTTAATGAGCTGGAAGAATATTCCACCTTAGCATCCAGAAGTAATTAGTAGATTCAGAATGATATGTATTATGAGATGAGCTCACCTTCATCTCCTACAATGAAATATGACTTTTCAAGCCAAACTTTTGGATGAGGGTTATGGAGATATAAAAAGAAATCACTCCTAATCAGTGTAAACTGACAAAATGAAATTCTATAGCATTTACAGAATTTTGTTTTAGAGACGATGAACTTAGTTTTCATTTGTTTGTTTGTTTGTTTTGTTTTAATGAGAATATGCTCCTGAGAATATATGGTGGCCATTAGCTGAAATTAAGGAAAATCTCAATATTTTCATGAATTTTCACAAACTCACTAGCATCGCTGAAAGAGACAAACAGTTGACGGGGACCTGCCTGACAAGCACGATTCTAACACTTTGCTATTCTACTTGTCAAAAATTGACATGCATGCTCAGAAGTGTTTCAAAGAATCAGCATTTTGAGATGAAAAAGCCTGTTCTTTTGGAAAATCTCCAACTGGTACTTCTTATAACTGGCTTAAGAGTGGAACATGATTTCCCTGAACAGCTGTCAGAAGATAATTTTTACTATAATGGTTCAATAAGCAATTGTCTTTTCTTCAGGAGACCAGCAGACGAAGAATAGATTGGAGTTCATGTTTTGTATGAGAAACAATACTGTACACATTTGATAGAAAATTTTTAAATGATAATTGAATGTTACGCTAAACTAACATATTATATTGAAATTTCAGATTCATTACAATGAACTCATTTTAATGAATTCCTCTCTGAAACCACAGTTTTCTCTGAAGCCAAGCCTATACAGCTTTGTTACAGTCACCTGGATATTTCAGATCACGTTCACAATAAGAGCAAATTTACTTCAGTGCACAATGCGTAATACTGTACTGAAATGATTTATTATAAAGTTTACTTTCTTATCTTGGATTTCAGGCTAATACAACAAAAAACAGAGAAATTTGGGAAAGCTCTGGAGAAACAGAACCTTTGTGAACACCTGGAATGAGAATTAATACTGCGTTATTTCTATGAATAAGTACTCACAGTCTGAAGGCAGTTTAGTTTTACAAGCACAAAACAATTCTAATCAAATATCTGACTGAAGGTAACATATTACAGCCAGGACACAACTTAACATCGTATCAAGTAACTATCTGTCAGGATTGCAAGTCATGGGAGTTAAGATTCAATATCTATGAATGCCTTTTACTGTCAAATTCTTTATCAGCATTCTCAAAAGACTAATAAGCCTCTTCATCATTTTGATGGTACCTATGAACTGTCTAGTAACTATTAATATAATTTCCCAAACATTTACAACATGAAGATACAAACTAAAAATAAGAATAAAAAAATTTACACTTGGGAAACCAAATATTACTGCAACACAGCATAGCTTTTACTATTTCTAGGCTTATTAGGAATGCTACTGTAACACACAGAAGGGCTTTAGTTCTGTGTCTTTTTGAAGAAAGGTTATCTCCATCATTATAGTTGCCTAAGTGATATTTAAAAGACTCTGAATCTCCTGGGATTTGAAAAGTCTCACTATTATGCATAGTTGGGTATACAGTGCAGAAAAATTTGACTAACTATGGTTCCAGCATTAATCCACATCACAAGGCAAAACTGATGCTAAGAAGTGCAAGCTCTTGCCAGCTGGGTCTAGCACTGCTTAGAAGGCATTTCTGTACTGTGCTCTAAAGTACTTTGCATCCTAGAAGAGTTTAGCAGTTCAAGTGGTATCACTTATCCAGATCACATTATCTGAATGTATTCTATAGGCATCATACCCTTTTACAACCCAGGAAGTTGGTAAGTACATGGTGGAAAAATGCTAACTCCTCTGCACTGATAATATACATACCAGTCCAATCCAGTATCAGCCCCTGAAATTTATCTGAAAGAAACAAATAACAGTCTGCACAAGAAAGTAGTAATATACTAGGAGGAGCAAGCAAATGAGGAGAGAAAATGAAGATGAAAATAGAAAGGAAATATTAGTGCTGCTAGCCTAGAGATAATATGGAGGTTGTTCTTAGATCATAGGGCTTCAATCTGTCAGTATTAATCATTTACTCAGATCCATATGTTATACCAAACAAAAATTGTGTTGCATTATAGAAAACTCATTCCATTTTGAGGGTCTGAATACTGTTCAAGATGCTCAAACTTTGCTTTTCTGGTTTATGAGATCACCAAATCCTTCACTGGCATTACAAACTCATAGCTCACAGCTGTCTGCTATTTATTCTTTGTATAATCCGCCTATTTTCAGGATGTTATAAAGGGTGTAGGAAAGGCTCCCTATGGGATGAAACACTGTTAAAAAAACCCTCAAGCCTTGAGTGATTTATTTCACAAAATCATTGTAGAAAATAAGAAAACCACTGGTACTGTTCTTTGTCTTGTTTACACTATAACGGAGCCAAATCATGAATAGATAATGTGAGTTTGCAAAACATTTAGACTCCTGGAAACTGAACAAAAGTGAACACGCACACATGTGTATGATAAAAAACATCCTTCAAGAAATTAATGGTATAAATTTATGAGTAAAAAATACATCCTTAATGCAATCACCTCCTTACAACCTTTAAGAAATCCCAACATAAATGATAATCCTGAAAGAATCTTGATCATTATTTCTAATGAGAATTTGCCTAGTCTGTATTAATAAATATGTAACTAATTACTTTTATATTTAAAAATGTCCTTTGCGATTCAAAAAATGCTCTAACTAGTATGTCCTATAACTTCTAGGCTTTAGGAATTTCTTCATAGAATATAATGGAGTTAATAAATTCAGAATCATTAAGCAGCACGAATCATTATGAATCAGAGTCAACTTAGAAGTACAATGAGCTTGACACTAGACCTACTACATGTCCACAATTTCCCCTTTGAGTAGGCCCATACCTTAGCACTGAACTAAAAATGGGGGGTACATGTGAGGAATAACCACAACTTACTTATAAATGTCATTAAAGAAAAGGGCTTCTAGAAATAAGAGGAGGTTAGAACCATCCAAACTAATCTGTAAATCAACTCTATTGCTTTGTAGTTGAATCCGAACCAAGAAACTAGCTCAACTGTTAAGAATATTGAGAAGAAAATGAGGAGAGCAAAACATTTTGTCTTCAAAGGCAAGAGCTAAAAGTCTGCAAATTATAAATCTAGATGGACAGATATAATCTGATTCTGCATGAATAGACCTGGTTTATTTCTGCAGCCTTTCCTTCTTTAATGGGAATTCTCTTTGTGTAAATAAGATTGCTTGCATTACACTGACTTTTCAAAGAAGCCTAAATAACACAAGGATAAAAACCTGCTGGGTAAGATTCACCTATAATGTTCCTTTCTACTGCAAGGACAGTCAGTAGTCTTTTAGTGTAAATAATAATAAAATCCTTAAGCTTTCAGTGATATAAAGAGTAGCTCATTTATGATTCTTTGAAAAGCAAAACCAGATTTCTTAAGAAGAAAGAACATAGCATAAATAATAACTTTTTTTTTTTTTAATCAGAGCTCTTTCATCCATCAAACACATGGAATCCTGCACCATGCAAGAATATTGAATAAGGGTCTTTACAGTTTATGTTTAGAATAATGCAGCCAACGTTCTATACAGAAATCCCATTAATATCAATTTTTTTAACAGTACTGTTTGCATGTGCATTTCATACTTAAGTAAATGTGCTCAATATATGTGGTTATTTTGGATCTTCTCTAAATAAATGTAAAGAATTATACACACTGAGTTGGAACTTGAGTCTTAAAGTTAGATTTATATGACATTTCTTTTCAAATTCATTTTAATGTATAGATTGATAGCATGGCTGACCTGGCAAGAAAGATTTCAGATAATGAAGTATAAAGATCCTTTAAAAGGTTCTTAATTCCTCAAGATCCATAAATCCTTAATTTTTTTTTAAATCAAAATAGCTCTGAAATCCATTTTTTTATACACCAGAATAACTACATCTATGACTCACACAAATCAACCTTTCAGATATCTTGTCATAAACTAAAGGTCAAGTCATAGAAAATCTTAACAGAATTTCTTAACAGATATAAATGGATAACATTGTGGATTTCATTAGTTTTATCTTTTAAAGCACTTAGAACTTATTATTCAAGATAATTTCTGATGACTGCTTTTGAAACTGCAGCCTCAAACTAGCTATACCATGTGGCTAATGCTATACATGGAAAAACTTTATGGTGCATACTAAAATGTTTATGGCACTGGTTTAATTTTATCAGTGGTTATCAATCAACACTGTAAGAAAAGGTCTTCGATTTTACACATTATCCTTTTATAATGCTGGCAACAACTTTCTATTCAGAAGTGCTCCAACCTTATTTAAAATGAACAAGAACGCAGAATAAGTCACAGGCAATCCAACTCTAATAATATGTTATAGACAAGCACTGAGAAAAATGAATCTCTTAACTAAGAAATTATAGACAATCATACAAAACTACGCAGACTCTAGAAATCTTTATCACGTAATCATGTAGCAATATTGTATATAATTAGCCTTAGTTTAGATGGCTGTTGCCACAGTTCAAATGAAAAAAGGCAAAGGGATGTTGCTAAGTCCATCTGCTATCACAGCTTTTGAAGTTTGCCAGGTTTTGCTTTCTATTTATGTTCAGGAGGTAAAAATCAAACCAAACAAAAACTCTTCAGTTGCCAGTTTAAATGAACTGAAATGAGTGATATATTATAAGTGGAGCTCGTGGGTGAACTAGTAAATAAGACCAAATTATTGCATATAAAAATTAATTAATGCATCAGGCTTGACACAAAGGTCATTTTAGAAACAATAAACCTGTCATAGCCGCCTTTATTCCCATCAGATTACTGTGACGATAGAATTTTATTACCTTTATTTTAGAAAGAATGTTTTAAATTACAGTGCCTTCAAGCATGTTAGTTCTTACTTCTTTAATTTCTCCCTAATTTTTTCACATATATATACAGATATTTCACAGTATCAAGCAAAATGTTGAGCCAAGAAAATATATGGAAAATACAGTTCAAGTAGACTTCATGTATTTTTGAAAGTCTTTCATGACCCCTTGTTTAGCAAATTTTCCCATTTAATGTGAAAAGACTCACTTACTTTAGTTTGAACATCTTGACTGTATTTTAGCATGGTTTCAAATCTGTAATTGAACAGTGCTGGAAGAAATGGATTGTGGACACTCTTTACTGGATGGATAAACAAATTAATTTTATAGAATGTTTTTGAAGGCATAGTTTCCTGCAACTCACAAATATTACCACCTACAGAGACCTGAGAGGGGTCCTTTGTGAGATGAAGTCAGAAAAAGTGTTCCAAGTGACCCTGATGGTAGAAATAGATTTATGCTTCTTGTAAATTGTAACTGAATACCTGACAAAGTTCCATGTTGTATATTCCCTGGAAGCACAGTGCAGTCAGAATTTATATTGTGCATCAGCTTTTACTATAAAAACTAAATAATATTGATTCATGCTAATGGTATGTTGAAACAAGCATGCAAACGTGGTGCATACAACATGTTTAGAGTCTGCAGTAATTCACTGAAAGCAGACCCTGCCCTTCCCTGCAGCTGAAGGGCGTGACAGCCACCAGGTACATCACCAAACACTCAGCACAGCCTGAATTCTGGTTGCAATCTTCCTCATGAGCAGAGCTCATGTCATCTCAATTATGTTTCATTTATTTTCACAGATCCCTTGCTACTTAGGCTACTGACTTGTTCTACTTTTTAAGGAGCCATCAGTACACTGAGTGCTGAAAATCAGAAGAATTCACCGCTCGTTACTTCATGCAAAATCCACATTCCTAATAGATGCAAAGAACACATTTATTCAAAGGGGATTTCATCAAAGCAATAGATCTACCCCATTTTACAAACTGACTACAAATGTCATCTTTACCTTTTGTATTTCATTTTACAAATTTGCTCAGAGAATGACAATTTAAAGACTATGTAAATCATGTCTAAGCATATTTTCTAACACAGAATAATGACTAATGAATTTCATGATCCACGTTGTAGTTGCAATATAAAAAGTGAAAGAAATGAAAACATTACTAATTTGATGGTTATTATTGTTGCCTCAGTAGGACTACTACTGCAGGGCATATTAATTCATTTTATGGTGAAAAGTATTGCAAGCAACATTTAAGAGAATGGATCTAAGTTTTAGAAAACTGCATTACTGAAACTGTTCCTTTTTCTCATACATCTGCAAACTGTAATTCAAGAGTTCAGAAACATCATTGCTTCTGGAATCAATTATTTAGAGGATAGCAGTCAGAAGAAATACATGGCAACAGAGAAGATTTCTTATCTCATGGGAGTCAGACACTAAAACTGGAATCCTCAGCACACATTTCTCTCCAAAATTTCTTTTTAAGTAATCACATAAGCAGTGCCATTGTTGTTGCCTCATTAACAATTTATTCTTTACTTCCCAGAATTAATTCTTTTTATCATTTGTCGAGATACTGCACAGTCAGAAGGATTAAAGGTTTTTCAATCAGCAGTAAGTTTAGAAAAGAATGCTCTACTCAAGGAAAAAAAATTGTATGCTTATTTTCAACATCACTGTCTTTCAAAAGTAGGTCTCATTCTTTAAGATACCATATACATCAGTTTGAAACTTTTCTTGCCTTCAACCAGAAGTAGTGCATAACTCCTTATCTGAGGAGATAGTCAGTGAGTGGTGTTGGAAACATTACTGCAGATCTTCTGCCTGATCTGCTCCCATACATTCTTCAAATTGAAGGAGTTTATGACATCTTTAAACACTTATTTTGTTTTTCCAGAAGTTGCAATGCAAATTAGTACAATGATCATATCCTTGGCTTTGTAGCCAAGAGTTTGAATAGATGGTGTAATCTTTTCTATTTTCCTATATGGGTTTTCAGAAGTAAAAAGTTTTTTCTTCATTAGTATGAATACAGAACATTTCTAACTGGGCATATATATGCAGGAAAGCTTCAAAGAGATAAGAAATCAATAATAGGGGTAATAAATTCCCAGAAGAAAGAATTATTTTTTGTCATTTGTTCTCTAGGAAAACAAGATCAGCTAAGATAATAGAATAAGATAGAGAGAAATAAGTCTGAATTTCTGGTTCTGTGTGCTTTTAACCAGTGAAGATATTGGAAGCATTACAAGTAAACCATTTGTGATATATTTATAACTATGCTGAATACATAATCGTTAGATATAGTTTCTGTTCAAAGGGGAAAAATATTCCTTTGGAAAAAAATAAATATAAAGATATAGGTCAATATTATGTACCAGGAGAAATGTGTGATTTTTAAATCAACAATTGTTGATTTCAGGTCTCAAAAAATTGTTTTGTGAATTAAGCTTCTTATTATAGAAATTCTACTGGTACTGTAAACAGATATATGTATTGCAAAATTTAATTTAAAAGCAAGTATACTGAATCTTGAACTACAAAGTAATAAAACTGTTTCAAACTATAGTACTTCTGTCTAACAAAGTGCCTGAAACATATTTCAGTTTCAGTAAATCCAGAACAGACAGAAAATTTTCATAAAATGATAAAATGTTGAGTAGAGATATTTTCTTTTTGGTAATAGAACGCTCTAAAGTCACAGTGGGATATCAGTGAAACCTGAGTGGCAAAATGTGACGTGTAATTTAAATATAGTGAAGCACTGACATTTTCTGTTCTATTTCATGAATTATATTTATAAACGGTAATAAATTATCAGATAGAAACTTAAAGCTATTTTGAAGGATTTTGAACCTTTTTTTTTTCTGCACTCAAATATGTCCATTAATGGGGATGGCTCATTGTGTCCCTGCAACATTCTAAATTTTTTCCCCACAAGTACAGAAGTACAAAAGAAAAGTAAGTTACTGAACTTCCTAATGTCAAGCAGACAGTTCTGTAGCTGTATGCAAAAATGTGGGCACACATTTGGAGTGTGAGTTGATTATATAAACAGAATGTTCTTTAAATGTTCGGCATTTCATTTCTTCTTCTGTCCTTTCACTTGTGTGAAATATTGGTGGTACTTAGTGTTCCATGAAAATATAAATACATAGCAAATGTTCTCTGAAAGAGAGGTCTTAAAATACATGCAAATGTAATTATGGCCCTTTCCAACTACCACAGTGCAATGTAAAGAGCTTTTAGTGGAGTCAAAAATCAGTTCTACTAGCCTGCCTGTCTTGCATAAATACATAGTTTCGTTACATATTAAACTTAGACCCATGCTGTGCTGCAGCCTCAGGTTCTCTGTAACATGGTCTTTTATTAAATTTGTATGTAATACAGATCCAGAATTATCACTTTTATTTCATTATATCCTTCATTTTCAGCTTGTCTAGCTATTGGCAAGATTTCTTTGTCTTCTTTTTCATTTCCAGATAAGACTATTCCTGAAAATAGAATCACAAATCTTTTAACAAGTTTTCATTCTCCAGTGCCTAAAGACTCTTTTTTTCTTCTTATACAGTCAGCTCTGTACCCTGATTTGCTAAGGACCTCTATACTCAAACTAAATGGCCAAATGAATATATAGAATAAAATCCCTGCTACTGCATTCATGTCTGTTGATATGCTTACACACCATGTCTTCATTGTTTCTTTCAATGTTGGCGACATTACTAAAACAGACATATTAAAACAAACTAGGACATGAAATATCAGTATAGCAGCTGAGTTGTCTTCAATTCTGCATCACATGTCCTAATCATTTCACATGTTTTTGGAATTTAACAATACAGTACATAACATATGTATAGAAGGTTTGAATGCAACGTGGGAAACTCAAACACTGAGCCACAAACCTGCTGAAGCAGATGTAACCGAGCAGAATTCATGGATTAAAGGAAATGTGACAATGCAGTCGTAATCGTATCTTTCTTGAAGAGCAGAAGACAGCTCCAGATGTGTAGTAAATATTCCGGAGCACAGCTCGTAAGCAACAGAAACTCCAAATTCACTAAATCTATAATAGAATATGCAAACAAGAGGGACTACTTCTCAAATCTGAGTAGTGACAGTAACTCACATCTCTTCCATGATACACTTAATCAGTAGCTCTTGAAATACCTCAAATAATACAGATACCAGAATCACAGTGTTTTTAATGGTGAACCTTAGAAAGCAGAGATTTTCGTAAGAATGCTGGGCAATCTGGGGCACCACTTGGAACGAAAGTAAGACCTTCCTCATCTTGTGGCACTGCTTCCTTTCCCACAAGTGAAGCTATTCTTTAAAAGCAGTATGCTACAGGAAGACAAAGTGTTTATTTATTAAAATAATACATCTATTATTCTTTATTTACACATGATGTATCCTATTGTAATATTTCAGTTAGAATTCTATAAAGAAAATTAAACACTAAGAAAGTACAAGTAACTGAGAAAACATACAGTAGCATTTTAGATGTAAGTGCCTAGGCAGTTCTATGAAAGTCAGGAGAACTATTAGGTCTGTTAATGTGAACACTTTCCTAAACTTTATAAATATCCTTCTTCAGATTATACATTTATGGTGAAATTAAATTATTGCTAATATGTATCAAATATTAAATATTTTAATAAGAAGATTTTGCCTCAAATTATATGTCACAAGCACATCTACATTCATACTCTTTCAAGTATACCAATGAATAATGCAAAACAATAACCAGCATAATTTGTAGGGGTGTCCTCATGCAAAGTTTGCTAAATGCTGAATGACCTGAGGCACTTCAAAACTTTCAGTGCCTTTATATGCTGATATTTCTGATAGACAGTATGTGCAAATCCCTTGCAAGGGCTCTGAGGTGGTGGTGCTTAGCTCAAGGGAAACCTCAGTTAATTTGAAGCACATTTGATTTCAGATCCCATTTTATAAGCCACATCAGAACTGAAGGTCTTAAGTTCTTGAACCCTCGGTTGAACACCTTCTCCATTGGAAACTTGTCTAGCATGGATAGTGGAAAAGTTTCATTAGAAATTAATTGTGATATGTTGCTAAATTTAAAACAGGGCATTGTAAAAATCTAGGAATATAGGTAAATCTCCCTACAGGTATGTCCCTGGGGTACACTTGAAAAACATAAGATAGGAAGGAAACTACTTGCAAGGCTTTCATGTTGCTGGGTATTAAATTAATATTAATTGCATGGGGAAAATAGCTTTAATTTTTCTTTCCTTGAGAAGCATATTGAAAGTATTTTAACAACATTATAAAAACTATATTTAGAATTTATGATTTCCAAATCATAAAAGATTTATCAAAATCATTTGAGTTATCTCAGGAATTAATACTATATTTTGTACGTGTCTCAAAATGTTTGGCTACAGAAGAATGTACACACACAGAGTATAGGGCAGTGAGACTTTCACATCAGAGGTTTTATGAAAATTGAAATTCTTTAGTTTATATAAAGTAGAATCATATGGCAATTTTAAACATGTATTAAGTTGGTTATACAACATATATTTTCAGTGTTAATTTTCTAATATTTTTTAATATATTTCAGTATTTATCTCAATTTATATCTCCCTCATCACACATAATATTGATATTCCCAGTCATACAAACATTATATGCTTAACCATTGCAGTTTCTCAGAAATGAATAGTACAAATAAACTTTAAAGAATATATTTTCATTTTATAAAGTAGCTTTTAAGCTTAAGGAAGTTCAAGTTTTGTAGCACATTGGAGAAGTATTACTTTATTTGAGAATATTAGAAAAAAAAATAAACATACTGATGGACATACACCTCAGTCTTAGGCTGCCTACAACATAGGGATGGAAGGAAAGGTTCCCTATAGACAGATTATTCATTATGAATTAATGAAGCATTTGGGGTTGCATACTCACATATCACTTGTTTTATTAGTCAAATTCAGTATGATGATCTTTATGTTGAATAAAATAGAGCCTTACTACTATTAACTACCCCACAATGTGCCTAAAGTTAGTTGGATTGTAAGCTTACAAACAATGCTTAGGTTGGTTAGGTGAACTGAGTTAAAAAGATTTCAGCTCCAAAAAACAAATGAGAAGGAAAAAGCTCAGAGATTTTCTTCTCATCTATCAGAGCTCCCAATCAAAATTGAAGTTGCAAGTAAAATGGATCTCAGCTGATATCAGCTGAGATGGTCATCATGACTGAAAACACCTTATTTCTATCTCTTCCTTCAGTAATGTGATATTGATGAACTTGGTAACAAGAGGCCCAGGCAAAGTGATAACATTAGAAGAACCCAGTTAGTAATACACGACTTTGGAATCAGACCTACTAACTAATCAATCAACTTAATCAATGCAGCCAACAAGCACTGCAGCCAGCTGAGTTGGTTCTCTAATTCCCTGATCTTTTTAGTAGGCAGTGACTTCTCCTTCTTGCTTTCACTGTTTTAGTTATTTATTTTATTTACAAATTAACACTTCTAAGTGTGAAAAATAAATTCACATGATGCTATTAAAAAAAACCCAAAAAACACAGATGACAGTAGTGCACAGATGGCATTAGTGCATGTAGTTAAGTGTTGTCTGGAGAAGAAAGTAACATAAGTGAGAAGGTTCAGCTGCACAGTGTTAGGGCTGCCACTGGCTTTACAACTCATTAAGAGCTGTGAAATGAGGTGATTCTGCAAGCACAGATCAAACATAGGGAAGGATATGGATGAATGTTCTAGAAAAATAATGTAGAGAGAGAGATAGAGAGAGAGAGAGATTTGAAAGCAAGTCAGGTAGACTGCGAAAGCTCAGTTCAAGATGAAAGGCTAGAGGAAAATAAGTATATCTATATAAGTTTTTATGTAACTTTTTTTAGTACATAACTATTATAGACTGAGGAAGACCATGTAGTTAATTAAGTTGGAGACATCAGGTTTTTTTCTGTCTGCAGATACACTACTGAAGAGTGCATATTATTGTCCCCAGCTATTTGTTGCAACCTCTCTGCTGGAATTTACTGAATTCACAGTTCTGACAGCTGAATTCCTTGCTTAATCACTTCCTGACACAGTGTTATAAACAACTAACCCCACTAAGACTCATCTGAATCAGTAACTGACAACAAAAGGAGCTCAGTCAACACGTTGTTGACACCATGGTCCTCAAACAGGAGTGCAGGGATAAGCTGAGTGGGGTGGGAATCTCAGCTAAACTACAACCAGAAGAGGACACGCACCTGTAACTAAATGGGGTAAATAACTTGCACAAATCACAGATTTAAAAGGAAATTTGTCGCTCTGAGGTATCAGTATGAGATAGTTCAAGCTATGGATGAAGCAACCTTAAACGTAATTTATGTAGAACAGAAATGAGATGATACAGAGGAAGATTAAAATGTTACTGAAGCAAGCTGTCTAATGTCTACTGCATGTTGGTAAATTTTTTTTGCAAATACATAGTATTCTTGTACTAGTATATTTTACAATTTATCCTTTCCACTTTCACTAAGGATACTAATTATCTAACAGATGCAAATCAGATTTTTACTGTGTATCTTTAATATTCAAGAAACTACTACAAATTTTCAGAAAGATCATATTTCTTTTGTTCTTGTTCTAGAAAGGATAACAAAAAATACCTTAAATAATCTCAAAGATAAATGAAGTATATTAAATTTTCTTTTTTCCCTGAAGATAATGAAAAGAAAATAATTTTGTTGTTAGTTTTTAAGTCTTGCATAATATTCATTTGTCAATCCTATATTCCCCATATTTATACAAGGGCAGGTGGGGGGGGGGGGATTATAATAATAATAATAATAATAATAAAACTAATCTAAGCTTTTGAAAATGGCTTAGTTATGTCCACACCATCTCAAATAAAGGATCTGGTAATACTAGGAAGGACACATCAAAGGTGACAAGAATCATAAATACTATTGTATGGCTTTCTCACAAGATGTCTCTCTTTTTGCAAATAAATAAATAAATACATAAATAAAAACCAGACGTCGTGTTTTGCTAAGTTGCATTAAGCCTCTTCAGTTCAGGAAATAAATGACTAAGAGAGTATATGACAGTCAGTAAAGCATAGATATGTAAAAGTTTCAAGATTTCTTAACATTTTCTTCAAAGACATGAGCTAGAAATCAGTCAGTAAGGTTTTTTTTTGAATTTGAGGTATTTGTTTTGTTTTGTTTTGTTTTGTTTTCCTAGGAACATATAGCTCTATAGTGTTATGTCAAAAGAAGCCATGGAAACTAATATAAATGAATGGAAGAAAGTATTAGATAAAACATAAGAGGGCTACTATGAAAGTAATACCTCCTATTTTATTATCCTGGCCCATATTTTCAGAGGCAGGTGCAACTCTTATAGGAGTAGTGAATGAACCTTTGTGCCAATATTCCCTTAAATTTTGTTGCTGTAGAGGAAGAGGGGCAGTCTGACAAAGTGGTCTCTGACCACGAAACATGGATTGCACCCAATGTATTACCTGTGTTTGGCACCTTCTATCTCTCAAGGTGAATGAAAGAAGGACTACATTGACAACGTTTTCCTAGCAACAACACTGTCATGTCAGTAATAATACAAGGGGTCACATCTGCTGGTGCAGATTTTTACAAGTGTGGCATGCAGGCTCTTGTTTATTGCTGGTGAAAATGCAGAGGTAATGGTGGTGGCTGTGTTGAAAAATAGACTTTTGCAGCTGACATCTTGCTCTATCAAACAGTGTTCTTATTCTCTTTGTATCTTTGTAGTTTCCATTATTTTCCAAGAGACCTGCATATATATGCTGATGGTTCATGTGCAATCTCTTATTTGCCAGTGTTTAGAATCTGGACTGGTGTAGAACAGAATTGACAAACTTATACTTGTTCTATGTCTCATACTCTTTCTCTCATGAACTTTTGCTAATCTTTGTTGGCATGTTCTTTCTTTAGTTTTTGGAAGATACAAGTTGTTCTACCTTATAGATGATGGCCAACTGAGACCTCTTGTCTGAGTATTAAAAACATAATTTTCATATTTCTATGTATAGAGACTACCAAAATGTCCGAAGAGTAAGTTATAATTCTGGAAGCAAGCAAAGTTACTTGCTTTTAAATAAACAATAACAGCAGTATCACGCAGAGCAGCTTACTTTGTGAAGAGAAGACTTATACGTTCGTGATCTCCATACAGTGGTACTGTAGCAACATCAGAAGTCAGACAATTAAGCCTTTTCATCATAGCAAGGAACCTGGAGAATTCTCGCTTTGAGGTAATCTAAGATTCAGACTTTAAAAAATACAGAATTTGCTTGACTTTTCTGCAGTGATGAAGCCAGAAGTAGGAGAGACATGCAGGCAGCTCCAATAATGATGGCAAACTCAACCTTGATACCTGTTTATCTAACAGTCTGGAAGTAACACTGATGCTAATGTAAGCATATCACCATCACTCATCACAGCAAATACATGTGTCTGACCTCCTGTGTCTGTCAGTGTTAGTTCACTACTTTACAAGGTTTCATATCAGTAAGGTCATTGAAGCAGATGAACAGACAGAAGTGAGCAAGAAAATGCAGGGATATTTTTCTACATAATAGAAAACCAAAGTACACGAATATGTCTGGAGAAAAATATGTAGTGTAATTTTCCACCAGCTGGAGATGAAAAAAAAATACTCAGCTTGTCACAACTAACTGTAGCTGTTAATTTTATTATTATCATTATTACTTTTTTTAATTTCAATAGCACCTTGATGATCAGTCTGGGAATTGAGAGCACCACTGTGGTATGAAGTGAATACATAGAACACAAATACAGTCCCTGCCCCTAATTGCTCACCTGCAGAGGTTTATGGAGAATAGAAATCTGGCTTACCTAGCTTGTATTTTTATTTCAAGTACAGTAACTTGTAGTGCAGAATTTAGTGAGTGTAGTTACAAAATGTGGTATGTTAAGATACAGACCTACGCAGTATACACATTTGTATACAAACTTCTTACACTACAAAGTACAGTAGTGCTCTATTCTGGTTGGTTAGAGAACCAGCTTGTGAAACCAGTATGAGAACAAATGATCTCCGTATTATTAACACGCAGTGTGTTATTAGATACAGTGTCAGGGAAATTGCATACATCTGGTAAATCCTAGGTATCACTACTATTCGGTAAAATAAATGGCATTAACAACCTCTTTTCTCTTCAAGTAACTCGCTATATTCAAGCAACAAGGCTGCTTATTTGGAATTTCATATGCTTTTATTATGAAGACTCCTCCCTTTCTGAAGTAAGATTCTGAACATCCAGCTGTCATTTCTAGAAATACCTGTGAACAGTAGATTCTTATCAGTTGCTAACAGAACCTGCCCCACAAGGCCATATCCCTTTAATTTCTCAAGGGAACACTTTCTTTAGTTGAAGAAAAACACTTAGAAAAGTACAGGTTTTGCTACAGAATACACTGAATCTTAATATGTCACAACTATAATACAAATGTGAAGAAGAGCTAATCCAAAATCATCCATGTGCTTGCCTAATGTGAGTATGTAGAGAGTTAAAGTCTCTTACCTGAATAGAGAACAACTTCAGAAATATCTTAAATGATTCCTGGTTGTAAATGACCATTATGACACCTTCAATCCCATATGTGTATAAATAATGCAGTGTTTGTAATGAAGCATAGTGTGCACTATATTAAGAAATGCAGTGGTAAATTGTTAATTACATTCAGGCCATTTAAAACAGACTGAGGTATTACTAAAATCCTGCCTCTAAAGATTTGTACCAGAAGTTTCAGAGAACAGTTAATGGGACACCAACATCTATAAAAATCTGCCTCTTCAGTAATTCTTTTGAATGGGGACTTTCACGTGTTATTTATATTCAGTTTAAAGTTATACAGTGACCATCTGTACTGCTGAAAGGTTTGTTGTGTACACTGCCTTAATTTTTGAATTATTTTTCTCTACAAAGGCCTACAGCATTATCAGTTTATGATGCCATTTCTTCTTCTAGGTGTTCACCCAGACATCACCATTCATTCATGTTTCTGATAGTGACACTACCAAGAGCTACTTTCTACAAAAGTGCAGGAACTGAACCGTAGAACAACACAGAAAGCCATATTTTGTACAAGTGAAATTAACATTTTTAAAGTTTCAGTTCTAAGCTCTCACAGGGATTTTAAACTGGATTATGAAGACAACTTGGATCACAGTGGTTCAGGCTAATACAGTAGAATGCACTACAAGTGCAGAACTCCAAAGCTTTCAAGGTGTTGTCATGTTAAATATTAAAAATATAGCATGAAAGTAACAAGGATAACTTTAAAAGACTCTTCACTGATTTGAGAATGACCTTTGGAATTTTTAATTTTGTAACTTGCAGAATTAAAATTAGTGAATGATAGAGATATTGAAACAATGCATTCTAGAACAGTAATGTTAAAGATAAAGAAATGTTGTTAGTATGCAACTTTTATTTTTTGTAAAGTACGTGCCTTTTCTGTAACACATTGGGAAAAACAACACCTCTTGTAAAAAGCTAACTAAATTACGTTCTACTGGCTCCTCTCTTTTGTTCGTGTGAAAGCTGAGCTGCTTTTGCAGATAATGCATTTATAAATCAATGTAACAAATGGATATGCTGACAGCATTGCAGCAGACTATTTGAATAGCACCAGTTGTATCCAGGCAACACTAATGTCTAAGTCAGAAAGACCATGTGAGAAAAATTGTTTAACTTTGACAGGAACACGTACTTAAGTGTCCAAAGTTGTCATAAGAACACAGTGAAATAAAATAGCATTGGACTACTATTTATCTACTTCAGTAAATAAAGTTCCAATACACTTAATCTTTTTGTGTGTGTGAAAAAATAAAGGAAATAATTTATATCACAATTATTAAAAAATCATATATGTTTTCGCGGTAAATTTATTTCTCAGCCCTGATCTATTAAAAAGATTTTCACTTTCCTAGATTATTCTATGATAAAAGTTTGTTTATAATATATAATTTACAAAAAAGTATAGCTGAACATTTTCAAATATTCGAATTGTACTTTTTGTGTGTGTGTGTGTGTGTTTGTATGCATGTATTTACTTATTTGTTTAATTAGATGTTGTCCAGCTATGTCTGTTTGTTTGTTTTTTTTTGTTTTGTTTGTTTTTTGTTTTTTTTTTTCTCTTCATATCCAAGCGTAAATATCACATTTTAAAGAACTTGGAGCTTTAGTCATAAAACAAGCAACAACACACTCAGACCAGAAAGCAACTTTTATGGTTACTTCTCCACTTCAATTTTCCTTTATTATGTCTTAAAGGTATTTTTTGGAAATGTATGCATAAGCACTGACTGTATTTATTTGTGATGCACATCTAATATTTAATAGGTGCTGAAACTGCAAGTTGTAGATGATGCATCACTAATACCTTTGAGAGTGAAAAATCACATAGTCAGCAACCATTCAACAAATAGGAGCATCTCCTCAAGGATCAAGAATCTTTTGTTGAAAGTGTAAATTTATAACAAAACAAAACTTCTAAGATTTATTTTTAAATATTTACTTCAGTAATATGAAGTTACATTGTGTTTAGAAGAAAAGATGGTGGAGACATTCTCAAGTTCTCCCACTATATATTACATAAGATTTCATTCTATCCTCCCATGAAGTATACCGGTGTATTTTGTTTAGAAAATAAACTTATATTTTCTTCATTTTTTAATTTTAGATTTTATAAGTGCTGATTTTCTATCTTCACTAGGTCAAAAAATGAAAAGATATTCATGTAATCTGCAAACATAACTAGTCTGCATTTCTCTCTTTTCGTTGCCAGACATAACACTTTTAGATCTTATGTAATTTTACTAAGGACAAATACCAAATCTCCCAAAGATAATCATTCTGCTTTGATACAGAAGAAAATTGTTTACTTTCCTTTAGAAACTTTGAGTGCTACAGGAAAGGACAGTAAGAAAAGGAGTCCTCTGTGTACAACCGTATAGGAAGAGTGTGAATAAAATAAATATAAATAATCATGACTTTTTTGTTAAGGTATCACTCACATAATCAATGTGCTTTTACTTGACTAAACTTGAACTGCAGGTTTATTCACTTGGATCTGCTTAACAGAAAGTAGTATGTGAGGCAGTGGTGTGTTCTTCTGTCTCAACATTTAACACCTGGCAGCAAGAAACCTCTGCTTTTGCCAGTGCCATGTAAGAGGAGCTTGGAGCTCATAAAAACACAGTAGATTTCAGCTTGAATTTCATGCTTTTTTTCGCAGCTTTTCTTTCTTATCTCTGTTTTCTCAGATAATAGAGAAGCCATGGATTAAAAAGAAAGAAAGAGCACTAGCATTCTCTTCTAATGGAGCAACTGTTTTTTACTCAGCCTTGGACTCACTGCAGTATCCACTACTAGTCAATAGTCCTCTTTTCTGTGACTGTTTCCTTGAGCCCACTGTTTCTCTACTATGCAAAGCATTTGGGAATCACTTATAAAGAGGCACTAAATAAGTCATTTTCTCATCCTCTTCACACCTTCTTTTGTCCTTTCCCATGCTTACTTTTACCACTTTAACTACCACTCTGTAAATTACAGCTTGCCCTTCTCCACTCTTAGATTAATAACTTCTTTTAAGAGGAGCTGAGAGATACAGAGAATCAGTCACCGGACAAAACTAGTCTACAGCATTTGTCTGAAGGGATGAGAAATTAATGATAAAATGCTACATGCGGTGCTTTGTCAATATTAAAAATCCTATACAGGAAGGAATCTAGATTTCTTCTACAACAGTAAATTGCCTTAAGTATCATTAAACATAAAAATATTCTAAAAACAACCCACCTGTACCCACTCTGTAAGTACATACTGCTTCATTATTTACATGTTTTTTTTATCTCTTCTACTTGAAATGTTTTAGTCAAGGATGTGCTGATGAAAAAAAAATGAGGAAGGAAATGAGAAAGGACACAAGTAACAAAATGCCAAAAGTAGTCTAAATGAATACATGGCTCATTCTGAAGTATCATTCCCCCAAGAGGTTATGGTAATCCTGTGAGGTCAAATTTAAAGAGAATAAGGAAGAGGTAATCCCTCTATAGATTATTCAATTAAATAAAATATAGGACTACAAAAAAAAATTATAGTGCAATGGAAAGATATACATGGAGTAGCAGGCTAATTCAGAAGAAAAAATATTTGTACTCTGAGGCTGGCAGAATCCTAGAATATGAGTTTTAGCACTAGAAAAGTGCAATATTTCTTATGATGATGAAATGCAATTATCAGAATTATAATCTAGGAATCCTACAAATTTGAATGACAGAGCAAAGAATGGATACGGAAAGAACATGGAGAAGAAACACCTGGAAAGCAGACTTTTCACATGTTTTGGATTTCCTCCTTGAAAGAAAGTATCTCTGAACAGTCCTCCCAATAAGATGTTTCAGAAACATGAGTTTCCCTACACATCTTTATTCCAAACAGTACCTGAAAGACAAGACTAAAAGGAACTGGTGAGCAACTCAGAACTTCCCCTGAAGAATATTTTTGTGACTCAGTAAATTAATAGAATCAAAATCCTTTATTTTTTATCTTGATTTTTTCAGAGAGTGTAGGTAGACTTTTAGAGAAACATTGTCAAAATCACTGTTCAATAATATATCAAATTTTAATGCCTATCTTTTTCAAACATTAAAAATATTTTAGAAATCTTAAAATTTTAAGTGCCAATGTCAATACATTGTGTATATTCAAGATTTCTTATATTGATAGATCTATTTAGGGTTTAATTTTTAGCTTATATAGAGATCAAAGGTGATTTGGTTGCCCTGCTATTTTGCCTTACAAAGATATAGGCTACTAAAGGCTCTACAAATCAGCTGTGAAAATTCTCAAGATCTACAGCCAATAATTGTTCATATAAGAAATAAGGAAGGTGAAGTAATAGCATAAGGCTCTGCGCTGGATCACCTTGCTCCGGTTCTGTTGATTTACATAGGATGTGGCTCAGTATTTTTGTACCTGTTCAGACTAAACACACATTTAATTTTAGATCTTCAGTATAATGTAGAGCATGTTTTGGCTTACTTTGCCTTCCGTGAGAAGAGAGAATTCTTGATATCCTTACAAGACTTGGACCTTGCTTAAATAGCTATTTGTATTACTTTTCCCTGTATTCCTATCTAATACTGGAGAATGAGAATACAGACTTGTCCTTCTACCTCGTGAAAATGCTAAGAGCAAGAGTTATTTTTCAGGACTTTGAGAAATAAACAGCCAATTTTTCTTTTTTGAAAACACTGCTAGAAAGTGCTGTCATACAGCATTTCAGAAATGGTCTATAACTCAAGGGCAGGAAGGGGGAAGCCATTAGGGATTGGAAAGAGGTGAGTCAGAACAGATGAGAGAGAAATATGTGTTTCAGCTGTGGACTTAGAAACAGAAGAAGGCTGAAAACTTCTAAAACTATTATCTTAAAAAAAAAGTTAAAATTGCTGAAAAAGTTCCTCAGTGAAGTTAGGGTTGAATTAAGCATCCCATTTGGAAAGTAACTTCTTTTTGTGTACATGAATAAGACTTAGTAGCGGTTACTTGAAGTAGTAGTTACTGTTATATGTATGTTTTACTGCGCATATTTCAAGCTATTCACAGATATTTAGAGCCCAAATGGGCAGTAAAATACCCTGTGATAAAAACTGACATACTAGAGAATAATGTCTCAATTACTTTTAATCAAAAATAAATGTAGGAAGTTTCAGTGGGGAAAAGAGCGAAAAAATAGGGACTGTGTTCCTGTATACTGCCTCAGAGTGAAAAAAAGGTGCAAATACTCTGCAACATGAAAGAATTTATCTGTCTGGGGGCAAGAAGAGAGAAAGATTTTCTCCATAATTTTGCAGAGAATAGTAGATAAAGTATCTGAAGTGTGAATAAAGAGATGAATTGGAGGGAGAAATAAAGAAAAATTTTATTGAGGGTAGAAAGTTAGGGCATACTCCTTAGTGATCCTCTATTGGAACATATGCTTTCAGATTGTAATGGGTTTTGCAGCACAACAATCTTTTTGCAACACTTGTTTGCAACTGAAGGCAATGACACCACATTGGAACACATACACTCATGGATGGAGTCCACACTTTCAAAGACCTCAGTGCCTCCTATTGTGTCAAGTCATTTAGGATGTCTCTGCCCTTCTGGCACTTCTTTTATCCGCCCGTAGGTAATGATTCCCAGGCAGCTAGAATAGGCAAACCGTAAGGGCAACTATTTACAGAAAAAATACTTCTGTTGATAACAGTAGTAGCAGCAACAAAAACACTAATGACCTTGTGCCTCTTCTAAGCACCACTGAGCATATGGTTAGCCTTTGTTATCAGTCCAAAATCTTGCAGCAATACCTATCAAATTTTTCTGCATTCATTTCAACTGAAGGATATTTTTATAATGAGATGTATGTCTCTCTGTAATACATTGGGATGGAAAAAAGCTATTGCTTCTTGGTATCTCAGGAGAAAATAACAGATCTACCATATAAGCATTGCTAAGGCTAATCAAACCGAGAGCCTTACCCACAAAAAATCTCATAACACACATCTTGTCCAAGTAAAAGCTGATCCAGATCGATGAAAATGAATATTTGAATATATTTTAAATAGGAACGTATTTTTTGTTCGTTCTCTACTTAAATAAAAATATTTGAAAACAACCATTTTCTGAGCAATTTTGAAATTTGTAAAAATGTATAGTATTTATATAAATTCCAAGTTTAATCATTGCAGACACGTTGTACTACAAATATAATATATGAACTAAATAATTAAATAGTACTAAGAGAACACATGGTACTAACTTTTCATACTTCTGTTAATGAGATTAATCAAACAGACTGCTTTCAAGTAAAACACATAAAGCAGATACTTGGATGTAAGTGCCTTAATTTAAAGATGTGAAAAAGTAAAATGGTATTTTTTTTTTCTTTCCATCTTTAGTCCCAAGTTAAGGGGATTAAAAGTTTAGTAAAACAGTAGCACTGAGTCTATGCCTCCACAAGATTTTCTGGATCTAACATATGTCACTCCTATTTTTCCAGTCTCTTAGTCTTAATTCTAGGATCTATGTTATGTTGTTATGTAGTTTTACTGTGGCTCTCTATGTTTAGTAACATGAAAGTCAGGATACTTAATGTTACATTTTAACATATCATAAGAATACAAAGCAAGTTTTTTTGTCTTTTTGGTTTTTTTTTTTTTTTTTCTGTCAATTCATTCTTTTTTTTTTTCGTTCTTTTCAAATGGGACTGCACTCTAAGGAGTTTTCTAAATGCCAGTTGAAAGTCTCCCAAAGCTCAGTGTTGAATAAAACCAAATAAGTCATTTCCACATGCAGGCATTCAAGAGCTTTTAAAATTTCAAAGCTTCAGCTTTATAAGCTGTACAGATCACTGTCCATATTTTTGCATTCTCTGATGGTATTTGGAATTGAATAGTCCATTAGTCTTGAGTGTACTGCTGAAATAAACTATGAAGGTTAGATTTTGGACATGAGGGCATTTCCTCAGAGAACAATCTATCTTTTCTGCTTGCTTCTTTGGGTAGAGAGCACAAGTGGGAACCAGGCAGAAAATGCTTAATGTACACTTTGCAGTCTCCCCAAAGTGCTACCATAGGCCGTTAGGTTAGCTTAAGTGGTTTCCCTTGAGCTATAAAGAACCATCTTGAGATTCTAAAATTGGACTAGCAGTGCAGCTTAAAGCACTGGAAGTTGAAATATTCAGTGATAGATGTTCACTAAATTGCAATCATTAGGTAAAAGATATTACATTTAATAGTCTGATGGTACACAATAAAGAGCTCAGAAATATCCTGCAATTAAGAGCTTAATTTCAGACTGTCATGAAACTATAAGGTTTTTCTTCAAACTTAGTTTTGAATGAAACAGCTTCTTCATATATTGTCATTCAAAAACAAACAAACAAACAAACAAAGAAACTTGTCTTTAAGGTACAAAATCTGAAGACGATATTTCAAAGTAATTAAATAGTTCTGCATTCCATTCAGTTAAGTAGAAGGTAACATGATGGAGTAACACCATTATTTTGAGATGTAATTAGGGTAACCTTTTATAGTTGTGACAGCAAAAGTAAATGCAATCACATACCAATTAGCCAGTAATTATGCTGTTACTACCTTGAATCATGACCTGAGTTAATAAGTACCTTGAAGATACTTTCTTAAGCATTTATTTTATTAGATATGTGTAATCAAGAGAAAATACAAGAAGAATTTTATATACGCAGAAATAGACACTATATTTCCACACTATAAAGGTTACATACCTTGTCAGAAAGCAAACAAACAAACAAAAGACTAATGCTAACGATTTGAATTAATACACCTTGTTCCTCTTCAAGAAGCAAGACGGCACAAATGCGGTCCATTAACTATTACAAATTGTTAAACTATATATTGAAAGATTTTGTGGGCTCACAACAGTAACTCATTAGCAGCAAAATGGAAGAGAAGAATCAAGCTGAAGAAGGACCTTCATCAACATCATGACCTGTGTTCATTATGTCAACATTAATTTTTTTTTGTCCTTATTGTTCAGGAGATACTTTTGTCACATTGCGGCAAAGCTCGTGAGCGTACAAACAGACATTTCATCTTACTCGGTCTAATAAAATGCACAAACAAATACCATTTCCTAGATTACAGGCATAAACCAGAAGTTAAAATATTAAAGCTTACAATAAAATTCAAAAAAAAAAAAAAAAACAACAAACCAAAACAACAAAAAAACACATAGTTCAATGGAAATGAAACTCAACTTGTTCTCAGCCTGTCTGCTATTAATAAGATGAATGATGGTTCAATCTTCCTGTTATTTTCTTAGATCTATGGGTCATTTTGAAAATAGTTTTCACTAATGCAACTCTGAACACGGGTTGATAAACTTAATCAAGATCAATATAGAAGGATTCCAGGTCACATTCCTTGTTCCTAGGAGATATTTCTCTTCATTCTCACTATTACTGATCTGGGAGAGTCTTCCCTTACATAACAATTGATTTCAATTTATTCCATTCTTCAACAAAAAATTGTCTGGATATCAGCAACCTTTTAACATGCTTAAAAATCTAGAGTAAATAATAACTTCATCTGTTTTGTATCCTAGCATATATTTTGCATGATTTTTCTATTTTCCTGGCATGTTCAGACTTGCACAGTGCAAATCAGCATCAATCTACATGTTGCATTTTCAATCTTAGGTATTTCTACAAGACAGAAGAGAGAAAAAAACAAACAAAAAACAAACAAAACTTGAAATCAAAAGTGACATCAAAGGCATTCCCCAGAAAACTGGTGTTGATGTGGGTAATACACACTATCAGAAAGTATCAGAAAGGCAGCATCTCTAGAGACTAGAATACTAGCAGTGAAAGAGAGAGCATTTTCAGAGGAGAAGGCAACAGTTAAGGCATATGCAAGAGCTACAGTACATATTTTAATCTGTCATGTTGTGTTTGATGAAGTCTTGCATTACAGTAATCTCAAAACTTTTTCAATGAAAATTCAGGATTTTCTAAAACCAGCATTTGTGTTAAAGTTGTTCTTGACAGAAATTTCTATTCTAAATATACCAAATAGTACGTAATAGATGAAAACATTATACCTACGCCAGTAGTGGAAAATCTATAGTCTGAAAAAGTAAATTATATACATATTTACTGTTTTATTCAGAACAGCTCAAGTGTAGTGGACAAGTAAGTGAACAGAACACCCTGGATGTGCCTCTGGAATGTATCTTTTAGTTTTGTTTCATCTGAAGAAAGATCACGTCACATGTGCAGTGTGAATAAGAGAGTAGTAAATAGGAGCAATCACAGTGCCTTCATATTTGCAACCTAAAAGAATTCTGACTTATTTTCCCATTGTTAAGTTAAAGAAATCAGTCTCTCTTTCATCTGCCATGAAATACAAGTAAGACAGCCTAAAAAATGCATCTAGAAGTCCTGTTTAATGATTTTTCCAAAATTTTAATTACTTCATTTTAATGAAAGGTTTATGGAAACAGTATCATTTTGTTCCACCGCAAGTAAATCATTCTAGGAATTGCAAAAAAGTGCTATGATTTCAGTCTTTGTAATTCTCACTTGAATTTGCTTACAGTGTTTCACTATAAGTTGACCTTATAATATCAATCAACCAATAACATACAGCTACATATTAATTAATTTAAAGAAAGTCATAGAAAGCTGAGCTGAGGTTAGATTTATGAGCTCAAGACCAAACGCTTTATTAAAGCTGGCTGAAGTCATTTGCCCATCCACTAACCATTTCTCCAACTTGGATGCTTGGATAAACAGAAAAGAAAGCTGGAGAGGTTTTACAAAATGTCAACTCATTCACAGTTTCTGAATTCTGAATAAATACATCGGGAAAGGAAAAGAGCAGGATAACAATTTCAACTTTTTAAATGGCTTTGTGCATGAACAAGTGGTATCTGCCGAACTCTGCTTGTGAATAAACCATGTTCACGTTAAGTATAAAGAGGAAGGGCAAGAGGTAAGGAGACATTCCTCATTCAGACTCTCATAGCATCAAGTAGTTACTATAGATTAGAACATTTATGCAGTCAGGACTGGGGAGTCCTGATTGTCAAAGGAAAAATCCACTGTGCCACATCTCCCTGCCAACACCTTCCCCCCCCCCATCCTCCACCCTCCCCCTCCCCCCCCCACAAATTAACCTTGATGATAAAAGATAGTGAATATTATTTTATTTGATATCACTTGTTTTTATGTGAATGATTTAGGGTGGGATATTTTTGGTATTCCTTCAATTCCATTCTTTGAAACTGCAACTATTTTTATGGGTTCTATTAGCAACAAGGCAAGCAAAATTCAATACTGACGGTTTAGTTCTGCATGTTACTTCTCAGCTTAAATAGTTCCTTAAGATACTTATCTATGTAAGCTATAGTGACAGTAAAATATTTTCCGTACACTATCAGTAGTAAAGATAGAACATGAACTACTACTGAATCAAATATTGTCACAAATATATTTAAATATCAGAAATAATGCAACAGATTCAAGTTAGCTTCAATTAATATTTTTTTTTTGAAAAAAATTATATTCAGCTGTTTATAATCACTAACTACATGTTATCTAAACAATCTGGGGAAAAAAACAAACAAACTTGAATTGTACTAAAATACACTTTTGTTCCATTTAATAATGAAGCTCAGTGCATTTCCATATGAGTTTTATGAGAGGTTATGAATCCTCAACGATTTTAGAAGATGACAGGCGAATTAATACCATACCTCCTTGTAAAAGAAATCTAATAGGTACTATATATGGATGCTCTTATTTTTATACTATCTATACCAGAATTCACCTTCATGCAGGACTTCTTTCAAGGTCAAACGCTCGATTATTTTCAAAGTTTCCCTTGCATTCACACTATTCCTTCCCAGTTATTTCAGTGCATATTTCAGGCATACATCAATATTTGCAGCTTCTAGTTTACTTCTCTTTAGCACTATCATGGGCAAACAGGCACTGTATGGTATATGCCTGCCTGAAAAAGAATACATGCAAATTTTTAGAGACCCAGAAAATGCATTAAAAACACCATAAACATTAGTCAAAGAAAAGGACTGGTAAATTATGTCCATTAAATGTTGCAAAGTCATTTTGAGTTTTGAATTTCTTCCTCCATGTTAAACACATATCTATTACCCAAAAACGTCACCGAAATAACATTTAAAAAATCCTTTCTTACATTTTCTATGTCAACAAAGTTTCTGTTCTCTGTAGAGTTTGGGAAAATGAAAGAACACTTACGAAATACTTGGAAAAATTACTTTTAAGAGTATATTATTTTGAAAAGACACATTTGTAACATATTTAACTTCTTGTTAGAAGAGATATTTCAGTGCAGAAATGGGAAAATCACATGGGAACTTATGTAGCTATAATTGAAATAGGTGTTTTTGACCTAACTTTAGGACAGGATGGGGTTAAAACTTTCATACATAAAATATGTAATACAATCCTGAAATACTCTGCAAAATATGCATCATCTTCATGTGGTTATACAGAAACTTAAAACAGATTTCTTCATAGGAGGCCAAGAAAACGTGAAAGTGCAGCAAGACTAATGACTGACAGTTAAACTAACAGATCATGGACACACAAATTGAATCATGATTCATGACAGCTTTATGTTCATAGAACGTGAGAGGTTATTTCATTGCCCGTAGGAAAAACTTACACAATAGAGATGCAACTCACTGGATACTTACTAAACCTTATGTAAATCTCACTCATGAAAACATAACTACCTTTTTCTTCGAAACTTTATAATTTAAACATATAAAAATATTAAAAAAATAAAAGTGAAGGAGTTTTTCGTTCGTGCAAGACAGAAGGATATCAAAATATAAATTAACGTTTTTTTTATGTAGTTGAAAGTATTTAAAATCTTCTTCATGATGGTTATTGTTGCTCTCATGTTCATAATACCTTGGCAGGTCAGAGGAAAAAATGAAAAAAAAATAAAATAAACTGAAGGACTTTTATAAATCCTCAGCTGATAGCACTTTGATAAATTAGCTTGTAATATTTAGTGAAGCAAAACTTCAAAGTTTGTGATTTTTCCTCGATAGATTATGACTCATCTAAAAGAACAATAGCACTTTAGATTAACAAACCCTTGCTTTTCAATGCATCGATTTAATTTGTTTTTATTCAGTAAAACAGTGCTTGGATAATGTAGTTCATTTCTTCCTCAAATACAAAAACTGCTTACAACCAAAGTTCCCTCAATCAGATTGCCTTCAGCATGCTTAAAATACTTTTAATATGTTATAATTATTCCCAGAATGGAAAAAAGAAAACAATGGCCTTTTGGGGAGGTTAACGAAAACCTCATAAACATAATAAAATATTTTTCTCTCTTGGATATAACGATGTCAAAAGAGAGGCTTGGAATAGATTTATTCATTTCACAACCAGAAAAAAAATGTTACAAAAATTTCTGATAAGGAATTATTTAGGAAATCACCTCTTTAAAATTGAGACAGTAATGCAGAAGTCATGTGCAAATTCACCTTCACCCCTTCACTTTCTTGTGCTCAGGAGTGTTCATTCTTTATTCAGAATTGAGAAGGGCTTTTCAAGTTACAGGAATAAGGAGACAACCATACTACAATCATAATTTCTGTGGCAAAATGGTCACATTTAATCATCAAACTACGCAGTTTACTATCAGCCACTTCCCTTACTCCAAAATCTGCCAAATATTATCTCAGATTCAACATTTTTATTACTGATCTCAACTTATAGCTTTGGATCTATAGAGACATGGTTACACTGAATTCATTTTCTATTAGGCTTTTTAGTACAATGTTTTGACCACGGATGATTATATAGTTTTCTGAGAGCAGAGAAAATTACTGGTAATTTAGGAAGAAATTCTACAACGAAGTCTGCAAGAACATACTCCTCAATTTAAAGGAATTCACAGAACATGCTCGTTTGTGCTCACTGTAAGCACTGTTTAAACTCACCATAGCCCAGTGTATCACTGAAATAAATATCATTTTATATCTTCATCATTCTCTTTCTCTCTCAAGATCTTAAATCAGCTTGCAGAAATCTTTCTATTGCCACTGAAGACATAACCTTGCCATTCATCAAATTATACATACAGCAGGAGCAAAGGAAACCAAATAATATGTTGGTACTATGGTTAAATATTTTGTAAAATGGGAAAAAATTGTAAATAAATTTCTTAACTAAAATGCTGTTTTGATGTTAGTTCACTGAGTTTCTCCAAAACTGGAAAATACAGTGATCCTCCTTCGGTGTATTTAAAGGCTCTGCTATTTTTTGTTAGAAAAAAATCATCCACTATGAATACTGAACTAAATTGATGAACATGAATAACCAGAGACATCTGTTATATACTAGAACTGCTCACAGACCTTTATGCTAGATTCCACTTTAATTACTGTTTTGTTTTCTACTCCTTCAGTATTACTCACATCAACATCTATTCCAGTTTATTTATAATCTACCATAACCTTCTCAATTACTGCATAGACCAAATTCTCACTTCCTTGGACTGAAAGCCATTTTTGTCTGTTCCTTTTTCTTTTCTCTATTTATTTTATAAACAGGAATATAGATGCTTTTTCTAGAATAGATTAAGTCCAATGAAACAATTTTCCACACTGTTATTTGTCAGTCTTGCTGATTATGATACACAGAGGATGTTAGGAGTTAGGTCACAGCTATGTTAAGAAATCAAGGAGCTTCCCTGCTTCTTCTAAACGTTTTAAAGAAGTATCTGTGATACTGGATGTATATATGGCTAAGCCCAAACATATCCTGAACTTTTACTGTCTCCAAAGAGATGTGCAAAAGTTATGAAAAATCAACACCCACAACCTAACCTGCAGAACACAACAGAAACAGTAAAATGTAAAATGTAGCAGACAGAATGATCCCATTTGGCAGTATGTCTTAACTCTGACTAAGAGTTGTAGGAAAAAGAGAGTAGGTATAGTTTTGACACTTGATGTAAGTGATCATGTGTCTATTCCAGTTTTTCAAACTTCCCTTAATGGGGAAGTTCTGGGTTTGTAGGTTGCAGGCAGGTGAACGCCGTGGCATATCCCCACAAACATCCCTGGAAACTTCACTATGAAGAAAAGTTGTTCTCTACTAACCATGCATGCTGCTAGATGGAAAACACTCATGTCTTTCCCAAACATGGTCAAGACATTAATCCCTTAAATTTTAGCCTCTACACTTCTGAACAGTAATATATTGTAGCTAGCTTTCATATTACCTAATATTTTAGTTTACCAAATAAAAGTATGTTATTTCTTTTAGAATACTAGCTTTGCTATTCCACATAATTTCAGTTAAGGCACTGCTGTTTTCAATGGCATTTATGTTTCTGATCTGAATGTGAACAAGAATGAATCCTGCAGCTTCAGATGCCTGCTCCCAGCTTAATATGCAGCAATATTCAAAACAAGATTACTGTACCACATTTATATAATATTCAAAGTCAAAATAAAAAGCATGATTATGTTATAACAATAAAAATCTGAAAACAAACAGCAGCCTTAATTTGCAGTCCACATATTGATCTGTGAAGAGGAATCATATCAGAATATTGTTCCCTTCTCTCCATGGGAGTGGGAGAATCAGTTCATTTACAGATGAGCATTAGGGAGGGGTAGCAGTGCGTGAAATACTTAAGGAGAATGCAATTAATGGATCAATTAAAAAGCAAGAAGGTCTACACAAATATAAAAACCCAAACATTTACTTTACAGAAATATTGGCCTCAGGTCTCCTCCCCCACAGCACCCCACTCCACTCCCCCCCCTTTTTTTTTTTTGCCATTTTACTTTACAGGATTGCAATTAAAACATTTACATATTAAACAATATTATATTAGCATTTAAATATGTACATAAAAACTTGTATAGTATTATTCAAAGACCATAAAGGGAAACTTAAAATAATATTTACCCTCTGAGTGAGCAGTACTTTCCAAGTAGAGTCACAGGTTTCTGTGTTCACTTTGGATACAGTTCACTCACACTCTTTTATGGTAAAAGACACATAGAAGATAAATAAATCAAACTGCCTCCAAACAAATGCTCCCTTCCTTAGTCTCATCCTTTTCAGATACATTCTTTGTATATTCTTGGGTGTATTAAATTGTGCTTTGACATTGCTAGGTGGTACCAACATTCGATCCATTTCCTGTAGCAAGACTGCAGAAACATCAGGAAGCATTAGGAAACTTATCATTTTGGTAACCTGGGTTTCATTTTATACCCTGATGCTTTGATGTTAAAGACGCCAATTACAAGAGCTTCTCAATGCCTTCACAGGAGGATAGTACTTGGTTGCCTAGTAGCACAGGCAGTAAGCACTTGATGCTGCTTTTAGGATGTCAGTATACTTGTGTTCTGTCATGCTAAAACTGTAATAATGGTTCTGTAGTGATTTTTGTGATCTGTGCAGCTAATGACTTCTCATTGGTTTCTGGGACCTCACTTAAGGAAGTCAGAGTGAAGATTTTCTTCTCTACTGAGTTCCATTGGCATTTTTTTTTACGATTTCATAGGAATGTCAAAGAGGAATGGATTTTATGATGATAAACTTCCACAACACTCCATTTGTGTAGTACAGCTCTCAAAGACAGGTATTACAGTTAAATCTTTTTTTTTTTTTCCTCACAGTTGTAAGTTCTCAGGAATGAAGTTATAAAGATGAATTACCTGAAGCAGCACACCTACTGTCCTTAAGAAGTGCACTCTTAAATTTGCAAGCACATATTTACTATATCCCTCCCCTTTATTTCCTCTCTCCATTCCTGGCTGGCATTACTTGTGTGAAGAGCACAGAGCTACTGTTTAACTCCTAGCCTAGCCTTACTATACAAGATTAAGGAGAACAGAATGGGCCAGAATATGGTGAGATAATTCCTAGGACTGTAAATCTAATGTTTCAGTAATGAATGTACTTGAACCATGAGGCAGACTTCCAGTGCAGTCTGTATGTACTCTGCTGTAAAGGTAGACAGTTGCTGAAAAGTCCTGCTTATCCCACTTGCTCTCTTTCACTCCTTGATTCTTCTTCCCTTCAATTTAATTTAGGTTTCACAGTCATGAACAGAAACATAGAAACATTAAGGCTGGAAAAGACAACGAATATCATTTAGACCAATTGTCAATGGATCCCCACGATGCCCACTGAGCCATGTCCTTCAGTGCCACATCAGCGCTTTCCCTAAACAACTCCAGGTGACTACATCACCTCCCTGGGCCACTTTTCTTTGGTCAGCTTTCAATATGCTCTACTGCTAGACCCACTGAAACAAGTGCAAATTCAACTTCAGTTGGGTGACACATAATCCTACAGAGTCTTATGACTGTGCAAGCACCTGTTCCGTTTAACTACCAAAGGGAGGAAAATAAAAGCAGAGAACTGCCTCACTTTTTCATATTAAATTGTACTTTCTTCCAAACCAGACACTAGAAGTAATTTATTTTACTAGTGAATTCCCTGATCCTTATCTTTTGGCAACTAATAGTTGGGACGTGCTAAGAGCTTTAAGTAGATAACATAACTGCATTTAAAACAGTCATTGCTTTAGTTACAATTTTTTAAGCTCATTATTAATCAGGATATCACTACTTTTTAATCAATCAAAAAAAAAAAAAAAGCATCAAAAATTTCAGTTCTGTGCATTTACATTAGATAGCTAATTATTTTTAAAACTATAAATATGCCTGCAGTGATTTTTGCACTATTAAAAACATACTATTAAGCATTTTGAGAGATGAACAAAAAGTCTTAAAAGGAATTTCTTTAAGTGTCCATCACAGTGAAACTACAGTTATGTAATCGGATTAAAAACAAACGTTATTTGGTGCTTTTATCCCAGTAATTTTTTGAAACACAACATTTGTGGTTCCTCATAATCCTGTAAGTTACTCGTCACACTTTCACTCAGTGAAGAGCACTGTAAGGTTTTATTGCAGGAATTAAATTCCAGTTTTCCTGCAAAGGTGGACCTTATAAGAAAAAAAATGGGACTACAGTTCGCGGCAAGGAATTCTCAGCTCATTACAGGGAGTTTAGAAAAAGCCTTGTGGAGCAGGATTCACAATATTAAGAATGAGCTATACAGTGCAAGCACAATTGCATCACAATTCAATGATGTTTCAACTTTTTCTTTTTTTTTTTAACCAGAGTGCAGTCAAGCAGGATTGCCTTCATGAATATTAATTTAGGAAAATGATGTAATAGGCTTCTTGTTTGAGCAAAATGTCTGCTTTTACAAGAATACAAAGGTCAGTAAAGCTAAACTGCTCCAGAACACTCACAGAGACAGCAGTTTTCCCCATAAGTGATGGGCCACAATCTCATCTGGAGCACATCTGGGGATCAGCACTGACAGTGATGCTGGGCAGTAACCCAATCTCCATGGTGGAAGGGACCCCTGCTCCTATTCCAGCACTACTTCACCACAGAAAGATCTTAGAGAGCTAAGGATGTTAAGTGTGGTCATGTCACCAGAATTTTAACAAAGTGTAGAAGTTAAGGAAAACTCAGCACCTCCTTCCCCTTCTGTCATCTTTTGGCTGCCTTCCTCTGCCCTAACCAGTTCCAGTACCATTCCCACACAACAGTTTTACTCAGAGTTTACACAGCCTCTCACAGCACTCTCTGCAGTCACCCCTGGCTGCCGTGGATGTCAGTTTTACGTCTTGCTGTCTAGCAGTAAATCTCCCTTATTTCTCTCTTCACACATTTTTCCTATCTATCCACAGATATTCTCCTTTTCCTGTACCTAACCAGCATCTCCTTTTATGCTGTTTATTCAGTTATACCTCATTCTAAAAACCTGAAATACATTACATATTTTAATCCAAAAACAATTAACACACCACACAAATATATGCGGTATGATAGAGCTCCATACTGTGAACTTCAGGAGAGCTGAAAACTTATTTCAGTGTCAATAGAGCACAAACCCCCTACAGTTTATCCTGAGGTTATCAAGGATAGCATGAAATACTCTCAGGTATGACCACACAAACTGTTGTTTAGAAGTCTCCTGTTTTAATGCAAAGGAAATAATTCTGAATAGACTCCCTCATGTCCCTGTCTGCCTTCTACATTTTACTCCAGTCAACAGAAGATAAGTATGACAATAAAACTGTTTTGGTGGGAAAATATTTGTAATTATCTTGATCAATATTTGCCCTGCAGTCTGTTTAGACTCTAAAAATCTGGCCATATGATGTTGCTGCATAACCACTTGCAAGAAAACAAGCAGTCAATATTAAAATTTCATTTTAAAAAACTGTGCCTTAACCATTTTATTAAGGCAGCTAGCAAAATATACAATTTCTTGAGTAATCTAAAAACCTTCAAACAACATTTGTGGATACTCAGTCTTGCTGACTGAGTAGTTAGGCCAATAACAATTCATTAAATTCTTGGGGCACCTCTGAAATAAAGCGGTTTCTCTCACACAGCTTGGCTTCATTTGTAACTTCAGATGTTGTGCCTGAGATATTACATAGCTTTTAATGCATTACTCCCTTTGCTTCAGTGTGCTTCAACCACTGCCACCAAGGATATGGATCCCATTCAGCATTGCAACCAGTTTCTCTTTTGGATGTGTTGTTACAGCAGCAGAAGATAAAAATAATGGGAAACTACAGGAAGATAGCATGCTTAATGGGATAATGCCACAGTGAAGCAAAGAAAACTCCTACAACAGATTCTCTTTATGTATAAGTTGGCTCTCTTGAAAACATTTGCTTTGTGTTCCATTGTTTCTACTTTTCTCTTCAAGATGAATTAACTGCAATATTTATTTGCAATGGTTCCAATGAGCTGGGCTCCAATTATTTGATGTTTTATGACAAGGACAAGCAAAATACATCCTGAGATACATGAAAATAGAATTCATAACATTCTCCAGCAATACTTTCTTGCTTCTCCTAATCTATTACCAGAAAGTGCAGTAGCTTTAAAAGGTACACAAAGCAATTGATTTTATGTTGAACAAAATAGAATTAAACGATCTGCTGCAAAACCACATTCGCTTGCCAAATTTTTCAAGGTTGTTTTGCATTATTAGCTGTAGTTTATATGTATGTATGTATATATATATTTAACAGAAATAAAACCAGTTTGTAAAATAATAACTGTGTGGGCAGGAGAACAAAGGAAGGAAGAGAATTGTAGGCAGCACAGCTGAACTTAAAACTGCTTTCTCAGTGTTTTCCTTCCAAGGCTTCTTCTAGTCAAAAAGAATAAACTCATATTTACGTTTGTCTGTTCAACACATTCTCAGATTGTATTTATGTACTTGAAAGATATATTTCAATCAATTTTCTATACAATCAAGAGTCTTCTATATGGTATGTTACCAAAACTGAATGTTCCTATTTTGTCCATTTTAACTATAGAGCTTTTTTGATTTTCATAAATTGGAGGCAGCATTATCCCTCATGCTTGAATATGTGACAACACAGAAGTAAAAACTGTGATTATAATAAATCAGAATACAAGAGTTTGTACACTATTCCTTCTTTACAGTTTCTTTCTGTCCTGAATTCTGTCAAGAGACTGCCTTTGAAATCATGGAAACAAGTTATTTCCTTCCTTTTCTTTATTCACGGGGAAAAAAAAAAAAACACACAGAAAACCCCAGATTCTTTCTTTACCTCTATCTCGATGCTTACCTCATGCATGTACACTGCAGATAGCTTAAAAGATTTACAAAATATCAAGTAACTTTTTTTTTCTTTTTTTTTAATGTAGATTCCTGAAAGGAAAACATTGCTAACATAATCTGTTTTCTGTATAGTACTCCATTTTTATCAAAAGCTCTCAACTATTCTACTGTGCATCTCTCAGCTATAAATCGTTCCTACAATTACAAACAGGTAATCATGTACAAGATTGGTATGCTTATTAATCTTGAATTCTGCATTAAAATACCCAGACCTGAGGAAGAAAATATTCAGCTTTCTTTAGCACAATTATGTCTTTACCAGTAGAATCTTGTTACCATGTGGTCAAATCAAATCATTAAATGCTCTAAAGAGAAACAATTGAGAATGTAACATTGGAGAAAGACTAAAAATATAAAAACATGCAAAAAAAAAAAGTTATGATTATCTATCCATAGGTAAATATTAATTGACCAGGTGGATATATTACATTTTAGGCCTGAAGACATATTGCAGCAGTGTTAATGTTTAATAAAGTAATAAAAATACTGAAATTCACATGTCAAGATATTGTAATCTGATCCATATGAATTATTTTTACCCTTAAAATGTATTTATGTGCATTTTAGAAGAGGATAGATTCTAAAACAAACAAGTATCCGAATTTTAATTGCAAATCAAGTATTTTTGTTGATGGCTATGATGCTTGGCTGGTTTTTAAATAACACATTTTTTTCTGTAATGCAAAAGGAATATTTTTCATCTTCTCTTTCCAGTGAATTATTGACATAGGTTGTCTCAGTACTGCATCTTAGATCTCTAGGAAACAAACTGGAAAAGTAGCAATTTTTAATGATTTTGGGGGGGATTTGAAAAATTTTAATTTTTATCTTTCTAATTAGAAATTCTAATTATCTTTCTAATTTATTTTTTATCTTTCTAATTAGAGGTTGTTTAATTTCAATGCTGCAAACTGGATACTCAAGGCAGGACATGGAAAGTCAGGTCAGCTGAATTTGATTAGTATAATGTATATTAAACAGAAGACAAACTGATGAAAGTTTAAGACTGATATAATGAGAAAAGAAAAATTCTTTGGAGCAATCTAATAAAAATTCATAGCTGTATCTACATGTGTAGGAACATATTCAAGTTTGTCACAACTAAAACACTGGCTTAGGTTTTATGCTTCTTTATGGATAATATAGAATAGAACTGGCACATTTCTCAGAAAGTTTTTAGGATCTGACTCTAGGAAAATTTAAAAAAAACCTGAGGACTTTGTTTATTAATGATAAAATACTTTGGGAATTATATTTCTGCAAGATGCTAAACCAGTGGTATATTTAAAGCCTGACTGAAGCATAAGAAACTCTAAACAGACTGAAAACAAAACGCTGAAAACTTCTGGGCACTTCATCAAAAGAAAACCTCACATTATTTGGTAAAGCCTATGAAAATCATTGCATGAAACATTTCCTACACATCAATGGAGGATTACAAAATGCTGGAGCATTTGTCAAATATAAAATACTTCTCTAGAAAGTGACTTCATGTAATGGATGCATTTTCAAGAGAGTCTATAAATGCTGTAAGGAAAGATATGGAGAGCTTGAAAAAAGTGTAACTACTTGCTCCTAAAATGTGATGATACAGCTTGGCAAACATTTCAGAGGGCAAGATGATCTTGATAAGTAGGAGAAACACACACTCATCTGTTAAGTGCAATAATAAAAACAAAAGTGCAAATTATTTCATTTAGGTAAAAATAATCAGGTATGTGGAGCATCAAGAGCAGCCAGCATAGCAGCACTGACTGAAATATGGGTTTACAGTATAAATGGTGATCAATAAAATAAGAATCGGTATTAACCCATAATTAAAAAAAAAAGTAGCATCACACTAGAGCAGTAACACCTTATGCAATTCATCTGAATCAGCTCTTTTACTTTATCCAGAACTCTATGTCCAGTGAAAAAGAGTAGCTAGAAATAACTAGCAAGAATGAAGAAGACAAAGTAAGACTGACTGTAGGTCTAGAACAGAATGATTTATAAGGGTTAGGGAAAGACTGAAATTCTTCTGAAATTCTGGGAAATTAAATACCCAGATCAAATACCAAGAAAATGTTGAAATATGGAGGAGGCAGCCACAACAATGAAGATAAGAAGTCAAGTTTTGAATCGACACAGGTTTAATAGAAGCAGCAACTTTCATAAATTGCGATAGAATAAGAACAGATATTAGAGAAAAAGAAATCTTAGAAATTGGGGTACCTGAATATTGGAATTGCTCTTATATGAATGCCTTGAATCTTCAGCACTGAAGGTGACAAATACTCTAACTTGGTAATGAAAATATGAGTAGTTCGGGGAATGTTTTTTTTTTTTTTTTATTAATGTAATGTTGTTGTTGTTGTTGTTTATTAGAAGAATGAACAACACATTAAATAATATAGTTATGACATGACATTTCTGTCTCCTGTAAGGAGGAATAGATAGAGACAGTATCACTGAATGACAGAATCACAGAATGGATTGGGTTGGAAGAGACTTCAAGGATCATGATTCTCCAACCCCCCTGCCACAGGCAGGACCACCAGCCTCCCCATTTAATACTAGACCAGGCTGCCCAGGGCCCCATGCAATCTGGCCTTGTGCACCTCCAGGGACAGGGCATCTACAACCTCTCAGGGCATCCTGTTCCAGTACCATGTCCATTCAAGTACAGTACTATGACCATATATATCCTAACAAACTAGATGATGTAGCTCTTGTATTTTCCTTCTCATAAAAGCTTCTGAAATGTTTTTCATTCTTCCTTTATACAAAAACGTTTCTTAGTTCTTTCATTTTGTGTTCTTTCTCAGCTTTTGGATATTCTGTTTTCTCACTTTTAAGCAGAATTACTTGCAAAAAGCAAGTTTTCCCACTGTATATATGAGCACATAGTTAAGATAGATATTTTTAATATTTCTGTACAATTATGACCTCAGTAAAGTATGAAATCTCATTAAGAGGTCATTGGTTACATTTTAATTCTAAAGTTTCCCTTTTAATTTGCAGCTAATTTTGCAAAAGTTTTGATAGAATTACTGAAATGTATTGGTACAGACTTATTTGTAGAGCCCAACATTCCTGCTGAAAGCAGGAATGCTCAAATCAGGGCCACCTTCAGTGTCTCTAAGAACAGGGTTTCCACAGCTTCAGTTTTATTTCCAACCCTTTGCCATGGTTGTAAGTAACTGTCAAGTGCTTATGCAATAATTCATTAGCAAATAAAAGGAAGTGTGCTGTCTTTAGCAACGATTTTTATTCTCAGAATCTTTCTTGCACATTTCTTCTACTTGAATAAGATGACAGTTAGAAAATTAATTATTTTATTCAGCTACAACACATGTTGTCTTAAGCCGTGAAATGATGAGCTTAGGATGCATTTCACCCAATGTCTGGAAGTCCTGCTTTTTGGCTCGGAAACTTGGTTTCCAAGGCTGTAAAGATTAACTGGTGGTTTGCCAAAAACTGAAAAAAAAAGGATATCTGTGCTGCCAGTGCTGTCCCAGAACATTCTGTTTCACTATTGTGTCTGACTTCTATTTTCCAACACTATGCATGTATAGCCTAATTCAAAACAATCCTTAAGGACGAGAAAAGATTGCAGCTGAATTTGACCACTTTTAGCTGTCATCTCAAACTTGTACACTTAATCTTTTCCCCTTGATAACCACAGACATTAAAATACAAACTAAAAATAAGCTAGACAATATCAGTGTCCATGAAGCCAGGCATAAGCAGGTGATCTTGCACTACTCATCTGTTTTCCCTGCTTTCCTGCTTGTAAGGTGACCAAAGATATTAACCTTCACAATTCTACTGGAATTTTGCTGCAGAAGCTATTTGAAGAATTAAGCTTTTTTATATACTATAAGGCTGCTCAATATCATTAAGAAGATTAATTTTTTAATAGTTACTAATTCCGATTATCTTTGCTGAACTTAAAACTTGAAAATGAAACACTATATGAATCAAGTCAACAAAGACACTCATCCTCTCCATGCTTTATAGATTTCCTCCTCTTTGTAGCAAGTCAAATCCATGATTAAGTACAGATTTTAAACTCTTTGCATTTAACTCTAAATGAGATTTGAACTGCATTTTCTTGTGGGGTGATGAAGTCAGACTAAAAAGTCCATCTTGCCATACTGTTTTTCTTTTTAATATTTCTATTAATATTATATAAGCATAATGCTGTAAAACTGAACCTGGCAAATTATAACAGTGCCTCAATGAAAACAGAATATTATATTCCTTTTGCACATATCTATTGTAAATTAACCTCTCTGCCTCAACATATAAAAATAATAACTTCTTTTTAAAACAATCTGAGCATTTTCATTTCACTTCAGTTTTTACTTGGGAGTGGGTTTAAACTAATCTATTTCACTTGGTATGTAAAAAGAGAACTTCCATGTAAATGATGTGAAGACGGAATGAGTTGATGCAGGTTAATTTCTTAAAATACTGCAACTAGTTTTCCACGAGCGCACAAGTATAAACTCAGCATTTTAATCTGCATGCACAATATGGAACAAGTTTTAATTCTGCAGGTGTTTGATTTGGTGCATCTCTGTGCATGTCCTATATGCACTGAATTCCTCTTCTAAACCAAAAGAAACCTTCCATATCACTGGAAATACATAATTAAAAATAGATGATCTGAGGAAAAGATGTTTGAATTGTAAATGTGACAAGGCTTTACAGGGACTCTTTGATGGTTAAGGACTCAAAAATAAACAGCACCAGCTATTTGTTCACATCATATTCAATAATCTGAACTGAGTTTCAAAACAACATTTATCAGGTTGTTTAAACTTCAAGTGGGCTTAGTATGAATAGACAGAACACTTCCAATCTTAAATGAACGAACAATTAGTTTTGTGTCAGGTACTGCATTTAATAACTACAGTCTTGAATCTCTGATATAGTCAGAGCCTAAACAGAATACGAATTGAATGCTGAGATAACATTAACCCAATTTATTGTTTTTCTGCCTCTTGTTTGTATACACTTTAACTGCTCCTTTGTTTAGTACATGTAGGAAAACTTGAAAAAAAGTCTGGATATATTTGTTCTAAATATTTTTAAGGGAGGAATTCTGAACTCAGAGATATGTTTTCGGTTATTAGCCTCAGAATAAAACTCTGACAGAGAAATGGAAAAGGGGGAGAAAGAGAGAGAGAGCAAAAGAAAGATTTACAAACACAAACTGTTATTCTTAGAGCAATGTAGTGCTGCAGAAGATTTAAAAGAACCTAGGGAAATGCTTAGCTAGACTGTAAATAATGATTCTGCCCTGTCAGAGGAAGTGACAAGGTAACCTAACATGTCTTTTCCACTGCTGAGCTTCCCAATTCTGTGCCTGAGCTAAACCATTTTTCCCCCTTGAATTATCTACACTAATTCCTAAGAAAACTGAATTTTCTCCGAAGTGTTGAACATGTCAGTCCCGCACTTTTCTTGAGGGCAATGACATAGCAGCCCTGATAACTGGAGTTCATGGGACTTAACACATTCCATTATGTCTTTCTCCATATCTGTTCCCTTTGACACTTTGGGCTCCAGAATGTACTTTCAGCTGTATTGTGAGTTTGTTATCCAGCTGTGCTTCACACTGCCAACTGCTTTTTACAAGTCAGTTCAGGACATTAGGAAAATCTTATTTTGAAGGAAAAAAATGCCCAAGGTTAACTTGGTTACACAATGCTGTTCTTCATGTCACTGCTACACAAATTTTAGTTTCCATACCATTTCAACTGGCTATCAACGACATGAAATAGTAATCTGTCTTAACCATAACAGCATCAAAGAATGTAGATCAAGATGTCGGTGTTTTCTATGTCAGTGTCTTTCATACAGTACAGTAGAAAAATGTAATGAGATTGTAAAAGATAGGTATGGTGAAGCAGTACTGCCAATGTTATCACAGTTAGATGTTTCATTCGGTATGGTGTCCAGTGACTTGTTATGTGACAGACGTAACATATATCAACAGCAATTGTTATCTAATGGCTAAAGACGGAAAGCAAAACTTCTCAGAGTAAAGGAGTTGTGAGAGCACAGAAAAAACGCCCAGACTTTCAGATTTTCTTTTACTCTCTTTTGGTTCTCACATGCAACTCTTTTTGGCTTTCATGTTTTTTCAAAAACTACAAATAAACAAAAACATTGAAAACTGGAGCTTCATCTGCTATCCATATGCTTTCCCCTTGTTGCTAATGTTTACATTTCATTATCTCATTGAAGCAAACTGAGAGCCTCTGGCATTCAGTCAATTATGGATAGGAATATCTCTACTGAAACTTTACTAGAGTGCAGCAAACCATTATAGGGGGCAGGAAAAAGACTCAAAGCATGGAGATTAGATAGTTCTTACTCGGTATGTTTGGTAAATATTACTGTGAAATAAGTTATTAAAAACAACCAGCAACCTAGTTGAAGAAATCATGGATCTTATGGAAGTTGATGGGCCTGCTGCTCTTTGTTCCTCACCAAGGCTCACTGGCTAATTGCCCTTCTGAAGGGAGCAGGAAAGGTGAAACAATAGTCCCAGAAACTGGAATACAAAAGTTCCATACACCACAGGAAGAACTTACTGTCAGATAAAGAGCTGACAGAGCACTGGAACAGGCTGCCCAGGGAGGCTGAGCAGTCCCTTCTGGTCTGTGTGAAATGATGTAGGGAACACGTTTTAGCAGGGAATTGGACTCCTGCAGTTCTATGACTGTGAAAAAATTCATTATAGTTTAAATACATTGCTCAATTTCTAAATATGCCTCTGACTGTAATAGTAAGCAGTGTGTATATTTGCTGGGAAGTTTTAATTTCACTGAAAAATATTTCAAACATTATAAAAACATCTCAAAAATTATATGACTTAAATTGCAGGTTTTATTTTCAGATGAAAGTTTTTCCTTAGGTGCAAGGAGTTTTCTTTCATAAAAATTTCCTTTCTTGCATGGTAAAATTTTCCTCAGGCTGAGAGTAAGGAAAATGATTCAGACAAGCTCCACTTGTTAATGAGACAGCCTCAGGTTTGCAGAGGCTTTTTTAGTCAAATGATTATTATCTAGGACATGTACCTGTCGTTATCAACTACAGCCCATATTGTGATTTTAGATACAAGATTTGGAAATGATACCGCAAGTACATTACAAGAAAATTGCAATTTCACTATTATACACTAAAATTATTCTTTGTGTGACCCTGGTTATATTATATACATTCATTTCACAAAAAAAGTTCCAAACTTAGATTTCTGAACTGTTTTAGTTAACGCTTGCAATAATTTAAGCTTTGTATCCTTAAAAAATCTGATCTTAATTTAATGTAATTTAATCAGAGCTTTAAGAAAATGCAATCAATTTGTAATTAAACATGTTAGAATTTCTTCTGAAGGAAACTTCTAAGGTTCAGTTCTACGAAGTAATAATCGCCTCAATTATAATGAAATTGTTTCTTATTCCATATTTAGTTTAGGAATGAAAAGTATACTAGTTGTCTTAATTGTCTAAATTGATTCAAACCAATTGCCAAGATCACATTTCACTCCAAATTAACCACTATTCATGATTAGGTGATTGGTACATTAATAAAATACAACACACTACAAATATCAACTTGCAGAATTCTGCATTTAAAATACCAGATCAATCTACATTGAGATTTTTTTGTTCTTATCTTTTAGAATAATCTTAGTCTTTCTTTTTTTTTCTTTTTCTTTTTTTTCCAGAAAAGAAAATGAAACAAGTGAAGGCTTGCTAGGTAATGTTTTAGAGAAATAGAAGTAGATAAAGTAGACAGAGAAGATTGATTTTCTGTATTTAAAAATGCATAAGAATTAAGTTCAATATCAACATATTTTTTTTTATTTCCATACCAAGCATCACCGGTTTATGATTCATGACTCACTCATAACTGCATCATGCAAACATATAGTTTGAAGCCACATTAGCCAACCAAACATCTTCAAAATTATTCTTTGATATGTTAAAAAAATATTCACAACTCTGAAAGATCACCAAGTATCTGTGACTTCTGAGAGAGATCTAACAGCTTTTTCTCTCATTTTCCCAAACTAAAACAGTAAGATATTGCCCTCAACCCAACAACCAAGCCTAATGGGATCTCCTTTCACCAGCCACTCAAGTAAGAGCCACAGCTCCTTCACATGGAACTATTGCACTTTCCAGAACTGTCAGAAGGAAGTACTAGGGCACGTGTGGGATTCAGAGACACGTTATTAGTTTATGCTTGAGAACAGAAGGGGATAAATGTGGATAGCACTTGTCATCTAGAAACATCAAGTGGCAGAAATTGCAGCAAGATATATTACTGAAAGCTAATATAAATAAATAAATAAATAAATAAATAAATAAAATTGCAATTAAATAAATAAAACCAACAAGAACAACAAAACCCAGAATGGTACTTTCAGATGGTGTATTTCCTGCAGATTGACCAATACATTTCAGATACAATAGGTACAAAGAAATCTGAGTGAGAAAATAATAGATCCTTACAAGAGATTCAGTTCAAATGTGTCATGGAAACATAGTGCTACAAGAGACTAAAGACCTATTCAAATATGGAAGATGGGAAATGTGAGTTTTAGGAGAGACAATTTGGCTAAACAGAATGAGGTCCTACTTCAGGCTAGGATAAATCAAGGAAGAATTCTTTTGTTCCTTTCACTTGGAGTGTCATTTACCTCCCTGTATGAAAGTCAGAGGAAATATGAAGGAGGGAGGAAACCCTCCACACTTAATCCATATGGTATCTTAGCAGCTGTTATGTATCTATGGGCTGAAAGAGCGGCTACTGTTCCTCTTAACCCCTGGATTTAACTATGTACGTACAGCATGCTTTCAACAGATGTTGGGTTTAGATAGCAAAGGGTCTTGTGTGGACTTTTTAAGCCGAACAGATGGTTTAATTTTATAATATCCAGAAAGACTGCATTTCTTAACTCTTGAGTGGGCATCTGACATGAATCTCCATCTTAAAATGACTTAATTTAATGAAATGTGTAAGTAAGGAAGTTTATCTTTTTATTCAAACTTGCATTTCTGAACTTTACTGAAATTTAATGAAGCTCCATTAACATCAATTAAAAGTGCATTAATATGTTGCAACAGGAAAAATCAACTTCCAGCACCAAAGTACAAAAACTGCTGTGGCACCTGCTGCTTACACAGTGTTTACTGCAGTTTGTATTATTTCCTTTTATCTGTGAGTAGCACATTGCCACTTACTCCTGTCAGCAACTACAGATGAAAACAAAACAACCAGAAATTGAAGAGAATATCCTTAAGAACCAGTGTGCTCTGGATACATCCTAAAAAGTAATTATGATTTTGTTTAAGAGCAGTCCATTTAAACTTTGACCATTGCTTACTTTCACAAAACCAACATGTCATGAATCATCTGGGAGAATCATGAATCATAAGGGGGAAAAAATAGCTTATTGTCCTGCAAAAGCTTGGCCTGCAGGAGGAAAATCTGAAGTATCTTTATAGCTGCTAATATGACAGATTTTGCAAGCGTTCCTAGTGAAATGCTGGTGTCTGACTGCTCTGGCATCAGCATACAGATTATGACTAGGCTTAATGGTTTCAGATAACAGTGAAAGCTATGTATGGTATTTACTCATGCAGTGCATTTTACAACTGAAATTATTATTGGTGCCTTCCAGCTCTGACTTCATGAATGTTTTCCGATATGTGGGTTTATTTTTAGGCAAGGGAAGCTCAGATTAGGAGTAAGAACATTTTTTGCAGTCCAGAGAATTCCCTATTTCTGTTAAAGTTTACTTTCAATACTAAGGCAATGCTACTGTTCATCTTCAACAATGTCACTTGTCACCATGTGGAGGCAAGAAAAATTCCTGTCTAGAAATACGTGTTTTAAAAAAGTAACCATGAGAAAGGAAAAACAAATTATTACATTTTATCTAAGAATGCAGTATTTCCTCTCATTTCTACTCTTGAGGACAAGACAGTTCTCACACATCCACTTTTCTTTCAATGCGTTATCTGAACCTACTCACTTGAAGACAAGTTTCAGCATATTAACACACTTAGATTCATAGATTCATAGATTCATAGATACATTAGGTTGGAAAGGACCTACAAGATCATCTAGTCCAACCTTCCTCACACCACCATCCCTACCCACCAAGCTACTAAATCAAATCCCTCAGCACCTCATCTAAACGCTTCTTGAACAGTGCTAGGGACGGTGCCTCAACCACCTCCCTAGGCAGGCCATTCCAGTGCCGGACCACTCTCTCAGAGAAAAAATTTTTCCTCAAGTCTAATCTAAATCTTCCCCGGCACAACTTGTGGCCATTCCCTCTCGTCCTGTCGTTAGTTACCTGGGAGAAGAGGCCGACCCCCTCCTTACCACAGCCTCCCTTCAGGAAGTGGTAGAGTGCAATGAGGTCTCCTCTGAGCCTCCTTTTCCCCAAACTAAACAATCCCAGCTCCTTCAGCCGCTCCTCATAAGACCTGTGCTCCAGACCCCTCACCAGTTTTGTTGCCCTTCTCTGAACACGCTCCAGGGCCTCGATGTCTCTCTTGTAGTGAGGGGCCCAAAACTGAACGCAGTACTCGAGGTGCGGCCGCACCAGAGCTGAGTACAGGGGGATGATCACCTCCCTGCTCCTGCTGGCCACACTATTCCTAATACAGGCCAGGATGCCATTGGCCTTCTTGGCCACCTGGGCACACTGCCGGCTCATGCTGAGCCGAGTATCAACCAACACCCCCAGGTCCTTTTCCTCTATACACTCCTCAAGCCATTCTGCCCCAAGCCTATAGCATTGCATGGGGTTATTGTGGCCAAAGTGCAGGACCCGGCACTTGGCCTTATTGAACCTCATCCCATTGACCTCAGCCCAACTGTCTAGCCTATCCAGATCCCGCTGAAGGGCCTCCCTACCCTCAGGCAGATCAACACATCCTCCCAACTTGGTGTCATCCGCAAACTTACTGAGGGTACACTCAATCCCCTCATCCAGGTCATCAATAAAGATATTAAACAAGACGGGCCCCAATACCGACCCTTGGGGGACACCACTCGTGACAGGACGCCAGCTGGACTTGACTCCATTAACCACTACCCGCTGGGCACGGCCCTCTAGCCAATTCTCAACCCAGAGAAGAGTGAACCTGTCCACACCATGGGCTGCCAGCTTCTGCAGGAGAATACTGTGGGAGACCGTGTCAAAGGCTTTGCTGAAGTCCAGGTAGACTACATCAACAGCCTTTCCCTCATCTACCAGTCTGGTCACCCAGTCGTAGAAGGAGATGAGGTTGGACAAGCACGACCTGCCCTTTGTGAACCCGTGCTGGCTGGGTCTGATCCCCTGATTGCCATGCACGTGCCGTGTGATCTCCCTCAAGATCAATTGCTCCATAACTTTCCCTGATACCGAGGTCAGGCTGACAGGCCTGTAGTTCCCCGGATCTTCCTTACGGCCTTTCTTGTAGATGGGAGTCACATCGGCAAGCCTCCAATCTTGCGGGACCTCTCCAGATGACCAGGAATGCTGATAGATGGCAGAAAGCGGCTTGGCAATCACCTCTGCCAGCTCCCTCAGCACCCTTGGGTGGATCCCATCTGGCCCCATGGACTTGTGGCAGTTCAGATGGAGGAGCAGGTCTCTGACTGTCTCTGCTGGGATCACAGGGGGATCTCATGAACCAAATACTACTCCCACTATGCTTCTATCCAAGCATCAGTTGGATTACATATGTGGATACTGTTGCACAAGACAGACAAGGCAAGTTATGTTAAGAATCCACTGCAATATGGCCAGAATTGAGGAACCACATCCTCCTTGAATGTTACCAAATACCAGTCATCCAGAGAACTTACCAATAGCAGCGGGAGGATGTGACCTGAAACATTCCATTGGATTACATCTAAATGCAGTTTCTGAAAAAGAAAATAAAGCAACAGTAATATTCAATATTTCATAAAATCATGGCAGTATTAATCAGAAAATCTGGAAGAAACTTTAGTGTTAAAGAATCTTTTACTCACCCCAAAATGACAGTGGTATATAAAGAAAACTGATGAGTAAGTATGGAAAATGATTATGCGTTATTACATCTAATGATTACCATACCTATGTTTCTTCAGTGGTAAGTCAGAATAACCTTGACATGTAATTTGTTTATGGCCTTGTTTTCTAACTTTGCTTTTATTGACTTGGACTGCAGTTAATGTTTGCTCTGTAGAGATGAATACTAATTAAACAAACTTTAATATCATTAGATCATAGAATTTGCTTAAGGGAGTTCTAGATTAAACAAAATTTTTTTAGTTAAACTATAAGTTTTTAATTTTTCAACCAGTAAAGTAATGTCTGATGAGAAAAGACCACAGTTCATTCCTTGGAAAGCCAAGATTTGCAGTACTGAAGATTTATGTTTGGAAGATGTCTTAAGACTGTGAAACAGGTCTGCTTAAAGAAACTACACAAATCAGTGCAAAGGCCACAGAGTCATTTATCTCTCCCACATATTTGACTGTCAATTGACTCAAATCTTAACAACTTTTCTCTCTGCTCCAGTTCTTTACTAAGAGTACAAAGATGAAGAAACTAATCTGATTAAACATACTTTGGAGATATACCTTCACTTTAAATTGAGAGAATTTAGACATTAACCACAGTAGCTATCAATGTACCACCTTTGGAAACACAGCGTCTGATGCATTCACTTTCCACAAGATGAATTTGCTGACCCAGTTAGTCAGCTTTTGTATCTCTGCTCCTTAAGTGTCAAAGATATGAATCAGTCTCAGCTTAGTGGTATCTCTAGAGAGATACATTATATATTTGTATTTAACTAGAATCCAAGTAATTTTAGAACATTTTTTATTTTAAACAAAATTTATACTCATTTACCAATAAGTGATATTATTTTTCCTTTCTTGGGAGTGCTTTTTGTCTTCACATGTCTCTAGAGTCTTCAATACACATTTTGTTAAAGAAAGCATCTTATTTTATGAATATATTGCCTCACAGGTCTTCCTGACTCAGTGTAATGGAAGTATGTCAATGCAACAGATAGAATTTAGCTCATTTTCAGAAAACTTTCCATATGAAAAATAAGACTGAAATGCATCACAGCAACTGACAGAGCATCACTAGGATTTTAGCAAGTTCTCCCTTCACTGAAGCACAGAGGATAACCTCCTTTGATTCAAGCAGGCTTAGAACTGGTCAGTCATCTATGGTTATCATTCTTTCCTCAAAGTCCCATGAATTCCCTACCATGAAGGTTACTCATTGACTACAGAGTAGATGGAAAATAGAGCACCTAAAGGATGTTGTTATGCATTTTCTTGAGATTATTAACATCCCAAAAATTAGTAGTAAGATAGATACTGAAATAAGTACACTCTAATTAAAACAGAAATATAATTTCTGTTTTATAATTTCTGAACTTGAACATTTCATTGAGTAATTTCATTATTACTTGATTTAGTAAACTTGCATTTGCTGATTAATTTAGATTTGCTTGATTAATTGAATGTGTTTTCTTTCTCTTCTTATATCGAACATCTATCAAGAAATATTGAAAGTAGACAAATAAAATGTATGTTTTTTCCCTTAGTCCAATTCTTTTTTTTTTTTTTTGGAGGTATCCTATTAGTTAGTAGAACAAATTACTTTCTTTTTGGTCATTTTAAGCAGGAAAAATCTACTACTTGCCCTGTTATGTGAAATAAAAGTACCCTCCCTATTTAATTAAGCAGAAACTGAAGACATGTTTATATGTGTATATATATATATATACACTCTTATGTATATATAGCATACATAAGAGTGTAGACTTAGAGAAATAAAGCTTTAACAAGTATTTGACGTTTCCCAAGTTCAGTACAGGTAAGCATGCCAGTGCCATCCATTCTGCCTGACACTGTAAATCCTAAATCCAACTCATTTAATTGGAAAACAAGGGACTGTTAACTGCAATTCTGCTAAAGGAAGTTTTAACTCCTAGATAATAGAAGAATTATAACAGCTACTACATATCCCTAACACTTCAACTCCATAGACACTGTCAACTCGGTGGAAGCTGGGAAAACTGTAGTTCACTGTCTGCTCTTGCTCTCCCTGAAACACTTTAGAACAAAACCCATTAGAGCATGTGGGATTATCTTACTCTAAATAAATTCAGCATTAACCTTTATTGTTGCATGAAGCAGTTTTGGACTCCTCACTGCAATACATTTTTCAAGCAGTTTCTGTTTCCTGTATGCAGATCTCCCACTCTCAGCATGGGTGAGAAATGAATTCAACACACTTGGATTTTCTTTCCTAGAACACAGCCATCCCTAACATCAAGGCAAAATGCTCATGCTTCTTAAAATTATTTTTAGTTGCTGCCTCAATGGATGCAGTGTCCTCAATAAGTTTACTGTTATACTTTGTCTACCATACTAAAGCTGTAATCCTCCTTTCATTTTTTGTGCGTTTTTATTCTAAATCTATTTGTAGAGTAAAGAAGACAGCATGGTTCACAATCCATATCTCTGATACTTCAAAGAAAATCAAACTGTTGACATCTACAACAGCACTAGAACACCAAGTGGTAATTGAGGTGAAGTAAATGAAAGCAGAGTAAAAGAGGTAAAAAGTCACAGCAGACTGGATTCTTCTACATCAAAGAGATAACGGTCAGTTTGAGACACAGTGCATAATTTTTGGAATTAAAATGAAGCAGTCTGAATATACTGTGACTTTCAGGAATTACAGAGCTTTATCTGAGTTAGAGATCACTTAGTTCAGGTCACTATAAGCCCTCTGGAATTACACCCTATACTGTCTCGTTTATTCTGTGAGATTAGGAAACAATGCTTAACAGGGAGGCATGATTTTTTTAGTAACAAATGTGGTCACAAACACACATTGTGCACCAAGTTAAATAAATCTGGAAAAGTACCTACAATTGAGACTCTGATAGTTTGAAGCTAGTTAGTTATTAATGAAACTAACTATATATAATGCTAGGAAGGAACAAAAATACCCAACATTTGAAATCAGTGTAGAAAAACAATACTGCCTGCTAAATTTATGGCATTCTAAAACTATTCATGATAAAGCTGTTTACAAGATATCTCAAGCCTAGAGAAGCAGCAGCAGAAAGATCTTATCAATTCAAAGGATCAGAGATTAGCAGGAGAAAAAAGGAAGTATTAAGTAATAGACATGTATGACAAGAAGAATTTATTCATGCTTCTCCTGTGCTATTCTATTCATTTCTTAAGATAACAGATCATTTTTAAAAACTGAGCTTGTTTGGATTTCCTCCAAAGAAATATATTATTTCTTAGAGATTGAAATATTTTCTCAAAAAGAATCTAATCTTTATTCTTTTTGCCTCTTTTTATGAGTACTGTTAAGACTTCCAGAACAGAGATAATCTTGATATCTTTATATATATATATATCCTTTCAGGAAGAAGTATTTGCCCTCCAGATTTTCTTCTTAGGAGTCTAAATCACGAAAAGAAGGGGTTATAGAAACACATTTCATGATAAAACTCCCATTCCTTCTACCTCATGATTTGGTTTTCTTCATACTGAAAGAGGTTTGGAACACAAGAAAAAGACCATTGAAAGAAGTCATGATATTGTCAATCCAGCAACAACTATTCTTTCATTCTCTGCTATGAAAATAAATGACTTTCCTGCCAGAGCAGGAAATGGGAAAAAGCTGACAATAGTGGCTGTATTTTCTAATCGACAAAAGTAGGAAGATGCATGTGTCAATGGAAAACATGAACTCTCTTTGCATTATGTACAATTAAAAATGTACAGGATACATAAGACAAAGAAGCAAGTAAAATATTGCACCAATTAAGAAATCTAATTGCTTAAAAGAATTTGGAAGCGCTGTTTAGTAAGTACTATTTAACTAGCAGAAAAGTGAGAGAATGTACTGAGCTGGAAGTCAAGTTGGCTGAACTTATCTTTTTATATGAAAACAAGGACAAAAAGTATAGTGCTGCTCATTAACACCTGAGCTAGGGTCAGCCAAACTGAAGATGGTACTGCCTTAATACAGAAAATTCTAAGATAAATGTAGCTTTCAGCTGCATTAATGTACAATTAAGATATTGTACCTAAGGCTGAATATGACTGTATCTATGCTATTTCATTTGCTTAATGCCAAAAACTGAGTTTATTAAATACAGTTGTTTTCCAGGGAGAGGCTAATTACCGAATTGTACAGATATGAATCTATCTGTTTTGTACGTTATCTAATTGACAGTCGAGAAATCTCAGATTTATGAAAGCATATAAAAAAAAAAACAACAAGGAGGTTCTAAATTTCTTTCCCCAAATTTGTCACCTGTAATACTGATGACATCTGACTATAAAAAAAATGGAGTACATTTCAGATACAACTTTTTATACACAGCAGCAATGTACTTAAAGAAAATTTAACTTTTTCAATATAGCATGAGACATGGTCAGATCTTAGGGGATTTTCATTTAATTTAGAAAAAATATTGACCAATTAGACTTAAGAAATTTCAAGATATAAGTGATGGGAAGACAAGCCCACTTAGTCATTAGCTAGGTGAAATTCATACCTTTTCCAGAGGTGCAGATGGACTACTCCTCCTGCTTCATACTTCTAAATTATGGCAACTTGTTAAGTACATCAATATGTACTTGAGGCAACATAGAGACTAGAGATTCTGATATAATGTAAATCATATTTTCTGTGATATTTCTATTTATATTATGTTATTTCTACTCATAATATATTAAAGCTCTTTTATGTGAAAAGGCTGCCCATCTGAAGTTTTTGGAAATATGATTTTATTGCATAGAGGTAATATTCAACACATGGTAAACTGATAAGATGCCACTTCAAATTTCAGCTACCTCCTTGCATTGGTGTAGGAAAAAAGTAGGAGGGCAGGAGCACTGCAGGATGGGGAAAGTTAACATTAAAGCATATTTGGACACAGGACTGGTTGTAAAGCAGATCTTAAAGTATCTCACTAATGACAGAATCTCTTACTACTGCCACTTTATTTATGTGAAATGTCAGAAAAGAGGATCCATCTTGAGACTTTTACCCAGCATATATATTTCCCAAGAATATGTAGCAAAAAAAGAATTTTAGAAGGAATAGAGAAGTCTAAGAATGACATATAATCTATGTCACTGCAAATGACTTAGATACACGGGAGATATGAAGGAAGCAAGTACAACTGTGCACAGTTCAGTTAGCTCAGTTGAAGCTGTGATTAGCTGGATTATGTCTCATATGTACATATTCCTGCTTAGAGTCAAGCATCAAACTGTGGTGATATTTAGATGTAAATGTATAAATGCACACACACAAATAGTTATTTTCTTATTTGAGTACTTAGGAGTTAATGAAAAGTTGTATCAATCATAGAGTATAATCTGATTCTGTAAATTCTGACTTCTAAGGGAGATGGAATCATTAATTAAGGAATTATTTTAACAAAGATCATTTATATACATCAGACTTGATGCTGCTGTTCATTTTATGAGTTATTCCACTAAAAAAGAAATAGTTCACATATGTATGTGGAGAACATCCAGTGAAATGTATGAAATCAATATGCAGAAATATAACTGAACAAAGAAGAAATCACTGCATTCCAAGATTAACTTTGTTTATCTCTCCTCATAAAACTAGTTCTAGCTGAAGGATTTCAATGTAGCATATACTTTAGAGAAATAAAATAGTATATTTTTCAAATCTATTTTGTGCTCTGACAGATTAACCACTAGATTTGACAACAAAGAACATAGAGAGCAGCTACTGACTAAAAAACTGGGCAGAAACATCTGATAGAAAAAGTGATGGTTTTTATAGGAAGCAGCTGGTATATAACTAGGAAAGTGCCTGCCCAAATTCTTAGTCAGTTTAACAAAGTGTGCTCTGTAGCTAGAAAACTTCAGAACTACTTTTCTAACTGTTCATCCATTGGATTTTTCAATGTTTTTTGAGATTAAAAGGAGTCAATCAGCATTAGCTTTCAATTTTACTATTTTTTTCCCTTTTTTTTTCATATTAAAAGTTATTATGCACATTTAAAAAAATGTTGTTTGGATGGGTAAGCTGTTAAAATTCTGCTTGGTTAAATGAATATCTAGAGGATTTATTCTAAGGTTATTTCCTTCCTCTGCAAGGAATCAAGTGAACCATGTTACCAGCTCAGGTCTACACTAACAGTTGTAATTGCAAGTTTATATGACAAAATGATTCTTTGCACCATCTTAAGAGCACATCATTTATAAAAATCAAATATAAATCAACATTTATAAATAAATAATAAAACATAAACAAATAAAGTTTACCAAGAGATCAGTAATTTGCTCTAAAGAAAAATAAATAATTGACTTTATTGCATTGTGAAGACTGTTTACAGCAGGGTGCTAAAAACCAGATAGAAAAATCTGTATTTATGGACAACATTTACTCAAATACCTGCAAGATATTTTGATTTCTGCGATGTAAAATTCACAGCAATAAATGTAAGACGTAGGAAGTTAGTAAAAACTTCAGAGTTTAACTATTTTCTACTCTAAGTCTCTGCATAGAGTCATACTGCTTTTGTATACTGCATTTCACAATGCTGTAAGTTCCCAAGGAGTGACTTTTCACACAGTCATTAAATTTAGCCAATTCTGCATCCATTTTAGCTAGAGAGAAAAGGATTGGCCTTCAGAATTCTGACTTTATTGCACTGCAAAATAAGTTAATGAAACTTGGCTACAAACCAGTAATAAACTTGAAATAAACAGCAGAATAGTAAAGATTCCATCATGCAGATGACTTCATATGTATAAATATTAATTTCTATGCAATATAATACGTATATAAAGCTAAAGAATTAATTTCATTTTTTGTTCGATGGAGAACTGCATGAGACAGAAAATGCATAATGAAATGTTATAAACCAGTTTATGAAAACATTAATAAAATGTACTGGCTATACATTCTTTAAGAGTTTTTCTAAACTGAAACATAATTGCCCGTTTTTTGTATGTTGAATTATGGATACGCATAAGGAACTTTCATATTGATTGGACTAGTTTTGCTTCCATTCTATTCCTACATCCAGATTTCTAGCAGTTGCTTCAGGGAGATTTCTAGAAAATCTGACAGTAAACTACTTTGTATACATTTCATTATTATTCTGATTAATGTGTTTCTGCCTTATTTTTGATGGACTGAAAATTCTAAATTTCTCCATGAGTTTATTACAAAGATCAACTCTACACAGTGTGTACAGAACAGAAACACCTAATATTCTAGAGCCTGTGGCAGTGAGCTTTCACTCTACTTTACTCCACAAAGTTTATAATTATTCCAGATCTGTCCCCTTACAAAATCATTCCAGGTCTGCAATTATATAGTCACCTTTTTCTGGACCTCTTCTATTTCCACTAAATGTTTTTCAAGTGTCCCCTCTGACATTTTAATTTATGTTTTTTGAAAAGAGTTACAAATCACTTAGCTTTTCAGCATAAACCTTATTCGCCTTAAGTGCTCTCCTCACTCTTTGGTAGGCCCAGTGACCCAGCAGTTCTCTCACAGTCTGCATGTGTCTGAAATATTTAATTTCTTATTAACTGCTTTGCTGAAATCCATGGCAGCTTTCTGAATTCGAAGCTTTTTGACTATGGTGAGTAAAATTTCTTAATGTGCTCTCCTAAATCTGTATTTCCATTTGCAGAGGATTTTTCTCGAACCATCCCATCATACACTAGCTAGGTTGCAATGTACAGGAATTCATGCACTTCCCTCTTTGTTTTAGGGCCCTTCTATTTGTTTTTCTTCTTTTTCTGTTTTCTTTTTAATAGATTCTTATTCAATCCCACTACGTAGCCTATACCTCTTAGTGGCACAATTCCTATTGTCAGGTACTAATTTCTCCTCAGAGTCATGTATATTTAAGTTCATGCTTTTCAGACATAATAACTTTTCATACTAACTGCTCCCCTAAATAAGGACTGTGTCTGAATACCTTGGAGTTCTGAAATGAGCTGTCAATCTCTAATGTCTGATTCTCCCAGAAATGTCTTGTCTGTTGGACAGCTCATATGTTTTCAAATAAAAAAGGAGGCAGATTAACAGAAGCACTAAAACTTCAAGGTAAGAAAAAAAAAATGTTCCTGAAAAAAAATAATCTATTTGAAAAATGCCCAGAAACAGACCGCTTATACAACAGTTACTGTCTTCCTGTCCTTGGAAATGTTCATGTTGACCTATAACAGTATTGTTCAGCAGAATGGTAGAAGTAGATATGGGGTTTCTCCCAAATATTTAATAAAGGAAAATACCCACTGCACTTTATGACTGATTTTGATGGCAAGAGAAGGTCAGTCTTCTAATTTAAAGAATCAAAACAGATAAGTTTAAAAAATCTACGATTCTCATAAAGTATTTTATGTGTGTGTTAATTAAGATAAGTTTTACCTTCAGATACTACTCGAATATACATGAACATCTCATCCTGAGCTATGTATATTGCATGTACTCTAAATTCAAATGAACCATTTTGCATCTGAGACAAATGGGATGGTTCATAATTCTGCAACCTTTTGCCATATCTTGTGGAAAAATATTAGACGTATGTTTGTTTGTTTGTTTGTTTGTTTTTCTCTGCAGTTAACGTCATCTCCTTCAGCTCTGACAAAATTGATGCAGTTTAAGATATTGTAACTGTGAAATGAGAAATGATACATGCACAGAAATCAGTTAACTTATTTTAACCTGAATAAAAATCACCTGTTCATTGCCTAAATATTATTTCTACTGGTCTCCATCCTGATCTGACATTGTTTTGATGCTGTTTCATGCACTCATGCCTTGGGATCAAAAAAAGAAAAAAGAGAAAAAAAAAAGCCTACATTTCCAGCATCTATGATTTATAAGTGTAATTCGGCATGCTTTGGCATTGTCCTGGTTTCAGCTGCATGAGAGTTAATTTTCTTCACAAAGTCTGATACGATGCTCTGTTTTGGCTTTAGAAGAAAAAAAAATGTTGATAAATTACTGATGTTTCAGTTGTTGCTGAGAAGTGCTATGCAGAGCTAAGGACACTTCCATATTTCAGCTTCTTAAACTATCCTGCTAGTGAGAGGATCTGGGAGGGAACAGAACCAGGACAGCTGACCTACACTGGCCAGAGGACTAATCCACATCATGTCATTTGAAAAAAATTATAACTCTGAGTGGAAGTAGGCTGGAGAGTGCTGCTGCTTGGAGGCTGGCTAGGCGTCAGCCGGTGGGTGGTGAGCAATTGCTTAGTGCATCATTTGTTTTCTGTATATATACTTATATGTATTTATTATTATCATCATTACTGTTATTTCTCTCTCCCTTTTCTGCTGTAATAAAGCTAATAAAGTCTATGAGTTCTACCTTTCCTTTTTTTTTTTTTCCCCTCCCCCATCCTCCATCCATTGCTTTTGAGTGATCAAAAGGCTGTGGGGTGTTCAGCTGCTTGCCAGGTTCAAACACAACAGGTATGCTACTTATGCTGAAAAAACTGATTATTATTTCACAGTGAGATTTATACTTTAAATTTGAAAGCACTCTTGGAAACAGTTGTACATATGAAACCTGCATGAAGTGAATCAAAAGCAGTTAATATGCTTGACAGTGCCAAGAGCTGCATCAAAAATTAATTACTAGCCAACATGAGAAATGAAGGAAATATGACAATTATTTAAATGAGACTGCGCTAAACATCTCTTGCTTCAGCAGTTGTAAGCCACCTATATTTCACAATGATCTGTGAGGACTGGCTAAGTGGAGAAAGAGCATCATCTCTCTAACCTAACAGCAAACAGCAAAAGATGGAGTTACTGTCTGGACAATCTTCTGGGACCTTGCCAGCATTTCAGAGCAGATAATGAAAACTGGCCTCTTCTTCAAACAGAAGCAGTGTATGCAGATAGAGAAGCAGCATTTAAAAGAAGAAGCTAGGATATACTAATTTGTCAAGCGCAAAGCAAAGATTGTAAAGACTACATTAATCAACACAAGGAGTAGACTGAAGCTCTGAAAGAGTTTGTATGTCACATCCTCTATACATTTCTCTCATATTCTTCTTCCCCCACAGAGTGCGCTCCAAGTAAGTTCCACTCCTTGTCAGAGTATGATGGAACTATCTTGGCTTTCATTTCCTCCACCTAAAACTCTTGACAACAATTCACTATCTTCTGAGATGTCAAAAAGATCTTTTAGATTAAATATATCACCAGAAGTCAGGTTTAAACACTGCCCAATCTTTCATCTGAAGATTTTGATTTATGTACTGCATGTGCACCCTAGCAGCGTAAAAGTCTGCACAAAGGTCTGTCTGTTCCTTCAACATAACTAATTGTCAAGCTGGACTGTCAGATTCCTGCCAGTGTTCTGTGTTGTAAATGTACCATTAAATCACTTCACTATTTATAGTGTTGAAGCGATCATACACATTCTCATTTTACATCACTGAACAAATATAGGTATTTGAAATACTTAGACTAATCTGACTATTTTAGAAAATAATAATTATTACTAGTGAAATCTGGAGAAAGGCTTAAACTGAGTCTCCTAAAATAAAAACAAACAAACAAGAAAAACAACAAAAACAAACCCCAAACCAAACCCAGAATAAAATAGACACCAGAGAAATCTTTTAAATCACTTAAGAGAGAAAGCTGGCCCAAAATGTCCAGCAGAGTACCCCTTCATTACAAATACAGAGAAAAAACACCATGCATTACTACAACACAGCATGTACAGTTAGGCGTCTAAATGTACTGTGTTAGGAAACCGTAGTGCTGTTAGGGTTGCACTACTTTGGGCGGACTAAAGCCTTGGATCCCATCTGTTGTGACAAAAGAACCTCAGGAGTAGTTTTATTGCTGATTATTTAGGAAGAAAAAAATAAAGCAAAGCGCATGAAAATATTGATATGAAATATTTTCAGGGAATATTTAATTGCTGTTATTTTTGTGAACCACATAGAGACTCAAAAGCATCAACACAAAAGCAGCCATTTTGGAAAAGTATTAGCATCAGAACAATTCTTTTCAAAAAGAAAAAAGGAAAATGCATCAAATGAAACATTTGTTTGCTTTGTTTTTCATAAGTCTTAATAATAAAATATATTGATGCTTTTCATCTGTTGCATTGTCAAAAAACTGTATAAAAATTATGATATTGTATCATATTCAGACTTCTGTCTGATTTTCAGAACCGGAAAGTGAACTGAGTTCTTAGTGAAAATCCAGGTTTTGATTAAGTAAATATTTTTCTGTATGTTGCATAGCTTCTAGTACTTATGCTATGTTTCTATTAGCAGTCATCTAATAACATCCAGAACATCACAACGCTCAGCATTTTACGCTGAAGTAAATCACATCATTTCAATGATATAATACAAACTTTCTAAATCCTCACTGTTGATGTATGTTTAATAGAATAGGTTATGACATTGCTTATCTTGAGATGAGAAACATGTTTCTCTGAAGAATTCTTTCTTTCTTCTCACCATTACAACACAAAAAAGTAATTGCTTGTCTTACTATTGTGATCAAAGAATTTCCATTCGAGTCAATGAATCCTGCCTTAAACAACCAAAAGGCTGAGTCACATCAGTTATCATACAGTCTTAAAAGACAAATGATTCTGTACCTATATCATGATTCGCATTTTTCACCATAAATTTATGTCTTACACCATGAAATAACTATTTAAACTTCAGTTCATTAATAATGAGCAATAAAGCACACAGTAATTCTTTTTTACAGGATTATTTAAATTTTTTATCCTGAGTCAGTTTGCTCTATTTTCAACGTCTAACTCAGAAAAGTAAGAACAGTGAGGATCTAAGTTTAACTAGAACATTACCAAGGATTTCAGCATGATTTTAAAGCAGTTTAACACCACATGATAAATCAATCAAATGTTGTAGCAGATGTCTAATGTATTCCTTTCACATAAGCCAAATAGAAGTGGGTAGCATCTGTGTCAGATGCAAGCACAACTGTTTGCCAGCTAGGTCGGCCACAGTATGATGAATATTGATTGACAGTAGCTATCGAAGGTTGAGATAAAGTTTCAAATGAAATTCAAAAGTAGTTATTTGTATAGATGAAAAATATGGTTGCCCAAACAATTTTCTTTTTATTTTGATTACTATAAAAGCCACCATTTTCCTGGATAACTGTTTCAACTTCCTAACATGAAGAGATCTTATATAAAAAAGGGAATATTCCTGTTTATAAAACATCAAAGAGTAACCCTATTGATTTTTTACAAAATCTGCTTGATTATACCTGTACTATTGATTTATGAGACTTGTATTTTCCTAATCCGAGATCGATCTTATGAAAGCTTATATTGGTTTTAAGGGAAAGAACAATATCCCTGGTGCTTTAATGAAAGAAATAAGTATTAGTACATGAACAGCAAAAAGATGCAATATTACAGTTATATTGCATAGAACTGTCGAGATATACTGTATAACTATCCTCGTGCTCTTTTTTGTCAACTTTAGGAATGAGCAGTGAGATGCAGAATAAACCAACGCTTCTCTTCCCTCCCATACTTCCCCACTATTGTTGCTTTTCATTTTTACTGAAGTTTGACACTCTGCTACCTGATTCACCCCCTGCACTCTCATTTGACTCACTTTTTATGTTTTCTATCCCCCCAAATAATCTGATGTAAAATGTTCACAAGTCATTTTGTTTGCCTCTTTGAATTAGATTTCCTTCTCTGTTGAGTTCATAAGTAACCATATGAAATGAATATGATCACCAGAAATTAAAGACATAGTAGTAGATCATATGAAAACAACACAATGCTTCACATTGTTCTTGGACTTGATTTGATGTTAGGATTTTTATAACAGTGTTTCCAGCACAGTTTCGGACACTGGCTTAATTTTTGGGGTCACTGAACAACTGCATTTTGCTGATCCCATGAAACATCATTTAGATTTGGCAGTTCTAAGCTACAGAGAATCATGATTTCCCATCTGTGATTTCAATTATAAAGCTTGATTTTGGCAACATGTCAAAACCCCTGAGCTTTCCTATGCACTGCTCACATATACCTCATGCAGCCTGTGTCAGTATTCTAGAAATAACTCATGTCCAAAGAGGTCACTGTAAGTGAGAAGCTCACAGGAACAGAACCCCAGCAAAAAACCAGGTCACAGGACATGGATGATCACTAATTGGAGGTCTGACCATAAAAGCCTTTGTTTATTCCGCTATATCAATTGTTTCCAGTAGAACTTCATTTCTCAAAATGCTGCCAACTGGAGTCTTCTTTCTGGATTCTCTGAGAATTACAATTGCATTTCTAGTTTACGAGCTCGGGTTTTTATTTTATTTTATTTTGCCAGCATTCTGACCTGGGATAATGCATTAGGCTCAAAATACTTTCTATATTTGAACATTTCTCTGTCATTTGAGAGTAAATTAATTCTCATTTAACTGCATTCTGCATTTTGTAATAGAATTTGGTTTGGTAGAATACGCAGAAAATATCTTCATTTCATAGAATCAATTGCTGTGAAAAAAAAGAAACACAGAAGACAGACTACAGAAAATAACAGATTACTGTAGCCAATATTATACTCTTTGATTTTTTTATAAACTTAATTGACACTCTTAAATTGTGTTGCAATGCTAATGGTTAACCTCTAATAATGTAGTAGCACACATATTATTTCCCAATTCATTTACAGTTCACCACAGAACTATATAAGAGTTGTGGAAAAATACATTAAAATATATCATCACAGTATCACTTTCTCCAGGGGGTACTATAGCATACTACAATGCTTTTAAGTCAGATCCACTTTCCACCTGTGTAAACTTCCCAACAAGTTTACTAAAGATTAAGGAGATGACTACTGAGTGGCAATGCTGTGTTCTAAATTCTAACTCAAGGTATTTTGAAAGGATTGATTTCAGAAACATTCAACGACCTTAAAAATCTGCCTTCAAGAAATCTCGGATTTGCATATCATGTATTTAGTATTTAATAACACTAAAAATTCAGACAACTCCAAATTAAATCCAAAAGTAAATTTTCTGCTGTATCATTATCCATAGCTGTGGATGTATTGGAACTGCTGTAGCAGAATAACATTTTTCTTAATCCCTTACATTTAGTAGTAGTTTGACTTTAATTTGGAACTGTCAGGCTTAATTCTACTCTTAGACTGATTAAGGAACTTATTTGGGTGAGCAGTTTATTAGCTCTTAAGCAATAGTTTTTTCATCTGAATGAATAGACTGCTTTGCAGTAAAATACATCTGTTACACATCCATAAATATAATAGAGTAACGTTGCTATTGCAAAAATCAAGCCCACTGCTGTAGTAAGTAAGAAAATAACAATTTATTCAAGTTTTCTATATCCTTATTCTACTGACAGACTGTTAACATCCTCAAAAGATGCTTTTAGTTTTGCTGCACAAATTTATTTTCACATCAATATCTTTACTTTCCTACCTACCACCACTAAGCCATTATGGTGAAATAGAGACCCATGGTTACACTGCTGCTCCTGTCGTGATATCCTGACTCTTCCAAAGCAAATCCTTTTATTTTTCTTTTTCTTTTTTTTTTTTTGTATTCTGCATTAAGCAAAACGTCACTGGTAAGAAATAGAAGAAAACTATAACCAAGACGAAGCAAAAGGAATAAAAATGTATTCATCTTATACTGAATTTACTATAAATTCACAGAAACCACAGAGCAATGGCTTCAAGGATGCATTTGAGGAGGGACTTTCTGGGTCACACAACAAGAATAAAAGCAGTGAGAGAAAGTCATGTGTTTCCCTTGATCTGAGTACTCTGATACAATGATGAGTGTAAAGGGCATGGTTATAATATTTGCACTGATGAGCTGCTTGCGAAGATAATGGACTGGCTTGGTTATTAAAGACAAGTGCTTCTGAAAGAACTCTGTTCAGAGCAATGGGAAATACTAAGAGCATCCTTTAAAGATCAATACCAGATGACTTTTGTTTGATGTATTTAATCAGTGATCCCAGAGAAACAGCACACAAGGATAAAGAAAATCTGCTGACTACAGAAAATGGAGGTCAGGCAAAGTGATCTGGGAGGATGGGCTACTAAGTCTAAGGTGTACAAAACACAGAGACAACCTGAAAGGGACAAAATGCTTAGCATAAGAAGACTGACGACAGTGTTCATGGTCATAAAATGCTTCTGTAAGAAGACGGTACATGCTCCATCCTCACTTGTGAGAGAAAGAATACAAAAAACTAAAATTGCAGCAAGAAACCACTGGAATACATTGCCCAAAGAGCTCTTGTACTTTCCGTCCTTGAAGTATCAAAAGCCACCTTGACATAGTCCTAAGTAAACTACTCTAGGTGTTCCTGCTTGACCAGAGGGTTGGAACATATGACATCTTAGAGGTCCCTTCTAATATTTAATGTTCTGGGATTCTGTGAAAGGTTTGTTAAATATCAACAAGCTTTCTAATAGTGAAGTAATAAAACAATGTTTCCAGTATTCTGGTACTTCTGATAATTAAGTACATAACAGACAGATGAGGAGATAAGGATCCATAGGTCCAGACTATATAAACAACGGTCATGAAGAGCATAAGTAAAGCTTATTCTGCAATGAGAGTAGGCAATATATTAAATCACATAATTAGATTCCTTCAAGTTCTACTTTTCATTATTCAGGTAGAAAAACTCTCCAAAATGTCCTGACATCTGGCTTAAATGAACTAAGGATATAATAGTGTACAAAAGATGACACTGCAAAATATTTAAACAAATAAACATACAAATATAAATTAAAAAAAATTGCATTACAACTCAGATTTGAGTGTTCTCTTAAGGACATTCCGAAAATTTTCATAAAAAGTACATAAAATATTTAGTAATACTGAAACAAGATCATGCAGAGTTCAAAAACTTTGAGACTTCTGAAAACTGTAGGTAAGAAGTAGATAAAGTTCTTCAGTGAAAACTGTAGAACAAAATTTCTTTCTAATATTCAATAGAAAACACTGAGACATTGACTTACAGTAAGCTGACAAAAGCTGCATGTGATAATGTGATAATGATATGAGTGACAGTGGTATTTGTTTCCAGTAGATTAAAATAACATATTTCAAAAAATTATGTATGTATGTATTTATTTATTTATTTTATATAGCTATAAAAATAACATGATAAAATGTTTACCTTACACTAACCATAATTAGATGACAATTCAAAAAACAAAACAAAACAAAAATACTTAAGTACTTGTTTCTACTCACAGAATTAATAAAAAAACACATTTGTTTTCAAAGTTCTTGGCAAATATTTGGTAACTCATTAAACCCTTTCTTTTCTTCGCAGAATTTCTGTTCATCGCCTACATTTGCTCCACCAAAAAGCAATTAATAAAAATACAACCATTTAATGTTGAAATGTTTCAAAGTAAAGTCAAGGGCCCAGTTCATTACAAATGTTTTGCCAAGGTCTGAAACAGTTTACAATTTTTAATTTGCAAAGCCACCAAAGTGTTGATTGAATTCTTAATTCATAACGGATAATTTACATGCAGGTCATATGCTTTGTTGCATGTGCTGGGTTTAATGCCATTATGAAAGTGTCTGCTGAGAAAGACAAGAGGAGAGAATATATTCTATTTTAGTTTGTATAAACCAAGTCCGATATGCTCAGTAATCAATTTTTATCTTTAGTATGAAAGAACACACATTATTAGAAAGAAACAGAAGGCTACTGAGGAAGAATAAAGTAATGTAATTTTGGCACAGATGATTGCACAAAAAAGCAAGGCCAAATACATGGACTTTTATCATGATAATACTAATATTATCACGTCATGAAAGGTGTTATAAAAGGACAACCATGGAGGTTTTCACTATTTCCCAGAGCAAATGATACAGATGAGATTCTGTAAGCGAAGCTAGCAAAATTTCACAAGGGTATAGCCTTATTTCAAGCACATTGTTTAGCTAAATTAAAACCATGTGTTACCTATTAATTGTGAAGAAAACAGGACATCATAAGGTTTGAACTGGAAAGTTCAAAGTTCTGCTTATTTTGTGTAAAAAGCAGTATAATATGAAGTAAGTGGCCCAGAGAAATAAAAAGAAAAAGTGCTAGTTTTGAATAGAATCTGCTGATGGTGGTAATGAAAGGATTAAAAGAAAATCTAATACGAGTATTTTTTCTACTAGAATCTGAAGGTATACATCAAGTCTCTCAGACTACAAAATACTGTATTCTGTCAGATATAATCATACTGGACAGTTGCTATATGAAGATATACAATCTGATCGTTACTGTAAGTTTTCCAACACATTCTGTTCTATCATCATTGTAAGAAAGAAGTTATGTTACATTATTTGCTGTGTTAAAGCTCATAAGAAAACAGATAAGGTAATAAATGCTTAATATATTCTGAGAAAGATAAGAGCAAAATATCTAATACTGACATTTTTAGTTTTCTGTAATATAACTTGCCATTTCCATTTCCTTTGTTTATATGCTCAGTATCTCATAACAGTGTAGGCAGTCATTAAAAAAAACCTCACAAGGAATAGTTAAAAGAAAAACTTAGTGTGCCATTTCAAACAGTACAGGGGAAGTATAAATTCAACATTCTTTACAAACAAGAAATGAAAAAGAGATGTATCTTATTATGAATCCTGTGTATCATCAGATTCCTGCCCCCCAAATTCTATTTAAAGCGAGCAACATATTACCTAGCATTTTCAAATCATAAAATCCATTTCTGTCTCTCCACTCAATAATGAACCTAGTCAAGTCAAAATTCACTGGGCTTCTAGAAATTCTATTCAGTAATTTTAAAGCTAGCAATAATTTTCTACAGAATAGTCACCAATCTAATAAAATCTTTCATATCTAGGTCTATAAAACAGAATTTATGTATGATATTGTCTGTTTTCAGAATTGACTGCTAAAATAAAAAAGTAAATAAAATATATTTGAAATTATGTTAATGTTGAAAGTAACATATATTTTAAACATTTCTTTCAACAGTCTTCATAGGTTTAAGTATTGGCAGGGTATACATACCCTAAGAGTTATGAAAATAAATATATATAATAAACATTTATAATTGCTATAGGATGTGCCCACTTGGTCATAATGATGATAAACACGACTAACTTTTAGAAACAAAAAGTATTGGGCAATTTTTTATTATTTTATTCTTTCCTATCTAACAGTACCATCCTCAGGCAATGTGGATTTACATTCATAGAGTATTTGTGTGGATAGTTTACAGGCTAAGTGCACAGTGTGAGCTATAACCTCACTATTTCAATGAAAGATGGATACAAAATCTTCCCATTAACTAAATTCAAGTTTTACTCAGGACAAGGGAACCATTATAAACACACGGGTTGATTAATGTGGTTTGTGCTGTGGTATTCTTATTGACTAAGTATAGGATATTTTTAGATATCCATTGAGTCTTGAAACACAAGGAAACTAACTAACCACTGCCTACAACTAATGAATTATTAAGAACCATGTATGACAATAAATGGAAAAAGAGAGTATAGCTACTCTACTCACAATCCAAGTGACTTATGGGAAACTTACTTGGAACCAGCATTTCCAATGAAAATGAAAGATAGCTTTGTATTAAAACGTGGTTTGTTCGTTTTTTTTCTGCATTAAAAAAATATCACTAAGACATTTAGGTCATGCAATCTACACTGTACTACAAATAGCTATGAATTGTGGAATTTTTCCATTTGCTAAAGCTATTATCATAAAAATCTGAGATTCTTATACAATTCTGACTCAATACATCAAACCAGTATTTTACATTATTCTCTAAAACCTTCTATAAAACTGTTCTAAAATGTCCCCATAAAATAAGTAGTGTCAAAAGACCTGTGAGACTTCCTTTTTCTCCCAGACCTTTTGCTGTTTCTCAGGAGCAAGATCATACTCCATAGTGCTTCTTTTTAGTAAGACTCGGCCTTCAAAGATCACTGCTATCATTAGGCATGATGGCACTTATGTTACAGATGTGGATGAGATATTACATAATTACATTTCCTATTGCATTTCTCCACATGTATAATAAAATGCAAGTCTGGCTAATTTTGATTCCCATATTTGCCTTATATCTTGGTCTAGAAAGACATTACATGTGATTCATAAACAAAAATCCAACTTAGGCGTGTGCTAGCATATTTATAGTATTGTAATACACATTATATTAGGTACTAAATCCAAGTTTGAAGATGGCAATTTCCTTTGTGGTGACAGCATGAAGTAGTAAATATAAATCCTTAATCAGACTATACAAATATATACTGATAATTAAAAATATTAGATAATTTCTGATGTAGAATGAAAAAAAGAATCTTTAACTTAGAGCATGGTAAGGAATCAGAAAAGGGACCATTCAAGGGAAACTTCCACTAGAAAAATATTTTCTTTTTTAAACTCAGATTGGAATTAACTGTTTTATTTAAAGTACCTCATCCTTAAAGCTTCTGGTAGTCTCCTAGCGAAAACTATCAGATTCTTTTTCTTACTTATCTGGCCACAATAAAACAGCAATTCTTTATAGAATCGTAGAATAGCTTGGGTTCAAAGGGACTAAATCCTTAAAGATCATAAACTCCCAATCCCACTGCCAGAGGCAGAAATACCAAGCACTAGATCAGATACCAGATCAGGTTTCAAAGGGCCCCATCAAACGTGGTGTTGAATGCCTGCACCTCACCACCTTCTGAGTGAAAAATTTCACAGGATCACAGAATCATAAGGATAGCAAGGGACCTCTGGAGTCCAACCCACATGATAAGTAAGGTATTTAAGTCATATTTACAAGTAAAATTCATGCAATTTACTAATATGTTTGAATTGATTACTTGGATTACTTTCATATATATTTTATTTCCTTAAGACTATTCATTTTAATTCCATTTATATTAATGGATAGAAGTACTGATAAAACAAAAGTTGAATAATATAAGACATGGATCACAAACACTATCAGTGCTGGAGATGCACAAATTAAAATCATACAAGTTTTATCAAATGCAGTTCTTTACATAATACTTGTGTTTCCTTGAAGGACAAATTAATTTTACAAGGATAACAATATTTGTTTCTTGCTTCTGCTTTACTATTTTCAACTTATTGTTCCTCATTTATTAAAGAAGATCAGATTATTATCCAGTAGAAAGCTAAAATATTGTTTTTCTTTTAGCGACAAATCAGGCAACAGCAATGGGAACACAAAATAATTCAGAAAAAGATTCATGTATCCCTATACTCAGCAAGGAACTTCTTTACTGAGATGAGTAAACTACTTAGCAAATACTTGATAGAACTGTACCCAACTGGGATCATCTGTGAGTAATACATATAAAGGAGAGGACCAGAAATATTATCCAAAGCTGACTGTAAAGGGATGCCTTTTTCTTTTTCTTTTTTTTTTTTTTTTATGTCAACCTCAATGGGATTTTGATTAAGCCCTAAAAGCTCTATAATAAACTTAGCATGCTGTGCTCAAAAGTGAACCTTAAAAAGAAACGTATGCTTTGCCAAGAGCAACACAGGAGCTTCAATTGGAAATTTAATATGTTACTGATGAAAGAGATATAGAATCAAAAGGGTGCTCTAGAAAAGTAATTACTAAAATATAATTAGTCTTTTAAAATGTAAACACACACTGATGATCAACAATAACTACAATCAAGAAGATATATACAACTCAAAATATCTAATTAATGTATATGCAAATGTTAGACATTGTCAATAAAAGCACAAACTGCAGTCAGTAAAATTTTGCTCATAATCTCCAAATACTTTCTGAAGTCATGGGGAAAGAAGATAGAAGAACAGAAGTGATCTGGATACACAGCTGAGCTCAGAAGTTCACACATTTGATATGACATTACATGAAACATCTATTTTTGTTGTCCTCATTTGTTCTGTTCAATGAATATGGATTAGCAATTAGCCACTACAACACTTGAACTCAAGATATATTACAGGAACAAATTCAATGTGGATTACATGATGCGAACTTCTTACTGATCAACTTAGAGAAAATGACCTCAAAACCACTGCCAGCCTTACATGATTGTAATTACTTGTTTTATTGTTTTTGTAACCAATATTGTTACATCTAACGCTGTAGATGTGCTGCTAGGAAGCAATTATGATTAAAATGTTTCCAGTATGCTTTATTTTATCTTTCACATAAGGCATTCTTTTTTTTTTTTTTTCCCTACATATATGAAGAAAAGACTGAATCTTACACAATTCACTTCTTTCTAACCAAAACTCATCATCAAACTGCAAATAAAATAAGCTGTACCTTGGATAAAGTTTTAAGAAGGGAGCTTGTGCAAGAGGAACTCCAGAAGTCCCTCATGACCTCAAGCATTCTCTGATTCTATGAAGAGAAGGCTTGTTCGTATGTATACAGGAGGAATACATACAGTGAATATATTATACAGCTTACAGGTTTTAAGAAGCTTTCAGTCTCAGTTACAGATTGCCAGGGAGCAGCGAAGGTTGGCATCTCTGGAGGACCAGGAGCATTAACCCACCTGGCAAGGCAGGGGACTCACCGCCCATGGCAAATCTCACAATGAGCAAGGCTGGCCAGTATGAGAAATCAGACAAGAGCTCTCCCTGGTCAGGTCGTTGGGGACCTTCTGGGTGAGAAGGCAGCACTGAATAAACATTTCATAATCAACAGCTCTTAGTATTTTACATTCCTAATTTCTATATTCACTATATGACTGAAAAAGAAATATTATTTTAATTGTCCTCAGCCTCTGAAAATGAGTGAAGTCAAAGTACATAACATCCATTGCTCTCCCCTCATCTACCCAAGCTGAAGTGAATTAAAAAGTTAAACTTTTACTGAATTTTCTTTAATGAGTTTTCTCCTAAATATAGCAGATTTAATTACCCTTTCCCAGGCTGAAGAAAGTTTGCCCCTCTCTCATGGTCATTGAAATGCTTTTAGGAGAGAGGAGCACCCCTGCAAAGAGAAAAAAAAACAGTATCTAATTCTAATGTGTCCATGTTGCACCCGAGGTGAAATTTCCTTCACGTCAGAATGGTTGCTAGATATGTGCAAACACGCATTGGTGTATTTGATTTGAAAAAGAGCTATGAAGGAGAAGAACAAAGGAGAAAACTGTTTGCCTTCCCCATGTTAGTTGGAGTTGTTTGCTTTTAGGGTTTTTGTTTGTTTTTATGTCTTGAACTAATTTTATGTCCCATCAACATTCACAAACTTGACTTCTTAGGTGTAAGAAATAGAGTAAAGATTTAGCAAGAGTTATCAGTTAACAGAGATATGTCTTCTTGATCCTAGTTATACTTCTTGTGTGAAATAAAACCTGCAATGGCTGCTGACCTATGTACAGTCACAGTACAGAACAGAAAGTAATGTGAAGACTATCAGTGCTCACCCTGATAAAACGCTTTTGGCTGGACTTATTTCTTCCAACAATTTCCGTTTAAGTAAGCTGAATAAATAGAAGAAAATTCATATTAATAGTTATGGTAATGGTTATATTTGTAGTATTTTAATATATTAACAGGTAAAAATACATTACTAGTAATTTCATTCCTTATGAGGAATATTTGTATGCATAAGGATACTAGAAATTAAGCAGTGAAAGAAGTTAAAATGATGTCTGTAAAATATGAGTAGTTGATAGCATTATATAAAAATAAGATGTGGAATATAGTATCCCCAGCAGTTGAAGTAAAATAAGGGCTGCTTCTTAAGGAGGTATACCAGTAACATCTAGTTACATCTTTAATTGAACACATGCTCTTTAAAAAGAATTTATCACTAAAACCTGTTTGCAAATTGCCAGAGTGGGGATTCTATAAATAAGATCATTAAACAGAAATGTTAAGAACTCATGGCAGGAGGGCACTAAAATAACAAGTACAAACAACATAGATGAGATGGCAAGAATTATGATTTCAGTTTTTTGCTATATTAGTATTATATAAGGGGAGGGATTATTTCTAAGGGCACATAGCAACAGGATGAGGGGAAATGGATTTAAACTAGAAGAGGGTAGATTTAGACTAAATATCAGGAAGAAATTATTTCCCTTTAGGGTGGTGAGACACTGGAACAGGTTGCCGGAGATTTTGTGGATGCCCCCTCCCTGGAGGCAACCTGGAGTCCAGGTTGGATGAGGCTGTGAACAACCTGGTCTAGAGGGAGGTGTTTTGCATATAGCAGAGGAGTTGGCACTAGATGATCTTAGGGGTTCCTTCCATTCCAAACTATTCTATGACTTTATAATTCTATGATAATAACTACAATTACATATTTTACTTAGGAACATTAGCAGGAGTGGACACAGACTGGATGTTGCATACTTCTTAGTGAAATTCAGGAGTTTATTTCAAATTTTGTGCCTTTATCTGCAAATCACAAAGAAATAAAAGTAATAGAATTTGGTGGAAGCCTCACACTTAAATTAGAGAAATGCAATTAAAACTGCATAATACATGATCATAAACTATCTGTCTCACCTAGAAGGTACAGCACTGAGTGCTCACTCTGCACAGGATAAACCATACTGTTATATACTGTTACATTAGTGAATAATAATTGTGCAGAGCCTGTTTACAGAGGACATAATATCACTCTCTGAATATATGTTCTTCTACATCTGAAGACTCTTATGAAAAAAAAAAAAAGCTCAGTATGCTCTCTAATAACTTCTACTAACCTATGACTGTTGAGAATGCACTCCAGTATACAGCCCTTACTTATACTGTAGACTGCAACTGTAATGTTCATTTAGTTACACATTATCAGGATACACAAAGTAAAGCACAAAAGTGTTAAATACAGTCACTCAAACACAATAATTGTCATTCAAATCAACAGCTCAGCTAGTTGACTTCTGGTTCTGTGCTGAAAAATAACCAAGTAGAGATAAGTTTTTAGTGAAGGAATAAGTTTCTAGAAAGGCTTAGTTGTGATTTATTTCATTTTTTCCACCATCTTGAAAAGATCAGAAACTCTCTCCTTCCTGTATACCCAATAATGGGACTGTTTTATCCAGAGACTTTGTAAAGCCAAGTAAGAGTTGCTTACAGGGATATACTGTACAACCACGCAGACCATTGAGCTTCAGTGAACAGTGTTTGTGAACAATAAGAGGAAGACTGATTTCACTGCAGAATTTTGTTTCACGGGGCTCCTATGACCTTCACAGATTTGAAAGTTGCAAGAAACTACAGTGGAAATTCCCCCAAAGTCATCATTAAGTCACCCTGACATCAAAATAAGACCAGAGGATCAAATTGCACTTCTGTCTTTTCTCAGATTAGAAAACAGAACTTGGCTAATAATCTCTGACTGAACTGATCAATGAGATGTACCTTCTGCTACTTCACAGAGTTCAATTCATAATGTGCTGTTTTCTCTAAGAAATCCATGTCCACAGTTTCTATTCTAATGTAACTTACTATTTTTGTCAAAGAAAACTGACATCTCAAATTTATTCATTTGGAAATATTTTATTTATTGCATTCTAGATGTATAAATTCTCCTGATTTCATTGATAGAAGAAGAAAGTTTGCTCATTTGTCCTAATTCTCATCTTGTCACACATACTCTGTAAACTTGAATCCCAATGCCTAACATACGGGAGTTTGGTGTTTCTGGCTGTTCCCCACTCTGTAGGGCATAGTGAAATTGAACCAAGAAATGATACAATTAATCAGAAGAAAAGACAAACATTGTCAAGACAGTGTTACTTTTTGTGGGGAGAAATACAAATAAGCAAGAATGATTTTCCCACTGCTGAAGGCTACATTTGAAGACAAAATGTGGTGTGTGCTAATTAGTGCAAGTAAGCAAATGCCTCAGATCATTGGCTTCTGAAAATCACATCCTTGATAAGAGCTACATACCATATTCAGCTCTACTAATAAAAGTGCTCTTTCAGTAGTTGGCAAATGCTTTATTACACACTGTAAATCATAGCTAGAATTCCACAGTTTCATAGCTCTTGGCACTGATAAAGTAATTCTCCAAAACTTATCAGTAAAATTTCAGAGAATGCTAATGGTGTAGTGTTCCTGAATTTATAGAATCTTTGGCTTCAATAGAAGATGCTTGGAGCAACAATTAACTGAGAAAGAAATTTTGGTAATCAATGCATATAACATGTGATGCAGATGCTGAATGATAAGAAAATCAGTAAATAAATCCACTCAATTGGTGCAACATGATTAACTAGCTGAAGAAAAGATACACAAATCACAGAACCTCGTGGCCAGAAAGTAAAGAAAACTGCTTGGGCAATCTCCTGCCCCCTAAGGTAGCAATTTGACAGCCTCATGTGCCAGGGAAGAGAATCCAGGTAGCCAACCCATGTCATCCTTCCAGCCAGAGCACCTGCTGCTTGGCTGCATCAGTCCTTTCAATGCAAATGATACAGCTCTCATTCTCAAACTCCATATAGAAGAAAATTTCCAACAGTTTTTATTGTATCGCTTTATTAGTGCTGGAGAGGGCATTTCAGTCACTGTTCACATTGAAAATGTTCCTCTTAGAGTAGCAAGAACAAATTTATTTTTTGTCTATAGAAGCTATTCCAAAATCTTAAGCGAAGGTGTTTAAACTGCTGTAGAGGTAATATTTGACTTGTCTACTTCTTACACTAGCAGTATTCATACCTTAGAAAATACATTGTAGCATGGGTTATAACAGGAGTTATGTTTGACTGCAAAATATCTGCCATGACAAGAAAACTCCTGTTTCCTAATTTTGGAAAATAAAAATGTAGTTGTCCTGTTTGTTTGTTTGTTTGTTTTTTGTTACCAGAATTTTCAAGAAATTTTGAGTCTTCTTTCTTATTTTCTTAAAATTAAACCAGGAACCACACTGTCTTATAAAACTGTCTTATAAGGTTCAGATTCTATGTTCTATATGTGTTCTTATGATTATTTACTTAAATAATAAAGTTACCATAACCACTGTTGCCAAAAATAATGACTGGTTAGCATCAAGATGGCCATTATGTAATCTCTATTTGAAAGAGTTCTCTAATTTTGATGTATGTCTCAGACATGCACACAATGGGAAGAGATGACATAATTTCTTAAGAGACCTATGGACATGTGCAGTCTGTACATAGAGGTGATACTATTGGATACAGAACTTCAGTTGCTTGTACATGATTTTCGCACTAGACAGATAGAAGTTTTAGATACAGATATAAATTCAGATATATTTCACAACAACCTTCACAAAGACTAGAACGGTTTCTGGATGTTGTAGAGATGATATCTTTTATAAAGACATTTTACTCTATGTGGAATACTCTTAGAAGAAACATAGCTGCAACAATGGCATAAAAAATGTGCTGCTTCTGCCATTGTCTCAGTGGTGGATTGTTAGGAATATTTCTGTTTGAATGGTATTTCTACCTCATCACTTTTACAGGACATTTTTTCAAAATTCATATAAAAGTTCAGCCTAGGAGTCGAAATGAATGTTTGAAGTCATCTTACATAAAGAACAGTGCATCTGAGGCTGAGACATGAAGATATTAATGGAGTTGAATGATGGCGTTGGTAAAACTTTAACGTATTTTTGGATGGCAAAAAAGTTTCACAATATGGAACAAGAAATACCAAGTTGCTTTGTGACAACAAAACAGGTAAGTGTATTTAGATAATTTTTAAGAGCATTTCTGAGGACAGTTTAAGAAAGGGGACATTTTTATTCTACTGTGTTCAACATCAAAATTATATTAATGTCATTTCTGCGTCATGTTTTTTAATTGTACTGAAGTACAGATTTTCTGTGCCTATATTCCTATATTTAAGAAAAATGAACTGGAATGCTATATCACATTGACTATATTGCCACATTTTCAAAAAAAGAATCTGGGTCTGTTGGTCAAGGCTTGATTGAACATGAGCCCTCAGTGTGCCCAGGTGGCCAAGGTCAATGGCATTCTGGCCTATATCAGAAATAGCATTGCAAGCTGGAGCGGGAAGGTGAACCTGTACTCAGTACTAGTGAGGCTGCACTGCTGAGGCCACAACTTGAGTACTGTATTCACTTTTGGGCCCGTCACCACAGGAAAGACGTCAAGGCTCTGGAGTATGCCCAGAGAAAAGCAATGAAGCTGGTGAGGGGTCTGGAGCATGAGTTTTATGAGAAGTGGCTAAAGGGAACTGAGATTGTTTAGCCTGGGAAGAGGAGGCTCAGGGGAGACATTATTGCTCTCTACAATTATCTGAAGGGAGGTTGTAGTGAGGTGGGAATCAGCCTCTTCTCCTGCATAACAAGTGATAGGTGAAAAGGGAATGGCCTCAAGTTGTACCAGAGGAAGTTTGGATTGGATATTAGGAAAAATTTCTTCTCATAAGGAGTGGTCAGGCACTCGAACAGGCAGCCTGGGGAGGTGGTGGAGTTACTGTCTACATAAATTAGGAGAATCCTAAATGATATTGTAATAGTCATGAAGCTAAGATGCAAAACTTTAAAAGCTTGAGAACTTCAAACAGATTTATTTCTTTTTCTCTGATGATTAAAGATTTTCAACCAAGTTGTGTACTTATGGAACCAAAGACAGAAAATACATATCTTCAAAAAACAAACAAACAAAAAACAACCCATTACCTTCTACATGGGATGGTTAGATATGCCACTTGAAAGTTATATTTTCTCCAGTCATCCACTAACAGAAATTTTGAAACTCTATCTGACCATAAAAGGAAAAGACTTCTGTTTAGAAGTCGATACACAAGGGGAAAACTGGAGAGCAGCACGATGGAGGTCCACAGGGAAAAATTCAGATAACATTTTCAATCGTACGTACCTATAATTGTATTTCTAAATAAAAGTGATCTTATTAAACACTCCTCATTATCATCCAAAACATGGCACACTAATTCTGCTACAAACAAAATATGAAGTATCGTCTGTATTTTTTCTTTGTTATGTTAATCAACACCAAAGACTAGGTTACTTACATCTAATCAGTACCACTTGCCAACTGACAATTAATCGGTGTGTTTACTATTTTTTCTTCATCTGGACAAACATGAGACTTTGGATTTCTCTAGCTATTATATTTTAAATCAAAGAAACCTATCTTGTTCTGAGATGAAAGGCCAGTCTGTTTTTCATTCACACTGGAAATTTTCCCTTCTTGAAATGCATAACCTAAATTACAGTCAGAAAAAGCATAAAATTTGTGTTTTAGGATTCCTTCATTATGAATTTTTATTGAATTTTAAAGTCTTTCAATTTTTTTTTTTTTGCAGTTCTTTAATAGAAGTTAATGCCACACTTAAGATGGCTATTTCTCAGCAGAATTCAGACTTTTAACATCTATTTCATAATTATATGAAGAAGGCAAGAAGATATTATACTTGGTGGATTAAATTCAAAGTTATTTCTTTAACAGATGTCGGTATTGTGAAAACTAAAATATTTAAAGATACTGGTTTTTATGCAGGCAAAATACTTCCACTTAATCAGTTGTTTAAGTTAAACAGATTAAAAGCAACACATTATAGCATAATTCCATCTCGCTTAAGCTGAACACAAAAAAATGTTAGGAAAACGTTGTTTTCCTAATGAGATATTATTGTTCATTGCCATAAGCACATAATCCTAAAGAGCTAATCTCTTGGACTCACTTCAATGGATGTTTGTTTAAGGAAGGCAGGGAGAGTTTCTGCTATATTATGCACAGTGCAGTTGCCCAATATTCCCATTATCAATTTGTGTTTACAGTTCTACTCTGTTTGGGTTGAAGTCCCCATTCTTATTTGTTCATCTGTTTCTGAAAATAAGAGTAAGGAAAATACTTTTTCCCTTTGTTCAGAACTTACGGTGACCTTTTTCTCCATCATTTGGGTCATTTATAGTTTTAGAATTTGTCAGAGGTTACTGTGCATGTCAAGTGTGGACCTTTCTCCATCCATCTGAAAGTAATCTATGCTTGATGGTTATAGACTTTGAAAATTGCTGTGTGCATATTATCAGCAGATAATTAGTAGTTCCACAAACCTAAGTTGCTTTAAGAATTCAAACATTACAACCTGAGATTACTGCAGATCATCTTGGATATTTTAACCAAGCTGATGTCTCAGTTTTGAACTTTTGAACTTGCCACAGCACAAAACAATAGAAATATGAAGGGGATAACATAGGTATGGCACAAATTTATTTGAAAAAGGCACTCCCATGTTATTGGATAGAGGCAGCAACTTGGAACAAAAATAGGTAGAGAGTAAATTATTTCAGGAAAGAGATCTATACTGCATGCTGGAACTGATAGCTAAAGAGACAGTTACAGGCTGGGTACATCCTGAAAGGTAGCAACATCAGAGGACTGGACATGGGAGTCAGTCAACAGGAATGAAATCATGCAAGTTAAGGAAAGAGCATGGGGGAGAAACAAAGCAAATTAATAACTAGGCAGAAATGAAAAAGGAACTTTGGTGAAGGGAAAGTTTATCTTTTTATGAAGAAGTCTCTCTGCATAGGGTTAACAGAGAGAGGCAAGAGAAGAAAATATAGTAGTAGCGGGTTGGAAAGCATGAAGCATAAGATGCCAAGCTGAAAATAAACAAATAAAAAAAAAAAAAGACACAGTTTATTAATAAAAAATTTACATATCAAGCCTGGAAAATGATCTATTCTTTACTTTCACAATGCTGTCTGTGAAATCAGAAAGCTGTCAGAGTTATATAGTTATAAACATAAGTCTCTATTTACAGTTCTCATTGCTCAGACTGCACTGGTTGCTTTCGTGGACAGCGTGGATGCAGTGAATCAAATACACTACCTTATGGTAATGCCCCTGAGAGCCAATGTGATATCACATTCCAGTTAATTTTTCTTAAATATAGGAATGACACCAAAAATCTGTGCAGTAAATTCAGTACAAAATTCAGTACAGTTAACAGACATAACATAGAAATGTCATCATTAAAATCTGTGCAACTGATTGCTCAGAAGGCATCTACAGTTCTACATTTGGGATCGTAGCACATTACATTGCATATATTTTCCCAGCATTTTTCCCCACAGGACCCAAGACATATTTTGTTGACTTGCTTAATTAAAGTTCACTGAAGGATGTTGTTCATAAGACTTCTGCTTCACTTGTTGTAGAAGGTGAAAAATGAATAATAGATGAAGTAGGAGATTCAAGAATCACAAAGGTTGCTTTGCAGTATATATTAGGATTACAGAAATTGAGAGACAGCTGACAGCTAGGAGGCCTGTGCCATGGAAATCCTGTCCATAGCTTGCCCAGGAGATTGTCACAGCCTAGAAGCCAAACTAGAGGGATTAGAACAAAAAGCAGTGGAACTCACTGAAAAACTTGGACATGAAGAAATGTTATGGGCTGAATCCAAATATCTGAATACAGTGGCATTTCAAATTATACCTCCAAAATAGACAAGGATTACTTCAGTCTTTAAATGCCTCATGTCTTCATGTATTAAGCTAGAATTGTAGTATCACCTTACCTTAGAACCTGCTCTGAAAATTCTGTCAGGCTCTCAACAGATGAGCATCACAAACAGAATCATAGAATAGTTCACATTCGAAGAGACACCAAAAAAACACCTAGCCCAAATTTCTTCTTGATATAGAGTCAACCATTCAGGAAACCTTCATGCAATCAGGTCCTGCAAACCTCCAAGGATGGAGACTGTCCTGATTAAAAAAAAAGGTCTCTCTAGTTTCAATTTATGTCCATTGTTACTCCCAGCATGCTTCAATCAGAAGGACCTGTCTCTCTCTTCGAAGAATGCTGTTGGATCCCCATGAAGCCATCTCTTTTCCAAGCTGAATAAACCCAGCTCAGAATATGCAATAATGCAGATAAAATGCAACAATTAATTGTATGAGATAGAAATATTTTTACTGTATTACTTTAAAAGTACATGAACTGGAGATTATTTTATTTCACCAATAGATAAATAAATAAATTTGGCTACCTAAATTTTAACAAAATTACTATTGATTTTGATGAGAGCAAATGAGACTCTCTCAAACAAACTCAAAATACTAAGCAAAAGATTGATGTAAAACCCTAATATAATAAAGAGAATGTTAAACAGTATTAAAGAACATCTAAACTTATAACACGCTCAAAAGAATAATCCTGAAGTAAAGTATCTGATTTTATATCAAGTGTTTGAGAAACACCATCGGTCACCATTTTAATCATTTAATTACCCAGTAATGCCTTTATTTATTAGAAGTGACAGCAGAATGGGATGGAAGAAACTTGGGAAACTGCAAGGAAGTAATAAAATGGCATCATTTGAACATATCAGTGAGCTCTGGCAGGAATTAGACAGACAGGGAATATTCCCAGACTATATGTTCTTGAAATGTATGAAATTTATTTCAGATTAGTTTCTTTCTGGACTCCAAATTGTACTGGATTTGAAATCCCATCTTAGATGCATAACTTTAATTGAAAATCTCACATTGAGCACTCGTAATACCTATTATAGCACAATTTACAGTGAGCCCTAAAATACATATCCATCAGCAACAGATAGAAAGTAAATCGAAGGAAAAGAGGAACATCTAAAAGGAATAAAGGCTAGGTAGCAGAGAGAAAGGAAAAAAGGGAAGTTTTATGAAAATATTCACATAATTGTGTTAGTTTCCAGTCCAAAAGAAATCAGAGAAATTAAGGACTTATCTACTAGAAACTTGACATAAGGATTTCATGAGTAAAGCTCTGTGCAGTGACAAAGATTTAAAAGAATACATAGAATTGGGAAATGTAATTTTTAAATATTGCCAGCCATTTCAAAAACATATTTAATGATCTCTGCTAGACTATAATATCAGGCTCTTCCTGCACCCTGGTCAGAAAAGGTCAATTCTGAGGTGTGATAATACTGACTCTGTCTGTCTCAGTGATCTGTATATTTAATTTATACTTTTTTCCTCATTATAGATCAATGTAGCTCCACAATCTTATGACAAAACTAAAAACTGTCTTTAACTTACAGTGTCCTACTATTTCTTTTTTCTTCATTTTGATAACGATTCCTGGTTGGTAGCAAAAAATGTTCTTTTCATTCTACACAGTGACAGAACATTTGTCCACATATTAATGATAAATTTACCGATGAAATAATGTCTTATAGTATGTTAGACATACAGGATTTGCTCGTTACAACTGACTTCGTTGCATTTGACCCTTTGAAGAACTATATAAGCACTATTAATGTTATCTTCTCTCTAGCTCTTTATTACTGCTTTCTCTTGTTCATTCAAATCCATCACCTTTCAAGCAATTCTACTATGCATATTATCTCAGCTCCTTAGGGGAAGCTCTCATGGTAGTAAATACCTTGCCACTTAATTACATTCTGGTAAATTATTAGATTGTACTCTTCAGTTTATCTTCTAATGGAAAAAGGGAACTGTGTATATTTTTTTAATGAATTTCATATGCATACCAGCTCACTTATTTGATACTATTTTGCTTTACAATAAGGAGTTAAATTAAAAGAGATCATCGGCAGTAAAGCTGTCCAAAAAATCCAACGGGTTCTCAAATCATAAATGCTGTCAAATGCACAAAATATAATTTAATTTATTTTCCCTTCTGTATGAGGCCATAATAAAAGGAAACACGACATTTCAAAGCAGGAAGTCTGGGGAACAAGGCATGATGAATGGATTCTCAGAAGATCCTCAAAGGATGGATGCCAGCATAAAGTAGTATTAAAATTAGACACACACTTCAGTAAACAGACTTTTTGTCAATTTCTGATAAAAAATATGCCTATTACCTTTTAAAAACATCTCAGGAAATATGTGTGTTACATTTTAATTACAGTCCTTTATTTTGTGCTGTGTATTTTTGTGTGTACAAGTAATTTACTTTTCCTACATAAATCAATACTTTATCAGCCTTTGAGTCACACAATATCATAGTGGGAAAGCCAGTCACTGGCCAACCAATAAAGATCTGTCAGATTAACATAGCTTTTATAATTTTAACCTAATCAACAGGTTAATGTTATGTCTTATAAAGAGAAATGACAGTAGCAAAATCAATTATCCAAGATGGACATTAAAGATGCTCAGTGTGTGCTCCCTAGCCATCTCGCCTTCAGCATTAAAGTAAGGCCTTCCACTTTTGGACATTCTTTCTCCCATTTTATTTGATTTATTAGCTTCAATTCCAAGTATGTTGTATTATATAGTGTTATCATGCATTCCAATATCTTACTTAGTAAATTAGTTTTCCTTTTCAGATCGCTGTCACTATTTGTTTTTAGGCCCTTCTCCCTACCCTTTCCCTTTTCCCCTTTCCCTTTCCTGGGGTGTGGGTCTTTGGGTCCCCCAACCCCATTGGTCACTGAACATGGCTGAACTGACCTGAAAAACTTTGGCAGTACTGTTCTCACTAAAAATTTGTTTTCCTGTTACATAGCCTTGAGCAGAGTTTTTTAAAAACATAGCATGCAATTCCATCCCCTAAATATCTGCTCTTCATATTAATAAAAACCAGAACAAAATCAAAACAGAACTGTCTCTTATTTAAAGGAGCATGTTCAGTTCCTTCTTTTTTTAGATGACAGAAACCACTGCCATTTTTGCACTGGCTGCAATAGATTGTTGAGTGCAGAGTTCACATATATAATACATTGCTTAATCTACAGTATTGATGATGGTCATAGGAATCAAACAAAAGATTACAACTCTTGCACATTCTTTATCCTAGAAGATTGTCTATAACCTAAAAATGTTTTATGCTTTTTCTTTCAAAATTTTTTTCATCAAGACTCTAAGGTTTTTTTTTTTCAATGCTGCTGTTTTCTGTTGATGTCAAAGTATTTATATATTCCCCTCAAATTTGTTTCTGAATATCCAACATATGTTTTACCTTAAACTATAGCTCCCAAAGGTGCAGCAGGAACATTAATTTTTGCTTGTCTGCTATTTTTGTGCTGTCTGTGTCATGTGGGCTCACAACACTAACTGCATATAATGACCTATTAGTTTAAGATGCTTATAACAGGAAGGCATAAGCACTAGGTACTGTCACCTGCTACCTCTCTGACACTCTGATTAACCACTGCAGCTACACAGAAATAGTCCCCACACATGCAAATACCCTTAAGGTAAAAAGCAAGCAAAGCAAAACAACACCTTAGGCAGTGGCAAACCTGTGAAAAAAAACACTGAAATGAAACAATTTACACTATCACTGAGGAAAGCCATAAAAATGTACTAAATGGGCATCACTACCCCCAGAATATCTGCACATTTAGAGCCACAGAAAGGTTATTGCACTTCCCGTAGTACCTTGTAGCCCATGAGGTACCTGATGTACATAATCATTTTCAGTCACCTATAAGTAGGCAGATTATCACCTTCTGTGACAGGTAAAGCTTCAGAGTAGCTTTTTAAGACTCATGAGAGAACACTACAGCAGTCTGAAAGGTAGACTAACAAACTCAAGATTGGTCTCTACAAGACACAGGAGATTGCTGCTAGCTGATTAGAGAAAACACCCCAAAATAGTGCAGTTATTACTAATCCCCTCAATAGAAGAGATTTATTAGACATTTAGCAGTATAGGGAATAACTGAGCATGTGAAACTCATTCCAGCAATTTCTGATTCTACTGCTTCCAAACATTATTTTTGGAAGACAATCTAGTAGGAGCAATATGCACTTACAAATATTGATATGTAGTAATTTCTGTATTATATGAATACTAGAAAGACCACTTAGCAAATTTCAGCTTAGAAAGCAGCTACGCGGTTGTCAAGGATGTTTTTCTATAGGGACCATTTTACACCTGTTTTCCCATAATTCAAGCTGTGTCTTAGTTTGCTCTGTCTTTTGTTCAGAATGCAAGTATTAACCTTCCAGTATTTACTATTGGTTTATGTCAGTAGATGATCTGTTGAAGCAGCAAATAGTGCTGTATCATGGAATCACTATGGGCATCCTGAATCTCTTATGACACCCACATACTCAGCTTCATATATTTTCAAACTTCTGAGTAACATGCATATAAACAATGTTTCCATGGGGATCAATTATAAATAATAACATAAGATGGATCGTGCATGTCAGTGTAGTACTGATTGATTTGGGAATGATTAGTTGCCATAGTCATGACTTGGCTGAGGCATGCTGGGAGAACTATATGAAAGAACAGGGGAAGCTGTGTTTTACATGTACAGTCAACTTAATTAATCATGACATAGTGTAGAACAGAGCAAGAATCCCTTGAAAGAACTTTATCTCTGAGGTATATTTTAAGTCCTTTAAACTGTAGTCAGAAGGTAGGTATGGTAAAATGTTTCCTTTTTAATATTTAACATTTTTATTTATTAAGAGGTAATTTGGGGGCATTTCCAATCCAACATCTAAACTTAAAATCATTTAAGGAAACCTGCTTTAACCCCAATTTAAAAGCTTTTACTTGTTCATCCTGGATTATTCCAGTGTGTTTTAGCTATTGACACACTCCAGATATCCTTAGGAATGGAAATACACTTTATCTCCATGTACCCTTATGCAGTATGAACTGCAATTACTTCTTCTATGAGGCTAAAGTAACGCAGATATACATGTAGATTTTATAAGGTTTCCACCAAACTTACAGCCATATATGTGTAGTGTTAATGAATACAAGATCCTACTGACTGTGCATGCTTATTTGGTTTTTCCCCATTCACTTTTTCCAGTCAATTTCAGATATTCTTCTGGAAACAGGATAGCTATGAAGTTTGATTCTAATGTATCAGCTCCCAGTAGAAAGAAAGTTGTTGAGTTATTGCTCCCCACAACACTTGATTGCCTTAATGAAATAATACATTCATTACATGAGGGGAAAAACTGATGCAGAAATGCACATTTATCTGGACGATCAGTTTAAATAACTTCTTATATTTTGACTACACCTTCCCTATTAGCTGATAGACATTCAAAACAAATACTCATGAATCAAATGTTTGGAGTCTTGAAGTAACTTTTGCTTCCAGAGTGTACTAATGAGAGGGTCTAAAGAATACTGACCTTAGCTCTAATTGGACTCAGAATGAAGCTTTTTACATATTTTCCTTGAAAGCTCCCTATGACTAATTCTAATTCAAAGCTGTCTAAGCAATACATACTCTCAATTACTAGAAGCAAAGGTTACACTAAATGGGTAACTGCTGGTTTAACCATGCGTTATTAGAGGCTGCTAGCATTATGGTTCAGGAAGTGTCAGTTACTGATACAGCTTGACATGGGAAATAACTTGGACTCATTAAACCCTATAGGAAAGTTAACTTTATTCTGCTTTATTCTTGTTTCTTATTTATACAAGCTGGTTTAGACTCATGCCTGGGAAGCACTATGTGTATCTGCACCTAATAATTATTTCCTTCTTCAGAATTACCTGTCACCTAAGCTAGTAATACCACTTTCAGTTACTTTTATATAATGTTACTGCTGCCATGATGGAATGTTTTGTTACCATCAAAATGGATGATCCCAAGCCCCTGTTTTGCTTCTGCCCTTTTTTTCTCTCTGCTACAGCTCCTCATCACACAAGCCCTTCTGGTGGCTTTAGCAATATGGTAGGTTGATCCCTAGTCAGCAGCAAAGCACTACGGAGACACTCACCCACTCTACTTCCCCAGTAGGATTGGGAAAAATGAAAAACTCATGTGTATGACTAGTGACTGGGACTGTAGAGTTAAACAAGATCATGGCTGAAATATAGTCAAGGAAAAGGGGTTGTGCTCATGGGCTTATCTCTGCAATACTTCCTCCCTTAGTTCAGTTTTAAGTTGCCTGAGGTTATTGCTAGAACCTTTCACATAGCCTGCATACATGTGAGCACTTCTTTTAATTTTGGATCTTAAAAATTGAAATGATTTCCTCCTACTTCTACCCTACATATTGCCTTCTCTTGTACTCTCTGTCTTTTCTGTCCTCCTGTTCATTTCTGATCCCATGAGGATAGATGCTTCTCCACTGTTCGTGGATCTCTAAATTGGTAATGCTAGTCACAGTGTGCTTGGTCTTCACAATTAGGTGTAATATAGGAATTGTCTGCTTTACTGCTTCTGCATTTTTCTACCTAAGTGTCAAAGAAGCAGCTTTATTCTTACACCAGTAACTAGAATCTAGAGACCACCATTGAATGCAAGTGGAAACGCAGATATATGTTCCTGTGAATTCTGTGGTGACTTCTGTACTTTCTGCTCTCTCCTACACTTTGGAATAAAGACTTTAGGAACTGTCAGTCCAAGAGTACTGGCATAAGATTGGATTCAATTAATTTATTTTATTGCTGAGAAGATGAATCCATGCAAAGGGGTTTCCAAAGTCTTCTATTTGCAATTAAGACCTAGGCTGCTGAGCAGCAGTCCGTTACTTTCTAGGGTAATTTCTATAAAAGTCTAATGCCATCTTCTGCAATCATTCCCAAATCTTTCTCTGCTTAAAGAAGAAAAGAAAAAAAGAAAAAAATAATAATAAAATCAGAGGCTAACTGCATCAATCTATTACATTCTTTCATACTCTAGACTTCTTTGATTATTACTGTATTAAGCTATGAGAAGTTATGATTATGATAAGAAAACAGTAAATGAGTAGTAGTGTAATGTCCTAGACTGGAAATAGCTGTAAGAAAGCACAGTCTGGGGAGTTTTTAGTAATTTGGAGAAAACACAGTGAGAACATAGTACAAGTCTAGAGGGCTTCCTTGTGCCCGTTAGAATTAGTATTCATTATCTTTTTTTGACCTTAATCAAAAAAGCTTAGGTTTTGACTAAAGAGTGACAATTAATCATTCCATGTCCTAACGATCTTGGTAAAGGTATCACAACCTGGTCCAAAGGAATTCACATGAAGAATCAGTCATTAAATCCCATGTTTAGCTATTGTTATATATGCATAACTATCAGGTGTTTAGAATATAAACAATTGTGCCACTTAAAATCACACCAGTTAGAAAGCATACAAAATCTTAATCTTGTCTCACAGGACTTCAGTTGGTTTAGAATCTCAAGAACTGTTCAAAACCTTATTCAGTGACTTCTACATTTAATTAAACTTATATAACGTGTGGTCAGTAAAGGGTTTAAGAACCAAACCTTTTTTCTTGCCTGTTATATTTACAGTTACTGGAACAAACAAGGTGCATAAACTATTCTATAACAAGTTTTCACATCCAGGACAATGATTAACTTAACATGAGCAGTGTTAAGCTCATCCCTGCTTAGCTAACCATTAAATTAAATCTCCCAGTCCCTAGGGGGATGAAGCATAGTCAGGGAGAATGCTAGCCTGTAAGGCAGAATACTTCAAAAAGGAAGGATATGCATTGAAGTGTCAGGTAGTCTGTTGTGATTTCATGCAGTAAGTTCACTAGAGCATCCATTGATTATCAATCAGAATTCATCACATTATTTTGGTTATGCTGTTCAGAATACTAGGTCCCATCAAAATAAAAAAAGATTCGTATTAGCTTTATCCTGTAAGGATGCATTAATACTGCTTCAGAGACACAGTTCTGGTCTTATTTTACAATACAAGAAAATTCTCATTACACCGGAAAAAGCTACATCAGGTCACACTTGATTGCTAAAGAAACCCGAACTACTAGGGCAGGACACACGTGGTCTCACATTCTGAAGAATTCATGTTAACTCCCTGAGGAGCAAAGTATCTCACAAAGTAGTCACAACTGAGAAAAGAACCAATAAAGTAATTTTGCATACACACATATTGAATGCTGAAAAGTTTAGTTCAACATGTACCTAAGTGTGAAGATTCATAAGTTCCATTCACATGTCATAGTTTGACTTTAATGTACCATTTGTAGCTGAACTCACAACACATCTGGCATAGAAATGCCAGAAATATTCCAATAAATCAGAACAGTTTTGTTAATAAAGCAAGAAAAGGTGATAATATGTTTTTATAATTATCTCAGACATTAAAAAATCATGTATTCAATTCCTGAAGTTTGTCTGAAGTACTTAAGCTAATTATTAACTAATTTCCACACAAATTTGCTCATACTTTCTATAGTTATTATTGAGTAATAAATAAATAAATAGATAAAAATTTCAGGGATGCAACCAGTTATTCAACAGAACTGTTTTAGCTTTGTTTAGTGTTACTATTACAGACAGACTACTTTACATTGGTCTCAATTCAAGCTTCAGAAGATCTTAGTAAAACATCATCTTCAGATACCACTGAACATATCACCTCCCTTAGAATTTCATTTGTGAATAATTTTATATCCTTTACAATGCATTCCACGGCTACCATGGCTTTCTTTACAAGCTTTACTTAACCTTGGGTTTTTCTATGACATGGAACTATCGGGCATCAACACATTGCCAGTACTCACTCTCCAAAACATTTTACAGTCTTATATTTCCAGCACCTGGACCACATCAGTCAGGTTTGGAGTACTTCCACAGAGAAAGGCCCCACAACCTATCTGGGCAGCCTGCTCCATTATTCGACTTCAGTCACAGTAAAGTATCTTTTTCTTATACTTTACTGGAATATCCTGTATTTCAATATGTGTGCACTGTATCTTGTCCTGTCACTGGATACAAGTGAGAAAGTCAGACTCTCTCTTCTTTACTTCTGCCACTGAGTAATTATAAATATTGGTAGCATTCCCTAAGCCTTCTCTTCTACAGGCTGAGCAGTCCCAGCTATCTCAGCCTCTCTTAAACTGTCAGATGTTTCAGCATTTGATCATCTTCATGGCTCTTCACTGGACATCCATGCCTGTACTGGTGAACCCAGGGTTAGACATAGCAGGGCAGATGCGTACCACTAGTGCACGGCAAAAGGGAAGGATCACCTCCTTCAACTTGCTGGTGACATTCTGGCCTTCTTTGTCACAAGGGGTTATTGCTGGCCAATATGCAATTTGTTGTGCACTAGGACCTCAGGTTCTTCTCTGCAAAGCTGCTTTTGAGTCGGTTAGCCCCCAACCTGCACTGATATATGGTATTCCTTCTCCTTAGATGAGGACTTGGCATTTCCTGTTGTTGACCTTCAAGAAGTTCCTGTCAGCTTGAATCTCCAGCCAGTTGGTGTCCCTCTGCCTGGCAGCATGCCCGTCTGATGTATCAAGAAGTCCTCCCAATTTTATGTTGTCTACAAATTGCTGACTGTGCATTTACTCCCACCATCCAGGTAATTAAGGAAAATGTTAATCAGTATTGGTTGGTTACAGTATTGACATTTGGGCTGCATAAATAATGAATGGTCTCCTGACTTTGTAGTCCATGACCCATTTGAGCCCAGTGGGTCAGCCAGTCTTCAATCCATACAATGTCCATTTATCTAGTCTATATTTCAACAGTTCATCTATGATGACGGCAGGCAGTGTCAAAGACCTTGCTGAAGTCAAGAAAAGCAACATCCACTGTTCTCCTCTTGTTCACTGAGCCTATCATTTCATCATCAGAAGTTATCACATTGGCTAGATATCTCATTCATAAATCCAAATTGACTGCTTTCAATTAAGTTCTTGTCCTTATTAAGATGTCTTAAAACTGTCAGCAGGTATGTCCCAGTTATAACTTTGCAGCTTGGTTTTATGGTCAGTTTTATGACATCATCCAGGAAGAAGCCAAAGCAGAGGAATTCTAACTGTACCCACAGAAAGTACCATTACACGTGCAAATTATCTTATCTGTCAGCAAAATATGAGCTAGGAATCAGGCATTTTTATTATATGCTTGTGGGTACAGTAAGAACTTTCCATCGAAATGAAATAAGAACTGCAGAAGCCACAACTCATTTAGTTTGAAGTTTTATTGCCAAACCAACAGTTAAACCAGAGTCAAAGGAGACCAAGCTTCTTCAATTAACTTCAAAGGCGGCTGTGTTATGCACAATGATTCACACAAGTCATGAGAAATATGGTATTCCAGTTTCACTTTTACTGAATCCTAAATTAAAGGCAAATACTAGAGATGCCTAGGATCCAGGAAAGCTGAAATGATATGTTTTTACTGTTATAAGTTATTCTGCAGGTGAGGTGCTGCTCTCCCTCCCTCCTGTTTTATGAGCTGTTCTGCACTGCATAACAGAATAAAAGAGGCTGATCTGAATAGTGGAAAAAAGAAGTAAGTAAAACTGTGATGTCTGGGATTTCAGGAATTCTCACAGGTAAATGGAGTTGCATTCACAGGTGCAAAAACAAATCTTTGAATCCCAATTCTTAACCCCGAGCTCCAGTTTACAAAAGGTTATATAATGCTGAGAAGGGACAAGAAGACAGAAATTTTCTCTCACCTCTCCCATGAAAGCAGCAGTTAATTTTCTTTGCTTTTCTTTTGAAAAAGGAATTAAAATTCTAGTTTAACAAGAAACTGTGAGTTGTGAATTACAACTGAAAAAAGATATTTTCCTGTGTCTGGTGGATAGAAAGGCCTTATCCATCATAATGAAGTTTATGTATCCATCGAAGGCTCCTAAAACAGCAAGGTAGTTGATATTAACTCCTTGTTCTGCCGTCAGTAAAGGATTCTTTCCATTTGAGATCTATTTGCCTTCAAAATATAGGACTTAAACACGACGAAAAAGGCTGTGTCTGTGGGTGAACTTGACTGTCTCAGGTAAAAAGCCAAAGAAGGAAGAAGAAACAAAACATCATTCTGGTTTTGAAATTTCTTGCCATTTTGCCTGTTTCTTTGTTCTTCATACTAAGCTGCATGTATCTCTTCCTGAAGCATAAGATTCTGCCTGCAGATCATATGAGTACTCTCAGCTCAGTATTCAGTGAAAAGAATGGTCAGATGCCTAAAGTTAGGTGCCACAGAGCTCTGTGTCATGACACCTAAATGCCTTTGAGTCTCTGGGCTAACTTGCTACGGCTAAATCAGAGCCTCAAGCAGTCATTTTTCTTGTTAGTGCTTAAGGCTGGCTCCAGGAAAAGCCTTGATAAAATATGAAAGCCTTTCCTCAAGAATGGAATAAAATGTCTCAGGCCAAGGGATTATCATCAATATATCTACAGGGAGCATAAAAATACCCATAATCTAAGCATAATTATCCATCTCCTTTTCTGTCTAAAACAAAATTGCACATCTGAAGTGATACATTTCTAGCACTGCTGGCCCAGAACATAATGCACTGGCTCCAATGTAATGCACTGCAGTCAGCCATTAACAGCCGGCTTTCTCAGGCTTTTTAAAGACATGGACAGCAGTACTTCTGTACTAGCTGTGATGACGCCAGCTAGTATACCATATATTTGTTCATTTGGATAGGTTAGCCATTCAACAGTTCAAAGTGTCTATTTTATATGTATTATGTATCAGTTCTTTAAAAATGTTATAATAGTGTCATAAAAAGATAATAGTTGGAGCAATACACAGTAATTATTGTATATTTCCAGACAGCATCAATCTGTCTGTACATTGGCATTTCTTCCACTAGAGTCCCTAAACATTCTCAATTGGACTATGAATACAAGACTAGCACAAATATTTCTAGATTACACTCACTTCTTACACTGAGCTAAATATTTACTTGATCTCAACTGTATCTGGAACATATCTTTGGAAAACAAAATTTTAAAATGAGGAAAAAGTAACTTATAGAAGTAAGCAGTGTAAAGTATGATTTCCTGAGATGTTGTATATACAAATATATATGCCAAATATATATGGCAAATTAAAGTTTCCCTCTAAGATTCAGACATCTGACATGACTGATACCTGAACAATTTCATATTAATTGAAAAATGGATTTACAAATAATCTGAGAATGTATAGATATATTAAAATAACTAAACCTTCAATTTTTAAAAGTTCTTCCATTTAGTCTGTGGAAATAATCAGGAATGAATGGAATAAATGTAATCTACTAATGTATTATTAGTTTAGGAAAATAAACTTTTAGTAATTTATCTTTTAAGAGGCTACATAATGAATATTCTAAACCACGTGGAGAAAAAAAAAGGATCATACATTAAATTAATTATATTAAAATAAAAGTTGAATATCTATTAAGCCACTGCAGTATTCAGTTTAAACATCTCTTTCTGGCTGATCCCCATATTATAAAATGTGAATTCAGTACGTCATGAGATGGGATGCTTAATAAATCCAGATATGAAGGCAATCTAATTTTAATCAACCGATGAACAAAATATGTTTTTTAATACTTTAAGAGAGACACTTAGCCATGTTAGTGTCGTTTAAGCAGAGGATTTTTAAAGCATTATGCATCAAGAAAGGCAAGCTTTACGACCTGAAAGAAACTTAAATAATTCTAGAAATCTTACCAAACACCCATGCGTGTATCCAGATACATACATATAATGAAAAACTGACCAAGAATACTGCTTGAAGTATTAATTTAATATCAACTGCTTATTTTTTTTAATATATATTATCAAGAAAGTATAAACATGAATACACTAAGGTACTTTAAAGACTTTTCATCACTCTTTAATTTAGAAAATACAAAAATCTTATTTTTTTCCTCCATCAGACACAAAGATGGACATCTGTCTGGCTATTCAAATTATACCTTTACTTGAGAAGGAAGGAAAAGGAAGGGCAAGAGATGATATTTTAGGCAAATTCAAGTGTTTGAAATTATTGGGCAAAACTTAGACCAAAGATACAGGTGAATTTATCAGTATGTTGTGTGTGATATGTCAGTTGTAACTACAGCCTCACTACCCTCTGTCTTAGTAACAGTTTGTAGTGTTCAGTCTTATGGCCTGCTCAGATGTTCAAGTTTGTGATGGAAAATGACTAAACATAGCAGCAGAAATGCACCATGTGCTGTTATCTGACCTTTTTCAGCAATGCCAGAGGCTTTTTTTCATATGCTACTGCTAGTTGTCATTATTAACACCAACCACAAATTTCTTTCTGACAAAGGAATCAAACCACAGGAGAGAAGTTTCTTAGGGACTGCATACAGAGAAGGTCACTGGCGCTTGGTCTCATCAGTCTGTATTTTTACTTATTAGAAAAGACAAGTGAGAATATGAGTAATAGACACTCTTAAGATTCTTAGGAACAATGGAAAGTTGTTATTGGAATTTCAGATCTGCAAATAACATATCCTATTGATTAAGCTCTGTCATCTTGATATTGAGGAAAAAAAAATGCTGTTTTGTTTTCATGACTCTTCATGTAGACAAATTAAATTCTACCGTGACATGATGATTTATTTTTTTTTTAGCACTGATTTTTTTCAATCTTTGCTTGACATTTGAGGTTCAGAGTGAGATCCAGAAAAGACAAAGAGTAGGACAATGATGCTGTATGTGGCCCGCAACCTTCAGTACATCTGTGATATACAGAAGATGACAAGCCAGATGGATATTAAGCCATTTTCCTTTTGTGTTATTATGTAGTTTGCCTCAAATATGCTGCCAAACAGTCAGGGAGCACATCATAAGAGGCAGCTTCTTGATAACAACTGCAAAACAGCATGTCTACCTAAGGTAAAATTGTTTTTTTCAATACACGCGGTAGGAGCTCCCTCTACTGACATTTTTCAGCTTTCCAAACTTTCTGGCTTTGGCACGATAACATACACAAATACATTTCAATTATATGCACATCGAGTACTTTCATTGTCTTTTTTGCATAAGAGAATAGGAGTCATCATTTAGAGTAGAAATGTCTACTATAGGCATTATTTATTCATATGATTATATTATTGCATTTATACTACATAATTACATCTCAGTATCAGAATTCCTTAAGTAAAACATCTGTTTTTGATAAAGTAATTTTAGAGGTTTTGCATACTGTGAGAAATATCAGCCTGGAGGGTCAGTGCAAGCTGTGTAAATGGATCTGGCCTTTTAGCTAAGAGATGCAAGATTTAGGACGCTCTTTCAAGAGATTCTTAGTTTGTTAGCATTATGCATCTTCTAAAAATAAGATGCTCAATTCCATCCATTGCACCGTAAAAAAGATAATTCCTTAGAGTTCTAATTTGGCAGGCTGCAGTGGTGTTCAAGAACTTTGGGAAATCTGCTTAATTAAGGGGGATCACCAACTACAAGTCAGTTGTATTCCTGAAAGGTTTTCGGGAACATGAGCTACCCATTAAAAAATATTGCTCATTTAAAGAGGAAGTTGATATGTGCAAAAGTAGGTGTTTTTCAAGGAGGGAAGGTCCACCAGGGTTCATACTATCACTCTAAGAGTTTTCAGGCTATGAGCCTACTCCTGTTTTTGCGTTTTCCAAATATTGAAATAGAGCACTTATTGATATAAGACCAGTACAGATACCAACAATATATTCATTTTGTGTAGCATTATTATAATTCAGTATCTTCCATATTCCTCTAAAACTTGGTTTTCTTGTCATTTTCACATTCTGAAAACAAGCAGGCCATTGAAAATCTTAGCCAGGAAACACATATGCAACACTAGAATTTACTCTTAATGCTTGATTCAGTTGTAAACACTGGAGTTTCCAGTCATTTCACCTGATGCAGTTCTCATTATATTTCAAAAGGACATCTTGATATAGAGAGAAGTAGAGATTGGAAGTATAGGAAGATGAGCATTCCCTCAGGCCTGTTAAAAATATATGGAAGCAGAGAACATCTAAGATCTGAAATAACCTTTCACATCTATATGGCTTGAAACGTTGAAACACTTGCAAAGTTTTGAGTTTTGCAGACAATGGTCTTGATTAAAGACACTCCTTGGTTGAAGGAAGAGTGGCAATTATAGTTGACACAGTATCAGGCAAGAGAGAAAACAGGAAAAATCTGGTTTGAGAAGTAACTTTGGAGTATGTGCCAAGAGATATTCAATTTTCATGAGTCAAAATGTGTTATAAGTGATCAAAAAGAAGATCCCCTCATATGAAGGAAGAATAGTGTATTTGGTTTTGAGTAGATTAGGCCTTTCTTATCGGTATTCAGATTTTATAAATGAATGTAAAAACTAATGAAATTGATGACTTCAATAATTATAATGTAAAATAAAATATCACTATATTAAAAAAAATACTGTTTCCGTACTTCTTAGGCCTCTTTGTTTTGCTAGTGCTATTTTCAATGACATCCAGAAAGCTGAACATGATCAGAACAATGTTTGTCCTTCTGTTTCCTCACAGTTCTTTTAAAGTCGAAGTCAGATAAGTCACATATATATTTCAATGCTCTACACCTCAGGGTGAAACTTCAGGCTGTCATCTAGGGCTTAGTGATAAAAGAAGGACTGATTAAAAGAGACTGACACTACAGAGCTGATAGAGTTGAAGGACTCTAAGGGCTTCCATGTTATTAAAAATCACTCGTGATTTTCTTTCAAGAGGATTGTTTCAAACAATCAGATTTAAATATTAATTCAAAGCAACATTTGTTGCCCCTCTTCACTGTGTATTTCTGGATGCCTCATTACAAAAATAATTTGAATGTCGTCTGTATCTCTCACATAAAAATCCAACAAAATACCATCTACACTGTAGAAGTTGAAGAGGTATATTAAGAAATGGATTTTTATTAAATTCTACCCAGGCAGATAGCAGCTGAAAAGGGAATGTTTATTGTGGTGACTTTTCCACAAGAAAATCTGATTTAAAGTCTAATTTGGGTGCAACAATTTAATATTTACAGTCACGCAAACTATACCGTTTAACAGCAGGTTTCCTGCTTAAAATTCAGGAATTACTGTATTCAGTAAAATATTAATACAGTGCACTTATACACTGCCTCAATTACAGGATCTTAAAATGCTTTTAAAGCATTATTTCAACTTGACATCATCCCTGAGAGGAAGGGACTAGTAAGAAGCTTTATACTTGCTTTTTAAAGTAGCTGAGTAACAGGGAATATACAATCCTAGCCAAAGGGCAATAAGCAAGTCAATAGGAGAATCAGGAAAATAATTTACAAGTTCTTACTCCTAATTTTCTCCCAATTTTGGATTACATATACTCTCAATCTTCCCCCAATATTGCCAGTTAGGACCTTAGATAAGCATACACGCTCTTCATCATTCCCAGGATTTGGTAAGAATATCTGCACATACAGTGCATTCTATTCATTCAAAAAACTGCATGAATATCATATTCTGTTGGTAATTGTATGAAACCTAACACAAGAAGCCTTTGACACAAAGCTAAATAATTTAACATTTCTGTATATCTTCTTAATATTATGAAGTTTGATAATGTTACTGTTAAAATACATAGAACATACAGCCAGATGCTGTAACACCAACAGAATAGCATCTGAATCATTCAACCTTACATCAACCAATGAACAACATTCACAGTAACAGCCTAAAACTGTCCAACTTGAAAGAAAATTGAAACTTTTTAGTTGCTGAGGTGAAATACTAAATCCCAAATTTACCAGATTAACAGCTTAAAGGCAATATGGATTTGACTTCATTTCTTGAGATCCTGTCACCTCTATCCTTAGTATGAACAGTGTATTCAGTTATTGCCAATATAAAGTGCTAAGTTACAATTTTGATAGAGCAGAATATCAAAGAAATGGAAAATTAAATAGGAGCCACAAGATCTATAAGAAGAAAAATGTTATCACACAAAATTAGCTTAGTTCTCACTTCAGTGAAAAGGAGTATGTAATTTCCAAACGTGTTCTCCACACCATAGTTACACCATAAAGTTTTCATTTGGATGGGATACTATTGTAACAGCATTAGTTATTTGCTAGGAGATTTCTTAGCCTCACTTATTTTTTGCTAGCAGTATCTTCCTTTTTTTTTTTTTTTTTTGGCGTGATTTACCAATAGAGAACAATGACAAAATCTTATTGCCTTTGCCAAAAGACTCTGAAAAATCTTGTTTACTGCAGTGTAGCATATTCTAAAATACTATTACTGTTGGAGGTTTTTGACTGTCAGTGTGTTTTCTTTTGTCGTTCCATAAAATGTGTAATGTCAGTTTTCTCTATATCTCTTCTTCTGTCTGTCTCTTTCTGTAAAATGCTTTCATGCATTGTTTAGTTGATGTCAAGAACTGTGGATAGAAAGTAAGTAGTTCTCCCATTGACTGCTAATGGAATTCAAAGAACTTTGTAATATCAGAACAAAAAGGAACAGTGAACATCTAAGACTAAGAGTTGTAAAAGGTGAACGTTCTATTTTTCTGCAGCTTTAAACATGTTATTATTCTTTAGCAATCATACAGTTGCATTAATACTACCAACACACTAAACTGTAGTATTATCTGAACATATGTGTTTTTAATGGCCTTATCACCAAAGCTTTCTAGGATTCAATCACTGAAAAATCCATTTTTATTTTCTAATACAGAAGTAGTTTGAAGTAAAATTTTGTTTCACTAAAATATTCCACAAATACACGGAGATCACAATCTCATAGATATGAAATATCGTGTCACCTGCTGATATAATTGATGAAGAAAGGGGAAAGAAGATAAATAGATGAAAGGAGCTGTGCTCACATATTGTACTGGCTTCCTTAATCTGCTGGACATTTTCAAAGTATTCTTGCTTTCTTCTCTGTGTAATAGGAGGAATTATTGAATAAATAAGTCTTTCTAGTAAATCTGCTATCTGGGGAATAAAAAAAGAGTCCCTCTTTATGAAAGAAAAAAAAATAAGAAAAAAATAAATCAAAGTACTAGCCAGTTGCTGATTTTATCTTCTTTTAGATTTTTTTAGCATGTACAGTATATTCTGAAAACAAATTTACCCAGCTCTGAGTAATACAATGTACACAGCAGATCTTAGGATATATCTGTGTCACCTTAGACTGTAAAGTCATGAAATAACTAACTAACTAACTAACTAAATAAATAAGGCCAAAATAATGCCACAACATCAAAGCCTTCTTTATTTTAAGACAAAAATCTTGAGTTTGAAAATCCTGAAGTAGATGGGAAAATGCTCTCCACAGTCACTCATCACTAACCATGTGCTTAATGTGTTTGTGTGCTAATGAATTTGCCCACAGTCCAAAAAGATGTTTAGCAAAGCCTGTACTATGTCCTTACTGTTTTGTAAGAATTTAGGTTTGAACATCATTTGACAGAGAAATTAGCTTCCATAATTCTGATGAGATCACACCATTGAATAACATGTTTTGATTCTTGGCTATCTGTTCCAGTCTGAAAAGGCTCTTAAGACCAAGTAAGAGTGTACTTTAAATAAAGACTTAAGCAGTCTACCAACTAACATGGCACCTAATTGCAACTTTAACCAGCACTCTTCATCTTCGCAGACACTTAAATTCTGCAAATTTGATGCTGAAGATGCAACTGTAGCAACTATTCATTTAAACAACTCTCCCCAGCACTGATTGCAAGCTAGGAATTTTTTCAAGAAATACTGTTACAAAGTTAAAACCAATTTCCACATACCATCACTAGCCTAAAAAACAATGTATTAGTTGATCAAGATAAATATAGAAATTGTGTGTGCTAATCATTTTAATGTGAAAATACTCTTAGTAGAACTGAACAAATAATGCTTTATATTTCTTTACTGTTCTTTATAATCTTCATTTATTCTTTCAAAGAGGACAGGGAATTTTCAGGAGAGGTGGACTGCTGGTATGACAAGGTTGACAAGGGCAAACTGTCCATCATGCAGTACATAACAACATAATATGACAAGAACAACAAAGCATTTTACAGAAGCAACCATAAGATGAGCCATCAAAGAAAGGAAACTAGTAATAATGAGGTCCAGGATAAAAGCCATTCTTTTAGTACCCCAGACTTGATTAGCCTTTTCCTCCTCACAAAAAAAAAAGGTTAATTTTTAGTACCCCTTTTAAAAAGTTTAGTTACCTTTCAGAGTCGCCCTAAATGTAACAATAAATGCTACAAAAGAAAAGATCCCTAGGAAAAAAGAGTATTTACATATAAGAGGATGATGTTTTCATATACTAACTTCAAAGAGGAAGAAGAGTGCGTGTCTAAGCTGACCATGTTGAAAACACAATCTGCTATCTCAATAATCAAACAGATGTCAGGAATTACTAAGAAAGTGAAGATTTGAGTGAACTGCTTATGCTGTTGAAGTAAACAACTGAAAAACCTGCATCCTGGTGAGTGATAAATTGGGGATGTCTAGTTACCTACTACCTTCAGTAATTTTACATTTCAGAACACTTTTTTTTTCTTCTTGGATTGTATAAATATCTTCACTTTATCCTTTCTGTACGTGTATTTTAACCGGCTCAGATTTGATCAAACCAAAAACAATCTGTGTTTTCTATGTAGGCCTGCTGCTAATAAACAAATAAGTAAGCATATAGACATAGAAAAAAATGAACTAAAAGGCAATAAAGCTGCTGAAGATCCACTGGTTATCAGTATCAGATTCACTGTTTTATGGATATTATCTCAAGCTCTTAAATTCTATGTTAAAGAATAAATTTTTGGTTACAAATCAGATGTTGAATGAATTTCTGCAGTCATTTCTGTGAATCAAACTAAGCATTAAAAATGTGCACCTTACATTCCATTCCTATATTTTGACTTTCAAAATCATTCATTTGGTAAACAGGAACTGACTAATCTTACAGTAGATATTCTGAAAGAATTTAATAGTTATATATATCTACTATAATACTTCAGAAATACTTGTTTGGAAATCTCTGAAGACCAAGAATAAAGATAAAAATCTCCATGCCACATTACGCTATTTGTTATGCTGGGCACAGCTAAAGGAGATAGCTGGATATCTCTGACTAATGGATTTTTGTATTGCTTTCTAGATTGCAATAAGGATCACTTACATGAAAATGTAGGTACACTTATATTCACACTCTTAACTCCAGGATTTTTCCGCATAGTAGAGGAAGAAAACACCTAGTTTTTTAATCAGAAAATTAAAACATAAATAGAGATATATTAGCCATAAAATTTTCCCCTGTAAAAAGATTTCAATAGACATTATTTTGAAATTTTGTTTGTCTTGGTCTTTCTATATTAAAATGACCTTCATAAAAACTTTATTTCTTCATATAACAATCCAGTATGTATTTTAGCATTTTTCTTCAGCATGTTTTCTATTTTTTTTTTAATAACTTGATATGCAAAGATCATTTTCACTGAGTATACAGAGTTAATTTTTTGAGGTATCATTTTGATACCTAAGTGCCTGAGTGTGTCTGGAAACAATGATGAAGTCTATCTATGGAGACAGAGCTGTGTTGGTTTTTTTTTGCAAGCCCACTCACACATTTTCTAAACCACATAAAAACTGCCATAGCAGCATTCAGTTTGGATGGCTATTAGCATGGAATTAATAGCAAGTTTGAGGTTCTTGCTTTTTACAAGTTAAATTGCATCAATAATAGGTAGTGAGAAAGAACAGCAACAGCCTCAGGTATTGTCAGGTACAGAGAGAAGTTCATTCTGAAGATAATTCTGTAACAGAGCTCAAGTGTTATAAACTCTTTAAAAATAAACTTTGTTTCTCTTTCCTCATGATAGGAAATGATCAAGAAGTTTACTCGTCAGACAACGAGCCCTTCATGATGACATTGTGATAGAGGCTGCATGTGTAGTGTGTTTAAAGGCAGACTAAACATACGTTCCAGATGAGAAATGTAAATCCACATATGGCAGTAGTGAGCATTTTAGATTACCTTGAGCTCATTTTGGTACATGCTCAAATAGGTTAGGTTCAGCTAATTTCAACAAGATGGTTCCACATCCTCTAACATATAAATTGATGCCTCCCAGAAGCAAAAGAATTGGCTCTTGCTTGGCTAATCAGAAAATGATTTGGATATCTGGAAAGAAGGCTTACTAAGTCATGCCTGTGGTTGGCCATCAATTATAGACTCATACTCTAAGAAGTACTGAGCTGTTCATTTTAGTCTGCTTCTCTGTCCATTTTGCACTTTAAAGGAACATTCTCTTTTGCCATTAAGCACTTCTTTATTTTTCTAACTAGGAGGAAAAAAGAAAAGGATGAAGAGAAAGCGCATTAGCTGAGAAATTATGTTTCAGAACACAATATCACAGTCATTATGTGCTTCAACTCACTGCCTTCTCAAAGTATATGTATGATCCTAATTCCCAAACTAAGCTGTGAGTCAAGAAGTTTGCCAACATTTCCTAATCACTAAGAAACGTAACTTATTCTGCAGTCAATAGTTAACAGTTGGCAGGAGCATACCCTTTGGTTTGGAATTGATTTTGCATTTGTTCAAGGATGACAAGCATGCTGACAAGTGAGACCAGATAATTCAAATTTATCAGTTCTGACTTGCTGAATAACCATGTCAGATACGCATAGATGATGGATGGCTCCCAAACTGGCACTAAGACACAAGTTAGGGGAGGTGATAAACAAAAAATTAGCCTTGTCTGTGCTGAATATCCTAATATTTCAAAATGCCAAATGGCATTTTTCCAATATCTTCTCAATCATGTTAAAAACAAAAACACAGTAAAGCATCTATTTGGACTACAGTAACTGTTAGACAAGAAATACTGATGTCCACATGGAATGAAAGATCAGGACCTTAAATAGTAGTCACGTAGTCTGACAGTAGTGGCCAAGAGAGAGGATATAATATGAATAACTCCCACCCACTCCTTGCAGTCACTGCCTGCAGTGATAATAAAAGCAAAGTTAATTTCTGACTTTGGCATGACAGCCATTGATTTTGTCTGAAATGGCAGTATATCATCAATGACATTCATGACTGATAATGGAAGAAACACTTTAGCTGCAGCTGGGGGCAGAGGGCATTTTGGGAGGAAGGACACGAATGCACAATCTTGACTGGCCACATTTGAGAAGAATATGACTTTACTTTGAAGTCTGTAGCTTCCAGGAGTTGCTAGAGCATGGGGTCATCCTATCTTAACATTGTTTTCAAGGATTTTTATTCTGACAGGCTGAATGTCGGAGTACTAATTCAGTCATGCTAAGGAATATTTCAGCCTTAACCAAGTTCAGGAAGATTTTCAGATCCTGACAAGCATTGACCAAACTGTAGAAATCACAGAAATGCATATATATATATATATACATACCAGAGAAGTAATTCCTTAAATATGATGATAAGAAACAAGAAATATCTGCTCTGAGCTAATATTAAATAAAAAAAGGACAAAAAAAAAACCTCCTAAACTTTATAACTAATATAGGGACTTGTCCTGGTTTCAGTAGAGGCAGTATTACTAGCACATCAACTTTTTTTGGTGCTGCAGAACAATGGGAGAACATACCAAACTAAGGCACCTAGCAGGGAAGAGCCTCTGCCTTTATGCCACAGCAGCAGGGGACAGGGTGGAGCCAGTATGTGTGCCAGTCAACAGGTGGTGAGAAGTTGCACTGCCAGCTTGGGTGTCTGTTGACAAACAGTATTACTGTTAGCTGAGCATCAGCAGGTGGGTGGAGAATAATTGCGTTGTGGAAAGGAGGTGGGCATAGGTCCCTAGCATGGACTGCTTATGGGAATCACTTTGACCCGGCTGAAGCTGAGGCTTCACGGGAGTTGGACCAGGTGACTTTTAAAGGTAATCCAGCTCCCTCTGCCTGCAAGACTCCACAAAACCCATTTCACAGGACCTGGGACACGCATGAGGCCATGAGAAGGCTTGAAAGAGCACGCCTTTATGTGGAGGAAGAGGGAAGAATGACTGGTCAGAGATGATCATAGATTCTTTTTAGATAGATCTGTGGTTCCATTAAAGAGAGACTTGAAAAGCAGCTATGGCTTTTAACATGGATCCATTGGAGTCTCATGAACCTACTCACACAGAATCTTTAATAGAATGATCACAGTAACTAAAGTAACTGATCTCCCCTGAAACCATCTGTGTTTCAGTGATAATAAGTAGCATTGTTGCCTGGTAAAGAAGAAGGATACTTGGCGTTAAATATTCTCCATGCAGTTGCTCAACAGAACCTGACTTTACTGACATTTAAAATGCAGTGTGAGACACCACTCCTTGGTCAAACATTTGCTTGATGCTATGGCTGCACTTAATTATTTATTGTGGTTGTTTCAGATGATACAAGGTCTGGGAATACTTATCCTGCCTACTGTCAGTTTGATGTTTGCTGTTTTAGGTTTTTCCCCAGGAGCACTCTGATGACATTAGGAAGGGGATATAAAACAAAGCAGTAAACAAGTAACTGCAAACAGATAAATATGCTGCATTCACACATACACACACACAAAAGCCTCAGGTTGGTTTGTTGTTGTTTTTTTTTCTCAATTATTCTAAGTGGAAATAATTTTTCTTCACATAAAACTATTTTGACTTATACTCCACAACTCTATCTATTAAGCCACCACTTACCCACATTTTTGCAACAAGTTTATTTGGAAGGTTGATCATTAAACTGATGATTCCTATGGATCAGATTAATTGAAGATATGACAATACCATGACCAGAACTTGTCTGGCTGTGGTAAATGCAATGCTGAAAGCAGCCCATCGCTACAAATTAATGAAAATGTCACTTAATACAATTCATTAAGAATCAGGAGAATAAAATACAGTAGAACTAAAGAAAGAATCTATACACAGGATTCACTAAACATTCATAAGGTCTGAGATAGAAATGCTAGGTATTGGCCCTAAAACGTGCCGACACTCAGCTCTCTCTTGCTCTTTCCAGTCCCTTTTGAGAACTCTATGCAGAATGTCTCATTGGATTTCTCTTTCATGTGCTCTTAATGCTAACAATAGAATGATGGCATTGTCTTTGACACTGCCTAATCTCTACAATGATAATTTGAATGCATTTATTTCCTAGCTATTGTTTTAGGTGACAAGTGCCAACCCCCACTCCCAATCTACAGTGTCATTCTGAAGGCACATAATATAAAATTCCATATTCATTTTGCTTAACAAAAAGAAAAATGTTAGAGAGGGATAATTCTGTAGCTGCTATTGTATTTCTCAAAGGTCTCCATATTTTTTGCGCTAGATTACTGATCTTGTTTCAGCACACTGCCATTTTATTCAGGTCAGAACTGGAAGAGGACATTAGTTCAGTCCTGAGACATCTTAGATCTGCAAGTGGAAAGATAAGAAGAAGAGAGACTGTATACAAATGTGAAGTCCATTTTATCAACTTTTTTTTTTGCATGTCCTCAAGATAAGTTGTCAAAAAAGAAGGAAAGGATAGTTTTCTATACACTCAGGAATTGTCAAGAGAAGACTTGCCTCTACATGCCAGTTCAGGATAAACTCTATTTGGACCACATATATCTCCATTAGAATTATTTTGTTTTGATTTTCAGTATAAAAATTGCTTAAAGATACCAAAGAAGCCACTAGAACAATCATGCAACACATTCATTTATTTATATATTATTTTTAATAAAGGAGAGAAAAACAATCTCAAGTATTCCTATTTCCTAAAAATCTGTCACTAATGAAGGAACAGTGAAGTGAAACACTTAGGTTTACAATACCACTTCAGCACAAAGCTTACTTCTGGAAATTTCAGTTAGCTGTTTCTTGTTTTAAGTGAGTGGTGCTTCCAGTGAATTCGACACTGAAATTACTAGGTTTCTTAAAAAATAATAACAACTGTGCATTGCAATTTATGCGTGGTTCTAAACTTTCCAGTGTATTGCTTTTATCCCTTTGAAACTAGAGATGAAGCTGTGGCATCATATTTTGTATTTAATAAACTAAACTAAAAAATGGATAAATAAATACACGCAGCAAAGCAACTTTTAGAATAAAAAAAATGAGTACTTTCATTTTTCAGTCAATGGATGACTAGACTGAAGACAAGGTACAGTAACCAGTGGCACTGAGCCACGATCTAATTGAAATGCAAATGGTGCTGCAGAGTGCCAGGGGTTGTTTGGCTTATTGTAAGAAAGCTAACCTTGAGAATTCAATTTCCTTTGTCCAAGAAATAGCAGCACTAATCCAATAGTGTAGTTCATTTGTAATTAGTGATCAATCAGGAAAATTTCCATAATCATTAACAAATAAAAATTGTTTAAACGGTTCATTAAAAAATCTACAGAACCCTGCTTCTAACTTAGTACACTGGGATCCTTTCAGCTGCGTTCCCATGGAAAACTATCAAATCTGTGTATGTAACTAGTTTTCTATTTATTAATTAGATCCTTTTTCTTTTTTTCCACATTATATTCCTGTTTAGATATAACACTGACCTGTCACATTTTGAATTCTGAAATATTCTGGATACTTACTTCTGTAAAAGTTATTAAAAAAAATTAAAAAAAAAAAAACACACACAAAAAAAACAACACAAAAACTTCAAGAACATCACTTTAAAAACCACTTTTCCTTATCTCCAGAAACTTATGATTGTCTTATGCATCATCACTAGCAAGCTTACACAAAATCTCAAGAATATTTTCTTTTATTCACATTTATATATTCATATGACCTCTCTAGAGACTGGAAACAGCTTTCCTCTAGCTGCACCTTTTCAAGCTATCCGTATTCCATAATTTTCCTTATAACCTGCTAGTAGCAGACCTGGAATAAACTTTGTCCTTCTGGTGGTTTGAAAATGTCTTCACAAGAGTAAGGAACTTTTGAGTCAAATACAGAGGAGAAAAGAAACCTTTCTATCAGCAGTGGCAGTGAAGAAGGAAAATGGACTGGGAGAATATTTAGCCCACATTAAGAGAGACCTCTAAAGACAGATTAGACAATCACCTGCTAGCAGTATTGTTAATCCTTCTCTCATAGAAAAGCAATATCTGCCTAAAAGCCTTTCTGCTTGTTATTACATAGCACGTGGCTGTGACATGCATAGTCTCTTATCCTACCTCACCAGTCTTTGCTGATGCATTCATAAGCACTTTGAGACCCATATTACAGTGATTTTCCAAATGAAAGCAACATATTGCTGCACCTGAGTCTTTAGATATAGTCAAGCTGCAGTATCCAAAAGAATATTTCAGAGGACCAAATTCTCAGATGTGCTGCTTGAATTGTGATGACTTTGGGAGGTTATATCACACTCTTCCTATGCAGCACCCAATACATTTGACATTGAAAAACAGGTCTGATGAAAAAGACAGCCATTCTCAAACAATTTCTCTCTACTTGCTAGAGGACGTTGAGCTAACACCAGCTCATTGACTTTTTAGGCACTGAGTTTTTTGCATTCTGTAATGATCAACAGACACTTCCCACTAGAAGAGCTTTAGTCCTCTCCCTTTTTTGATCCTTTCAAATATAGGATTAAAAAGATTACCTCAAAATAAGGGACTAGGTTTTGCCTTATGATACATCCTTATCCATATAGCCATGCTGCCCTGGAGTCAAAACACTAGGGCATAATCTCACAAACATGTTTATTTCTTCATAAACTACAGGAGATCAGTTTCTCATCTCCATCTGCCGCTTTTTTAAGAAATGAGCTTCTGGGACAGGCCAACAGTGCAGCATAATATTCTATCTCTAGCAGTGATGGTAAAAGATGCTGTTTATGGAAATGATGTAAGCTTAGCTACTTCCTGCAATCCATTGTTTTTTCTCCTCCTACAGTCATTTGGAATAGAGATGATAGAACGTACACATGTGCCAGTCTTATGTATCCTTCTATGCACATGACCATGAATTTGTCTAACGTACTTTTGCACCAGCTGACACTACCACTCCAGTATTTCCTGGAGTAAAAAATTCCAGAATTTCATTTCATGCATTGCTGACTGCTTCCTCAGTTTAGCTGAGGTCTTCCTCTGTGCCCCCTTAATGCCAGAAGTGACCACTGCATAATACATGTGAATATTTTCATATGCTCATTCTAACAGTTATAGAAAATGCTCAAGTGCATGTCCAGGCAAAAGTAATGTATATCAGCCTTTGCTTTTGATGACACATACATGAAACCCTTTATTCACAAACAATGCATTCAGAGGACTTCTGGAGTAAGGTTGTGTATTTGCTCATGTACTGCTGAAGTGAGTCTATAATCTCTATTATAAGTAATATTTACAGCTTCTATCAGAATTCTCTTGAAATTCAATCAAGATCTTGTACTAATTCTGTGATTTATTGATGATCAACATTTGTAGCAATAATATTTTAATACAATTTTACCTAAATTAATATTCATCAATTCTTCAAGACCTTGATATTCCTGCCATAAAATTTTAATTCTCAAATCATAATAATAACAATGAAATAATATCCTCAAAAGGGTTAGATCTGCTTTAGGGGAACAAAGGCTTGCATTTTTAGCTAGCTAAATAAGATTTTAAATGCAGAAATAATCAGCTATTAGCTACTGAAATCGTGTTTAAGAACACCTTTAAAGAAAAGAAGAGTTTTGGCCTAAAAGCTTGAGATGTAGCTAATATGTGCTTAGGAAATTATAACCCTATAAAATCTATTTTTTCAATAATAAGAAGAATCTCTTATAAAAACAAGCAGCAGCTTAAAGCATTTATAACAACCTACACTCTGAAAAGTTACGAAGTAAAAAAAAATGTGAATCTTTTTGTTCACTGTACTTTGATGGCCAGAAGGTGTTTCATGTAAGTGCTCAGATAAGAAAGCAGAAGAACAAGTTTGACAGAAATAGTCACATATACTTTTACAGAACATGCCTTACAAAACATCCTAGAAGGAAACTAAACAAACAGTGGCTTTTTAGTATCTTAATGCTTATCATATAATTTGGAAAAATACTGAATCTTTTATGAGCGGTGTCTTAATAATTGGAATGGAAATGGAAATATAATAATGGAAAATAAAGGAAATCCCATAAAATGGGCTTAGCAGAAATAATTTCCTATGTGATGGCATTGTTTTTCACAATTACCATATAACTGTTGTTTTTGGAGAGCACATTTTGACAGATATTTTTGTAGGTGCAGAAGTGTAAGAGTTTTACCCATTCCAAATCATATTCAATGACAATAAGAACTACCAAGTGGGTATCCTAAATGTTAAACCAAATCAACAGAAACAACAAAACAAACCAAATGTGGTAGGATGTAATCTGTAGCAAAATTTCCAGAGTTCTCTTGCTTCCATTAAGCACTGATCATTTGATACTACAGTTGAGTTTTTAATAATTGTTTGGACTCCCATTAAATAGTCTTCCTTGACACCTTGATGCATATACTGAGTTTGAAATGGATGACACAATACAAATTGACATGTATGATCTACAGTATTTCAAAGAACTGAGGCATGTATCACCTTAGCACGTCTAATAATAAGTGATAGAAGGTTTCAGGGTTTTTTTTCTTATGCATAACAACTGAGAGGAGAGACAGCGTTTGTATTAAATTGTTGCATTTCAGAATTGCCTTTAATTATAGGAGAAAATTGCATACAAAAAAGCAAAGTATTTCATAAAATCTCTTCTTGTTCACATTCCTGATTTGCTCTAAAAAATTATATCACAGTGGTCGTTTGAGGTGAGAAAATATTTGTAAATAAAACCTGAATAAGAGACAAATAGATATGGAGAGGAGTTTTGCAGAGACTTAGAGTTAAAATGCCAGCCCTCAGCCTTTTATGCTGAACTCAAAGGCAGACCCTTTCTCTCTTAGGTGTTACTTGCCCAAAATAGGGAACATTTCAGGATTGCTAAGTTCTACTTATTCAACTGCAATAAAAAAATAGTAGTCAACAGACAATAGCTGTCGCTACAGTGCGATAGGGAGGGAATAATTAAATCGATCTATTACATTTTAAAAGGCTTTTAACTCATTTATTTTAGTGGCAGACCTAACTTCTTGGTACAGACTGTCTGGTCTAATTAACTGCATGGTAATTTGCTAATGTATAAATAGGCCCCACAGCAAAAGAGGTCATGTTGATCTTAAAAATTGCTGCTGTGAGGAGCACAAAGATATATTTTTCTGATAGGTACCGGCTTACATTTTTGGAACAATAGTTGAGTAGACTTACTGCAGTATAATTTTTGACTTTTGACTCAGAAATAAATAACTATGTAAAAGGGCCTCATAAACTTTATGAAAACTTTGTTTAATGTTAACGGTATTTATAGTATCAAGGTAAGAACAAATCTTTTCAATAGTGAATGGAATATGGAATTAAAAGGTTGTAGATGGGCGTTCAGAGAATTCAGTGTCACAGCAACATTTGATCCAATATAATATAGCATCAGTAATGGGAAGAAATAAAAATAACATACAGCATAACCATATGTACAACACAAAACCAAAGAGCAATCTCAGCTAATTGTAGCTCCAGAAATGCGTGCTGTGATTATTTTGTATTCTTCACAAAACTCTTTTTCTTCATCTGTTGGGCTTTTTGCCGTGAAGTTAGGACTTAAAAGACTTGTGTACCAAGTTTCTCCCATTGTGTTCTCTTTTTATCTCATGGGGCTGAGGGAATCTAGAACCTATTTTACTTTTGCATTTTTACACCTTCCTACACATTTTCAAAAGTTACTATTGCTCCCATTAATGTTAAATTTAATTTTTGTCATCCTGCTCTCCCTGCTGTTGCTAACACACAAAACAGTAAGAGCATCATGACAGATAAAGGCAATAATTTCCATCTCTAAATTCTCTGGTTAGACAAGCAAATGGACAAAGCAATGCAATATTTCAGGAAATTGTTCTAGAACAGATCCTATAGAACTTATTCTTGATGCCATGTAGAGGCATGTAAAAGACAACTTTGAGCATGACCAAAAAATAAGCATATGGAAGGAAACCTTATGCATCATGAGCATATGAAGGACTCACTTCTTTTGGGATTTATGCAGAAACTTTTGCCATCGAAATGTCAAGGAGGCACAATCTGGGAACTTTTAAAGCTTCAATATCAGGAAGATAAAAACATTACTTTTGTTGCAATATGTGTCCGGGTAAGATAAACCAACTGACTCTTTGAAACATACTTTGCTGAAGGATTTGATGTATTGCAGAAACAAGCAGAGTGAATGCTCCCCACTTTCACTCCATTGTTTCTACTTCAGATTTCAGGAAAAGCGTACAGCTGGAGTAAGCTGTAAAGGGTTCATACTGATCAAACCGGTTATACAGGACATTCAATATACTAGATAGGTCTTGTGAAACAGTAGACAGAGTCATATATATAGCACCATTTTTCAATGATTTTTTAGAGAGTTGCCTACTGCTTAAATCCTTTCAATAAATCTGTCATTTATTCAACTTGTTGTCCTGCACAGTTAATGAGTATCGTGATGTGACATCGCTTAGAGTCAAAACACAAACAAATGCTACCAAACATCATTATTAGACAGTGGGAGATTTGGGTCATACTAAGAAAAATATTTTCAAAGGAAAATATTTACGACTTCTTCCAAAGCATAAAAAAGCAGCTGAATAGAAGCATTTCAGTAGTGTGGCATTTACTGTGGCCATTAGTTATATATTTTTTTCCTTCCTTTTAAAAATATCAGTATTTTCACTCTTTTCAATTTTGTTGTTGTTGCTGTGTTGTTGGCAGTTAAAGAGAAGAATATTGTAACTAAGAGTCACCCCCCCTTCCCAGAATATCATCTGTAGTCAAGGAAATACCATCTTAATAACTACTCTGCTGTTTGCTGGGATTGACCATTCCTTTCTCTTTCTGTTATAAATCAGCCAGTTCCAATAGCAAAGATCATAAAAGACTATCATTTCATATTTATGAAGTAAGACTTTTGGAGAAGATAGGACTGTATGAGTCGAAAAACAGATCACTTAACACTGTTGGTTAAGTTCCAGGGAAATTAGAATTTCAGTAAGTGAAATAGATTTGTTAACACCACCACTTTGTTTAGATTTTTAATATTTTATTTCCTTTACTCTATTTTATGGTTAACTGTATTGTATTTTAATTGCCTGCTTGACATGCCTGCGTCTCAGTGGGGATTCATGGGGGAGTTTTATAACATTTTAAATAATTAATAGTAATTAATAGAGTGCATTAAATCAAGCTTCTATAATATTCCCTTTATCTTCTGTGTATGGTAATGCTTTCAGAAGCTGAGAACTTAGCTCATCTTTTACAATGTTTGAAGCTATTTACTTTTTCACATAAAATGTGAACTACTTTAGGAGCTTTTGTTCTGTAATATAATCTTCTCTGTACTCCAAAAAGGCATCAAAAACATTGGAGGCATTTTCATATTTAATTTTTAATGAAAATGACATACTTGAAAAGTAGGCTCTGTCATAAATTGGGAAAGAAAAATTTTGTAAACTTTATTAAAATAAACCCTACTGATATGGAACGGAGCTGTGAGGATCTACCTCGGGTCATTTTTATATCATTATCCGAACTTGGGTACAGAATGCTAACTGCTGTTTATGGTACACATATGTTTATGGTACAACCTGATCTAAAGACCTTGTGATCAGGTGACTGGAGTAGAGATCTAGTCAGAGCTAAATGTGTTTAATGTCTTAGAATCACTGAAAGCTTGTTATTTATGATGTGCTAGAGCTTTAATCCCTTCTATGTAAGTATTAGAATAAATTGCAGTCACATTTTCAGCTTTGTGATTTATACTGTTATGGTGCATTCTTACATTTAGATGAATCATTTGATATAAACAGAAAGATATAATGGTATTATGTTTACTTTATTGTGAGTTAAAAAAAAAAATCCTCACAAAAATATGCAGGCTTTGTTAAACAGTCTGAAAGAATAATGCTTATTTCTAAATATCAGCATTCCTAAGGATACAGAATTTAGGTAGCAATAAAAGGATTTTCAATTACCACACACCATCTTGGTGAATAAAAGGACCTTGAGATCTTTTAAAACACATGCCTAAACTATCGAATTAAGACAGTTTTTAACTAGTGTTTCATGCAAGCTAAGGCAGAGTGAAGACATAGGAATGTCTCTCTTGTTTTTTTTTTTCTTCTTTTTTTTTTTTTTTCTACATGACATTTTCTGTTTTTCTGGGGAAAAATCTGATTTAAATTCTATTCACATTTGTTTGTAACCATGCACAATGAATACTTGAGCCATTCTGGCTGGTAGATTCATTTTCCATTGATGAAATTGTTGAAATTATTGGCTGCAAAAATTTCCTAAATTTTCTTAAAGCTACGGATTTTTGACACCTCATAAAAAGCACTGCATGTGATTCCTCACATGTTTCAAATCCTAATCCTACCAGCTACTCAAAGCAAGGCTAACTTCATCATGTCAGGCTGCTGATGTGGCTATACTCCACCAAGCTCTCAAAATCTCCATGGAAGGGGATACTTCACCTTCTCTGTTTGATCTGTTCAGGTACTCAATCACTATCACAGTAGTGATTTATTTCCTTATACTCAAATGCAATTTCATTTACTGTAATTTGTGGTTGTGCCTCCTGTTCTTTCAGTATGTGCTTTCTATTCTACGTGCTAGAAAAATCCACCTTCCTCTGCCTCTTCTTGAGCACTGCCTACTCCAGTCTCCAAGCCATCCTCCTGTCTCTAAGCTGGACTCTCTGGGCATGTGGACTAAAAGTTACGAAGCATAAATAAGTACACAGATGTTTCCAGTTAAGATTTAAAGGGATTGTTTTTTGTCTTTTTTTTCCCTTTTTGAACTCTAATTACTTATCAAGTAAGAGTATAAGAGAGTCTTTCCTATTTCTTTGAATCTTCTTCCTTCCCAATTAAGATTGTCCATATCACATTCTGTACCACAAGTTAATCTATTTTTTAATAATAATCATATTTATACATTTCATCATTCTGGCACAGATATCATTTTTCAAATGAATTTTGTCTTTTTATATATATATCATTATATACAAATATAGCATGACATTCAGCATTTAAGTAAATAAACATTATAAAAAACATGGGAAAAAAGTGAGATCTTCCTATAGTCTTCAGGAACTATCCTAAGTCCCCCACCCCCCCCCCATCCCCCCTCTTTTTTTTTCCCTTGCACATCCAAATTGTCACAAAGAGAAATGTTTATTTTATTTTAGGGTTATTTTTATGCACGTAACTCTTTGAGGACCAATGATTTCTGTAGCTGTTAGGACTTGCTTGTCTTTTGTGAATTTTTATGAGATGTTATGTGTCTTAAACATCTGCATTCTGCATGCTTTTTTTTGTTCCAAGTTATTTAGTAATGGTAATTCCAATCCCATTTTCCAGATGTTATCACTAAAAATAGAGCAATCTATAAAAATACCTCAATGAAAACTCATCTTTTTTGTATTGTTCAGGAAATTAGTGTAGGTCTTCATTCAGAAAATGATTATATGATTATGCTTATGGATATAAAATAAAAAGGTACGCAATACAAAAATATGGATTGTTCTGCATTTATACCTGATTTTCACACTCCTTGCTGTCAATGATATGCAGACTACCATTACCACAGAATTTTGCAGAAAGAAATCTTAAATCCAGACCAATGTAGATCCTATCATCTTTTGTCCCGTATTTGCCATAACATATGTGTATTTACCTCATTCTAGTAAGTTGTACACAAACAATTATGCAGGCAGTGTTCTTCATACATTTTCTGATCATCAAATGGAAAGCATTAGCTGCCAATTTAGGAACAAAACAGGTTAAATTTATTGACTCTTAGGTTGAGAACTAAATAGTTCTTACAAGGAACAAGCTGGTACTTCATCTTGATAAGCGTTTGTTCAGAGAGACACTTAAATGTCATAAGCTCTCTTCACAGTGTGCCTATATCCCATAACTGCAATACATTAAAGTGTGCCACATGAGAGGAACTGTACAGGCTATGCAGTAGGGAAAACATTAAAATCTTCAACCTGCATTCAGGACCTGCCAAGGAAGGAACTAAAATAATGCAAGAGAAACCCATCTTAAGACATATAAAAGCTGCTCCTTCCTGCTTGAAAACACAATTTACAGTCCAGCTACATAAATTGTAGGCTCCATTCTCATGAAAGTCAGCAAGAGGAAAAGTCAGTAACCGTATATTTGTGGACGGTAATATATTAATGGAAAGTACATAAGGCTTTTTACATAGACTACACATCATTAACCTACTCTCGTTTATATTAGTTTATCATTCTAAGAGTTAGCTTCTGTTTTCATTCAGACTGTGTATTTGGTTTTTGCTCACCTGCAAAAAGGATAAAATAGTAGCTTATTTAATCACTGTGAAAAGAAAAAAGGAAGTCAAAGTTCTAAATCCTGCCCTCATAATTCGTTTAGTACAAAAGGCATTATAATTTCAATACTTCATTCCTTTGACAAAGATTATAGCAAGGACAAAAAATGCCCATAGATTAATCCATCATTCTGACACAATTTTTAATGAGTGGGAAATGCCAAAATTATGATCCATTATCTTCGCAATTCAAAACCCATATTATCATGGACCAATTCGAACTACTTGCTAAAAAATGTTTGAGATCTAGCATTCATGCCTATAAAGTTTGACACTCATTAAACTTTTAAAAACATATCACAGATCATTCTGCACAGATTAGAAATGAGATATGCATAATTTTATTTTATTTCAGAGCAACAACAAAGTATTTCTCTTTACGCTGTTTTTGAAATATCTTTCATTTGAACAAAAATATAATGTCCCAGTGTCCCCTAGTGGGCAAATGAATTCATAGGTAAGACTTTCATTTCATACATGTCTATACTTATCATTGTCAACATATTCAGAACAATTGTTCTGAAGTATGCTCAAATCTTTTCTCCACCAATATCTTATACTATGAAGACCAGGTCTCACAAAATATTGCGAAGAAACAATTAAATTTAGGGAAAACAAAATGAGATGCATTTATGTAGGATATCGAACTGGACAGGAAGATCAGAAAGAGACCACAGCAGGATCTCTAGCTACAGCCATGTAACAAATAGTATGGACATTTTTTTCTGACTTCGTTTCTTCTTCCATTGCTTTGATTCCAGAATTCATCTATTTTACAGTAATTGCATTATCTGAATTACAGGACAACTTTCTGATCTACAAAAGCTATAACCTCTGATCTGTAAAGTAACTAATATAAAGTTATGACACAACATACACACTCTCTCTGTGGACACATAAATTACTAGGAGATATTTTCAATATTTTACTAAACAAACTGAACTGTTAAAAATAAAACTTGCAACCAAATAGTTTTTATTAGAAAAATGAAATGCAGAAGGCTATCTGCTATTTTACTTTAGGATTTATACAGGTTCCAAATCATCTTTATAAGCAGAGAGCATATTTTTTATATAAAACTGCAGATTTTAAAAAGATATAGTGTAGAAGAACTAACAAAGAACTGCTACTACTGCACCTTCTCTTGCAAATCTGATGTCTCTCCAGAGACTGACCAAGCCAGGCAAAAATCTGCTAGCTCACAGCTATGACTCACTCAGTCCAGACTTACTCCAGGTGCATGAAAACCTCCAACCAGGGGATCACTGCCAACCATTCCCTGTGCAACGTGAAACCTCATGATCAGCGTGCAAAGACTCAACATAACCCACCATCTTTCAAATAGCTCAGCATGGATCACAGTGAGATGCGAAGATTCTCATCTCAGTAGGACACATTTTGTTCTGCAGTCACAATACAAAGCAGAAATTCAGTAACAATGTAGGGACAACGTTTAACTCTCTTTTCTCAAGGCTGCACAAGTTGCAGCAGATGCCAGTGCTGCATATGACATATTCCCTCTGTAGGCATTACATCACCCTACTAATTGCAGCTACGTAGTCAGCTGCAATCTGCATCTTTAAAACAGTGTTCATAGTTGTGTGTCTGACAACCGGCCTCCTCCAAGGAGGCACAAGCAGGGTATGTAAATAGAGCAGGGTGGAGAGAGACAGAATAAAGTACTGAGAGAAGAAATTCAGCTTAACAGAGAAACTATCCCAACACAAGAACAGCAGTACAAGTATCCAGTCTTGATTTAGCTATTTTTGGAAGTGTCTAGTCTGGACATTTAATATGTATGAGCAACAGCTGCTTCATTAGAGAAAGTTTGGTCTTGTTTCTATATTGCATGCCAAAGCCACACTTTAACAATACTATTGAATAAATTAATACTTTCTTTCTCCCAGTAATGATGAACTATCCAGCGTTTTTAAACAGGTATACACATATTTTGCTCTGAATGCAATGCCTCCCATTTATTTCCACGGAAGCTGCCACCATTACAAAGAGAGCAACATTACTATTTGATAGAGTAAATTCTCAGCTACAAGACACCTTTTTTCAACATAGCCACCACCATTAGCTGTGTATTTTCACCATCAATTAATAAGAGCCTGCATAACATGCCTGTAACAGTCTGCAGCAGTGGAGGTGACCCACTGTTGCTGTCACTACTGCTGAAATATACCACCCACCACCTCACTGCACTCATATTTTCTGTTTGGTTTTTATAAGCATTTGCAAAGATAGATGAATGCCAACAACATTACTTTAAGAGCAGCCCTCATACATTATTAAGGAGCTGGGATTATTAAATTTGTTAAGAGCGTGAGTTGGAGTTATCAGTAATACAGCATAATATTTCCCATAATAAGTCCAGTCGTGACAAATCCATACAGTGCAAATCTAATGTAGTTAAACTCCTTTTTGCAGTCCATTATTGTTTGAAATGACTCCTCCCCTTCTATTCCAATTTGCATATTAACAAAATTTGTTAAATAAATTTGTCACGATGTAAATAGCAAAAGGAAATAGATTTTCAGCTGTGTTCTGACAGCAAATAGTCCTTGCTTCAGATTAATGGATTGAAAACTTAGACAGATCACTTGGTACAGTAAACAGGAAATGAAGCAAGAGAAAGTAGAAAGTAAAAAAGCATGTTTTCTATTGGTTTTGTTTTCATTTGTTTGTTTTATTGTTTTGTCTCTATCAGCACTCAATAGTCTCTACAACTGATTTTAAACAGAGCGCTTTTCAGTTACTACTGACCCCAAAGGTAACCATAAAAATGGGAAAAGACAATTGTGGTGGTGAGAATTTCAACATCTGACAAGTGCATCTTTGCTCCATTCCCTGGTACTCACTGGAATCCTAACAGGCAAGTTCTTTTTCTGGCTGGAGGGGCAGGGAAATAACAGGTAGTGTTAATATATCCATTCAAAAAGACCATTTTCCCCCAAACTTCATCCACAACACAGTGAAAAATTGAACAGACTCTAAGCACTATTGACCCTTTGCTTTCCAAGTGAATTGAGCCAATTAATGAAAGATTTCCTCAGTTTGACTTCAGATATGTTCTGAGAGTCTTACAGCAACATATTCAGAATTTTTAATGTGAGTTACCATTAATCTCCCAGTGGCTTCAGGACTTTCACTCATCAACATTTAACTTTTACTTAACTTCTGCTTACTTTTCATCTTCGCAGATCTATTTCTATGTATTACAAATAAATGTTATGACAAGTCGTAACTTTGTAGGCTGATATCACACATAAAGGCGATGTACCGCTGAACATTAAATTTCTCTTCGTGTCCCTCTCAAATAACTAACACAAAATATCAGAATTTCCAATGGAAGTATATACTTTGATAATGAAATAATTTATTGGATCGTTATATGTGATTAATCTGATCTGCCTCTCATTAAGTAACTCTAGATCTAACAGTTTACTCTCAGTGAAGCAGTTCTTCAGCTCATCTGAAAAATGTAGCCTAAAATATATTTTGATCACAGGTAATGCTAAGGTTCACAGATTCTAATCCTCTAAAGACAGAAGTACAGGATTATGTGCTGTAGTTTTTTCCATTCCTATGAAGTATATTTGGTTGAAACTTGACCTGGAAAATAAAATCATGCAATACTGCTAAAGTGTACTTAGAACTGAATAATAAATCTGTTCTTCTACACGCTATACCATCATTTTCTATATGTAATTATTTTTAAGAGAAATAAAGAAAATAAAAACAGGTGCTTTTAAAAAAATAAAGAAAATAAAAACAGGAGGTTATAAAAAAATTGTTCTCATGTTTTTTCTCTTCTGCAACTGGATTATCTAGTCTTCTCAGGCTGAACAGAATGCACTAGGAACCTACCCAACTTCAAGCACATAAACGCCAGCATCAAAATGGGAGACTATCTGCATGGGCATAACTTAAGGCTTGCCCAAAACTGTTTGCAGGATAAGAACGATGGAAAGTAATAACCCTCTGAACATTGGCTTAAAGGCACTGCAGTCCTAATGAATTTCAGGCTCAGGCCAGCTTACATTTTCTGGCACTCTGTGCCTCGGTGGCATCTGGTGGGAATTTTTATTTTTTTTTAACCTGCTCTGCATCATGAGACTTAATAAATTTGCAAGGTTTAGTAAGCAAGCTTGAAGGGCTTGTTCATCAGACCTTGAATTATCAGTTAAGTACCCAAAATTAGTTGTCAGCTTTGAGAAGACTAGAAAATCCAACAGCATTGGATCCAAATCTCACATGCTTAGTGTTTTTGGGGGCAATCTGCACGTCTTGTGGACAGTTATAGTTAGTATTTCTATTTGAATTCAGGGGTCAATCAGTGTCATATCTAAGGTTTTTCTTCACTGGAGCTGTTGCAGCACAATTGCAAATACTCCTTCAGCAAGTGTGCACATCAGTAAGTGTAAAGATTAGTCATCACACAAAGCACCATGGCATTAACAGTGGCACAGATAGTTTGACATTCGTTTTTCAAAGAAAAGAGATCACTTTCCATTGTTTAAGTCTCCTGCAGTATTCTTTTTCTTTTCTGAATTCGCTCATTACTTCTTCCTATTTCTGCCAACACTGTATTGCTACTTGTAATTACAGTATAGTAGCTTTTCATCATAGATCAGTAAGACACTGAGACCAAACAATGACATTTCATGAATAGGCACTCCAAAACATCAGTGGTAAACACAGAAAGGCAGTGATTACACATGCATGCATGCATGCAACCACTAACGATTTTATTATGAGTACTATCAAGTCTTACAAAGTCAAGAACTAGAAGTTAAGAGATGTTAGAATTAAAGTTAGCTTTGTAACCTTAATTTCTTCTGTTTGGGAATGTATGCTACAATACCTTCTGTGAGTATGTTAGAATGTAATGTATCTTACTTTTCCAGAAGATTCCTCCCAGATTTTGATTTCACATTATTGGAGGAATTAAGCAGATTTTATGTTAAACACAGAGACTGTCAAGATATCTTAAGATGTATTCTTTTTTTCCCAATCCTTAGAAACAGATGTGCAGTTTTGGCCACAACTTTGAAAACAGCTGCAGTCTGAGAGAAACTCATGAAAAATTAGAACTAAGAATGTACAGTGCTATAAGTGGATGGAAAGAAATATGGTCTTATCTCTTCTAGGCTAAATACACAAAGTGCTGTGAAAAAGGTCTTACTATACATATTCAAAGCATTTTAGCAAGCAGCCCCCACAGTAGCCCCATAAAGTAAGTAGACAGATGTGAAAACTGAGACCGATGTTAATTAAAGAGATTAATTAAGTAATTAGTTGGTAACAAAGGAGAGTTGGATTTCATATTTCTATTTTTCTAGCATACTAACTATAAAAAAATAACAAGCAAAAGCCAAATAATTCCAGTAGTGTATTGACGTACACAAACCAAGCCTTATTCCGCCCAGAGTACAACTCTGCTACTAGACAATTATGTTTAGAACTTCTTGTCCTACATTTGCAAGAAAATACCAATAGAAATAAATTGAGATGTTTCAGGTAAAAAACATTTCCATATATTTGCAAGTGAAAAATTCTTGCCAGCAGGTGATAATCTGCCCTAATACTTTGTATTTTAAGAGCTATTAAGCTGCGTGCTGCAGCACTGCAATGTCATATTTCACAAATTCCTATGTTTTGCCTAAGTGTTGGTAAAGCAAGGAAGACTAGAGGCAGCGCTGAAGAACACAAACAGAATAACAAATAAGATCACTTTTCATGTTGGAATTGTATATTACAGAATTAAACTTTCAATCCAAACCTAGGTCACGATAGACACAATGGCAGTTTTTAAGCTTGCTTTCTAGGCACGTAGTACAGTAAGGAAAGATTTTCACATAATCAAAGTTGGATATTTCTAGAGAGATCAAAAGAGTCTGTGAAGTGGAGAGCAGGTGCTACAGACATCTTAGAGGATCTGAGAATGCAATTAACCAGCAAATGAGCCTTGGAAAACCTAGTCTTCCTGAACAGATGAGCACAATAAAAGCCACTGAGAAATGAGATGGCCAAAGCACACTAATAACAGCAACAAGCATATAGACATCTGCCCTGTATCTTAACCTTTAGGAAAGGACAGAGGATCAGATACAGAAAGGAAACTGCGTACAATTATGCAAATGTGTGAGCTGCCTGGAGGAGATGAAAGTGTATTGATTGCTTTTACAGAGATTCAGTTAAGTAGAACACTGCTGGCCTCTTTCTTTTCACCTAAGTGAATTGGTGTTTGGGATGGCTAGTGCTGGATGAAAATGTTCAAGTGGCTTCTAGAAGATTAGAAAAAAAGCAAGTGATTTTACTGCTCAGCACTTATGTAGCAACTTTCTTCATCATTTATATTCAGACTGCCAGCATCAAAGTTTAGCACAGGCACATATTTAACGAACATTGAAGAAATCTGGAGTCAGAGCTGGCCTTTAACATTTGGACAGATGTAATATAGTTTTGGACAAATGAAAATAATCTGTGTAACAATTTCTGCTAATGTCAAATTTCATATAGGACTTATTTAAAAAATAGAAAAGTGATCTCTCAAACTTTAAAAATGGGTCTGACTTTCTCTAAGTTTGGCATATATATATATATATTTTTTTTTTTTTTAATCTTTTTTTTGTAGTTCTACAACACACAGCAGTAGCTTATGCCTTTACAGGGTATTAATCACAAAAACTATCACATGTCAAGCCTACTACAGATATTATAGGCATTCAGGTTAAAGGGGGGATTTCCTGCACTGACACAGTGGATTGTTGTATGACAGGGCTATAAAATTTCCTCTTTTATAAGAGAGAATTCAGAGTAGGAGCACAGGAATGACGTGCAGTGTCATTTACCTTGAAACAAGGTATTAGATTCAGTTGGTACCACTTGCATAGTTTTAATTCTACAACAGCTGTAAAGTGGTCCACTACTCATTGTTACAGAGTATTTTCTTTATTTTCTGTATTTTAGTCCCCAACAACTCTGAAGTCTTAAAGAGCTTTGCCTTCTCCGTCACTTAATCTTGCTATGACTTGTCAAAACTTGAGATATGGCCGTAATGACCTTCAGTCGAGCCAGACAGCGCTGGCAACAGCACTATCAGTCTGTGCAGCACTGCTGTGAAGATGAAGGAGCAGTTATTTTTAAACCCTTTTGACTTGTTTCCTTGATCATTTATTGCTACACTGTTAAGTTTGAGAATTAAGGCATTAGGTGGACCCTGGATAATTTATCTTTTCTTCTTTTTAAACTAATGATTTTTAACACCTCACAGTCTATAAACTATTATTTTACTGTAGTTGCTCAAATTACTCTTAAATTTTACTTAAACCAATTCTGAACCCAGTTCTTCTACATGTACTTCTATAGAATAGTCCCCACATTGTGACTCTAATAACAGTGGCACTACTTTAGTCACACGCTGCTGAGAGCAAGTTAGAGCTGAAGAATAGCATTCATGGCAGATTTTAACACCTAGCTACTTCCAGCTACTAAACTTAAAGAACTTTCTCTAGTTTGTGAGTTACCAATGCAGATTCCACTGCTCCTCCTTATGCTGAGAAACAGCCTCATCCTCATCCTTAAGAGAGTTCATTAGCTTCAACAAAGCTGAACCATAAACAGTCTCATGCTTTGTGACTAAGACCTAAGACAGTCAAAACAAATGCTGCCCCCACGTTGGAAATTTTGTAGGTTCAGTTGTTTGCTCTCCTGTCATTATTCTTATTTCCCCTGCTCTGTGATGTTCACTTGTATAAGACAAATATCAGCTATTTTCAGTCACTCTTTCTTTTGTATGTGCATGTGTTAGCTCAATTTATTAATGCAAAAATGATTTATTAAAGTACTGTGTCTAAACTTTTTAGCAACAGTGGCTTCAGAGATCTTTAATGCATTGGCTTTTACACTAGGACAGTTAAGTATAATGGCAAGCCCTTGTCATTTACTCAAGATTTAAGAAAATTTAAATCTTCTTGTCACGGAATTGCTATTTAGAGGTCATCAGTCTGTGCTGTTTGAAAGACGTTCAGAAATATGTTCTGAATCATGCTAGGAGAAAAATCTTACAATTAATTACCACAGCGTGACAAGCAAAAGTTCTCTTCAGGTTTTGTTCTTTCAGTTGTGAAAAAATGTCTTAAAATTTCATTTGCTCATTTTCACACATAGGAAGGAGAGTGACTGCCATTAGCCTGAAATAATTTGTTCTCCAACACCACTGGGTAGTACCACCTGCTGTAGTAGATTTACAAACATCTCCAGAGAGAAAAATATGAAAGGAAGTTCTTGGATTAGCACCCTCAAAGCAGCCAATGTTTGGAAGAAATGAAAAAAAAAAACAAGATGTACTTTGTTCTTACGTGATACATTGCAATATATTTCTGCTCTGATAGAGATAAATCTTTTGAAGGCTATCATGGAACTCCATGTCTACCAATATATATATATTGGTGTATGTATGTATGTATGTATGTATATATATATTTTTTTTTATGTGGCATGGGGGAAGCCAGAAGGAAGACCTATGCTGCACTAAGAACTACACTTACCATCTACCATTAAGAATGGAATCCTTCCATGGGAAGCATATGACAAATCACCAGAAGGAAAATACATGAAGATCTAATGAAAAAGTTAGTATGCCTAAACAGTCTCAAGAGGAAAGATATATGCAACCAGATATGAGACTATGAAGAGTAGGCCAAATGATAAAGTTTTTACGGCGAAGGAAGTTCTTTTATGCCAAGAATGATTTGTTAAAGTCCTTGCACTTAACTCTGAGAGAAAATACTTAGTTCTAAACTACAAATCTTCCTCTCTTTATTCATAAATTTCCTTTGTCAGAAAAGATAATTGTGGTGAATTTTATTGTGCTTTAGATTAATCATAGAACAATGATTGCACAGTTTATCATTACTACATCAGTATTTACATTGGAACTTTTCACTGTCATAATGATATCCCTTAAAACATCTATCAAAAATGTATCTCACAGTGTGCCAAAAGATGAGAAAGGAACCAAACCATTGTCAATTCCAAGGACTTGAGGAGAAGAAGAATTACATGAATACAACTTGTAGAACAGGAAGACAACCACTGTGCCCTTACAATTTTAACTTCTTTTTGATGACAAATAAAACCACAAAAACACTATATTCTGGTATATTACAGCTTTTGATCAATGTTTTATTTCACACAACTTCTTGAGACTATGTGATTTAAACTGATTAATTATGAAAACCCTGGGGGGAAAACAGTTATACTACCAGAGGAAAAAAATAACGTAAGAGTTCTAAGCATACTTTGAAATAAATTGTCAGTAGTATGGTCTTTTATAGAATGCATACAGACTATATTAAAAAAAAAATCTGAATTTCATTCAGCGAGGACCTAATTATGACGAAAGTAGGATGTTGCTAAACAGCTATTGCAACTGGTAGCCATTTTGAAACAGACCTTAGGATTGCCCCTTAAGCTGTGAACAGAAAACAGTGAACTAAACATCTAGCCTACATGAGATATGACATGTCTCTTCAATCACAGAAATAGAAGTGTTCTGTTTTCTAGTTCCATCTTTAATCTGATTCCCTATATTTCCCTTTTCCACTTCAGAATGTGATAATACAACACCTGAATCTTTCTTTTCCAGTTTCCCTATAAAAAGCTCTCTAAATTCTCACCATTTTTAACATTGTAGCTACCTGCTCTTCATCTCCCTTCTTCGCTCTAGAAGAAGGTTAAACCACTAGCTTTTATTAATTTTGTTTTCTAATGATTTATTAGTCAGAACATGGGAGCAGTACATCTGGCAACATTTACATTTGCAATTAGGGAATCTGATTCTCCGCAGCAGAAGTCTAATTTTATTATTTGGCTTAACTTAGAAGTAGTCAGATGGCTTAGATATGAAGAAATTGGTATTACTGAGGGATACAGAAATCTGGAGAGAAATAATCTCTCTTTTGTAGAATATGTTGAGCCAAATTTGTTAAATTTATGCAGTCTCATGACATCACATTTGGTCTTTCAAATGTTTACTTATATATATATATATATATATAATTCTTTTTAAATTGATTACAAATCACTTTAAAGTACTAAAAACAGTTTTTCAAACTTCATGCAAGTGATCTGAGACAGATGACTTGGCCTTGCTGTTTGGAGAATTACACATGACATGGTTCCCTACAACATCTTTCCAAATTGTAAAGACATGGATTTGATGGATGAACTATTCAGTGGATGAAGAACTGGCTTCATGATCGATTCCAGAGAGTAATGGTCAATGGCTCAATGTCTGGATCATATAATCATAGAATTGTAAGGGTTGGAAGGGACCTCAAGAGATCATCCCTGATGGAGATAAGGGATGACTGGTGTCCCCCGGGGGTCAGTGCTGGGGTTGATACCTTTTAATAACTTCATCAGTGACACTGACAGTAGGGTCAAGTGCACCCTTAGTAAGTTCGCAGGTGATACCAAGCTGTGGGGTAAAGTTGACATACTTGAGGGACAGGAAGCCATTCAGTTTATTCTTTCAGTGCTAAGTTTTAGCAGGAGTGTTCTTGGCAGTGATCAGGAAGAAGCAAAGGCTTTACAATGTGTGTGCTCAAGAAATGTTAGTAACACACATAGCGAACAGGAAAGCCTATCTCCCTTCTTAATATGTCCTGAAGCATGGATGAATAAATACATCTGCCTTTGTAAGATATTTCAGTTTCTAATTGACAGGATACTAAGGAATCTATATGAAAGAAACAAGAGCAATCTTATCATAGATGTCTGTCCCTAAAGCAAATCCCAGGATATGGGGGTCGTCCCTGTAATGAAGGGTAAGAGATGTAAATGAAACAAGCACATTTTCCTGCCTTGCCTTCACACAGACATTAGGTTCAAGCACCCACACAGAGCTGTCAATAGGATTTCCATTCCCATTTTATTCTCCCAGCCCTCTGTCACATTTATTGGGCACCTCTATCAAGGTGGGATTCAACAGATACTGATGCTTTCCTAGATGAACCATCAATAGATAATTCACTGCTGAATGAAGTACATTATACTAGTGCAGTGAACAGTCCAAAACCTGTATAACATCCCCAGTTTTTACGTAATCACATCCTTATAAGTTCTCTTATCTACTCTGCAGAGATTTCTTTCTTAAAGATTTCAATTTGCCACAAAAATTTCAAAGAAAAATCTGAGAATAACCACTGTAGTAAGTTTTAATCTGTAATTCAATTATGAGGTTTACATTGATAGCGTAAACTTTGGTCAGAGTGGAACTTATGTTACTATCCCCTGTCATCTACACAGAATACAGATTAAGTTTGAACTTTGATGGAGTCACAGATTTATTTTTTTCACTGTAATCTCCACAAAGGTATGTTTTGCAAGGCTTTAAGTAGAGTGGTGCTATTTGTTTTTTAGATCCAAGTGTCTTTTCTCTGGGTGATCTTCAGAAGAACCAAAGGGTAGGGAAAACTGCTTTATTACATTGATTTAAATAATGCTTTGTAATAATGCAAGGTGGTGATGATGAAAAAGGAATTGATAAAATCAAAGCATGAAACATCTAACTGAATTAAAGAGGAACTATAATATCTATTCTAATCCTCTCAATACATAACATTTGGAAACTTGGTAGAAAAATATGTCTTCATTAATATATTTTACATTTACAAATTTTCAGAAGTTATTTAAAAGCAAATAGTTATAAAGATGTTCCACTTATGAAATGTCTCGCACAAAAATTTCATAGATGAGTTTTTGTCAGGCAGAAGTAAAGAACAAAATAATTATTCATAAAGGCAACAGCCTAAGTGAGTTTCTCCCTTCAATTTAAAATAAAAGCACTGACATAAACAATAACGTATGCCTTTGGCAGAAATCAAACAAATCTGCAGCCTATCATAACTCTCAATCTGTCAATTGCAATTTTTAAGATTTGTTGGACTTTTTCCTTCATTTGACAGTGATCAGACTTGATATATTCAACATGAATATTAGCATTTTCAGTACACTACTATCCCATAGTTTTAAATTATTTTATTATTAGAAATGAAACATTGTCAATGCTTACCAGTCAGTTCCATTATTCATTTTTTACTAAGCTAGCTAAAAGTCACAACCCACAAATGTCTGAGTAGTCATTTTGATTGTAGTTCCCTCTCTCAAGTGAATGTCCTACATCTATTCTTCATTAAAAGGCGACCTAGCAATTCAGTCCCACTTTGATTTTGCTCCCAGGTTATAATACGTAATTTAACAAGGAATTTATTTTCAGCAGAAGTGACTGAATTTGTCCACACTGTGGATACACATCTGGGAAGTGCAAAAATAAATAAAAATAATCAAAAATGCAATTAATTTTCTTCTAAATATTTCCCTCACAGTCAGCTAAGGCTTGCAGGATAAGCCTTCCTTACTGTTCAGTCACTCAGCACAGGAGGAAAGACCAGTGAAGCCCATTAGTGTATTAGCTTCAAGCATCCTCTTCCTAAAATTTCTATTCAGATACTTCAAAAGGTCTCAAATGGAAACAGGATAGAAAACAGACAGTTAAAAACAGACTAGAAATTGAAAGAAGACACAAAAACCTCATATTAACATTTCTGGTGAGCTTTTTGCTAGGACAGGCAGGTGGCAGTTGCTCCATATTCAATTTAAGAGCACAGCAAGATAATAACAACAAAAGCACTTCAGAAAGAAGTGGTTCAGTTAATTTTCAACTACTCAACTAGAAGCACCACCTGTGTTATCTAAGCTGTTTTATCAGGTTATTTTTTACCTAATGTATCTTATTAATATCACTGCTTAACAAAACAGTAATTACTGTTTCATGATGCATAGGAAGTATGGAAGAATGCAATAAAATTGAGTTAATTGTACCTGATATTTTAATATTTACAAACATTTTATTTTTAATAACCTCCATATGGGTTGCCATTTTCTCCTTCTGTCTGTATTCTTCTTTATCCAGTGGGACTGATTTTTATTGCTGAATACTAATGAATGTATGTGTGGTCCAATTTATGACTGTTTGTTTTGAGTTATTAATTCAGTTTGAACAACATCTGATCTGTGTTGTTAACTGAGAGAAGTGAGGTTGGAGTATGGCATGACTAAGATCATACCATGCCTGCCTGAAAGATAACAATGGACATATGCATATGTATGTGGTTGGCATTTATGAATGCATTATGCTCTTCTCATGGTTTCTTCATGTCTTTCTCTTTGAAGTATCTTCTCAGCAAGAACACTTATCTATGCTCCTGTAACTTATGCAAGATTTTCCAAATCTCCAGTACCCTTATGAAATGCAGCAGAGAAACTAAACATCTGGCAACTCACCAAGCCAGAATGACTGGAAAAAGATGAAAAATTCCTCAGAGGGTGAGAAACATCTGTTTGATAGGCAGTGAAAAATAAACCAGCAATAAACTCATTTTAACAGCAAATAAAAGGTACATGGGGCTAGGGGAAGGTTTTCTTGAAATGGTGATTACTCATATTATGCAATTAAATTGGCATTACAGTGTTTGACAGTCACAGAAAAGCAATTGTGAAAGGCTTATGAGCTCAAAGAAATTGATCTAGAGACCTATTTTCTGCATATATAGAAAGAAAATCTACCTTTTGAAGCCTCATGAGTATTTTCTTGGGCAAGAACCTATGAACCTTGTTTATTTGTATCTCAGGAAAGTTGTAGAGGAAATATGGTACTCACTTGGCTCCAAATACAAAGCCTGTAATGCTTCTGCAGAAATATTATTATAAAAACAAAAAAAAAGTTAACCTTGCTTGATGGACAGAACATAATCAGAAAATTCCACACTTGAAATTAAATGCAACAAAGGCTTCATTATTTACTGCAAATATTACCACGATTCCAGATGAATTCATTGGTGACAATGACAGGATGCAATCTAACGGAATATAAATGTAAGTAACTGTGAGTAAGGTGATTTTTTTCCAAGTTAGGATCTTTGGAGGTATACAATAATACAAAAATCCATACTCCTAAACAAAGTGAAAAAAATGCTATGTGTTAATGCAGCAACTGAGATTATGTTGTACATCTCGTTTGGGAAGGAGTGACAGAATCTTTCCCCTAAGGCTCCTATTGATATGCTATGAAATGCTGTTGAAAAGCAAGAAACAGTCCCAACTCCACTGATATACTATAGCATTAAATTTATCAGATTTGTATATGGTCTTTGAGCTACAGATGAAATGTTCTCAGAAGAAATGGGATCTTGTGTAATAAACCAACTTAATGTTCAAGGTGAGAAAGAATCACAAGATAAGGCAAGAACAAAGTGACAAAGATGAAGCTTCTTATATACTGTCCTCCTGAATCAGTGTCTTAAAATCCTCTACAAAGGCCTTATATATTCCACTGTCAAGAGCAAAGTTGTGGAGAGTAAGTGTCAGTACCTCAGGAAAAGATCACAGATGAACGCCAACAGTGACAAGAGTACTGCAACAGTTCAACCTTAAAGGAAAGCACACATGGATCTGTCTTACATGTGCCTGGATTCACCTAAAAGGCATTAGATCATGTTAGCTGCACCCAGCAGATATACAGTGATTTACTCCTGCACATCACAAGATTCTGAGACAGATGAACTACAGAAAGCACATTTATACTTCACTTTGCCCTGTGATATCAGTGATGCCTCTCTTACAGAACAAAGCACCAAGAGGTGCTTTTAATTTCTTGACAGTCATGAAGATGTATAAAAGGAGTCATACAGAAAAACTTGTCCTGACTTCTAGAGACATGCCACCAGAACTTCAAGAGTTCATGAAAAGGCCAGGCATTTTACAGAGATGGTTAAAATAAGACTTTTTTTTTTCTTTTTTTTACATGTGAGATCTTACTAATGCTGAGGGAAGTTTCCTTCTTCATCTTTCTTAAGAAATGACTAATGATATAAAGCCTTGCAGCTGAATATGTGAAATTCTTCAGAAGGTTCAATTTCTTAAGATTTATTTTAAATATTCTTTTTTCCACAGTAAAGACATCTGCTCAGCAGAGTTTGTTGTGCAGCTCAGGGCATCAGGATGCTTGATTTCTGTTTCAAGATACTAGTTCTTGAAACTACATAATCACAGCAACTTTGCAGTTCCCACAGTGGTGAATACTGATTACTTACAGGAAGAAACTATTCACACTGCATTTATGTTCCTACAAACTGAAGACTATCCCACTGTATACCTCTGCTAATCGTTTAGGTGCTTTAGCCAAACCTTTCTGGAATTTGGAATACTGTAATCCCTGCTCTGAAGATATACAGTAGCACTTTGGAAGTGTTTCGCTTTAATAAAAACAACAGCACACAACAACAAAAGCAAACAAACCAACAACAATAAAGAAACAGAAAAAAAACATCAACACTTTTCTGCTAATGCACCTGTTGCAAAATGCTGGAGTAATCATCCCATGACATTTACATAGCATAAATTCCTACAGTGTAATTCATTTTTATGCTCTTGCACATTTCATGTCTGTTTGGAAGATCAGCTTTCACAATGGCCAAGTGAGTGGGAGAGGATCATACTGTAATATTGATCCCATTTCTGTGGATTTAGATTTTGCAAAGTTCTTTCTGCAGAAAGAAAACAAAACTTGAAAGCCTTTGTGAGATCAATAAAAGCCCGTGTGCACCACATTCCTTTCCTATTAAGTTGTATATTGTAGTTATTTGGCAAATTGCATACTGTGATGATCTTGAATATGCTTAATGCATTTTTTTGGCTTGAACAAATGACAATTACACTAAGAAAAACTTCAGCTCAGCAAAATACAAGCTCATTTTTTAACCAATATTCAGTAAAACTATCCATAAATGAAATATTAAGGGTTCCACAACTTCACAGTTCTTACTTGTTTCTCTGTACAGTGAATGATAAAGGAAATTGAGTTTATACCCAACTTCTACCATGTCCATAGCTCTTTTGAGACAATGATATAATTATTTCTTTAGAGGCATCCAGCGTGATTTAACAGTGTATTTTTAGATATCTGGGAATTACTTAATTATCAAGAAAACAGTGTTTTCCTTTAATTACATGTGAACTGTAAGAATGGAGGCTAAATTCCTCTGAGTTCTGAAAGTTAGTTCTATTTCCAGAAACAGTTGAGTTCCTAGGATTGCAAGCTTGATTCTTCTATAAAACCTGGAAGTAACTATTAATGGCTACATCAGTTAGTCAAAATATTTTGTCTTGTCTTTACATTTACCATAGAAAAGATTTCCCATACACTTTCAATGACTCATTAAAACTAGTTATAAATGACTTGCTTAAAGCTAGATATTCATCTATATATCTTGCTTATAGTTTAAAAAAAAAAGTACAAAATGATTTAAAAATAAATGAATTGGAAGATTCTCATTTACTATAAGGTCTGATTCAGATTTAGAAAGAAAGATTCAAATTAAAAGAAAATAACTGAGATGGAAAAAGAGTTAAAGAGGTTTGTTTCTGGCATTGATAGCTGACTGCTGGAAAAAGATGCTGCACAAGTAGCACAACCCTTTTTTGGCTAGAAAAGGCAGAGGGACTCACAGATCCACAGTGGCTGCTATTAATATGGAAGGATAGATGTAGATTGTAAATCTACATTCAACTTAAGTCCAAGAGAATATATAGAAATTCTCCATTAGACTGCAAGAAAATTTTATACAATTACCACCTTAAAAAACTACATGATTTTACATATTCTTTTGACATTCACAAACCATTCAGCTTTCCTTGCAGATTTTAGCACCGATAACACAAGACTCATTGGCAACTCTCTTCAACTTCAACAGGTTTTGTAGTTTAAGATGGTAAAGTGTTTTTTTCTCTAATGAAAATCAAAGAGAAATTAATTATAATCCACTGCAGGTAGAGCTTACTTGTATTTTATTTCTCTTAAAGGCATCTGCTGGGGCAGACATGCTTGCAAAACCTTTTGCTGCAAGTACCAGTACATGCCGGGCTACCAGAGCCACTAATGGCTCCAGGCACAGCTCTAATTCACTTTATCAATTAATGCACATTTCAATAGACAAATAGGCACTCCAACATATGCAATTTAGATAACAGATATAACTATACATATCACATTTGCAGATGCTAACAATGACATCTCAACCTATTTGAGATAATGGTCTAATTGTTATTGATTATTTGCTTACCAGTTCTTCGCAAGAAAAGGATGAAAATATGGAAGAACATCATTACATCATACTATGAAATGTATTTATGCAAGCTCAAATAGTTCAGTACCCAGAAACACAGCTTTCTCACCCAGCTAAGTGCTCACAAGGTACATTTTGAAATTTCAGTGGATGACTTGCATTGGTTCCTTTAAGTGCAAAGCATGAGAGAATAGCACAATATGTAACATACAATCCTTTTCACAGCCTGTACTCAATGGTAGCTAGAGCTCTCTACCCAGAGGTAAGTGATGAAGCAACATATCAGAAGTCTTACTGAAGGTTGCAAAAGAATGAGTAATGTTTCTTCACGTCCGAGTAATAAATTAAATGGGCTTAAGAAGGATGTTACAGTGGGGAATGAGGAAAAAATAATCTACTTAAAGCAGCCTGAGCAATTAACAGTACACAAAACTACTTTCTCTTCACAAATCCCTCTACTTACATTTCTGCTTCCACCGTGCTCTAACTGTAGGATAATACTCCATTGTTCTGTTCAGTTATATCTCATTTAGAATTCCTTAAAGTTGAGAGTAGTCATCTTCATGGGGGTACATGGAGGTGAGCACCTGATCAGTCTACTCATGGGGATGAAGCCCTCTATGGTCTACTGGACCTGCAGGACCTGGTTCTCAGCTAACCCTTTTTGAGAAGAAATCTCAAGCCGTTATGCCAAAAAACAACAATTAAAAATACCATTGTTTGAGCCTTCTCCTTCTACTTTCACCTACAACTTCCAGACTTTAACAAATTTGGGCTAAGGTCATCATTCAGTCTAGAGGTTCTAGAGATAGGCAGAAATTTCATCTTACTGGAATATTTCACTTATAAACATATTTCCCAATAGACATAGAAAGGAAGTCTGACTATTCCGGTTAGCTTTTCTTAACTGTCCACTACTTACTAACAAAATGATCTTTCTTATCTACCCTTTGTTTCTCAGAAAAGAGGAAAAGGTCTGCATTTTTTCTTGATTATCCACAGGATGTAACAAGTTTGAAACTCTTTAAGATCCTTTTGCATATTGCTCTCACTACTTAAATAGTGAGGAATTCACAGTAACATCTTTCCCTACAGCTTTTCCATGAAACAATCTTACATTAGAAATACTTCAGAACTACCCTGCAGAACCAGAATGATGGTTTCTGTGTAATACTAAAATAGCACAAATAGGTACCATATTATGAAATAGAATATATTTTGAAAAGAATCTTTAAGATTTTTCTGCTTCATAAACAAAATGAAGACTTGAGACTTGCATATGATCAATCAGATATCGTTTATGATGAGCTCTGTACGACATGCAGAGATTTGCAAGGATACCTTTTAACTGAGCGTTACTAAGATATTTCATTGATATTCCCTTTCCAGAAGTTCATACGACATGTTTTTTGCTTCTTAAAGAGAACAATTTGCAATCAACTTTGTCTTCAATTTTTAATTTGCTCCTATGCTCCTGAAAAATGCCCCACTGCTAGATTGCAGTTCAGTGGTTAAAAGATTTGCTCTAACAGTGTTTCAGGATCAAAACCGTAGCTTGTGTAATTATGATTTCACCAAGTAAATAACAATATCTAGTTACACTCCAGCTGTCTCATGAGAATAACATGTAATTACCAAAATCTGATATTTTAATTTAATATCTTCAGTGCAACAACATAGTGAGTTTATAGCACTGCAAGAATTAATGAGCTTTGGTTTGAAAATTAACTTGAACTCTAAATAATTAAGCATCTCCATATCTACATGTCCACAGGAATTCGTTACATGCAGTAGGAAAACCGAGTCCATAATTCATCCCTTCATCTTGTCAGTGCAATACACAGATCCTGAATATATCTGTCAGAGATACTTAGTGCACATAATAAATGTGAGGCTATGCTATGTGTATTATGGACTTTATTTCAGAGCTAAAATTATCAAATTGATAGGAAACAGAAATACATTTCTAGTTTGTTTCTTCTTTGACAAAACTTATCTTCTAAAAAGAAAAATTTTAATGAAGTGGACTTAGGCACAGCCAAGAGTTACATAATTTTCAAATTCAATGCCAAATGATGCAGTTAAACATGTATATACTAGACCTACTGATGCTACTATCATAAATTTCTATACCCCAGTACCTATAAGACTTTCAACGATTTTATTTGATTTATTTGTTTATTTTTGTGTAGCAATATATGCTTAGTGCTCTTGTGCTCAACAAGGAAAATACAAAAGCATTTTCTATTACACATTTTTTATTAGGGAAAAGTGCACTATTATTTGAATAAAAGGTTTTGCCAAAAAGGGCCAAATAAACAGCTCTGTCACAGTGTCTCCTATCTCCTGGCTTCTGTCTGACGTGAGGTTTTTAGTTACCCTTACCCTTCACATGCACAATATATCACAGTCATCATATTCTTAAATGACAGATAGTAGAGGAAAGAGAGGAAAACATTTTCTAGAATTAACTCTTCTCATTTTTGGACAAAGTCACCTGAAATTTATTTTCCTGATATTTAGTACCTTAGAAAGAATGCTTAGACACAGTTGATTAAAAGACAATTGTTATATGGTAGTTCTGTTTCTATGCCAGAGTGAAAGTGAGAAACATTTACCAAGAGGGCATAACTCAGAAGGAGAGAAACAGGTAGGCACAAACAAAACAGGCAGAAAGAATCATTTTATTGCCTTTTTTTTTAAATTTTTTTGACAGAATAAGGAAAAACAGAGTCCTGATTGCGTTAAGCTTTATTAAGAATTCAAGATACAGGCAGGGGAAAAGATAAAACGAATTTCAGATTCAGTTAGCATTAAGGTTGTTTGGAAAAAACAAGAACAAGGATTTTGAATTCATTACGGTTTATTGCCACTAGATCATAAATGAATATCTATAAACCATTAGGAGGTATTTTTACACAGAATTTCCTCAAAATCCTTTCAGAAAAGAGCAGATGAAAAAAAAAATTGCAGGGATAATCAGTATTTATTTCTGTCAGTACATTGAGCACCCATATCACTGTTTCAGATTACAGTAATAGCTCATTCTTTTGGTAGACCATTGCCTATGAAAATGTCCTATAAGTACAGAGTGTGCTCTGAAGGCATAAGACAAGGTCTTCAGGTAATGTAAATTTCTGAATGTTGCTATTGAAACTACATTATTTTATAATTCCAGCTCCTCTTTTATCAAGACTTTTAAACATTCTTAAAAAAAATAAAAATAAAAACAAAAAACCCTCAACGCCTTGCTTGCAGCATTCTTCACTGCATATTCATACTTAATCACTCTGGATTGTTAATGATGAAAATACTTATGAATTTAAAGGATATTTTGCAGCAAAGGGTCATTGTGCAGAAAGTGAAATGAAAAGACACAGAAACATGGTTAAGGGCATATTTCAGAAATTTGTTTTGAGAAAGATGGAAAGAAAGTAGGGCTTAGTTGTTAATTATTGATTTAAACTTTATTTCATTCTCTATGTGAAACTGCTTTAAGGTAAAGCTAAGAAAAACAACTGTTAAGTAGATATTTCACACTGCTTTCTTATAGGTTTTTGTTTGTTTGTTTGTTTGTAAGTATAAAATATAAATATATTATATTGCCAGAAGAGAATTAATATTGTCTAACCAGAACTATCATAATAATTGAGAGATATTTTTTGCAAAATATTTTAGTGTGAATGGGTGAATGGGTGAATTGGGTGAATGGAACTTCAGTTATATTTTGATCATTTGAATGTCTGCTATTTATTCAGGATTGCTGCTATAAATAATTAACCTGCTCTACAAAAACAAATGTTGAAACCAAAGAAATCTTTACAGAAAACACACATGTCATCAGCCAGAATAAATGCTTGTGTAAAGCAGACAAATGCATAGGGGCTTCATTGGTTATTAATTTGTGAACTAATGCATGTCCGTGAGAGCATTAGAAAGACAAGAAGAGTCTGTGTGAGTCAGGAATTAAAAAGAAATGATGGGAAGATTGAAAAACCAAGGACACAAACTGAATAACTGATGGAGCTCCAATGTTTAAAAAAGCTGTATTAGATTCTTAAGCTGAAATTGATCTAAAGATAAATAAAGCAGATTTTGCATTTTCTTTATCAATGAGCAGGAATCCATTCAAATGTATACTTGCTTCTTTTCTCAATCAAATTTCTCTCCCTCCTAACGAACCAAGAAATTGCACTTTAACTAATCACAGATTAAAGAAGAAAAGAAGGAATATACACTCTAAAATGATATCATTTATTGGATGTGGAACTTTTATCTAATAGTGAAAAACAAACAAACAAAAAGAAACGTTTAGCAAGTAATATACTTATTGTTCTTAAAGTTACATTATTTTTATCTCTTTTATTATAAAATCAAATGGCTCACAAACTGCAGAAGGTACAACACTGCCTATTTACCTCACTGCCTGAGTGGGAGACTTTCTATTACTTTTCTGATAGCTTTTGCTGCATCCAGCTTGAAAGAATATGTTTTCTTCTTAGAAAGCAGAAACAAATATATAATACAATTATATAAATAAAAGGTTTCTTCATGTTATCTTTCACAGAATCTCTAATATTTATTATTAATTCTTTTTCCTCATATTCTTCTTATTGAGTACATATCATCATAATTTAATAATAGAGTGATGTCAATTAACTTTGTAAGTTACTTTTATTCCATCTAAGAATGTTGTTTTGGTAAACAAATGCTTCAATGCAGATGTGAAAGATATAGAATTAAATACATTAAGGATTAAATATTTAGTCCTACATTTCTTTGAACACAGTATGTTTTTATTTGAAATACTTGTTTTGATTTCACCACAACCTAAATGGAATAACAATCCCTATGTCTGGTAACTCTTTCTTTCAAACACAGAGCAAAATAAAACAAATAAAGCAGATGTTCTTCAGGCCAGGTGAATTTTCTGAATTCCAAATTAAGTTGAGTATGTAGCATAAATATAACTAAAAGGATATGCTTTCACTCATATGGCATCATCTCAGAAGGTAAACCTCAGAACACTCCATGCGCCCCCAGACAGTACAATGAACCATTTTGGCTCAAAGCTTTTCCAAGTGAGCCCAAGATTTCCATGTTACCTAGATAAACTGAAAGCTACATCTTTCAGATAAAATCACTGTATTTCACTCCCGTATTTTTTAGGGTCTCCTCTTTACAAATAATCCCACAGTCAGATGTGAAAGACTTGCTTCATTTCAGTATTAGTGCTTTTCATTAAAGGTGGGAAAAAAGAAAAAAAAAAAGCTTTGAGACTTCGGAAAGAAAAAATGTGTATCCAAGTTGACAAGTGATGCTGATTTTTCACTGCATTGTCAGGAGTATGAGATGCATAGAAAGCTACTAGCTATTTACATAGCCACGTAGCTGAACACAACATGCTGCTTGGCTGTGATCTTGCCTGAATGTAATTGGCTCGTTAACCAAAACCACTTACATTTGTTCACATTATCAAAGTACCAGAGTCAAGAACATGCACAAACATTAACTTTGGTGAAATATGTATGTATTTTTCACAGGAAGGGTTGGATCGACCACCCATTCATATTGTTCAGTTATTTTAAAACAATCTCTTAAGCATTAAATAAGACAGATGCTTTATCAAAATGACTGGCATTTCTCGTCCCTCTCTCCCTAGTCTCCTAACAAGTCAGAAGGACCATATTCCACCTCACTAACTCAATCTGTGCTTTTGTTTGTCATCTGGATATCAAAAGACTGTCTCCTGACACAGTGGTCTCACTGTGTTTTCTGTGAAAATCAATTTATTACTTGGCATGTTTGTTTGACAATCAGGTAATAAAGTAATACATGGAGAAAAGTCTGTGGTGGGACAAAAATATCTCTCTCTAGCTGAGAGATGCATAATTGACTAGCAAGAATAAATGAAACACAGGGATCCCCTTCAATTCAGCACCAGCATTTGAGTTGCAATTTGTCACCTGGGTATCAGCAGGGGAAATTGATTCTATATTCAGCAATCTGTACTTTGCATTTCTGGCAATGGATGCAGCACTTTGCCTTCCCTTTCTCTAACTTCCCCTGCCAAATCAGGCAGACTTACTTACAGGTATTAAATACAATGATTCCATTTAGTGACTTACCAAAATAGAGCAGATTAAGTGTATGTGCTGCCCAAAGAAATTAACAAGAGTCAGAAAATTAGGTTAAGATTCAAACTCCCAAAAGAGAATTTTAGTCACATAGAACTGACTGAAGGCACTGTCCTTGGTCCAGTTATTCTGGTCTACAAGTGCTACTGAGACTTCACAGATGCCTAAATTCACTAGAACTTCTTTAGTGATGCTTGTATTTACCAAAGCTTCTCCGCCATCTGACCACAGATGCACCTGTTCCCTTTAAAACTCTAATGCAATCAATTTTTCCCTAGAAAGAAATTGCAGTCTGAATTTCCCGAAACAACTGCTGTCTCATCTCCCCTACATTCCTGGAACAGAAGGCACAAGTAAAAGATTAGAGGGGAGTGTGTTATAATAACATAATGAGGGAGACACACTGGGAAGCATAAAGAAAAGACATAGGAAAGCAGATCATACAGATTAATAAATATCTCACCTGACACGTGCACCTATACACGCAAGACTTGGGTCTATGACACTCCTTTACAAGAGGATCTGATACAAGTCAGCCCTGCTGGAGCAGGCACATGGCAGAGCAGAGGAGTATAACTAGTTTGGCTTGGGTGTGTCTAATTTCATTGTCTAATACTGCAATGGTATAGTCTAAGAAAGGAGCTGGTGAATAATGGATTAAGGAATTAAGACCAAAAATATCAGTGGTGTCTTCTTATCACTGAAGGGAAATACAGTTCTATTGTTTGCATTTAGTTTTCTACTTTACTGCTAATTCTATTGCTTGCGTTTGGGTTAACAGTTTCCATTTGATGTGATACACTCTTGCCCTTGAGTCTTATAAGTCAGCAACAAAACTTAGTTTGGCAAGAAGTGCTGCTCCCCTGGTTGCACAAAGCCCTGCAGATGTCTGACTGACACACTGCTCTGCAAACTTTCAGAAGTGTTCCACTCCGACTTACTCTTGTTGCTGCCAGGATCTATGCTGACTCAGAAATCATGGACCAAACACACAACACAGTCCAAAACCTAATTTTATGAAGGGGTTTCCATTAGCAGAGCTGGCAGCATGGCTCCAAGTATGCATGCTCAGCAACAGCTAATATACCTTGGCAAGATGAGAAGGAACTGAGTTAAATTGCCAGATGAATAAAGAAATAATCCTTAAACTAAGCAAGCTAATGGCTTTGGTTAGCATTTCCAAAGACAAACTCATGTCTATACTTTGTAATAAGAAAGCATAATAAAAATGCACTTTCTTAACCTACTGTTTGAGAAGACTGAACTCATCTCTGCCATTCATTGCTATGTATTTTGTGCCTGGACCATCTAAGTATCTCTCTCTCTCTCTCTCTCTCATGACCTGACTGGCACTCTGAACTAGCTGGATAACTGGAGACTACTTTTGGCTACCACTCATTCTCCAGCATTTTTACTTTTTAAAACCTTAGCCTAAAATACATTATATATATAGTCCTGCCCTGCTGGGGTCACATGTTATAAATGACATTTTCTGCAACCTTTTGAAGCCCTTTTTCACAGGAGATAAACTTTTTGCTTTCACAGCTGCTTTCCCCTACAAGATAGATATTTTGATGACTTAACATACATCATTCCATTTATATTTTAAATTCTAGAAATCAGTTAATAAAACAATGATTTGAAAGTGGTTTTAATCTCGCTCTTTATTTTCCTTTTTGCAAGCATCTGGGCCATACAAGCTTCCGTATGACAGTTATTCATTACATCTGAGTGTAGAACTCTCACTGCAGTCCCATCTGGAATTGGGATTGGTGCCCCATCAATTATATATATATATGTGTGTGTGTGTGTGTCAGAAAAACAAAACCAACCATTATAGAAGAGTGAAGAAATAAAGAATTTAAGAAAATAAAAGAGACAACAGAGAAAGCTTGGGCCCGGCCATCACTGTACACTGTATATTCTGCAGCTCTTACTTTCATTTTCAACCAGAAAAAGACAATCTAACTATACTGAGAAGCTGGAAATGCATCTGAACTACTGCTACAGAAAACTACAAAATCCCATTCCAGACAAAAATATTATCATTCAGAACAAAATTCTGCACTGACTTCTGTGGAAATCTTGCAGTGGCAGTGATTGAAAAATCAATAGATTTTGATTTCTGTTACAAATAGAACAGTCTGAGGAACTGAGTGGCCCAGTATGTTTTTAATCCCCTTAAATCATGGGTCTACAACCTGTGTATCTATTCTTACTGCTGGCTAAAATATATACCCCGAAGTTCCCCAATTGAAAATTTGGAACACTATCAAAATTCAAAATTTGTCCAATCACAGTCAACTTTGAAGCGCCAGAGATCACCTCCTAAAGTGATAATCAGCATACACATGCAGAGTACATCGTGTCTAAGTCACTGAAGTTTTATAAATAGAACAACTATTTCATTCTTCTGTTGAGAAATAATGTTGCAGAAAAGAAATGCTCAAGTTTCCTACAATCTTTTTACATAAACCCTCCCAACAAGAGACTTTTAAAGTATTCTTTTGGTTATAAAACCTCTATTCAGTAGTGTCAGAATGTGCTACTCAGCCTGTTCTAAGCAGATCAAATGACCTTCAGGGATCCCTTTCAACCTATACTGTAATTATACTTCCAAGTGATTTATTTCCACCTGATAGGGCAGCACAATGGAACAAGGCTCCTTCTGCCCAGATTATATAAAGCTTTGATCAAGTACAGAAGTAAACGTGAGCTCTGAGCTATTTAAATTTGACTATTGCTATTGATCCTGGGATTAGAACAAAAGGAAATAGGAAAAATAACACAGAATTGGATACTGGATATAGGGGGTCAATTATCCACATGTCAGACTGCCTCACCTGGAAAAAATGTTTCAGTTTAACACTTGCATCTGTATACAAGAGTAATTTCTCCTCCCTTGGTATAAAGGGACTGAACAGACAGTATAAGAATGATTTTTAGTCATTGATTTATTTATATTTTGCACTTTGGCCTTTTTGTAAGAAAAAAACCATCATGGCAGAGCATAGAAGGTATGATGCAGATGGATGCACCTTCAGCTCCAGGAAAAGAATATGAGCACTTCTAGTTATGATTATTATTAAAGTAACAGCATTGTTCAGGAACACATTCATAACACAAGTTGTTTAGTTAAGTCATTATTTCCAGATTGTTCCTGCACTTGTCTCTGATGAAAAACAGCAGAGATTGTATTCAATGTGTTAGATTAGAAAACTAATCCAGTTACAGCTTCAGTAATTACAGGAACTCTACCCCACCTCTACTTTATAGAAAAGGTGAACAAATTAATTCTCAAAGGAATCAAGTTTAAAGCTACGTATTATTGAATTCATATCTTTTATTCCTTTAAGGTCTATATGAAAGCTTAGTGAGCTTATCTGATTTTAATATCTGATCATTAGATACAGAGGATGTGAATCAGACTTTCAGATGTTAGCAGTAGGGAAGGGAGGGGAAAAGAGAACCTGTCTTTAATCTATGCATTCATATGCTATTAATATCAAAGGCAATAAGAGTTAAAAGGTAGTCTACAACCATAAATGTAAGACAAAAAAATAATCATTTTGAAAATTCATATATATTTCAATGACTGTATAGAACAAGGTCCAATACCAAGGAGAAAAGTGCAAATGTTAAAGAACTTGTATAGGAAAGTCTTCTTATTGGTAGGGAAAAGTCAAACTCTTTTTAAGGCTTCAGAACTTTCATTGGAAACACAAGCAGCTGACACAGGTCTACAAACTGAAAACAGCTTCTTATCCATCTGAATGCAAGTGGTGGTGATACTCTGGGAATTAAATTACAGCTCTCTGCTAAAGAAAGAAAACTATGTGATGAGATGGATAGAAGTGGAGTTTTAAGCCATAAGCCTTTACATGGGTCTCTGTTTACATTTCAGAGTAAGCTCCAAATTATTTTCTTACAAATTTGGGTTGATAACTACCCATGTCTTAAAGCCATTCTCAAAGAGAAAGAGTGAAGGTCTTATGACACTGCAAAACCTATGACAACTCTTAATTAGGCTATTTAGTTCTTCTTCCTGCACTTCAGATACTGTTCTATTTCAGTATAGGTGGAAAGTAAGAGAGTCTACTTGAGAATGGAGATTTTCAAAAACGACTCCCTTTTTTTTTAGGATAGAAGAATAAAAAATGTGAACAATCTAAAATATATATCATCTTATTGCTGATATATATTGAATATCTATACATGCAGCTACACACTACATTCATGCAGCTTCTAAGAACAAGGGAATTTTAATGGAGTACAAGTAAAAGCATTTCATGGAACTGCTGTGAGAGGCAGTGGGCAAGAACAGAACCTTGCTTTTTGCCCTTTTCACAGTCTGAAGATGCCAGAGATGTCAGTGTCTTGCCTCTCTTCAGGATCCTTTAATTGACAAGTGAAAGCATTCAGCAACTCTGTAAAAGGAAATTTGTCCTTTTGTTTCAACACTACAGTGTTCAATGAGAGCAAGAGACAGGCAGTTGTGTTTCCATGTATGTCACATAGTCTGTGACATTCATTAAGACACAAATATTTTGTGAAGTAAGTGGTGGTACTGACTTTCTTAAATTGTGAACACCAACTGTGACAAGCAGTTCACCCAGTTTCAAAACTAGTAACCTGTAGCACAACTGAAAGGTTTGAATGTAGAAGAGTGAAGTGTCTTAACTGATTTTCTAAGCTAATCTATATGTAAACAAGTTATGTTTAAGTAATTTCGCTTAAGTACTTTTTAAAGTTAAACTAATATTTCACTCAGACAAACTGAGACCTAAATACAAAATACTTTTAAAGAAATGGGTAAACAGGAATTGTTTGATGAATGGACAAATTTGTTTGAAGCAGAGCTGCATTTAAATGCACAGCCAAATACAATGTCAGCATCATGAGCTCTCCATACATGATGATTGTGTTGGTATTAGGCCATACTGAGACTTCGTAAACTCCATTTAACTTTGCTCCAGAAATTCCAGTCTTGCTGCTGAATAGGTTGTAGACCTAATGCCACAAGAAACAATGACTTCATGCTAGGTCTTCGCAGGAACAAATAATCAGTACACGCTCAAGGCCAAATTAAATATTTATTAATGAATTTTAGCAAAGTAATTAGTATCAAATTAGAATATACTGGAGATTTGATTAATAGTTAATTGTCTTTAGTCACTTGGGAACTTGTTTTTATTCTCTGCCAAGATAAAAATATCAAAGAAATACATTACATTGGAATCATATGCAAGTTTTGAAAGTTTCGATTGGGCAAAAGTGTCAGCATATCTAAGAAGTCAGGCTCATAAAGAAATTTAAAAAAAAAAAACAAAAAAAAACCATCTATTTTACTGCCAGTCTTAAAGTATGTATCTTAATTTGAAGTCTTATTACTTGGCTTACTGCTACTATCTAAACCATAAGGGACTCAGCAGATTTTACTGTTTCTTTAGTAAATATGACAACAACATCATGCCTATTATTTTTCTAACTGAATTTTTGGATTGCTAAAGCTAAATATTATTTTGTAACTTTGCAATAAGAGATTAATAAGAGATTAAAGATCTCTTTGTTTCTGAAGTGACATGAGGTTGAATAAAAACTGAAAAAACAAAAGCTGGAATTAATGTCAATAGCTCATTAAAAAAGCAGTATGAATTTAGAAGGTAGCAGTCCAGAAATTTAGAAAATGACTTGTAACACAGACTGGGTACATGTAGGTAGAGAGAGAATTGTGGATAACCAGCAAGAAGAAAACAAAGAAAGAAAGCCAGTTATTGTCACTCATTCTATTTTTTTTTTCTTTTTCCAGAGAAAATGATGGATCATTTCTGCCCTCATGTGGTATTAAAATGCAGTAGAGGTTGAAAACCTGCACAGTCAGTGGACATGCTTGTCTTGCTCTAGAGCCACAGTAATAAAACAAACACAAAACCCTCATAATGCAATTACTGCCTACATTCCCTCTAAATTTTCTATTACAAAAAAGTTCAACAGAAGAGAGGGATGAACAGGAACTGGTATAATATCGCAAATTATTTGGAAAACTACTATTTCCACAATTTCACAGAAGACCAATATTTAAATGGAGGATATTATAGGTAACAAATTTTTAGTTCCTTCTTTTAATTTCTCTCTTTCTGCGAAAAAGACCACAAAAATATATACAAAACCACATATGAAGATGTATGATGTAATTTTCTGGTACAAATCTTGAGATCAGTTTGGTCAGGTCTTGGATCTTTTCCTGTTTGGAAACTATGTAATAAGCTTTTGTCAGTATTGATTCAAGACATGGCCTGTGCCTATCAGTATTTCTACTTCTTGTGCAGTAGAGAACCTTTTGATTTTGCCAAGTTTACCAAAGTATATGGAAAATATCTTCTGTCAAAACTGACACTTATGTCAATAAGTTTTGGTGTTTATTGTTGGAAAATCATTTGTGCAGTTATGTATCAGAACATCACTGAACGGGACAGGAACAAGACAGAAAGAACATGTTTTTCTTTGCTTATACAGCAGATGTAAGCTTAACTATTCACATCCAAAATTTTTCATATTATATGCCTGCTTTCTCCAAAAAGATTCAATCTAAACTGATATATGTGTGAAAAATGGAAATTTAGACATAAACAAGACAACCTTATTTTCACTAAGTCAAGAATACCTTGAACCTTACACAGCAGTAGCATAAGACCGAATGTGCCAGAGACCTAAGAGTTCACAGTGTGGTTTTCAGCTAGCCAGCTGTTGACATATCAACAACATGGTGCTGGTAAGGTAGCAAGATATCAGCTGCAGTTATGTATATTCATCATGCAAATGATATGACACCTCTGTTTTCTAAGGACATTCACCATTACTGTGTTTTCAGATTTCTCTGAAATTAGTCCAGATAAAATACAAATTTTGTCTGAAACTTCTGCTTTCACAGAAACAAAGTACCTGTTTAGTTCTCTGTTCAAATCTCTAAATTAACTACTGGCCAAGTCTTAAAGAAAATAAAATACTGAGCTCCATATTTAACATTCCAGCAACATAGAAAGATGGAATTCGTGAAATATCAGCAACAGATTCAATAAGTGTCATATATATAATTCGTCTCACTTAATATGTCAATTTACTGCATAAAGAATCAAGGTACTGTTTAGGTACTGTTTAGATACATGACATTAATATGACATACCACATTCTGTGTGTCAGAGAAAGAAGACAAGTATTGGACCACCAGAAACAAAGTCTGTTTGCCTGAAAGCTCCAGATAAGATTAACGTCTTGTGTCACTCAATCTTCTCACCTTGTGGAGACTCAGTTCACTAAAGATGTCTGCCCTGTTTACCTAGTGATTGTCAGCTGGACAGAGGAGAAAGGAAACTTCAAGGTAAGCTATAAGTTGTACTTACTGACTACAACATCTGTTATTTTCAAGGATTTTCATTTTACCAACTTCACGGTTGAAATAATTTGTTTCTTTCACTCTGAATTTGAAAGATGGAGACAGAGTGGAGACAGTTCAGGGATTGCTGAGGGTTAAGATGCTGAAATCCAGTGTTTGTTCTATAGAATGTGCAGTAGATTGGCTCCAAATTAGTAACGATAGGCATCTAAACCTAAAAAAAGTGAATCTATCATTGTTATCCAAATTAATTCCAAGAAGGGCAGGACTACTATTAATTCACTTTGCTACTAAATTTGAACAACAACAGAATAAATGAATCAGAAAATTTATAACAAATGAAATGCAAAAGAAATATTATTCCTTTTCCCTCCAGTTGAAAGGTGTCAGAATGCAGGAGCATACCAGAATAAACCCTCAGAGGCACAGTTTCATAGTGAAGAAATTGAACCTTTTGAAATTCAGAGCTTCAATCTTTGGAGAAATTCCTATTTGTAGTCAGATCTCATTCAAGTTTTAGAAAAGATGGAAAACTAGGACAGTTATGTGAAAGTTTAATTCCTAACAAATAATCTTACAGTCCTTTGACAAACACTGAAAACATTTCAGTTGAGTCCTTTCACCAAAAATAGAATTTGGAAGGAAGAAGGCAAGATAAATGACATTCACAACTTTTTCTGTAGTAGAAATTCCACTGCACTGATGGCTGTGACGTTTGTATATACATTTTTGCTCTATTTTTAATAATCTTATTATAATTCTGGGAACAAGACAACACACCAACTAACTTCAGACTCAGCTTTTCTCTGACCCAAATTTAATTTCCAAATAATTATCAAAAGCAAAGGGCAGTTTAATGAATATTTGAACTTTTACAAAATCTTCCTTCTATTGCCATCTTGTGGGTGACCCACAGCATAATATTGTTTATTGAGCATCTGTCTTTCCTAGTGCCTTATGGATATACGTTTACTAGTACTCCAGATAGCCACACCGATTTATTACCTGGAAGTTCTAAAAAGAAAGAAATTTTTAAGCCAAAAAAATTGACTTTCCTAATTTAAATTTACCAAATAGAGAAAAATAATCTAATTTCAATAAATTATTACTTTTTCTTTTTCCAAATGAGATATTGAGCAATTATAGCACACAAAATTGAAGCATAAAAAATAGCAACTGCGTCATAAAAATAGCTTTAATTGTTTGTTTAGCTCCCCTTTAATTAGATTATTGGATTTTTTCTAAAGAATGATCTATTGTAAGCATAAGGCTAATGTAAATCGTGTAACTATTCTACGTCACAAAACCTTGTTATAATTTATATAGATATAATTGTGTAAAACTAGAATACCATGGTATCCAAAGGCAGCAGGCATATAATATAGAAAAAATCTTTCTGGCAATATTATATACTTAGTACTCACATATTATGTTCTTGTAAAAATAAAACATTACTAGCCTTCCCTCCCCATCTCAGAAATCAAATGATATCAACACACATATAACATTAACACTGATCATTTCAGCTGCAAGTCTCTTTCAGTATGAATGAACTACAAAACGGACCTTTAGAGCTCTGAACAAGATGCCTAAAGTAGTTCCTACTTCTGTTGTGTAAAAGATCTGAGGAAGACCTTATTTTCTGAGGGAAGTTTTAAGTTTTCTTGTTTCAAGAATTCAAAATACAAAGAATTTTCATGAGAATACTGAATTCCATTAGAGATTATTAGAACAATGGAGAGGTCTTATGATACAGAAATAATTGATCTGTTCTACTCAAAATGACACTTGTGTAAAGCTTAATAAGAAGCATCTCTCATAAAGATTATGTCCTATGTATTGTGGGAATTCTGTCACCACTGACAACCTAGATTAATTGTAATAAACAGAAATTGTCACTAAACCTCTCAGCTTATGCCATCTAATATTGTGTGAATAAATTTCATTTTCTAACATTAGCAAACAACCAAGAGTGTAATAAATCACCTACCTAAGTCCTCAGAGAATTTTTGCATAATTTACCAAAACAAATTGATTTTAGTAGAAAAGCTACTAATTTATATGGGGAGGAATGGTTTTCTTACTGTGATGAATTTAATTTCAGTTTTCCTGTTTGCATGAATTCACTCCAGCAATTCATCATTGCTGGTATTAAACTACAGCCATGCTTTAGTTGAGTAGACACACAACTTACACTTCAGTGACAACAAGGGAGGGACACAAAGGTGATCAGAAGGCTGGAGCACCTCTTATGAAGAACAGGTGAGGGAGCTGGGCTTGTTCAGCTTGGAAAAGAGCATGTTCCAGGGTGATCTCACTGCAGCCTTCTAGTAGTAGAGGGGTGGGTAGTCATAGGATAAGGAGGAATTACTTTAAACTAAAATAGGGGAGATTTAGATTACACATTAAGAAGAAATTATTGCTCAGAGGATGCTAAGTCACTGGAACAGGCTGTCCAGAGAAGCTGCGGATGCCCCACCCCTGGAGGAATTCAAGGCCAGGTTGGCTGGGGCCCTGGGCAGCCTCCTCTAGTGGGTGGCAAAACTATGGCAGGGTGTTTAGAACTAGATGATCTTTGAGGACCCTTCCAACAGGATCAAATATAACACAGACTGATTTGGGTTAGATCATTCCATTTTTCAATCATGCATTAAATCTTTGTACTCTGCCTTAATCCACAGCTGATATGTTATCATAATTTTTAAAGATGATTTTCCAAGATATTGAGGTATACGTGATGGTGTGAGAATGTTCTTCTCTGAACATAGCAGTTCTTGAAGCTTCACCTAATTTCAGAAAAAAAGTCTGATATGAGAAGCAAGATTGTTCAACAATTTTTTTGTTCTAGAACCTGTGTGAAAAGGGGAAAGTAGAAAGAGTACTATCAGTGTTCTTACTGAGGAAAAAGGTCAATGTGAGTTTGTGAAAAAAAAACTTAGTTTAGCACTTAAAAGTTCTAACTGACAAAAATTTCTTAGAAGACTCCTAAGCCTTCTCAGTTATCAAGACCAAGTGAAATCTCCAGAATATGCAGTAAATTATGGTAGTGACGACAGTAGCTAAAAGTTAATCTCCTCTTTTGTACCTGTTACTAAACTGATACCATCAAATCCATTGCTTCCTAGCATATCTGCAGGAAAAACAATAGTAAAGAGAGTTTCCCTGTTCGTCTGTGAGCTGAAAACAGTTGTATTTTAAACCAAGTTAGTTATTAGGACTTAGGGTCCATGGATATTCCAGGAATATTTTTCTCTAGAAGAGGAAGATAGATTCAGGAAGGTATAGAAATGGAAGCAATACTAGTCACACATATAGAATAGCATTCTTATCTACATTTCAGGTTTCTATCATACTCCATCCTCAGCTGCCCGCTAATATACATCATTGCCATAAAGAATTGATTTACCAGAAGGCCACCCACCACAATATTTATAAATTTATACTGATGTTAAATTACAGTCACACAAAAATATCAGTGAGATAATGACAATATTTATAATAGAAGTACATCACCTTATATGATGCGTTTGAAAAGTGAGTTATCATCCACCACTTTTAGCACATAATGTGGAAATGAATTTCACAGAAAGTAACTTGCTTCTCAGAGAGAAAAGGAAACAGAAGATATTCTCCACTGTGAGATTACTTTCTTTCAGCAGTGCTGAACTAATACAAGGTTGCAACAGTCTGCACTTAATAATGGACGTGTAAGGAATGTCATTTGCACTTTTTTCTCACAAGCAACAGATGCACACCCTTAAATATAGCTACAAATGGCACAAGATTTCTTTTTTTTTTTTTAATGACAAAATAAACATATATGCTACAGACTGTGTCTGTACACCATTTTCTGAATTTTATATGTTTTATATGATTGAAATTCTAAAAATGTTCTCAATTATATTAAGGAGTAGAAAGCTTAAACCTCTTCTGAAAATGCACTGCTTTGCTTCCGGACTTCACACATATTCAACAACTTGTATTTATTTCCATATTTACAATTATTTAAAATAAATCTACCTAAGTAAATACAAAACAATGTACAGTAGTTATCATCTCCAACCACCTACTCTGTATCACCCACTCATGTGTTGCTTGAACTCTACTTCTTCATAGAAAGTTTTACACATTTATACATTGCAATAGTGCTAGTGGCAAATTTGAATTGTTCCCCTTATTTTTTTTTTTTTTATGGAAGAAGTTCAGGATGAATTTTCTAGCCATACATGAGTGGGTGACAATGTACGATGAGGTGACCAACCCAATGGCAACATACAGAAAATGTAGCTTGAAATCTGTTGATGGGTAAATGGTAAAGGTTGAAGTCATTTTTTTCTAAATCATGAACTGTTAACTTTAACACTCATTCTTTGTTACAACTTGAATGCGTGTTAAATGGATGCATCATTGCTACAGTTTTCATCACCAGTTTCTGCAGTAATCCTTCTGTTTAATGATCCTGATTTAAAAATCATTACAGTTAACAACTACTGATATTTTACTTCGAGCATTTTGGCATTCAGAACTGCTTAAATGAAACAGTTTAATCTTCTAAGTGACAATAATAGCTCTCATTATACCAACCTGCAAGACTTCCATTCTGCTACATTTTGATATATTGTAGCTTGCTCTGCTATAATCATTAGCATATTATTAAAAATACACCTAATCTTTGTCAGAAAGCTAATCAGAAATTGATTTTTTTTGTTTGAAAATACAACTGTTTCCTCCTGAAAATCACTCTACCTATTCTCATGTCAGACAAGGGCTACAGTCTAGCTTACAGTCTGACTTGACCAATCTACAAGTATGCATAACATCATATTAAAACTACAAATCGGACTCCTACTTCATGACTGCTACAGCCTACCTATGTTGTCTTATTCAAAGCTCTGGGCAGCCTTTCAAATCATTTAAATAGTGCTTCTAGCAGTGTAACATTTAAACACAAACTCAACTTGGCTCTGAGTTTCTAAGAAGTGATTTATTTGACTTCTGTTTGTTGCATATTCAGACAAGAGATAACATACCCAATATTATTATTCTCCTCAAGAAAAAATATAGATATTTTTGTTTATATTACCATTACATTAAGAGATACTACTTTCTGGAATGTAACTGTCAAAATAATAATAATAAAGGAATATTCAGAATCCCTATTTATGTACACAAGATAGCATGCTATTGCCAAGATGCAGAATATTTTCAGTAGACATCTCTTTTCCATTTCTATATTAAAGGGACAAATATCAGAATCACACAGTAAAATAACAATCATTTTAAGAACTGGGAGAAAAAGACACTTCTTTTCATCCTTAAAGGTAGAAACCAAAATAGATCTTTACTTACATAACAAAAGCCTGGAAGATGCTCCTTAACTGAGCTCTTGTACATAAGGCCATAAGGTCAGATCATAACACCTGCCTTCCCTAACCTACTTATCTTCTGGAAATATGTTAATATCAGTGAATCTATCCTCATTTCCAACCACCAAATTTTAGAGTGCTTTCAGACTGATGGTTTAAATATCCAGGCGTCAACTCATATTCTTCTGTGGACACGCACAATCACTGGGCTTTTCCACTACCTGTAATCCAAATACTAATGAGAAGAATGGGTATCTAAAAGCCGGTAACACATGTCTTTAAGGCATAGTGATAAGCTGACCGCAAATTAACATAGAGCTGAGCATAACAGAAAACAGATCTGCACTTAGAGATCCAACGAGTTCAGTCCTTACAGAAGCAAAATGGAAGCTGTTAAAGATCGGTAATTTCAAATTTCTGTCTCTAGAATCAGATAGGATTCGGGGAGCCAAAGTAGAAAACAGGATTTGTCCTGTTTTGGTTTAAAAGATCAGCAAAGTAATGGAGAAGAAAACAAAGGTTAAACCTTTAATGGAAAAAAATAATAATCTTGTGAACATAATCCTTCAACAAAGTCTGTAGAGTTGTAAAAGGGAACTGGCTGTCTTACAGTAATTATGGGGATAAAGTTACCTTGCTATTTAACTTCAGGCTGTGTATTTGTTTCCATTTGTTTGTGCATTTCAGAAGCCTAGTTCACTGAGAACTTAAATAAACCTTTTCTTCGGTTAAATTAAAAATGTTCAACAAAACAGTGCCACAGGAAAGAGGTACCAGCAGTCTTCACTAACAAAAGGGAAAGTACATGACAAAAAGCTGACTGCTAAATAATCTTATCAGAGAACTAAGAAAACTATTTTGACAAGCGAGTTTACAATTTTAAAGCTCACTAAACTCAAAATTAAAATGAAACTTTAATTAAAATTATCAGAGATAATGACATTAGAATTACAAGAGCAGAATAGCAATGACTTCAGACACCACGCAAAATGGAAAAGCCCATGGAAATTCCATACTCCTCTGTGGCTGGGCCACTCTGCTTTCAAAACCTGCTGTGCATGCTAGGAGTTTATACATATGTTAGTTTAAATTTTATTGTATGATTCTGCATATATTTATCTCTCTCTCTAGTGTTGCCATTTAGTGCATATTATACACTTTATGTTAAGGAAACCAATCTGCATTTTAATAAGAAAATTATCTCATTACAGAGACTGCATCATTGGACGCTGAGTACAAGGTAGAAAGTCTTGCTGAAAGCCTGAAGGAAAACCAAATGCCTTTCAATGGACTCTCCTCTAGATTATTTATAATATATGCCACATGTTTATAATTACTAAATAACATTGTGACAATTTCAGCTAATTTGGTGGCTGCAATCCAGCTCCTGATGGCTAAACCTTCAAACCAAATTACTGGCATATTCTTCATTTACAATCACAACACAGTCAACATAAAAATATCAGAGGATATTAAACTTTTCTTATAAACTGAACAATTATTGAAGAGCAGTTTTACATGTGTAAGGTAAACAAGGTATTTCTAGAACACCATGTTGAAGGAGACTTCAACAAATTGCCTAAATAGTTAAAAAAATAAAATAAAATAGAAGGAGAATAAAAGACTGAAATGTCAGTTTAGACTGATTTTGTTCAACTTACTGCACAAAATATAAGAGGGACCATCCAGATGATACCATCCTACTACTTAGATAATGTCAATAATTTTGTTTATGAGATCATCCATCTCCAAGTCTGCAGTGGAAGATCTCTGCTCTGGAAAAGGTTCTGAAGCACTTCTTACAAAAAACAACAGGAAACTCACAAAATGGGCTGAGAAGTTAGTAAGACTATTACATTTTGACTTTGGAAATCAGTTTGTTATTCAAACCAAACAAGTTCAGTTTCACCGTACAAAAATTGCTAATCTTGTCTGCTTCTGCTAAATACAATATAATTTTGACTCCCTATATACTAAAAAATGATTCCCATTTCTGAAGACTTGATTGTTTAGGAAAGACTTCATTCCCTAATACTTGGAAGGAAATTTTTATTGCTCTTCTACAGCTGAAAAGGTCTTTTACTGCAGTAATCACAACTTTATGGTTTCACCTTTATGTACCCATAAAATGCTTATGGTGCCAGTAGGTACACATTCTGAAGCAGATTATGGAAGATTTATCAGCAGGTTTGTGCTGTCAGCAGATCAATAACTATGTGTATTTTTAGGAAATAGAGTGGATGACACTGAAATACCTATGGAGAAATATCATCTGACCAAATCTTTCCTCAGATGTATATATTAATTCTTAATCTACCTGTATAGGTTTTACCCTAGGGATAGGATTTGCCCTACAGAGATTTATTCAGCAAAGGATCTTAAAAATATATATATATATTTTTTCAATACAAAGTTTAAATGGGTTAAGAAAAAAAAAATAAAACATTACCCAAGTTTTACGTTATTTACAATATCAGAAAATGAATTGCTCAAGGCAGAAAAAAAAGACTCAGTATAGATGTTTTCACTAGGAGAAAAAATGTAACATTACAGATAATGCAACTGGAAATACATTTGTATTTCTCTTAGAAATATTGATAGGAAAGTGTTGAGCAAAATGGCTTTATGAAGAAGTTAACAGGAAGAGCACTGCTTCAGCAGAATAAAGAGTGTCTGGCAGGTGTTTCTGAGGAAGGAAACAGTTTACATTAGCAGTCCAGTGATATCTTGTATCATTCAGACTAAAAGCAGTAACAAGCAGACTCTTAGGGAATAGAAAATAGGAGTCTAAAAGAGAGAAACAATCTTGTTTAGCTCTTTATTTTTCTAAGTTTTCTTTTGATCACAGAGTTTTTAAAAGGGACTCCTGAATAGTATTCAGTCCAAGCCCCCTGCTTAAACACCTTCCCTAGCCATCTGTGTTGATATGAAAAAGCAACTTCTATAAGCACAAAGTATGGATAACCAAGTAATTAGGTGCTGGAAATTTAAACAATTTCATTTTGCTTTGCCACAATACTACCTCTGCTTAAAGAGCTAGCATTGTAACCTTCACAACTAGAATGTTAGCTGCTAAATCCAGTTTGTAACACACTGAGCAGTCCAGAAACATGGAAAGAAAAGATCCCTGTAACATTTCATCCGCCTCTTGCACTCATAACATTCATTTTAATTTAGCTGGCATTCCATAGGAAGTAAATACATGACATACAAAACAGAACAGGAAACTTGTAGAGAGGGTCTGTGGATGCCAGAATGATTGGCAATTCAGAGATAAAATCAAAAGAAAACAAACAACAGTCAGTGATTTCACTGCTATGGTTGGAATACATCTTGCAGATTGGGTGTTAAAATGCAAAAAAATCATTCTGAAGAAGTGGAGAAAGCTCAGAGAAAGGCATGAAACATTATGTGAAGGCTGAAGAAAAATACTTGCAATGAGAGATTTAAAGAGTTCAGTCTGTTTAGCTTATCAAAAAGTAGATTAAAAGCAATTAAAAATGATTAGTACATGCATAAGAAGAAAATATCACTTACAAAATGGCTCTCTAACTGAGCAGAGAACAATGCAACATGAGAAAGAAGACAGGAAAATCACAATCAAAAGAACAGAACAATTGTTTTTAAATAGTGGCTGTGATGGAACAGAATAGTAGACTATTGAGGGAAATAGATAATTTTCCTTTTCTTTAAGAATAAAGATTGCATGCCTTATAGAAAAGTAACCATACTGAGATTCATATGATCAAGACAGAGTCATTAGGATAAGTATATGATAAAGTACAATATGTAATTTAAAGCAATGGAGGCCTGCTAATCCAGAAAATACAGATCTGAATAATCTATTAGTGCTTAAATATGAGCAGTTCCATTAATGTCTCAAAAGACACAAAATATAACTCCAATAACTGAGACTTGTGAGCATCCAAGAGAAAGAAATTATTTTGATGTCCAGTGTCATTTTTTCCACTACAGTGCCTGAAAAATTTCTTCTAATGCAACATGAACATAACCTCATGTAATTACTTTCTCTGTTGGGAAATTCATCTTTTTTCTTTCTTCCTTCCTTTCTAGTTCTTCTGAATTAAATACCAACAAATCTGGTTACTATGTTCATGTTTACAGTTGTGTACATAATCTGTTCATGTGGCAGATTACTATGCTACTTTCTGGGACCTCTCCTCTTCAATATCTTTCTTGATGACATGGATGAGAGCACTGAGTGCACCCTCAGTAAGTTTGCGGATGACACCAAGTTGGCAGGAAGCACTGATCTGCCAACATTTCACTTCATGGATACCTGGATTTCTTGGTACATAAACAAAATATTAAAGAAAACAAACAAACAAACAAAGAACAAACCTCAAAACCTTGAAAAGAAAACAAACAAAATTAGAAGGCAGTTTTATAGAAGGCAGTTTTATCACCTCTGTAAAAGACACGCTTGTGTTTTCATTCTTGTCATTCTTTGAAGGCCCAAATCAGTGTAATTACAACAGTTTACTTTAATGTACAGGAGACTAGAACAAACTGTGCTTCAGGAACTTCTTGTGATTCATCAAATTGGGATTATGAATGTTTAATTCCAGTATTACAAATACTGCCTCAGAAGAAAAAGCATCTCTTAGCTCTCAAAATAACTCCACTGCATATACGAAGAACAGCTATTTCACAGGCAGACAGTAGATGTTCTCTTCAGTATACTTCTCTCCTGTGTTTTAGTCTCTCCACATGGTGTTATTTTTGCAATATTTTTAGGCACAGGCCACTGCAATTGTCCACAAAAGCAATGTACTTTGGCTCATTTCTTAATGCAGGTGAAAAAGAATGCATGCTAGTGGTGTGAATTAAAGGGAGTACTACAGGGAGTCTTACCTATTCTGATGTGAATGACCACTTGACCCTTGATTTATGCTGTGAGTAGCATGAACATTAATGCCCTTTACAGATAATACATTCATCTTATTTTCATATTATGCTTCCATAAATCTTTGAAATAGCTTTTCTAAAGATGAATGACTATGTAGCTTCTGTTGAGAAATTAATAGGAGGTTTGCAAACCATAACCAATGGAAACATCATCAACCTACGTATCTGCTCAGCTATGTTTTTACTAAAATTGTCTGCAGCTGGGTGATTGGAGTGCAATTTATTTTCAAAGGCCATCATTTCAGGCAGTTTCAGATGGCTTTTATGAACATTAGTGGCATTGCCCTACATTAATCGTAGGTATTACATATATTTCTTTTACATCTGTGCCGCTATTCACTGATAGCAAAGCATCTATTGGAAGTGTCAACAAAGAATCACAGAATGGTTGAATCTGGAAGGGATCTCTGGACATCACCTAATCCCATCCTTCTGTCTAAATCGTGGTTAGTTATGGCAGCCTGCTCACAGTTGCATCCAAGTCAGGTTTTGAATACCAAAAAGGATGGAGAACCCTTGACCTTGTTTCAGTGTTTGTCCACACAGTGAGAAGGATTTTTCTTATGTTTAATTGGAATTTCCTCTCCTCCTTCTGCTTCATACCACTATGAATAATCTGACTTCGTCTTCTTTACTCCCCACCAAATATTCCCCTATAATTTTAACTATTATCAGCAACACAAAAAATGGAGGAGGAGAAAAAACCACAAAACAGTCCATTAAATCATTTCCCTCATCCTCTTAGTGCTCTATTTATTTATTTTACTTATTATTCAACAATTTTACTTAGAGAACTAACTGAAGACTTATCTGGGCTAGAGGTAAATAATAATTCCTCCTTCATTTTTTGGGTGTTTTCTATACATTTTTCTGTTTTCAAAGAAGCATCACAGACTCAACCAGTTATGTCAGCTTTGGGTCTGTTGCCAAGCCAGACTTACTAATATCTTGGTATTTACACACAAGAGAGTAAGCAGAAATAGATCAGATAGATAGAGAGATAGATAGATAGATAAACTAAGCTGCTACCAATGAACAAAATAAAATGTAGTAAAGAAGCAGATAAACACATCGACACACAAAGAAATCTTTAGCCCCTAATAAAAAAAAAAAATTCCAGAATTATGAAGAGTATAAAATATTAACAAAGTCTCTGAGTTGCTGGGAATTACTACTGAACACATTGTGGTTGACTGCACTTAAAGCACTTGACTCATCTCTTTTAAAGCTCTCTGGACACTTGAAGAGTACAAAAACAAATTCTACTCATTTTGCTTCTCTAACCATAGAAATAACACAATGACTGCTGAGAGGTTTCGGAGTTTTAGGTGATGGAACAGGTGACTGTACTACTAGGTTTATCATATTTCTCTTTAGAGATTTAAAATGTTGGAATTTTATTAGTCTTCTTCTGCCCTCTTTGCAGGTAGGTGACCATCACTGCTAGTACCTGTCTTTTGGAAAAGCAATGGAGTTTTACAAATCTACCCTAGTGCTTTTCCAATTTCTACTCCCTTAACTTCCTTCATCCTCTTATGCAAGAACATGCAGGATCTCGGTGGATAAAGAAACCAATATACACTTCATGCTATAAAAGTTGACCAGAAAAGTTTTGTGATTGACAGAATCCTGAGCTACATAAAGTAACATTCATTAAATCTCAAAATTTGAATACTTACATAGATACCATTTGTATCTGCTGCCGTATCGAATTTCAGTATAATCTATCAAGCTTTACAAAAATTTCTCAGCAATATCAGGATTAAACAAACATTGAATTACTAGATGAATGAGAGCTTCCATAACATTTTCACAGAATATTTGTTTGAATTAGGGATGGTTTTAGCTGAGATTCCTTCATGTTCAATTACTACAGTAGACAGATAACTAAAATGACCGAAATATGTGACTTTTTTTCTCTGTGTATTGGTTTCATTGCAATCCCTGCAGACTGTATTAGATGCAGTGCTAATTCCTTAGATTAATGCAAAGACATAATGTTGTAAAAAAAAAATATTAACATAAAATGTGCAGAAAATATATTCTCTCATTATTGTACATTTGTTGTGTCTTTGTACACATAAGTGCAGATTGACAGAAAAGGCTTGTACTACACACACGTGATATCAGCAGAAATCAGTGATTTCAAAGGACTTTACATCAGATTACATAATCAAGAAAAATAATCTTATCATGAAATAAACATTCAACATCAGACCTGTTGGCTTTAACTGCAAATATTAGCCCTTAACCAGAATTCATGATGAAAAGAGATCTGAGAATTAAAGTAAATTCTGCAACTGGAGTGCTAATCTCAGCCTATCTAGAACATTATGTCCAGGAGTCTTAGAGATAACTGAAAAATGGAAGACGGTTAGCAAGGGTATGAATCAAGTTGCATTCTCTCTCCACGAGGAAGAGATACAACTCCTTGTAAAAGCAAGCAAACAGACATTATCCATTATTAAGACACTTTAAGAATGTAGAATTTATAGTGGCAAAAAGGAATTCCTCCTTTATATCTGTCAGCCACATCGTAATTATTTTCACTAATTTATATTCATAAAGCCTGATGATGCAGTTGGTTCCCACATTCTTAGCAGGCCAAATGACTGTCTCTTCTTCACCATCACAGTCCAGAGCTAAAGAAAACTATCTTTTGATCAGTTTCCCCTTCTATTCCCATGCTTAATATAAATGTCAGAGATGGTTTAAAAAATTATTCCTTACTCAAACAAAGCAATTATCGATCTAAAACTATAGTTAAGCTCTGCAAAGCTGATTTCTAGACTTACTTTATCCCACCAGTCAATAATGGCTATTTCAGATGATCTTTCTTGAGGTTCTGTGTTTTACAGAGTTCAAGATGCCTATTCATCTCTAAAACCTGTATTCTGTATTTCTGGTCTTGCTTCATTCTACCCATTCGCTGTTCACACACTACCCATTCACTGTTCAGTCTTTAATCTGATACTGGCTTTGTCTACAGCAACAAGAGTAAATGTGGGCTTTTGTATTCTCAGGAAAATGATTTACTTCTATTTCTAAGGTCATAAAAAAGACAAAGAAAAAAAAAGAAAATACACAAGCACACATTTTACTATGCTTGAGAAATTTTTCAAGAAGAGTGGCTTATATTTTGTTCAGAGTATATAATTTAGGGAATAGTTTTAAATGAGCTAAGCTATTTTTGTAATGTAAAGACATGATCACAGGAGGAAGCAACATATATTATACCCAGGCAAGTTGTTTGACACACAGAAATGTCATGCAGTGAACACTTCCTGAGACAAAAATAAATGAACTTTTGTGATCATAGAATAACCCAATAATTTAGATCGGAAAAGACCTTTAAGATCATCAAGGCCAATCATCACCAAGTCCACCACTAAACCATATCCCTAAGCACGACTTCCACATATCTTTTAAACATCTTCAAGGGAAGGTGACTACCACTTCTCTGGGCAGTACGTTACAATGCCTAGCCACTCTCTCCATGAAGAAATTCTTCCTGACATCTAATCTAAACTTCCCTGATGCAATTTAAGAACAACGCCTCATGTCCTATCACTTGTCACCTAAGAAAAGAAACCACACCTCCTTACCGTAATCTGCTGTCAGGTAGCTTTAGAGAGCTATCAGCTCTCCCCTCAGCCTCCTTTCCTCAGGTCTGATGTATGTATTCAGTTTCCCACAGACACACCTCTAGTCATTCTTCCAAGAACAACTTTGCACAAAACTCAGCCCCAGCACCATTTTTTCTCTATGCTTGGCTTTTCTCAGGTAACTTTAATCAATATCATTGCTTACTCACCATTTTTGTAATTCACAATACACTAAGAATACAATGGCCTTTCCAAAGACTAAACAGCACTGGCAATTACTGTGCACCATATTTTCCTCAGAGTTGTTATCATAAATCTACATTTCATTGATCACATTCCTGCATAGTAAGTAGCAAACTGTGATATTTTCTATGATCTTCAGTCATTTTTAATTTAAGATACGTTTATAAAGACTTTGAAATAGCTGGTCCTAAAGACAAGAAGAGGAATACTCTGCTAAATTCTGTGAGAAAAATATGTACTAAGTTTTCATTTTGGCAAGAAGCAATCATCAACCCACTAACTGTGGTCAGTTTTGTCTGATCCTTAAAGGTTTCCTCTTCTGTCACTCACTTTGTATGACAGTTGCCACTGCCTTTTCCTCCATTCGAGGAGGCTAGTAAGTGCCATAACCCATGTCCAAAGAAATATCACGAGATACTAGATTCTAATCTTTATCAGACGTTTATTCCTTTATATAGTTATTAGCACTTATCAGAAACAAGATCATTACAGAATATTCAAGCCGCTTATGCATGCTTACATTAAAAGCTGGTATTCTGGACATGGTTGGTACCAGTTAGACAGATTCATTCTGACTTAGAAGTGAATTTTGAGTTAGAGCAAAGGTGCATAGATGAAAGTCCCTGGAAGTCCAGCCTAGATCAAATGAAACTACATGTTCTTTATTTTCAATGTGTATCTGTAGCATTCAGACCAGACAAAGACCTTGGTGGTAGGTGACAGATTCCTTACCAGTTGTCATATGTAATTTATACCACCGTTTAGACACACGCCTATACTCAGGACTGAATGGATTGCAAAGAACATATTGATGATGGCCTGGTGAGATCTAGTGTGTTCGCATCAAATTTGTATCGAAGAAGTAACAGTAGCAGGAAGAAAACAGAATGTCAGGTTGCTAAATTCAACAAAAATGTGAAAGGCTTGCATAGACAACAAGCATTCTCTTCTCACTGAAGTTCAGATATAAAGCTTGTTAATCACACAAAATTAGACTGCCCTCAGCAAGCTTCAGCAGAGAGGGCTACCACCTTAAAACTGCCTTTGTGGAGTTACTCCAGTACACTGGCATACAGAGGCACACAGGAAAAAAAGGAATTAGGATTTCCAGAAACAACTTGTGTTGCAGCAGGGAGACTGAAGGGCTGGCAAGTACTTTTACAAAATCGTTTCCATATTGGCTATACAGTTTTTCTCTGACATAAGAATACACTTACCAGCAACGAGAAAAATGAGACACAAACAAATAATTCTAACTTGGATCATCCTGCCTGGGCTTCCACCTGGGTAAGTTCTGCAATAGTTCTGTACAATGGCTTAGTTTCAAAATCACTGAACCCTGAAAGCCTTAAATGAGTTTTCCCTTCTTGAAACTGAAAATAAAACTTGAAGATCCATCTGTTGAAAAGCTTTCCTAAATCTCATGGGAACCACACTGCAGAATTTAATAAAGCATCACACCCATAATTCTTCATTAAAGTAGTCCTCCAGCCATAAAAGATTGAATATTTACCATGTAGAAACTTCATTACACTTATTTTAATCTTAAAAAAAAATAGGTTTAAAAATTATCATGTAACATTCTAATGTAGATAGAAAAAGTACTACGTAAACCTAAAGCCCGAAATATATTCATACTACATGTTGGACACTGAATTTGAGAGGCAAAGGACAGAAGTTTGAAGTAACCATACCTGTAATTGACCGTTTCAAAGAGAAACTGTAAATAGAAGTTGGAAAATATCATGCCTTATTCAACAGCAAAAAAAGGTAGTTGGTGACATCAAAATATTTTTGAAAGCGGTATTTAAACACTGCATTTAGTGAATCTTGAAAAAAAATGCTAACTTAAGAGACAACATACTATTTAGATAGAAAAGGAAATCTTTCATGGAAAAAGATTTTCCTCGCAGAGAGCATGAAAACAAAAACAGAAACCACTTAGGTAAATAATGAAGTATAACCAGTAAAATCCTATACAAGGAAAAAATACTGAAGCTAAAAAGGGAGGAGAAAAGCACTAGATGTTCAGTAACTCAAAAATAAAAGCAGAACCCTCTAACTTTACACTAAGGGGGCCAAGCTCCTAGAGTTTATAACAGAGACAACCACTATGACGTACTGTAAGTCAAATGGACCTACTGCAAAGACATGTACACATTCCAAGGAGGGCAGTGCCAGGCTGAAGAGACACTGAGATCCAGCAATGACTGAGGTTAATAGAACTCAAATACAGGAAGCAGACAACAATCAATAGCACAGCTTGAAGCATGGGAGGCTGTAATGACAGTCATCATGGCAAGCACGTGGCTGTAACATTCAGTACGGATAGCATTGTCTTGGAATTACATTCATTTTATTTCTACAAGGAAGAGTACAATATTTGGATGCAAATACTGTGACTAATATGAATTACTTCATTATAATCCTTTTCTCTCAATTCCACACTGTTGATTCAGAAACTGCCCTGAAATACTCAAATTCAGAGAACAAAACCTAGTGTGCTCTTAGGAAAGTGATGTAAGATTGTTTCCCAACCCCATTTGTAGGAACAAGACAGCTAAAATTATGTCAGGTTATTCTTCTAATGTAACACTCATCATATTCTCCGAGTGCTTTCCAAAAATGAACGTTCTCACAAAAAAAAGAGCTTCTGTACTGGTACAATAAAGGGTCTGCTTTCCCTAGTTGTTCAATTATCATAGCTCCAAAGCCTTATTTAGGAAAGAGAACAGAAAAAGTCAAGTATTTGCAGACTTGTCTCCCAGTAGTTTACACTGAGGGATTTCCTCATCCAGATGTGGACTTTCACTTTACTGTTTTTAATGGATTTTTTCTCTATTATTTTTAGCCCCACCAAAATCCAAGTAAACAATATGCTTCTACAGAAGAGTGGAGTTTCAGAGTTTAACAAGGTGAATGGTAAAAGCAGGAAGATATTAAATTAAAACATGAGTACTGAAGCAAAATTTTCAGCATTACAGCCTCAGTCTCAGTGCTGAATGTACTATGAAGCAGTTTGAACAGAAATTCAGCTGCTATACTCAAGATGGCAGTGGTATCACACAAACTTTGCTCCTAGCTAAAATATTCAACTATTCAGCCTCAAGAAAATCAAATACTACCTTTTGTCATCCTCAGTACTAAACCAAAAGCATTTCAGGCAGCTGTTATGAAATATATTTTTAGCCTGTTCGTTCTCTAATTTACTAACACATATGTAGAACAATAACTTGTCTACAATGCATTGCGGTGGAAACAACATTCAATGAATTACACTTCTCTTGCTTTTTAAAATTTTCTACAGTTCTCAGTTAGCCCTCCAGAAGGAGGATTACTACAAGTGGGAAATAATATGTCTCAATTCTGTACCCAAATCCTCAAAAAGACTTCACTTGTAAGAGAACATGAGAATGAGAGACAGAAGGAGGTAACTTTCTTGGGGTAGCATGAAATGTATAATTTAACCCAAAAGGAAATACATAACTCAATTGCACAAGCTATAAAAAATGCTTTTTTGAGAAATATTTAGAGATTGAAGGTTTCTTTAACATTCTGAACTTCAGGTTGAAGTTGGTAATAATGAAACAATAGCCACTCCTTATTTGTAACAAAAGAAATTCACTGTGATACAGAGGATCTAAGCACTTCAGTTGTACTTCCAGTAGGAGCCAACAGATTCTTCTTTTTCACTAGCAGGAAGAACTGGTGGATATATATAAGCACAATTATATTTACATAACTGTATTACACAATTACACATACACATCGTTTATGTGCACACCGTTCTGATTGCTACAGATTTTGATTAATATAAGATATAGAACATAGTTTTCTTTTACCAAAAGGACAGATAGTGATATAATGGTCCAGTGAGAACTGCAATGACTGTTTTTGGTTCTTTATGCCATCTCCCCCAAAAATGTCTTATTAAAAAGCTTCATTCCTTAAAAAGAATGTGTTTGTCTTTTGTTTTGTTTTTTCCATAATTGGTACAAGTGTTTCATATAACATAAAATTCATCTTTTCAAATAGTTCAAAAAGTGTTTGAACTTGATAAATTTAGTAAACTTTTCTCTGTTTTACAGAAGCCTCCAAAAATCAGAAGTAACTGCGACTTCCCTGTTGCTTTTTGTTATTTGCTTGGAAAGCTATACACAGAGGACAGCATGAAGAACAGAGCTGTACTCTTAATCTCATTACACTGTAAGAATATATGCTCCTGCCATTCCTCTTCATAATACAAAAGGTGAGAACCAAGAAAAGCACTTCTTGCACTGGCAATCCTTTTGGTGCAAGCTCTCGTTGGGAGCTACTTTCTCTGTAGCTGTTACACTTCATATCATCATGCACTGCTCCATTTCCAGTTTGTGTGTCAGAAATCAGTCATGATGCTGGAGTGGACTCAGCATCACTGGAGCACTCAGGCAGATGCATAAAGCAGGTCAACATTTAATTACATCACTGAAGCAGAGCACCTATGGAAGCTAAGAGCTGAGATTGTTGTTTTAAGTACTGCTATTAGAAAAGCGGAGGAGAACAAAATATTGCAGTCCTTACTGATCACTTCTGAGGTGTCTGATGCTCCAGTTATGCTCAGATTATTTCCTTCACCACATTCCTTCCTTCAAACAGGGGATAAATACTTTCTTCAGTAAAATGGTTTAGACTACAATTCTGAGGAAGATCCTACAGCTTTACACAAGGCCTCTCACAATAAAGAATGTAATTTTTCCCAGCTTCCTAATTCATCTAGTAGTTAAATCCACCAATTTTAACTAGTCTGATTCCAACCTGATTTCATGACATTAATTTCTAATTATTACAATTACAAGCGTATTCATACAACACTTCCTAGTTTCTACTTTCATTCTGGGTATCACAGGATTGAAAATGTTGTGCATAGCACATAGACTGGTCATGTTGCTCAGGTGTAAGTTTTGCACAATTTGCACCTGCTCATACAATTGACTGAGCTAAGAAATTTACTCTCCTTTTCCTTACCAACTACCCAAACATGTAAAATTATCTTTCTTTTAAATATTGAGTATAAAAAGCATTACAGGGTCTCTGCTTGCTTACCTCCCTTGAAAGCCTTGATTTTGCCCACTGGAGGCCTCAGCACACACAGCTATAAATCCTGATTTCAGCCAAGTAGGTAACAGCATTTCTCAGTGATTTTGATTTTAAACAATGCGTATCATCCCTAATGGATGGACATGGACTTCTACATTTATACCTTGTAAGGTTAGCTAGTTAGATTCTGTTTACAAAAATGCTTTAAGTAATGTTGTAACATCTGTGAAAACATTCTAAAAATGTTGTACAATTACGAAAATATTGTTTAAATGAATGTTATAACCCAAATTTCTTTTATCGTATTAATTAAAATGATGGTATTGTTGGCAGTTATTGTAGTGCTGCATTTTTCTAACTTCATTCTTTAAACTAAACCAGCTCTCACTCTTTACCTTAGTATATGTTGCATATTAACTGTGTTATTCGTGACTCCATTTATAGCTCCATGAAAACTACACAACCTATTTTAATATTCTTTAGTCTTTAACAAGTGAGACTGGGAATTGAGGAATAATCAGTAATGGTTATCTGCCTTTCCTATTTAAAAACAATAATGATGTTCACTCATCCTGAACAAGGCCTTTAATTAATCATTGTAGTAATGCAGACTGAAGTCCCAGTGTTAATATCACCGATGCATAACAGTAATATAAACTCCTGGTAAATGCTTTTGTTCGGTGAATTAAAAATAATACATCTATTTCCAATAATACAGTAAAATGAAAATATAGCCTCGTTATTCTATTAATTACAATGTTTTCAAGCAGAAGTACTTATTTTTATATGTTTTAATTATATAATGACTGTCAACGATACTTTATTTAGAAGATGTATTATCAGGCAATATGAATATATTTTTACATACTCAATTGATGTATTTTTCTGTGCTCCTTTGGAATGTATCCTGTTTTATTATGCTGGCCCACAGTATCAGAGGTGGATGCTGGTGGGATGGCAGTAGAAGATGAACCTTCCCGCCAATTTTCCATTACATTTTGTTACCATGAGGCAGAGAGCAGCAGAGGGGCACTCTGACAAAACAACATCCAACATAGAAGTGTGGATAAAGCAAAGGTGGGCATTGAATTCCTCCATGTGAAAACCAGTCATCCCTTGACATCCACTGACACTTGGTAAACATTTATGAAGACCAAATGTCAGCACAGAGAGGCGGTGGAGGACGCATTTCACCAGGGACGACAACAAGTCATCTGTTCCTCTGCAGATTTTTAAAAGCACAACAGGTCAGCTTTTGTTCATTGTATGCAAAAAAAAAAAAAAAAGTCTTACGTAATGGTTAAGACTATGTAGAAAAGTAGTGCTTTGCAGCAGAGAATTTTCTCTATAAAATAGTGCTCTTGTGCTCTCTGTATGTGCTGTAATTTCCATGGAAATAAACAAGGCATTGCTTTTGAAGCAAGCTATGAATTATTTATTTATATATACGATACATATATATATAATTCTCTCTTTCATTGGCTGTTTTCTCCCCTATATCATATTTTATCCAACTTTACAACACGTAACTATATTCTACAAAGTATTGTTTAACCTCAGGGATTTTACTTATTTATTTATTTTTATTAAAGATTTTGGTTTTAATGGAAATGGGGAGCATTACAAAATCGCATGCATTACCTCAAAGACTAGTACCCCTATTGACTGAAAATTAACATTCATCTTCTATTTGGAGATGTTCATCTTCTACTACGAGATAATAGCCTAATTAGATTAGAAGTTACCCAGTGCAGTGCCTTTTTCCAAGTGAATAATTCAAGTGAAATTACTAATTAAATTCTTAAGGGAACCACATAGCTATTTATGATGATAACTTGGAGTTCCCATCAAAGTGGCCATGCACACATCTCTTTCTACTGTCAGACTTCAGTATACCCCCTTAGGTTGGAAAGGCTGTAGAAGTAACGACTATGAAGATGAATTCACCGAAGAGCAAGAATCAGCAGTGTAGGGACTTAAACTGTGGGTCTGATGAAGAAAGAAAACAAAAACCTAAGAAGAAAGTAAACAAAACCTAAAAAAAATTCATTTCATCAGTAGCCTGAAAACTAAAGAGCTGCATTATATACAAAGCTATATATGCTGCTACAGTCCAAAAGGTAATGAATCATCTGCAGACACTTACTTATTACTCACTTACACCTGACTCCATGTGGATTCTGAAAGGATTTCTAAATTTTTGCTCAAACATTACAATGGTTTTCTCTGCAGCACTGAGTTGAAATACACATGTCCTGAAATGTATGCATAAACATATAGACAGATACTATTAACTTTATCGTCCATCTTAAATTACTCACAGTTCTTCATGCACCATTCTCTTAAAAATAGTGTTTGAATTAAAATGGAAAAAGAAGAGCGAGAGAAGCTGAAGGAAAAAAGAAATAAATAACACTTAGTGGGTGACATGGCATCCCACAGACAGGTACTGCATCTTGCATTCCAGGTTATTGTGGACAAATCTCTTAACATCTGAGCTCTCATTTCTAATTTTAAAAACAGTGATGCTCACATTTTCCAACCAAGATCATTATGTCACAAACAGACATTAATCTGTGGTTATTATCAACAGTGGCAATATAGAAATCAAAATAGTTAAGTATTTGTCTAGGTATGCAAAAAACTGATAAAAGTTCTCTGCATGAAAACTGTACCTGACTCTTAATGAGATGTGGATAGGTGGTCAGGTTTTAAACTTAGAAACACTGAGAAACACTTTCTAAGAATATTTCTGTCCTTTTAATTAAAACCTTTTTTCATTTTTCAAATTCCTTTCTCAACAATCTTGTATTTCACAGCCCTGCCTTTTGAGGGACAGGCACAAAGTAAGCTAGATACATTGAACAAGGGGATATCAAAGAATGAATTTCCTCTGTCGTTTTAACCACATGAAAGCTCTCCAAATGTATTCCCTTGCTTCTTTTAGTGGTTTGTATAATGAGATCAGTAAAAGTGAGCACTAACATCTCCCTGTTCCATTTGCAGCTGCTAGTAGCTGAAGGATAACAGTGCTATCGTAATGATTGTATTTGTAAGGGGAATATTTGTTACTGCATTCTTTCTTTCTTTCTTTTTTTTTTTTTTTATTTAAAGTTCTGACAGTTTTCCCAGTTCTGGGGAGAGAAGGAAAGGGAAGAAAAGAGCAACAGGGATGATTCCTGCCTCAAGAGTTTAAAATAAGAGAAGAGAAAAACAGGACAAAACTAACTAGTGGTCTCAGATGACAGAGATGAGAGGATGTGGATGAAGGCTGTTGTGTTGGTTGCTTATCAGTTCCGCAGGACCTGAGCTGAGATGCCCATGACAACTTACAGCAATCTTTAGAAATAGAAATGGTAAAATTCAACAAGCTTACAAGGTTACAGAATACACAATAAAGCATTGGTTGAGGTACACAATAAAGGCCCTAACCTTGGATCCCTCAGTTACACTCTGTGGTGCTGACCTGTGCTAAGTATAAGTGCATGAACTATCATAGGTTTTGTCATCTGTGAAAAGTTTCTCAGTGCTTTATTACAGAAGGTCTGTGGTAAAATATATATAAAATGAAAAGGACACATGCAAGTCTATTTTTAGGCAGATTGATCCTTGAATTAGGATTCTATATTCATGCTATTGCAGAACACCTCTAATCTCTCCCAAAATAATGTTGATGCCATGCTCCTCATCCTCTCTTTCCTCCCACTACACCATTCCTCCTCCAACCAGTTATTTCTTCCTCAGTGTTCTTGCATTCTCAGAATGGAGATATCTGAGTTCCTATACAATCAGGAAGAAACTTGCCTGTTTCTAAGGCAGTGGGTTTTGTGCTATAAGATGGAAACTTCTGTGTAAGGAGAGCAACAGAAACTTGCTGCTGCCTCTACTTCTGCTCAGTTTGTATTACCAGCTTAGATGGAACACTCACTAACATCTCCATGCTGAAATGTGTGGAAATTAATCACAGAATCATGGAGTTTGAAGGGGATCTTTGTAGATAATTAGTACAACTCCCTGCTAGAGCACTTCCCTAAAGTAGGTTACAAGAGAAGGAGTCCAGGCACGTTTAGAATATCACCAAAGGAAACTCCACAACATCTCAAGACAGCTTATGTCAGTATTCTGCCACCCTCACAGGAAAGTTTTTCCTCGTGTTCCTATGAATCTTTCTATGTTCCAGTTTGTGTGCACTGCCCCTTGTTCTGTCACTGGGCACTATTGAAAAGTGCCTTGACTTGACTCCTGCCCATTGAATATTGGTCAGAGAAAAATACCATAAAGAAGTGAGAGGGAATATTGTAGTTCTTGTTAATGCCATTTGTAGATCAGCAGCTGTTAAATGTGAATATGTCAGCAACTGTTATTTCACTTGAACACAGTATAGAAAAAACTCTTCCCTATTATTTATTCTAAATGTTTGATACAGAATGTCATTTTACACAGTCACAAAAAAAAGAAAAAAAAATGGATCAAACATTGAAATAGTTGCTTTGTTTGCCAGTCAGAGAACAATGCCAACTGTCATCATTTGAATTATTATAGAACCATTTGACGTGTACAAAAAACACTGTTCTCTTGACTTGCCTTGTATTGCATCAGCAAATAGAATTACTTAATGGGATTACAGTTGAGCTATACTGTACACTTCCATTTCTGTTACAGTCTTTGTATGCTGCAGCTCTTTGTACTTGTGGGTAACAGTAATATTAAAAAGAAAAAATATACGTTAAGAGCAGGCTGCTTTGTTAAAGAACTCGATGTGGTGTGTTTAAAAATATCATTAAGCTTCACCAATGACAATAAAAAAATTTCAGTGAAACACATTCTAAAAGTTACTTCTAATTCCTTGAATATTTTTTATTATTTGAAATTAATATTGTATAAATATTATATACATATCTGGCTCCAATTATTTATGCTATCTACTTGAAAATACAAATCAAATGAATTCATGGAAGAGGTCATTACTGCAATAAATCCGATTCTTGTACCAAGAGGTAAACACTGCAAAAATAGTATCTCACTCCTTGGCAGGAATGAAAATTCAAATTATTTACCTGTAAATGGGCATAACCTATGTGATGCTTCTGTTAAAATTTTCAGTTACAGTTGTTTTTAGCTGATACTCTTTCTGCTCTGTGATGAATCTTGCCCACAACATAAAGTTGAAGAGTACTAAGAAGTATTAGATCTAAGTGTCATGCTAGCAATCTGTAATAGAAACAAATTGATAATGGAATATTGTTTTCTTTTTTTAATGAAAAATGGACTGCTTTGTAATTTCTTACAACCTCCATTTATAGTAAGGCAGATCTTTATATATATTTTTCTTTCCTTGTGACCAGTTATTTCAGGTCATGTTGAGCATATTCTGGACTCAGTCATTCTGATTTGCCCAGCTATGTGCTCTGACTGGGGCTCCATGGGCTTAAAGAATACCTACATAAGAAACGTCATGAGTAACTGGCTACGCTCAAAATAAAATCATTTTTCCATAAGATTTTTAAAAAAGGAAAATTTTGTTTAAAACATTTCTGAAGCAAACAAACAAAAAATCAGAAAATAACACATTTAAATATATTGTTGATCAATGTAAGAGGATAGCATTTAAATAGGAAAATAGTTTTAGAAATGTGTACTGAGTTACTGATGAATCTTGCCACAACTATTTTTGCTACAAAAACTCTCAATAATAGAAAAATAAAGTATATTTGGATGTGTCCTATTTCAAAATGAAACTCCAGAAAATGTCTCAAAGAACACTTTGACCCTGTTTGTACTTTTGTATGTGTGCTAACTCACTGAGTGAGTTTACATATCTGAGTGAATTTTTACATTCAAATTCTCAATAATAATAATAATAATAATAATAAACCCATAATATTTTACAGAAAGTATTTTATGTACGTAAAATTTTACTCTCTGGATGATAGTGTGCCATTAAAATTTTTGTCTGATTCTCAAAGGCAATAAAGGTCGGAGTTTCCTTTGAGTTGCTGTTTCTTCAACTTTCTTGACTGATGAATGATATAGAATTATTAGTATCAAGATTTTCAGTCCCTCTACGTTAGTATGTTATTAATGACACATTACAAGAACTTAATTAACTTTCTTTTACCATTTCATTCAGTAGCTTGGAGTTGATTACTAGTTACATAAGTATGTACCACTTAGTTTCTCATATCCATCTTCTGAACTCTGACAGACTTTAGGACAACAGAGGATTTCACAATTGCATTTTTTAAATGGACAGTTATGATGGTTGGGATTCCTAGATTTAGTGCCATAGTACAGACTATCACAGTGTACTCTTATCCAGTTATTCTTTACTGTTTGTCAGATTATGCAAAAACTTCCCAAGACTGATTCTGTTCAACCTCTTGGTGCTCTTGTGCAGTTCATGTTTGTCATGGTTTTATGATTTTTGTATTGGTATTCCACATTATAACACCATGTAGTGCATTGGGATTGAAAGAGTTAAAGCTCCAGCTCCATGGATCATCAATAGTTCCAGGTATACCTGTCTCAGAAGAGAAGAAGAACTACGTACCCCAAGGAAATTTGCATTGCTTTGTATTTTTACTTTTCCCACTCAGAGGAAAAGATAAACTTCATACATATAGCTAATTATTGAATTGAAAAGGCTAATAATTCCTATATACATTCTAGGCTTTTTGATCATATACATATTGTGACTACACAACAGTTTGTATATAATCTAAGCATCTTTCCTCACATGAAATTGGTGTGTGTGTGTGCAAAGAAGAAGGTAATATACAAGCTTGAGCTTGCCACAGAAGGCAGCAATAAGATTCTGTCACCTTACATTTTTCTTGTAGCATTTATTTAAAGTGCGGATTTTAGGATCCAAATTTAGTGATGTTGCTTTCAGATTGAGATATTTCACTTAAGCAAAATTTATCATCGTTAAGCCCTTCATTCCAGGATATTATCCAAAAAGCTGAAAATAATAACTACTATTGAAACTTTTGGCAAATAATTTGTTGCAGCTGTAGTTGTTTACATGCATCATTAGCTGCCTGGACAGATTCTGAAACATTTCCTATCTTTTTTAGTGTTTTTCATAACTTTTCTTGTATAAGATATATTAAGCTGAACTGCTAAAAAATCCTCCAATACCAGACTTCCTACCCACCAAAAAAAAAAACCGAAGGTCCAAATGAACCTATCAGAATTCTTCACAGCAGTTGGAAGCAACCATCACTTTTGTTTACAGCATAGGATTATAAATTATATTGAAATATCATTCAGTTATGGTCGTTTTCCAGCACAGCAAAGAGATGGATGGTCTCCAGGGTAAGGTTGTCATAAAAAGGAAAATCAAACCAGCTGAATAATACAATAAGTCTGTGTATCAAGCCAGCTCAACCAAGCAGTGATAAGAACTGTGGCAGCCTTTGAGGAGCTGGCTGACAGATTTCATTTGTCTGAGTTCAGATCTTGCCCCAGTGTCACATATCATATCTCTCCACCATCCGTTTGGTGTTCTACCGGCACTCCTCCAGGTGCTGTCAGGGGATTAGAAGGAGTCTGCCAGTTAAAATGCTTGAATGGATAAGTCAGGAGTACAAGTAAAGAACCCGTTTGGTTACTTTTTTTTTTGTTTGTTTAAATCTCCCTCCAGGCCACTAACTTGGCACATCTTCTGTGTTTAGTTCTATAATTATATTAAACTTCTGAATATAAATATGTAATCTTATGTTGAAATTAGAAATTTCACATATGTAAGTAAATAGTGATGAGCATGGAAAATGAAGATGATTAAGCTCTTTAGCAACATGAAGAGCTACCTTTAAACTGTATGACTGCTGACATAAAGTCCAGATCCACATAATCTGCCATTCCTAACACCTCTGCAAACTAAAACATAAGACATTCTCCCATTTGGAAATGCACCACACCATTATAAATATCACTGTGTGTTAAATACAGCTTTCTCCTGATGAAATTTTTGTTAAAAAAAAAATAATAATCCCTCTCTGACTTACCTTCATTATAGATTTCCCTAATGTATGGATTACTCCTGCTCTACATTGTTTTAACTTTCACTCCATTGCAGGATTTAATAAAGTGTTATCTTTTATAGACATGGCTAATACAGACCATGTTTTTTCTAGTGAGTTTGGGGAAATAAATCAGCTAATGTAGGCACCTAGTGACGCCTTTGATGCATAAGCATCCTATGTAATATCCACCTGTTGCTCTAGAACAGTATGATTCTCCCACACTGTAGCTGCCACCGCTAATACGGATGTCATGGTTACACTGATGTGTCTGAAACAGCATCAGGTATCTGTGCTAAGGCTCAGGCACCATATGGTGCATGTACACAGCACTAGTCAGAAAAGACTGCATTCAGTTTTAGAACACAATATTAGCATGTTTAAAGCGACACATCCTACAGCCTAATATATGTAAAACAGCACTGAAGTTGTATTGCCTACTGTTTCAGCTCAGCAGGAGCAAATGCTGCATCACCATGGATAACAGATGTCTGTTTACATAAGCATATAGACACATTCTGGAAATTGGCTATTTACTGATCTATGTCATTCCTTGAATGAGAAGAATATGAAGAAGAAATGCTCCTCTGAAGAATTTCAGAGCTTCATGTTTCAATCTTAAAGGCTTCAGGCTCAGCAGACAGCAAACTTCCATCTCATTTTACACGAACTCCTCTCTCACATTTGCCTCACATTATTGAATCCGGGAGACTCATCATTTCTGTATCTATCCAAAACTAATGTCCTGAAGGAGTTGGACAAACATGGGGTGGACATCTAAAAATTCCTCTAATGAGTGTGGAATACACACAAGCTACACATCACTACAGTAATCCTTTTCTACAGTATAAATGTGGAAGAAAATATTTAGGAGGGTTGCTTCAAAAGCAATATCTCCTATTTTATCACATCTCCCACACCACAATGCTGATTAAGCTGAAAGCTCAAACTTCCAGAATAGACAGCCTTTCCCTTGCAACATGATAACTCCAGGCCCCATATCAGTTTAAAGACCAAGGAACACATTGCTAATCTTGGCTGGACTCTCCTACCACACCCACCCTATAGTGGACAAGGTGCCTTCTGACTTCAATCTATTTGTGCCAATGAAACACTGACTGCATGGGCAATGTTATCCTAACAACTATGCCTCCACAGCAGCTGAGAAACTGCTGATGCAAATTTCAGGGAGCACAACATGCAGGCTTTTGTAAAAGTGCACAGCTAATGGTGGTGATGATGCTGAAAAATAAGAGTTTTGTAGCTGAGAGCTTATTCAATCAAATAGTGTCATTGTGCTCTATCTGTTGCAGTTTCCATGGAAATAAGTTGGAGGCATTACTTTAAAAGCATCCTACACAGAATTCCATTTCATATCTAGTTAAGTTGTGAATCTCTCATTTTCGTTTTTATTAATTTTACAATATTTACCAATATAATTGTCAGGGGAAAAAAAGGCACATGAATGAACGTATCTGGGGAAAATAAAATAACACATTAATGACTCAAACTCACTTTAATCAGAAGAGTTCAATAATAAAATAGCTGTCAAAAAGCTATTACTCTGCATTGCAGCTATCAGTCCACCCTGATGCCAGAATGCCTCTAGCAGTGCTGTTCTGACAAACTAGTAAGGTCTACAGCTTGTTAGCAAGGGTTTTATTAAATCATCTTGTCATGAATTCCAGCTTTTATCAAGTTATGTTAAACAAATTCGCCACTTAGAACAGGAAATATTTCCAGTAAGTCCTAAAACATCTCTGGAATCTATTTTCTTATATTTTTGCAGAGCTAGACTTGGGTGCTCAAGATGAAACGAGAGCTGAGTGCTTTTATTCCAAAGAAAGAATTTTTTTATTCAACAAACTTTCAAAGAGCTTTCAAATAACACTGATTTTAGCCAAAAGGGGATGGATTAGATTTATTCAATAAAAAAAAAAAAAAGCTTACTGTAAGACAAACTACACTTAAGACTCTAAAATTGTTACTGTGTCATATTTAAAAATTTGGCAACGATAACACTTTAAGGCTGATTAATGCACTTGATTCTATGTAAACCTTATTACACCTTACAATATGCTAAGGTGAATTAAAAAAAACAAAAACAAAAGAAATGACTAGAAATATTTAAGAAGTCATCATTAATATGCCTGAAAAATATGCTAACACATGCCTCAGCATTCTCTTTGCTAAAAAGACATTGTTACAATTATCACAGTACATTTAAAAACAAAACTTTGGATGTGAGGTTTACTTTGCCATCCACACTTAGAGAGCTCCTAATTCTATATTTCTATTATAAAGAAATGCCTTGGTAAGAAAATAAAGTACTTTCCTTAGCTATATTGATATTTTATTTTCCAAAAGAAAAAAAATAATGGTGAGAAATAGGTTCTGGTTCACCTCAACAAAATATCAGTCTTTTAGAAAAAATCCTACACTGGAAAGAGTGGGATGGATTTATATCTGTTCTCCAACAAATTTCACAAACAGAAATACAGCATCTCCAAGATCTGAACTCAAAGTATCTGGGTCAAGCACACTCTTTCTAAACTTTAAGAAAACCAAACCTATCTCTCAGTGGGACAGGCCTTCATATGTTCTTCAGGATGAATAAACTCTACAATTGTTTTCAAATGGTTGTTGTGAGTCACTTGAATTAACAAGAACTCCCAAATGAAAGTTTCCTACTGATGGCATATCCAATTGGGATTATAATATACACATAGTTTTAAAAGAGAAAATTGCATCTGGAGAATTCAAGCTAAAAACAAATCAACTGTTGTACCTGTGAGGGTAGGAAAGACGGTGACAAGTGTTCCTACAGTGAAATGTTTGGAAAAAAACAGCAAAACATCTCTTCATTCTTCATGCATGAAGATAATTCTGTGTAAAATTTTAGTAAATGTTTGCTTTTATAACTGTACAGCCATCTAACCAAAACCTAGATTCTGAAGAAAATTACCTCCACTGTTTTTATGTAAACTAAATCACTATTCATACTTCACTGTGAACTCGTCTCCTTTTCTAAAGAAGAGAAAGCTTTTGTCACATGTACATAAAAAACATTGCAAAATGCACTTTAACCCCACAATGCCACGACACAATCTATTTATTTTTAACAGCTAAATAAAATATTATCAAGGATTTTCTTCAAAAAATCCATCTACTATCAGAGTACAGTATGGGTGGGCAAACTTTACGCTTCAACAAGTAACTTCTTATGATAGTTCTGCACAGCAGACTTAAAGGGTATCTTGATTACTGAAAAGTCAGTAAAGCTCTTAAAGTTTCATATCTCAGTAAAGTTACTAAAGCTTTTGGATTTTTAGTACAAGTAAGTACACAATCACACACTTCTGACCTCCTCTCTCTGGGATTTACAGTGAATGCCATGCTCCTCACCTTAAAAATTCTCTTGTTGCAAAGAAAAGTCAAAGCATGTGTCAGGAGGTCATGTCAGCCTTGTCTGTCACTCAAGCATTTAGCAAGACTGTAGGGCTCTCTGCTGTGTTATCTTGCCTGTAACAGAGTCCACGAAAGTGCTTGCCTGGAGACCAAACAGGCTACCTGATTCCCAAGAGGATATGCCCCAGTGAGTAAGATTTAGCATGCTAAACAACAAAATGCTTTTCCCTGTAGATTCCTATGCATGCTTATTTTGGAGAAAGGTCTAGGAATCAGATAACCACTTCTCTACTGCAAAAACTGTTAGGTAAATTATTGGCTAGTAGATTTTGTCAACATTGAGCATTGATACAGTGGTATTTCTCTCACTTCAGTAAGCTCTGCCTGTAGTTAATTCCTAAGAGCACTATTGTTCCTATACTGTCAGATAACAGTACAGAATAGCTTTATCTGAGTGAGGTAGGAAAAATAAATGCAAAACTGACTTCACAGTAAGGAGCGGAAAAGTCGTTGTTGAACAAGGGGACTTACTCATGAATTTCATAAAATCAACCTACTCCATATGCCTATCTGCATGGAAACTACCTAAGGCATACGTAACGATCAGAACAAGGAGCTCTCCAGGAGCTTCAGCATTATCTCAGATAAACTGCACAAATTTAAGCGTCAACTCGCATGCATTACAGAACATTAAGAGAGTTTTATTAAAAATCTGTTAATTTCAAGTTTTTAGCTTCTTAAACACTATTTACCCTGTCTGAATCTGGTTAAAATCTTTGGAATTAGAAACTTCTTTTCTCCCTTTACTCTCTGCTCACTGTGCAGAACAGTTTTGAAAAGCAGCAAAGAAAGTTGTTTATTAAGTAAGATTTCTAAGGTATGCAAAGAACATTTCCAAGGAGAGTTCACTAAATGCTTCTATGTATTTAATAATAAATATTGATTATTTAACAACCAGGCTTCCAGATGCTGAAATGGCAAAAGCACTGTTGGCAGTAATTCAGCAGACTGGTAAATCTCTACTCTGAGTACAAAACAAAAGCATAGTTATCTTGGGAATCATTTCATTATTCTATGTACAGCATCTCCATCCACACAGGTGTTTTCTGTATTTTTCCTTATTATGTCCTGTTCATCAAATTCTCATTATGCTGAACTAATGTTGTGCTTCAGTTAGTAATTGTTTCCAAACAACTCATAAGGAAATGATATTAACAAATAGAGATGCATTTGAGCTTATATGCATATATACAGGCACACATTTATACATACGTATACCTCATATCACTAGGAAATAATTTGGATGATTGCATACACAGGCAGTGTTTCTGTTCCTCTCAAGAACATTCTTTCATTAAAAGAGGCACGCATTTCCAATTCATACTTAAAAAATCTACAACAGATAATTTTTACTACTTTGTTGTTTCATTGTACAAATGAGTTTAAAGAAATATTTCAAATCCCTGTATTTCAAAAATCACTCTTCTGTACGCAGTAAGTGGAGAGAGCTGATCATGTAATTTTATAGAATTGATTTGATTAGAAAGGAGCTCTGGTTGTCATCCAGTTGTGCTGGACTTACTTGACAAGATGTCAAGTAGTGGGGGGAGTTTGCAAGGGTGGTCTCTGTGAGAAAAGCCCAGGGCTGACTCCAAAAGGGAGCTCTGTTGGCCAGACCTGAGCCACGAGTGACAAGGGATGCACTGGTGACAGCTGAAATCTTCAAATGCTAACACCACTCATAGCATTTGTAGCAGCTATATGTACATCCTAAATATTTGTATTAAGCTGCAGGTTTCTTAACTAAAATAACTGTAAAATGAAATGGCTCTCAGTATAAATTTTGTAAGTAAAACAATTTTTTTATTGAAATGCTTCTCATCCTTATTTGTTCTAAAAAGAAAGTTTGTTACATTAGGTTGGTTCTTGTTTTGTATTTATCAATCAGAAAAGCCATTTAGACTTGTTCAGTGCCTCACTGTGCACAAGGAACGTGACCTTACTAGTGCTGAACAACCGCTGAGAAGAAGCTTGATTGATTTCAAATCCCAGTTATTTAACTAGAAGTCAAAAGGAGCACTGGTCTACAGTCAAGAAATGAACATGATTAGAATCACAGCAATTGATATGGATCTAGCTAAGCAGAGGAAACATACCTAATGGCACAGAAAGAGTGAAGAATGTGGATGTACAGAAATATGAGCAGACGGGTGTTGCTTACGCTTATTCAGGAACTGAAGCAAATAATATTTCAGTGGAAGTCAAGATGCCTTAAAACAGTATTGTAGGTTGTCCTATAACCAGCATGTGCCTATGAGTTTTAGGGACTCTGCTTTACAAAGTGTTTGTAGTCTCTGTAAATACTGGGGGAGAAGTTCACAAGCCTAACGTTGTAAATACAAGCAAAACTTCAATAAAGCTCCACATATATAACTAGAGCAATTTCTGAATGAACATCACACCTCTAAAATATTCTTAACATCCATTTAGCACTGGACCTATCTGTAGTTCAAGTAATATTATCAGTCAGGTAAACTGAAGATGGAATGGATAATTTCTTAAGTACTGCACACCTTGATGTATATTTGTTTTCTACTAAAATGGGTCCCCCGAATAGAGGATAGATAATTTAGAAAATCTTGAGATTCAATTTATTTAATCCTTGAGGAACTCACCCTGTTTTAAATAAGTACTGTAATATGGGTCTGGCACAGACTAGAAATATCTGTGCAAAATACAGGAGCATACAAAAATGGAATAGAATTTTGGAAAAGAGGCAGTTATTCATACACAAGCAATTGTTAAAACTTACTAAGCATCAGTCTAGATATATCCATCTTAGACAGAAACAGAGAGCAAGAATTCCCACAAAGCGCAGTACAAATCATGTAACAACAGACTAGAGATATTCTGAATAGATACCCCTGTAAGTAACAAGTATTGCACATCATAATGCCAATTAATAACACTAGTGAAAATGCACTCAGGTGACAAATGAGCTTCCTTTAGAACGTGCAAAACCATACTCCTAAAATATTCTTTAAGCAATGATTTTCTAAGCTGTGAAGCAGATCTGTGTCTCATGCACTAAAAGTATTATTTATTTGTTTATTTATTTTGAGAAGTTCAGTGCATTTTCTTTGATTTCTTTTTAACAGTATAACTAATGATGAGAATTTTCTCTTCTGTATTTATAAAAAGCCTAGTGTTAGGTGAGCGTTCTTAATTAAAGTTTTAATATATATGAGGTAAGAGTAAGAACAGTTTTAGATGTATTAAGTAGATAAAGTTTCATCATATTTCACTTTGTTTCTTGTATGAATGCCTAAATTTCACAGACAATGGTAGTAGTACAAAGAGCAGCATTCCTAAAGCCAAGAAACTGGCTGCACAGAAAACTTTTCAATAACTGAGGTACAGCAGAGAACATTCGTCAATTACACATTCCCATGCTGCAGGAAATATCTCAGCTTTCTCCAGTCTACATGGGACTTCGCTCCCTCATCCAACCTTTATGTTCAATTACAAAGCTGAATATGACAGGACCACCTAATTAGATCTGACTTTACACCAAGGATTCGCATAAGACAACCCCTATGAAAAATACAAAAATGCTAATGGTGAAACCAAAGTAAGTTAAAATCTGGCAGCAAGACCGAACATGATTTTGGTCAAAATTAATAAAAACATTTTCAGAAGCCAATAATTTTAAGGTCACCAGTGGAAAGGGTTGCCTATAGTTAAACTTTCTGCTCATTGTGTTTACTAAAATAACATAAGGAAAAAAAAACCCTATTTTAATTACCAATTTGTTTTAAAAAGTTGTAAAATAACACAAACTGAACATGATGCTGTTGTGAAGTTTCACGTGGTGCTGGACTGCACTGCTCGGGATATAGGTGCATTTTTTTTTTAATAAAATTTACCTTTTCTATTTTCATCGCAATTACAATATTATATGCAGGAAAAAAAAAAAACAGTTTAGATTGGAAAAACATATTTGTAACTGAGTATTTTCAGTGCAAAAGTTTTGAATTAAAACCAAGAAAGTCATGTTTTATCTTTCTACGTGACCTTCACTGACACAGCACCTGGGACTGAATGTCGAGAAGAGTATTGTAGCAGAAGGTGAACACCTCTATCAAGGTGGTGATTTGATTCAAGTAAAAATCACACTTTTCCCATCAGGTTTCAATCTGAGAGGATTTGACAGACCAGAGAAGCCATGCTACATAAAATGAATTCTATAGCTATTGAAAACTGCTAAATTTATAATCTGAGGCAGGACAAGAATTTTTTTTTTTTTAAATGAAGGACAACTAACAATGCAAGTCACTGTGTGATATATAAAAGCTTGATCCATCTCGGTCCTAAATCTATACTCCACTGAATTCTGCAGCACAAGGTTCGTATATGCTGTATGCTCCCATTCAACTTGGATGTGCTTCACCAGAAAAATCCACAGTATTTTGTATGAAGTTGAGATCTAAGGGCTCATATTAGCTAACGGAATCCATGCCTGCTGTAGTGGCTAAGAATATAAAACCATGCAAATATGCTGAGAACTAGGGAACAGTATTGAAAGTTCAGCTTGGTCTGAGTTTGCAGGCTACAAAATATGACAAAAAGGCCTTGAGAAAACCCACTCAGTAAGCCTTGTGTGAAACAGTCCTCTTTGTGAATACATATAAATATGAATGTAAATAGGAATGCTTTAATACAGTGTAGCAAGAAAAAATGTATGGGCAGATAATAAAATGTTTTGGGATTTTTTTCGAAAAAAGCATCCCTTTTCCTTGTCAAGGTTAATATCAATCATTAAGTATTTTAATACTTTTCATTCTCTTCTTTTCACAATAATAACCATCAGTTAGAAATAAGGCAAGGTGGTGTGGGAAGAAAGAAGAGTGAGTCCAGGATACTGCTTTCCTATGAAACTTATCCATTTCACCTTCACCATAATAGAAAAAACGTGATTACTAAATGCATCAATTATCTAATGACCTATTTTTGACTCTTCGTTGCCCCCTGAATCCTTTATCTTTATGGCAGGCAGAGATATTATCTGTCTCACTGCAAGACAGAAAATAAAAGGGCTGTCAGAATGACACAAACCTAAAAGCAATAGCTTACTATTAACTGAAAGACCTTCCTGCAACCACTGAAAATATTCTCTCTTTTTGTTGGATTGTTTAACGTTGTTTTATTTCCCAGTATGTACACTGACAGAGGACGAAAAGGGAAGAAAAGACATTCTAATTGAACATAAATGCTTGGATTTTATATATATTTTTTTGCTCTGGTTGCATAGTTGTGTAGTATTAAGAAGCTGCAAGTGTCTCACACAGAGATTCTTTGTCAGCAGAGAAACAATACTGATGCTCCCATCCAAACAGACACATATATAAATAACTTTCACAGAATTTGCTTTCTGAAATGTTGAAATTCTACAAGATCAGTAAGTCTATCATTCAAAAGGCCCTTGCCTCATTACAAGAAATAAGGCAAGTAGGTCACTTGGGCCTTCTCTGGTAATTAATATTAGTATAAATCCACATATACTATTAGATAAGATATGACATTCAGTATTGCCACAATGAAGTTTCATTGCTCCTTGTGCCCTATGCTTATTAGGGATTCTTATGATCCTGAGCTCCACAATTCTGTGATCACAGCAACCAACACTACCCCGAATTTCACACCCCCAACAACTCCTTTCTTTGTAAACATTAGGTCCAGCAACCCTCCCCCCCCCCCTCCTTCATTGGATCCTCAGCCACCTTTCACAAAAACTTTGCATTGATGCAGTCCAGAAACATCGTGGATTGCTTTATCTTTTGCTTCCAGAGGATACTGGAATGGCTCAAGTTCTGGGAAAGGTTGATAGTCTGCAAAAGACTAGCGGCTTCCCCTTGTCTGAAGGACTCATCAGTTTCGTCCTAGTTAGGCCTCTGCAGCAGACACCCAATACAGTATTTTTTGCACTGGCCTGTCTGCTAATTCTTATCCATTAACTCTCAGCTAGCTTAGCACCAATCCCAAGACAGAGTTCTACACATTCCCACTAGTCTCATGAAGGGCAGCTGTCCATTCACTCCATCCAGCACATCCTTCTTAATAAAAGTGGGCCCAACCACTGTCAAACTCCAACTGTGCAAGCTATCCCACCACATAGCTGTGGCTTGTGTAAGATCACAGGCCTGAAACCGCACACAATTCTGTCCACCCTGTTTGTTTCCCATCCTGTGTACAGGCACTTCAAAAAGGCACCAAGCTATGCCAGTTCCCTTGAAAAGCAATGAATGATTTCTCATACTGGCATTTTCTTTATCTGCACATTGACTTGAAGTGGGTTTCGTTAACACATTGCATGGGGGAGAACACTCAGATTTGATTTCATAAATAAAAATGGATGCCATCATGCTATTTTCTATGCAAAATTGTGATAGAAATGAAGAAAGAAGATTACATTCTACAAATAACTGTAAAGTAACTTTGCAATTAAAGGTATATATACACATCATATCAGAAAATGAATCTAAACCAGCAACAACACAGTAAGCACTAGTTAAAATCCAAATGTAATTTGGATTTTGTTTTATTCAGCATTTTACTGAGCATAAAAGAATGCACAACAGCAAGGTGTAAGATATTTTTGGCATTATGATCAGTTTTATGTTTCTATACATGCTGAAAACTCCCCTAAATTGTTCAATTTGGCTACAGGTTTGTTCAGCATTACATGCCTCTTAAGTCCAAGTTACCTCCACAATAAACACAAACTTTTTCTACGCTACAAAACATTTACAGTATTTAAGTGAATACAGGTACCTCCACCAACAAAGTAGTCCCTTAGGTTTTGGCCCTTGTTAAAGATTAAGTACAGAAATAGCAAAAGAAATATTTCAAAACAATTTTTTTTTTTTTTGAGTGAACTACTTGTCAGAACTGTAGAATTAAAAATACATCAAAATTTATTTTCAGTCACATTGTTAGCTGTACTCAAAATACATGATACTTCAGGGACATCATCAAGGAAACCTAATTCTTCAGTGGGATAATTTATTGTAGAAGTTCTCCAGACTGTAAGGGTAGGAGTCAGGTGATACGGTTGTCTTTAACCAGGTTCAAATATTCCAAGAAAGGTAATGGTCATAATTTGGTAATAGACAAGGAACAGCTCATCAGGGCTCATCCAAAACTTCAAAAGGAGAGTACATCCAAGTAAAGATTACAGCTTCTAGACCTTACATAAGGTTAGGGAGGGGTGGACCCTGGGTCCACGCCTTCTGGTCACACACGTGAATTGCTCACATCTATGTTTCCAGGGCTGGCCATGGCCCTTCACCAGGTGCTCAATTACTGGTTCAGGCTGTGACCTGGCAGGCTGGAGAATTCCATGGCCTAGAGCTTATTTATAAGGTTTTTGTTTTTTTTTTTTTCTTTTTACCAATATTTTCATTTCAAAGACTAAGTCTTCATAACCAAGAGATAAGTGATGCTGCTGGGTGTAATTCATTCTAGACACTGACTTTGTTGAAGAAATATTATATAAGTTAGAGCAATTAACTAAGTTTATAGCTTCCAGAACTCTCTTTCTTTATTGCCAGTTTATGACTTCTATTAAAATATAGAACTAGCACAGTTTTAAAAGTTCATCCATCTCAATACAGACTTCTCAAAATATATTCATCTCATGCTTGTGATTTACTCAGTAATCTGCTTCTTATTAAGGAGTCCGCTATTTTCTTTATTCAGTTTTGTTGTGTACTATGACATTGCTTCATAGCTCACAAAGATATCACCAAGAAAAAACTAAGCCAGTATAAATAATAAGATTATGAATGGTTTCCTGTTAATTATAATAAAGAGAATTATAGTAGGTGAATTTTCACCTGAGTTACATATCTACCTCACTTCAGCAGATACTGCCATCTTCCTCATTGTATTCCAACCTTCATCATTTTATTTTCTCACCAGTAATAAGATGCCAAACCAAAGAAGTTTCAAATTGTGCTGAAATGTGTGTCTACATCAGTCATTAGAATGCAAATTGGAGTAACTACTCTACACCATGATGACTAATGATGACTATAAATACAGAGACCACAATAAGATTCCCAGTATTTCCAATTCTATAGCATTATGTAAATCATTTTACCTTCTTATTTCTCCCAAATATTACAGTAATAAAAAGAGGTCAAGATAATTCACATTTCATTTTGTGAAGACAAAGATTGAAAATTAAAGTCACTATAAATAGATTTCTCTTTCCCACTCAAACATCAAAAAATCCCACAACTCACAGCAGGAAAATCCACACCAGTTAGAAAGACACAGCTATAGAAAAAAACCAAGGGGTATAAGCTCAGTTGCTTTATCTAAAGAGATGTTTGACTGAAGGTTGATCTGGTTAATGTCTCATGTTTTAGAACATGACATTAACTTACAGTTAAGAGAACTCATTGCAGTTTGAAATATAGTCAGCCAACTACCATAAAAATGATCAAAGATGAAAACTGGTGTTTCTACCTTTTTTTTTTTCAGTCATGGTAGTTGGAAACAGAAATGCTACGGTAGTATTTTAAATAATTATGATCTTCATAAAGGCCACTACAGAATTCAGAAAATGTCTTAACTGACACCAGCCTGCCATCTGCTATGAAAAGGGCACATAAACTTCAGATTTACTAAACCATTCATCATGCCAGAGGTTACACTGGCATGAATAGCCATGTCTGCACATAATAGATGATGTCTGGAGATACAGTATATTAACTATTCTTCTGAACATTGTTCAAAACAGCCAAATATTCAGGATAGTTAAATAACTGAGCTCTTACTCTGCGTTTTAACAGTAAAATTGTAACATTTGGTAGCTCTCCGGGTTTTATATGTGCAGGGTTAAATAAAAATATATACTTATTTACTATACATGATTTTAAAAATATAACTTCTATAGAAAGCGTTATGCAGATGACAGTTTCAAAAATACTCTATTTTCATATCCTGTACAACAGCAGAAATAATTAACATGAAAAAGTAGAAAGGAAATCTTTATATCCTTTGTGCAACAAACACTGAAGTAAACATACTAAAAAATGCAGTTTCTGCATTTTTCTCAGAACATCCTGAAGATGTTCCATTTCACCAGAACAACTTTCAAATAACTGGCTTTCATATGAGTAAAAACTGGAGGAGCAGGGAAAGTTCATCCAGAAAAGGAACTGGGTTTCATGAGAACTTCAGTTCTCGTATCTAGTTTCATTTCTGCTTTGTAAGTGAAAGTAAAAAGTTGAGATTAATCAAACATCATGACATCATAATTTGCATTAAAAAAATGTTTCAGGTATAAATTGTGTCTAGAACCATCTGTTCTAGATATCACAATCCTTTAATCCAAACAGATGTATCATCTGGTAAATGTAAAGAACTTTTGCCTCTATTTCTTTCCTAAAATTGAGAAATCTCCCTGATTCTTAATATTATAAACTGGTTCACCAGAATCCTTCATTTAGTATTTTCATTCTAATTGCAGGTCTTTGCTATGTAACAACTCAAGGATTTTCCAATGCTCATGCCATGCCATGCAATAGTACATCCCTCATACAGGTTGCTAAATGTAGCTATCAATTCTTACCACTTCCATCTTAAAAACAAGAAAGCAAACCAATTCATGCTTGGTAGTGGTGAGCTGTGTGTTGGTCAGATGAAGTGTTCTCCCCTATTCCTCAGGGGTAAGGGTAGTTGTACAGACTATAGAGATGATACATGTGAGAGACAACAAAACCTGCTTATTACACAGTGTCCATAGTGCCTGGAACAGCAGACACACCTAAGCCTAACTCATTGAATAAGACTTAAATATTTGCTTTCAGATCTTGCTGAAGTCTACATCGAGAGCTGAGTTAGGAAGGCCAAAATGCTAATAACAGTTTCCAAGCATACACAGGATCATCCTGTAGCTGTGTAGCTCCTTGCTTTGCTTCTGAGCTGTGCTTTCTGTCAGTCTGAAGTGAGTACAATTGCACAGCAGTAATGGCAGTCACTTAGCAATCTAACTGTATCCACTTGAGAGAAGAATATTTCAGCTTTGCAGAGTGAAAAGTTGCTTATTGATCCAGGAGAACTTATTGCAACTCTGCTGTGCAGGCAGATAAGTGAGAGCTTCGGCAATGTTATTTGTAAAGGTGATTGATGTATAATCCTGGAATTTGTCATTTAATAACTACTTTCAAAAGAAAATAAATAATTTGAAATGAAATCCAAAATATTTTTGCCACTTCTGGAGCAATTAAAAAAGTTTGTAAGAGACAAAGATCTCAAGGGATGTAACATTTTGAAGAATAACATATGTTTTACAGTATGTTTTATACTGAACCTTCTCATTTAATGCACGTGCTTATTAAATTATATTACTGAGTAAACCAAACATTCTGAAAGGTTTCCTAATGAATCACACGATATACTGCTCATATTCTCAATACTAATTTCTGTGGGGCACTGACATATTTGAGGTAGTGTATTAGCTACATGCTGTGCATTAAGTACTCCAAAGACAATTTTCCATTTCATTTAACCCTTAACTACTAGAAGGTTCTTCTCAATGAGGTGGATTTTCATCTTAAAATTAGTACTTGATATGTTTTATTTTTGTTTTTAAGCCATAACAACACTTAAAAACCTTGAAATCTCCCTGGAGACGTAGAATTTGAATGCTTGAAGAGAAACAAATGATTAAAAACTATAAAATAAAGTAAAATGATATTACATTGACTGTTACCTTTCTGTTTACAAACATTCTTATGCTACTAGACACAAATGTAACTAGGAAAATAACACCGAAGGCATGGGATAGAGGTATAGTCAACCACAGTCCCTTGAGTGCTGATTATTTTGGCTACTGCTTGTTGAATATGGGTAAGGAAGGTGGTGAGGGATGGCTCCCACTTCCCCTCTCTTTCCTCTTTACTGAAGGAAAGAAGGCAAGAAAGTCTTTACAGTGGGATTAAAATCTTACATCACTGAACAATACTTTCTTTTCTCACTGGCTTTGGTGGATCCTGAAACAGTTGTGTTTGGAGTAAGAAAGATGACTTTCACATGAAGAAAACACTATTTGCTATTTTTGGAACTCAGTTTTTCCAACAACATTCCATCTCAATAAATATACCATAGAACTCTTTTAGCACAGAACAAAGGATAATTACTTCACAAGTTACCCTTGAATATATAAGATCTGTCCACCACTATTTATAGACTCACAGAATCACCAAGGTTGGAAAAGACCTCTAAGATCTCCAACCATCTACCTATATCAGGTTGGTCAAGCAGGACCTCCCTTTCATGAACCCCTGCTGGCTAGGCCTGATCCCCTGGTTGTCCTGCACAAGCAGTGTGATTTCCCCTCAAGATGATTACACAACTAACTGATGGTATGTACAGTATTCTTGCTTTCCTATTGATTTGAGATGCATGAACTAACTACACATCCACTGCTAAATAATCACTCTTTGTAAACACCACTGGCAAGTCAACACGAGCTGCACTGTATTTCTGTATCACACTGATTATGATCTATTTTATACTATGAACCCAATATTTCCCTAATAATGGTTAAAAGTGTTATTTGTAATTTTTTTTTTCTCCTTCCCCTGTGTACTCCAAAGTTATTTCTCGGCATATTGAGATTCTCAGTATGACATCAAGCTCCATAAATTAATTAGCATAAGTTTTTATAAAGTTGCAGAGCCCTTATTCCTCTGCAATTGTCTCTTAGTACCCAAAACACTGATTGTGATTTCTAAAATTATTGGAGTTTATGAGCTTTTTTTCCTCCAGGAACAGAAGTTTCACGTAGTTGTGCTGTGTCATACAATCTTCTCTCTTTATTTGATCGTAGTGCTTTTACTATGAGCCTGATTACACCAGTCAAAAGCAATTTATTGCTCAGTTGGAGGACTGCAGCTGCAATTGATGACCAGTAAAGTCTAGCAAACTCTTAAAATTCATTCTAGGCTGGGCAATTATTTTAAATGATGTCTGAGAACCAAGAGTGACTAGAGTGTATATACACTGCCATGTTATTTAATTGAATGCAATTTTAACTTCTTAAGTTATAGAAAAAACTGGAGTGCATCTGAAGTGCAACACGTTATGTGTATAGAGCCACATACAGGCCACTTTAAAATGCAGAGCTGAACTACTTGCTTGGAATGAAATGAATATACAAAGATTTTGTAAAGGACTGTTTAAGTAAATAAAAATGAAACAAAGGAGCTAAGAGACACAAAATATATATACTGAGGAACTTGAGTGTGCCCAGAGTCATTTATTTTGTTTTTAGCTAACAGCTAAAAGTAAAAGGATGTCCTTTCCATTTTTTTTTTTTTTCTGATTTAAGATAATATAAATAAAGCACAAAACAGTTGAAACCAAGGTAAAGATATGTACTCAACAGAAGTGTATATGTTGGAATATTGGAGCCAGGACTACCTGAAATTCTTTGAACATTTTGTTAGTTATCTTGCCTGCGAGTTTTTCTCTGGTAACACTACCTGGTTTGCTACTAAAGTATAAGTTGTAGCCTAGTGTGAATGGCAATATCATGTCACGTGTGTATCTTCTTGTATTTAACTGCTACATCCAGGAAAGGTAAACGCATCAGAATTGAACTAACACTTCCTTATAGAGGAGCATAATGATCCACAGTAATTACACAAAATTACATATGTATCTTATTTAAAATAGTTTACAGTATTGCAGAAATAAAGTATGCTCAGTTGTCACAGCTTGCATGTCTGTTATTTCTTGCACCGTGTCACAGATCACACTTCAAGTTACAGAGTTTGAAACTTCTAAGTTTGAAGAAAACAAGCATTTTTTTTTAATAATTCATGACAAGGTAAGAGACTTCCTTTCTACTTATCAGCTGAAAAATGATAGAACCTCTTCTTCTCTGTGTGAACAAGCAACTGATCCTTATTGAAACTTAAAAGATAGTAATGTTTCTAAGCATAGTTTGGCTTAATTATAACGAGGTATGTGACAAAGTGCTCAAACACTATGTTCTAAACAGTGATCTTCTATTTCTTCAGCTTTCACGTCATGAAGTTGCCCACAAAATAGATTCTTAATTAGATTTTTACTGCAAAATTTATATCAATTTTGTTCACATTTAAAATAGAGTAGATGAAGTAAAGTTAAAAGGAAATAGGTATGTAAATTCTAACTACAGGACGACGCTTTTTTCTTTAAACTTAATAAACCATCCTTACCGAAGATCAAAGCTCATAGAAGCTCAGCACCTCCAGCAGGCACTGAGGACAGCTTCTCAGTCCTGGAGCACCGGGATGCTCAAGGTTTTCATGCTCAAGGAAGAAAAAGAGTATTTTTCATACCTAAGTTGCTCCAAAAGTAATGCCTCCTTCTTATTTTTTGTGGAAATTACTACAGATACATAAACTATAATGACTTCATTTTATAAAGCAAATTCTTAGCTAAAAAACAACTTTTTTTATTCTCCTTTTTTTCATTATAGTCACCAACATTAGCTATACATTTTTGCCAGTAATGAACAAGAGTCTGACTGCTGCATTTTTAACAATCTGCACCAGCAAAGTTGACCTACTGAAACACACTACCCAACCCTCACTGTGCTCATATCCACTGTTTGGTTTCCATCACCGTTATGTAAGGGCGAGTGAATAACAATAGGTATAATATTTTCTGCTTGGAGGAATTCAGTAACACACCTTTGCTTCATAAGCACTTCCATGTCAGACGCCATTTTGTCAGACTGCCCCTCCACTGCCATCTGTCATATAGCAACAGCATGTAATGGATTACTGGTGTGAAGGTCCAGCCTCTGCTAACAGACCACTAGCACTGCGTTCTGATGTTGTGACTCAGCATAATAAAATAGAAGGTATTGCCTTCAGAGAAGACCTCATATATCCATCTCAAACTACACTATAATCTGTTCTTGTCATGTTTGTTTACTGGCATCCTTGAACTGCTCTACATGAGAAACCCCCCACTTCAACTGTTTTTCAACTTTAGTTCATAATAGCAGGGCAGGAACTCTGACAAAGCTCTGAGCTGAAACTCTTTGCTCAATTCCTCATCAATAGCAAGTAGCTTTTATGCCAAAAAGCTCCTCTCATTCTGATACTCGCACAAAAATAAATAAATAGAAATAAAAATAAAATAATAAAAAAGCAATGGTAGAAAGTAATCATTCCAGAAAACTGGGAATAAGAGACAGGACACAGAATCTTGCTGAGTTTCAAAGCAGAAAAACATGCAACCACTTCACTATGCTCCAAAACAAAATAAAAACAAACAAAAAAACATAAAGAGGCTTTCAAATCAGCAACTATTATTCATGAACTATATTTAACATAACATATACGTTATTCAAACAAAAAAGTAGAAACATTTGGTTTACTCTGTGGTTCACTTTGTTATTACAAGAACATAGAAAAAAAATCATCCACCTATTATTGTTGGCTCATCTCAGTTCTGCAGCTTTGTTTAAGTCCAAAGGCAGATACCCTGTGCTCTGAGGGTGAAATTCTCGTGTGTTATGTGATGAGTCTTCACAGCACCAAAAAAATCTCATTTGAAAAAAATTACTTTATATTACATGTTACTGTATACAGCAGTAAAGGAAAATCCAATCTCAAGACAATTATCTGAAACCAAAAAAGAAAACAATGCAACTGCTAAGAAAGCAATCACACACTTTTTTTTTTTTTTTAATGCTATCTGTCTTGATTTTTAATAGAGATAGCTGTATTTCTCAAGAAACAACTTGATATGGAATATAATTTATTTCCCCCCATACACATCAAGTACAAAGAACTTTAAAATGGCTTTTTCAGAATTTAATAAATAAAAGGTCATTTACATTTCAGATATGCAAGGAAGAAAAAACACATGTATTGAAATTATAAAATCTATTTTCTTGCTTCTATGCATACAAAATGGATGGTACTAATACATCTAAGGAATCAGTATTCATAATTGTCCCTCATGTTTCAGTAATCCTTTTGTCTACCAGAAAATATAGAAAAGTATATTGAGGCTATTTCTGCATTCTCCTTTGAAGATAACTACTAAACCTTGAGATATTTTGTATTTGTTTCTACTGCATTAACATGAAAGCAAAATTTATTTGGAATCACAGGTCACATTGAAAAGCATCAGAAAGCCAAGAAAATGCAATGCTGCTATTGTTTCACATTAATTACTATCTTACTTCATCATATAGACTACTGAGTAGCATTACTGAAGAAGAATATTAAATTCAAAGAAGTTTGAATTCTATTTGTATCTATGACCTTTACAAAACAATGACCTGTAATCATTTCAGTTTTCAAAGAATCATTAAAAATACAATTTCCTTTTCATTTCCATAAAATACAACCTTTTGTCTTTTAAGTCCTAATTGCCTCTGTAATTCCATGTATTATCTGAAAAAGCAGAATATCTGTGAAGCTGCATTAGGTGTTATTGCCCAAAGTCATCTTAATCATTATATTGAATAGAATATAACTTTCCACTTCAGAAACCTGATGTATCTTAATGTTTTATCATGTGGTATTCTCAAAAGTGTAATCTGTGAAATGAATAAATACATCAGATTTAAAAGGAATAAAACTTTACTTACTGCTATTCTAAAAATCAAGTTAATCTGAACAGTTTATCTGCTATAAATATATGCATTTCTATGGTTTAAATGCATGTTCCATAAATAACAAAGTATTAACTAAAAAAATAAAATTAAATTAAATGCTTCAGTGTCATGATCTCGCGTGATATCACTGAAGAAGTCGATAGGATTGTCAGGTATTTGACCCCATTTCATATTTATTTTAACCAAGATTTACTTAATAGGTGCTGGAGATTCATACCCACTCTTCTTTAACATGCACCACTTGGTCCTTCCTAGTCCATTCTTCACAAACAGGAAAGTAATCCAAGGCTTAGTTTCACATTAAGTACACAGGTGCAAATGTTTTCTACTAAATCTCCTCAGCTAAGTTTGAAAGCTTCTGGACTTGATTAAAATTCTTAAAATTCAGTTTTCCAGAAGCAGTATTCTATTCCTATACTAAGCAACAGAATGCCACAAACATATTATTTTTTAATGTATTCCATTAGATAAAGTAAAACATAAACACTTTCTCTTGTGGATCTTACTCTATTCTCAGACAGGAGTCTGAGACTATCAGTGTCAGACAGAATTTTAAACGGGGGAACACGGTGCAAGAATGTAGTGAAAGCAGAGAGCAATTGCCAAGGTAAACAAAAGAAGCACTTCTCATCAAGATAATTAAATTCATTAGAATTATGAATCTGAAGCCTTCAAGCCTACAGCAATGCAACAAAGCTTCCCAGCCACTGAAAGTCAGACACCCTCATGTCTTCACATGCTGGGGTTGATCTTATTTTCAATATTTATTCTTGCTGCATGTTAATTTAAAAATAACACGTGTAAGCCTAATTCTGCTCAGTTAGGTCAGACAAACTATTTGACACTGCTTGTTTTCTACAAAAGCAATTACTGCTTTTTTTGGTAAAATAAGTCTCTATAGGGAATCTCTTTCATGGTTGAGAAAATGTAATAGTGGATACAAAAGAAAAGTTAAAATCTATTGCAGACAAATGTAACTGAATGAAGTAGCGCAATGTGGGCTCATAAATATATGTGCAGAAAGTTTCTCTCACACAAGCACACCCCCACATCCCCCCAGCTAATGACCTAAAAATCTAATCATCAGTTACTGTGTGTTGCAGATGAGCAAGTTAGGATTGACCTGCTTTGGCTTAACCATGCTCACTGATCGCTAAGTCAGCGAGTCAGTGGATGGTCAGATCTAAAAGTGGACATCACTGTTTTCATTCTTAACAAATTGTATCAAAATGTTTAAGTAGCTCTCCAAAAGAAGGCTTTCCCTGTAACAATTATCCCCTCCCTATACTCTCTTCTTAAACACTACAATCTCCTAACGTCTCAAATGACTTGCTGATAGCTTGTTTCTTTCTGCTGTGCAAAAGCTTTACAGATAGTTCAAATTCTATGTGACAGATCAGAAAACATTTTCTATTAGTTACAGTTATTTCAGCCACAGTAAATATATGTCTACTAATCATTTTCCGTCTATGATTAAGCATGCATAGTGAAAAAGAATGGTGGCACAAAGTTGCCTGGCAGAGGGTTTCCAACATTTGCCACGTGTTGCTCAGGGGAACTATAATGAAACGGTTTTCAATATTTTCATAATCTCAGGGATGATAATTTTGCTGTACTGGAATAATAAGCTTTTACAAGGAATACTAAACACTGAAAGGATGGTGGCATTTGTTTATTCAAACTACTTAGCTATGTTTGAACATTGCAGTATTCTTAAGTTTAGTGTATTGATTGTACAGGTAATCTGATTTTGTTCAGTTTGTTGTGATACAAACTCATAGTTTATATATCAAGAGTGGTTCAAAGGGAAGAGTCTGGGCATGGATACCTGAACTCCAGCAGGCAGATTAACACGAACACAGGGTTCAACACAGTGCCCACGTGTCAGTCCATTTCTTAAACCACATCTCTTTTAAAGACACTGCTTGTTTATAATGACTTATTTTCTTTTCTTGTTCTTTCCTGCATGGAAAGTAATTTAGTACAGAAACATTTATGCATGAAAACTCCTTTGTTGCATTCTCAAAAAATAAGTTCAAGAAAATAGGTTTTTACTATATAGTATGTGTCTCTAAACTCCAATTCAGCAAGCTTAAGAATATGCCAGTAATAGAGTTCAGGTGCAAATGCATTCAATTTAAATAAACCTTTATTCTTAAAAATAAAATGAAATAAAAATAGATCCTCTCGATCCTCATTTAAAAAAAGAAAATAACATTTATTCTTTTTTTTCCAAACCAGTTGCATTGCAAAAGAAACCAAAATCCTACAACTGGTGTTACTCCTTCTATATCAAAGCCAGGATGTCCAAAATACAAAGTGAGTGTTAAAAAAAATAATAATAAAATAAAAAAATTCTAGTGCTGAAAACTAGATACTTTCACTTAACTAAGAACTGTGGTAGAGAGAAACGGACATCAGAAGCACACCATTTTACAATGTGACCATTCTGAAGTCAACAATAGAAGTGAAATAGATGATTTATAAAAGCAGAAACCTTTTATAGTCATTATTATTATTATTTAAAGTATGGATATCAACTGAGCATAAGAAAATAAAAACTGTATATAAATAGATCCTTAGGACACAATAAATAAATAAATAAAGCCACAAGCTGAAGAATATTCCCCCCTTCGATCCTTACCAAGACACACAGTAATCATATTCAAACCAATTTTAGAATATTTTGGATCCTCAAATCTGTACCAGGTCAGCCTGGGAAAAGAATAATGAGAGGGGAATCTGATCAATGTTTATAAACATCTAAGGGATGGTGGGAAACAAACGGATGCGGCCAGGGTCTTCTCAGTGGTGCAGAGCAATAGGACAAGGAGTAAGGGCCTAAAACATGGAACGCAGGAAGTTCCATACAAACATGTGGAAGAACTTCTTTATGGTAAGGGTGATGGAGCACTGGAATGGGTTGTCCAGAGAGGATAAGGAATCTCTTTCTACAGAGATATTCAAGACCCATCCAGATGCCTACCTGTGCAACCCATGGTAGGGTACCTGCTTTAGCAGGGGATTGAACTTGATGAAATCTTGAAGTCCCTTCCAACTCCTGAAATTCTGCGATCTCATTTATTAAATAATAATAAAATAAAATAAAAAAAAAAGTTAAGAACTCAGAAAGCATTATTTCCCACAAGGTATTTTCTTTCTAATGTGGTTTTGTATCTCCTGTTTGAATTCTTCACTCCCTGACATTTTGCATGTCATCTGGTGAGTTTCCTCAGGGAAAGTAAATCAGTTTCACTCCTGGAGTGCAAGCTTCCTAATAAATAAAAAAAGTCCTTTGTTTGAGAGCAAGAATATTGTACAGTTGTTATGGTAACTGGATTTTAAAGGGAAGTAGATAGTTTTGAGGGGCATCTGCTTAATTCCCAAACAAATCCTTCACCCCAGCTGCCCTCAAAGGAATGACTTTAAATCAGTCTCATGCACGATGCAAAGAGTGACTTCCAGCTGAGAAGCTTAGCACAGCTCCCACTGGCTCAATAAAAAGGATGATCCCTTTATTTCAGCTGGAAGAGTTGCTGTTTATGAACCACAAGAGTGCTTTTTCACGTCTCAGTTCTGTTACTGTAAAGGGTATATACGTTGCAAGTCCAGCTGAGGTAGTACTCAGTGATTATGTAGTGCAATAGAATTTAACTGTACTTGGCAGAACCCTTGTCTTTTCCTTGACATGCACAACGAAATAAGTCCTAATGTAGATAAAAGGTGCTTTTATATATGGAGAAAGTGAAAAGGAATATGCACGAACAGGAATCCATTTGTCAACTACAGCACTAGAATGGGGCAGGAAGGCAAAGAACAAAACAGAAGGTGTTGACCATGGATGCCACTATATTGTCAGAGTCTGTCAGAGATGTTTTAATATGAAGCTGTCAAGTATGAATTTATTTCATATGTTTTAAAAGGCTGGTAATGTTTGAATCAGCCATTACCATCAGGTAACACTGACCTACAGATGTAGGGGTTTTTGTTTTGTTTCATTTTCCCCTTCCACTTTTTTCTGAACTGTATGTGTACTTGTATATGGAACATACATGAAAAAAAAATATTAAAAGACAGAATTACTAATGAAGAATATCCAGAACTATGAAAAACTATACCAGAGTTAACAGAAAGATTACCCTAGAACTCAGAAATACTCTGAAAGAGACGGGTAAGACTGCTAATACGATGCACAGATGTACAAACTATTTTTTTCATTAACCATCCAGCACAGATAGGAATAAAGTAACACAGACAAAGTGACTGAATGTGTCAGGAGCTGAGCATTATATGAACTTCAGCAACAATTCAGTATCTTCACAAGGCTGAGCAGAATTTTTCTGAATTAGATTAAATAATAATAATAAAAATACTAATTAGCTGAGAGTCAAATACTGCATCACCAACTTTTCCGTAATCAAGGGTAGAAGTAAATGAATCTGGATTCCATTAATGAAGGAGATCCTAAAGCTTTAAGCAATACCCTGTAATTTAGCAGTTAAAAATATAAACGCTTTTCCTCCAATTACTCGACTGCATAAATGTATCATTTCTGTTTATCATTTAAAAGTTTTAATATCTTAACAAATGCACAAGTACTTAGTTACAGCAAAACATCAGTATTTCATACTGATAAAAGTAAGAAAATCAACACGTATAATAGGTCCAATAGAACGTATTATTTGTAGGATTACTCCATACTTTCTTCCTTTTGCTTATTTTTAATAGCATCTCTCTCTTTTCAAGGCTGCTTTGAAGGAACAGAATCAGATGGCTGTTTATTTACATGAACAATGTTCATCTTTAAAAATCTCCAAATTATATCTCATTTATAAACACTGTCAACTTTCTGCATCTGCACTCAATCAAAACAGACTTAGGAGGAATTGTCTGTGCACGGATGCATCTTAATATTAAAGTCCATTTTATTTACATGACCCTGGAGCCTTGTCCAAACAAGCTCACTTGAGCTTTACCCAGACGGTGGCCATTTGCTTGGGCTTCATTTATCACTATTCCCCCAAGTTAAGGCAGGCAGCCAGCTGGCAGACAATCACAGACTTTTGCTGCAGGAATTACACATCTACATCACTGCATGGTAAATAAAGGAATGACAGTTATAAATGTGCTAATGCTTGCATCATTTTCTTGCTTAACCTACTGTATGGATTCGTGTTTAGTGCCTGAAAATAATGGACACATACATTAATAAACAGCCATGAAAGAATTGCAAAAGAAGTAGAAAGGAGCCGCCCTGAGTTAACAGGATACTAATGTTTCAGTCTAAGCCTAAAATAAAACTTCTAACCAAAAGAGAAACCAGTCTGGGATAAAAAAGAAATCTATCATAGACCAGACTGTTTTGAAGAAGCAAAGTAATTCTGCAGTTACAACTGCTGAAATAAATCAGTATGACTTTTTTATTATTATTAAAAAAATAAATTACTACACCAGCACTGTTAAACTGATGCATGAAATATATAATAAATTAGATCTTATTTAAAATTTCATGAGTCTTTGTTTTCAGTTTCTTAGCATGCACTTAACAGAAACAGGTGGTAGTGCCTGCATGAGACTGACATATGCTAAGCTTGAAATTTTTACTAGTGTGTAATGTGTCTTATCATCTGGGATAATAATATGGTACCTATATCCCAAATAAATTCATATGTTTGCCTGTTATGACACTAATATTTAATGACTACAATAAAACAGCTTGACAATAGTGAACTTAATACATTAGCATGCCATTTTCCTTAAGATATCACTTGTTAACATATGTAACTCACTGAGCAATAGCCATAATTTGAAATGGAAAGAAGAACAATAAGAAAAAGCCTGCCCATCTACTCTAACTGCCCAACGCTCAGCCAGGTGAATGTTACACAAGGTATACACTAGCAAAGTGGCAGACATGGGTTGAATAGCATACCTTAATCTGAGGACTGTATAGTTAAACATCACTGCTCTACCATTGAAAATGTTTAAGTGATTAATATATGACATTGAAGAACGTAGGAAAAAAAATTGTGTTACACAGATAGGAATCAATGCATATCTGATATACATCTTTAAAATAAATATAAGCTCTTACATTCCATCAGCATTAATACTATCAGTTCTTGCAGCATTTATCACATCCCTGGATGCTGAATGTACAAGCACCTAATGCACAGACAGCCAAATTTGCCATGGAATTAGAGCAGATTTCTGCACACAAAGTAGTAGAGAACAATTTAAGTACTTCAACTTCAGAGCTTCCAATGCTCAGTGAAGGCAAATTCAAAACAGAATCTCACGCAAACTTCCAACTTTTCTAGCTAAAAAAGTCATGCTTTGAGATTCTCTTTCCTGTTTCCAGAAAGCCAACTCTATCTACGCGGCCTGTACCAGCCGCAGAGGAGCTGACTGAACAATATCTCCAAGCGCCTGTTTCTCGCGGGTTAAAAGCAATAATCAACCAACCAAACAACGAGGGGTCTAATTTCTCTTGGAGAGCTCCAAGTCCACAAAGAATTAAGAGAACTCCCTTCCAGCACGAGGTGACACGGACTCGCAGCCAAACCGACCATGCCCTGAGGGCACATTAGGCGCCAGAGGAGCGTTACCGCCCTGCAGCTCCGCGCGCGCGCCAGGCAGAGCCACACGAACGCACCCATCCCTCACCGCACCTCCCGCTCAGAGCACAAGCTGAAACAAATCCGAATTACCTCTCGATCCCCTTGCTGCCTTCCAGAGGTACACCAACTCCGTTTCGGAAGCAAAATCCTTAGCCTTGACCACGCTGTCCCGCGGGGGACCCCGCGTTACCTCAGCAGCATCGTGCTGAATGCTTCCAGAAGGAGCGGCGCGCGGCGGGGCCGCCTCCTCCGCTGCCGGCCCTGCCTCGCCGCGCTGCTCCAGACGGTACGGTGCTGTTCGGGTGCTTTGCTTGGGCTGGGGAGGTCGGTTTATACACTGATATTGCTGTTGGAAATAGTTCCGTCCTCCCTCGGTGTTGTTCGTTTTACACGAGTCTGTTTAAAGAATCCTTTCTCCCTAGTTATCGTGGTATTTACTCAGCACGTGGGTCCCTGTAGCTAACCTAGTTCAGAGCGCGCTTGGTATCTCACACCATGTTTTCAGAAAGTACACACTGATTTTCCTTCTCCTTTGTTTTTATTATTTACTTTTCAACGTGTGTGCCATGTCGATAAGACCAAGGACTTCATAGGCTCCTAATCCTTGCTACTAATTCCTTTAGTACCAGAGATTTTGATTATTATTACTATCCCGGGCAAAATCTGCTGGCTTTGTGTCTGAATGTTTGCAGTCAGTGTGCTGGATTGGAGGGGTTGATTTCCAGTTGTAGCGTTGTGTCAGCGTTTTTCCTTCAAAGAATGACCAAATCTTCATCCTCTGGGTAGAAACAAAACCCGTTGGTAGTTTCACATTCTGTTCAAAGCTATTGCTCAATGATTGTTGTCAAATACACGTTAATCAACCTGTTGCTTATTTTTTTTTCCTTTGTGGATGTTGATTACTTGCACATTTTGATTGAAATGTTGCCTAAACTCACCTCAAGTGTCTTCTGTATTTCTAGGGATTATTTCCATTGTATGATGTTTTAATTCCAGGTGAAGGCTGTGCCTTCCATTTCACACTGCTATTATAATCTGATACATGTCAAGTAATGTTTGGAAGAGATCTGCACTGTGTTCTACAGGGAAGAAGTAGTCAAAGGGAAAATCCACCTATGGTCATTTCTTCTTAACAGTGCAAGTTTTCTTCATTTGAATTCAAGGAGTGATGATGTCTTTGTATTTCTTTTAAGTACTAGTGTGCTGCTCTAGCTCAGCATTGAATTGTATTTATTATTTGTAGCGAGCTTTCCTAGACTCTTCCTGGCGATCATCTGGCCTATAGAACAAGGAATCTCCATGCTAGGTCTGTGATCCTGACAATCTTGTACAGCTACCAAAGCAGTTATTGATGGATCTATTAAATTGGATGTTTGTTGTTTTTTTTTTTTAATGGATGAGCTGAGTCTATGAAGTAGATCCCAAGTGGAAAACTGTGACTTGAAATCTTTTTTAATTTTCTTAATAGCAATTAGAATTCTTGATTGTGGTTAGTTTATATGTAGCTGGTCAAAGCTAATTGGATTTGTTAATTTAGTTTAACAAATTGCTCATGGATTGCTAATTATTTTATAACCTCAGATATTAAATTCATTACATCAGCAATTTTCCCATGAACATTATGTTTTGAAGGGTTAACACTTGCCAAACTGTTCAAGTAAATAATGAAAAAACAAAGAACAAAAATGACATATTTTGACTCCAAAGCCTTCAATTACCGCTGTAAATAAGCTCTAGATTATTATCAGAACTTTGAGGTTATAAGCTTAGTATGACTGCTGCATATATTTCATAGTTCTGGGTCTTCCTACTGAAACTGTTCTTAATTCGATGATTTGATTTGAAGGAATAAGGAATTTTTTTTCTGGTTTCGAAGTAATTGTAAGTTCATTATAAGTAGAATTTGTAGAGTACCAGTAACTTTGTTACTCTTTTACGGATATCAGGCTCTCTTTTCACTAGACTGCCCACTTCTTAATGGGGAAGATGTGTGTTTGTTGTTTTACGGTGGCATTTTTATGTATGAGCATGTTTCAGTAAAGCTGAAACAAACAGGCCTCTAGAAAATTTCTGTAGTATTTGAGCCTTTTTAATCTTTTGGTTTCGCTTGATAATTTCATTTTTGTTGCCAGTTTTCTATGGGTTTACTTCTGATATTGGTGTAAGTGCTTTTGTAGCATCAATGGAAGAGTCTCATATATTCTCACTGTCATGGTAACAGCCCCAAAGGAGCCATTACCATCACATTCCAGGCACTGGAGCTGTTACAGTGTCAATGAAGTGTCTCTCAGACTTCCATCGATGTGGTAACAGCCCCAGAGGAGTCATTACGGTGTCAGTGCAAGTGTCTGAGTGGTTATGATGTCAATGGAAGTGCTTTTTTAACGCCAGTGTAGAATGGTTGTGCAAAATTCCATAGCTGTGATGAAAGAAGGGGATTACTTTTAGCACATTATTTGGTTATTTAATGTAAAAAGCTTTGAATATGAGCCTCAAAGGGAAAGAGATCTGCTACAACCTTGTGTATATTCTGTGGCAAGCAAAGACAAATATTACTTAATAATATGCAACTTCTGCCACACCAGGTAGCACAGTGTAAAAGCACATCGCATTGCGGTTGATACAATAGAGCAGTAACTGTCATCTAACTAGACAAACAATGAAAACTTTAGTCATGACAAAAAAGGATGTTAGAAACAAAAGATGATTATACTCTCTTCTGCATCCCTCAACCAGGTTTCCTTTCTGGTGATGTCACATATTAGATCCAGAAATACAGTTTTAGCACTTGTAGCAGAAATGCTAAATCATGGCTTGGAGCAGGGATTGAGCACCTGGTTGGGAAGGCAGGACCAACCCAGGGGAGCTCGGTTGCATGCAATGTGCCTGAGTGACTGGAACAGGTGGAGCCAGGATCTAGCCCTTCCCAGCCCTCATTTAAGGGTTGGCAGCAGAGGCAAAGGGATCTTACTGGAGATCCCTGTGTACCTTCGGCCTTCAAAGGGAACGCAGCTTGTTTTGTTTGTTTCTATCTTTATGTCTGCTGTGTATAGGCAGATCCTTGCTTGTAGCAGCCTAGGACATCAATACCCCGCCATTGTCGCTGTGCTTTCCATTGTGTTATAGCGTTACAGCACTAAATTTCTGGACCCCGTGGAGCTGAGTTTTTCAGACATTGTCATTAGATATCAACATGAATAAATAAAATTAAACACTCACTGGTTTGCAAGATTTAACCTTCCAACCAGTCACTTTCAAATAATCATATGGGAACTCTGGATTTTATCAGAAAGAAACTGGTAAGAGTAATACTTTAGGAAAAAAGAACAACACACAAAAACAGTGCAAATAAAACTAGAAAAAAGTATAAAAGCATTGTTTCTCATTGAGGAAGAATTAATGTAGGAAAAGTACATGAAAGAGCCCAAGAGCTACCATTCTTACAACTTATACATTTAGTGCTTTATTAGTTCTTATAAATACACTTACATTAAAATATTTTCAGGTTGGTTGATTCCCATACAACAAAGGACAAATGAATTATTGGTGCAAGATTTTTTTCTTTCCTTGCAGTGGAAATACATTTTCTTTTAACTAGATTTTTGCACCTTTTATTCCCTGCAGTAATCCTCATAAGCACTTGCAAAGCCATATCCAATGACTATTTTGCATGCTCTGTGTATTTTCTCACAGTTGTCCCAACTCTGCAGTTTTCACTGCAGACTCTCAACCACAGCTTTCTTAAGTGCAAAAATAGAACTTAGCAAAGAAAATCTTTTCCATGAGGGAAGAAAGAATTGGAAGTGGATATAAAAGTGCCTAAAATATTATTAGTGGAAACACTTGTCTCCTAGGATAGTGTCAGGGAAAACAGCGTGCAAAATAGTAATAGTGAGGCAAGCACTTTGATGTTACTTTTATAATAACCTTGCTGTTACCAGTGAGAATAAAAACGTGACCTTTAACTTCACTGGTGGTTTTCTTTTTTTTGTTGTTTGTTTCTTTAGAGGGTAACACTGTCTGTCAGAATTTTTCTCAAATGTGAGCTGTAGCATCGTGACTGCAGACTTTCTTTTCCTGAGCATAAGAAAATGTGGGAGAGTTGAAACAGTGGTTTCTGTGCTGCTTCTTTTCCGTGGTGTTCTGACACACATTAACCAATTAGTGAGATTCTGCATCCAGAGTGCTGTATGAGTCCCCATCTTCATGACTTCCGTTTCTTTTGTGGGACTTGATCTCTGCTTCTTCACTTCAGAAGTAGATAAAGCATTTTGTTGATTCTGCTTGTTTTGTTGTGACATATTCCAGTCTGCCTTGTTTGCTGAAAGCCCTGGGGTCAGTAAGCAAGTTTAGTGTTGAGTGGACCCCTAGTAAGAATTGTCTGCAGTTGTCGTTTATGTAGGCTGTATTTTGCTTTGGAACTCATCGATTTGCAGAAATTGGAGATAAAAGAGAAATGAGCTGTAATTCATTTTAAAAACAAATAGACCTTGGCTTATGTTTTTCTATTTTATGTGCACACTCAGATCACTGTTCGTATTAGCTTACCAGTGATACACCCTTGAAAGGGTATGTCTTGCTAGATAGACGAGAGACCAGTAATTTTCTCACTGCAACTCTCTGTAGAACTGAATGGGAATAAGTCACAGGAATGTAACCCAAGTAACAAAAAGTAAAGCAGAAGCAAGCTCTCTTCTTTCCTACTTCCCACCTTCCTACTTCCCTGAGTTTACTTCTAAGAGCATGTTGTAAGGCTGCTATGTGGATTGTTTTTTCTTTAAACTACCTGAGGATAGGGAGGTGAGGAAGCCCTGTGTTTAACTGCAACCACTCTTCCGCATGAAACAGTGATGTATAACACACGGTTCTGAAGTGTCTGTTTGGAACTGCTCATTGAGACTGTAGCCCTCCCCCTTTCCAAATGTAAATTTTTGTAATAGCGGGCCTTTTTGAGCTAGTCTTGGGTCACCAACAGATCTTAAATGCCTAGTTTGCTATTCACATATACCCACGGTATAACTTGTCCCTCTGTAAAACCTCTTTTAGATTTAGCAATTACTCATTACAGGGAGGTGCAATTTTGAGATATTTTCTTTGTCATAAATGCTGTAAAACAAACAAACAGAAAAACGTATTAAAGGTGAAGCTTTAATTTTTAGAAGGGCAACAGAAGTATTCTACAGTGGAGGATGTTAAGGGTTGATGCATTTAAAGGTTTCATTTTTATTGACTTCTATTATGCATCCTCAGAAGCCTGGACGTGCGGACAGCTATAATTGCATTTGTGCTTAAAGACAACAAACAACACAGATATGAAAAAACAAAATGCTACTGAATGACCTTGGAGAAAAGTGCCTGGGGCACAGTGCTGTGGCAACTGACATCATTAACTGTGACTCTTATGCTTGGGTCCTGGAATAATCAGACTTCAGAGGAATGCTTCACAGGCAGCACCTTATCAGTCAGTCTCATGCACTCATTATGATGCTCTGTCTTTTCTTGTGAGAGAACAAGGAAGATGTACCTTAAGGCATATCAAGCAGTGTAGCTGGAGGTATTAGGAAATCTTGACAGAGTAAAGCAGTGTATTAAGAGCTTTCAGTCTGATGATCCTCTTAAAAATGAGACTTCAGAACACCTATTGCATAGCATGATTCATCTAAGACATCAAATAACGTGTTCTTAGCCTTTGACTGTAGTCTTATTAATGTTACGTTTCAAATGGAAAAATAAAATTAGTAATAACTTGTAAAATGCATAATGAATTTTGCAGTAATCTTTTTGCATATTTGTCTCGAGAAAAGATTGATTCCTGTAATCAATCTCTGAATCAGTGAATTGGAGCCTGAGTGAAGGCATGTCTAGGATAACATATTAAAAACTATGTAAACTTGTACTTTTCACACTGAAAAGTAATTGATGCTAGTCTATTTTTATATCAGTCATTTTTAAACATTGGATGGGATCTGTTTTCTATATACCCTGGTCCCTTATAGCAAAAATGTTCTCTTTTAGTATTATCTTGTGAGTCTCTAGCACATTAAATTCTCATGGCATGTTCTTGTAAGCATTTTCTCTTGAGATTAGGCAGACTTTCTCAAGTTTTCAAGCTTAAGAGTTCTCAGATATAGTTAATCCTCACAGTTTTTTCTTCATTTTCTTCCATTCCAAACCCTATAAGATATAGCTGTGGCATTTTGATTTCTATTCCCAGAAGGTATAGAATTACTTCATCTACTTTTTCCATTATGCCAACTTTCTAGATGTTTTCACAGACTAATAATTGACCCTTTTCCATTTTTATTTAACTATACCTGGGTAATATTTTGCCTAGCAGAGAGATTTTAAATTTTGTTTGAATACAAATTCTGGATATTTTACCAGCCGTACTGTGAAAGTATGAGATTGCTAAGTTATTATTTGTCTTGCAAAATATGTGTTTGGTCCCTGAAGAGCAACTAATAGGAAGATCATGTAGTTGGTATGTGTTTTCAATATAAGGGAAATAACCTTTTGCAATTTTAATAAATGCTCTGTATGTTTACTATATTTCTTTGACCTATAATGCTGAATATACAGCTGACACCATTAAATTATGCATTTCTGCATTTTTACATTATTTTCTTCCTTTTCCCTGTGTCCAGATTTTTCTAACATCTGGCGTATTTATAGCAATTAGCTCTGGACAGGCTGTACTGCTGTCATTCTCAATTGCAAAGTTCGAGAACATGCACTAATTATGATTAGAAATGATTTAGTCAATGAGTAAATAGTTTATCTTAGTCACTTGAACTGTAGAGCTATCAAACTTGACGAGTATGACTGTTTAAATGCTGTTTTCTTGGGTTGAAACTAAGCTTTCTGTGAATTTAAAAAAATTAGGCAGGCAAAGAAGTGAAACTGTGTAAAAATTGTTCATTATGACTCTCTAGCTTTGGATAGAACATCTTTATGAAAGATTCTTTAGTCAATATAAAGGAATCATGAATAAGCCATGGAGTTACTTGTAGAACACTTGGAATCATGAAATTTTGCTCCTTACGGCCAACAATTATGTGATTCTGTGAATTTCCATTATTAATCAGGCGAATGATGCCAACAGCCAGTAGAAATAGATGTTTTGTTGAAGTCAACAGTTGACACAGTAGCAGAGAATGTTGGCCTTCTGAAGACTTACTCCTTTCAGGATAATAAGCTATTAAGCTTTTCTAGCAAAAAGATGAGAAAGCTTTAAGATAACTAAACATTACTAAATAAACATGCCTCTTAATTAAATGACTCTATTTGAACGTAATGGACTTCAAGTTGCCTCAACTTTTAATGTAAATACTTTCAAATATAAGTTCATGTAAACACTTGGGCAAATATGTGAAGAGGATGTTTAAAGGAAAAAGAAAATAAACTATACACTGTATACAATCTCTTAAAAAATAAAAACAAAAAGAAAGCTGGGGAAGATCATCTTTCCAAGCAAGTCCCTAGTGAGTAGTATTTAGTCCAGCTGGGTGTTCGTTCTCTCTATATATGCATATGGGAAATCATTTTCACTATACTTCCTGGGGTATATAATGCAAGAACCTGATGTATGTAAAATCCTTCTTTAATGGTTTAAGGTAACCATTTATAGTTCTATTTGATGTTTAGGTAAAATGCTTGCTCTATTAAATATGGTGATTAGTCACTCTTGAATATAAGAGAGGGATTTCTGGCAGTAGAAACTTATTTGACTGTAAAACCTAGGAGGATGGAAAGAAATCCTTCATACAAAAATGTCTCTATATAGTTACTCATACACCAGATACTAGAAAAAACCTCTAAGCTGTCAAGAACTACAATATGATAAAAGCAGAAATGATGAAAAGGAAATGGCACCTTGCAGCTGACCGTATAAAAGCATAAATTCCTCTTGGGACTTCTGCATATAAAAGATAGGTTTCACTACTTTTCTAAGAACACTGGATCACATTAACTTATTCAAATAGGAGGTCAGTTCATAGCGTTCAGGTTTAAAGCTGTCTCACACAGTCCTTGATAAGAAAAAATTGACAAATCACACTTCTGAATAAACTCATTTTAATCCTTTTCTTCCTTTTGAAGTAATAAAAATATCCCTGTCATGCAGTTGCCATTGCATTTAATGGCTGCCATTTAGTGAAATGGAAAAATGATATCTGAACATAATGCCTTCAAATATGGCTAATAGCATTTTACATGAGGAAAAATACTTTTATTCTACATGAATATGGCTGTTACTCTGTGATTATTATTGAAAATGTAGCTGCTATGCCTATTGCAGCAGAGTGATAAGAACAGATATGACTCTTTCCTGTCATTCATGTGGAAGAATAGTAATCTGTATTCTTAATGTTTAATGTAATTCTCAGGGCTCAACAAGTTCTTTACCAATTATCGCTTTATTTTTTTGGTGTAGTCAGTAATATTTCAAGGTGTTGCATTTTAAAATGATCACATTACTTGGCTCTATTGTCATAAATATGCTTTCAATGAAAAGAATCTACTCTTATTTGAAGTTTGCCAGTGCTGCTGTCTAAGTGACCTTTAATTAATGCTAAATTACAATGGGGTGATATGGTGACATCCACATTAGTAGCAAAAAAGTTCTTAGTAATTAACTTGTTAGTGTTTATAAGTTAACCTTGAATGCACTGGGCATGAATTGCACAAATGCTCTGAATTGCCTATGTAGTCTGTAGCTCCTGAGAAAATGAGACCTGCAGTTCAAAAAGTAGCAGCACAAAATAGTTTAAGTTGACCTGTATCCTGAGCTGACATTTGATAGATCCCAGGTATAATGCTTAAGGAAAAATTAGACAAATCACAGAGGCAATAAAAAGTGTTTTTTATAGTGCTGAGTGTTTCTGGTTCTTAGCTGTAGTGTTTTGTGCAATACAGAAACTGTATGAATGGGACATCTTCTTTTTGCTGGGTGGGCTTTGAGTTGTAGTGAAAATGCAGCAGATTGATTCTCAGTTATGGAAGGCTGTGCCCCAAAAAACTCACAGCACAACTAACACACTTGCATACCCTGGCCAGTTTCAGGAACACATTGCACATAAGATGTCTTCGTAGGTTTTAACTGCGATTTGAAAAATGGGAGTAGTCAGGCCCATAGGTGATTCTGTTTTTGGATAAGCGATTAAAAGCTCTAAGAGTACTTTGTAGCTGATGGTTAAAGCTGTAAAGACCAGACAAAGTAAAATGCTGCTTTCTAAGATTAGGAGTGACTTACACTGAGTTATAAATACTGTTAGTGTTTTTGAGTCATGTATATTGGTCCTTGCTGAGAGTGGTGACTTCTAGTTCCCGTTTCTATATATTGTTATTCAGACCACTTGAGATGCACTGTTGATTACACATAGTTCAAGGAGATTGTCATTATATGATGTTTGGATACATTCTGTTTCTGGCTTCTATATGTAAAAATCTGTAATGCCTATGCTTTCACTGAGATTAAATTGTCCTCCTATGAATCAAAGGAGTTACTGAGTTCTAGATTATTTCAGAGGTAACTTCAGTTTACAGCAAAAAGGACTCCAAAGTTTTTTTTTTTCCTTCTCATTTTAGTGGATATAATGGAAGTCAGAGAATTCCAAATGGACAGGAGGCCTAAAATTCAAACCTTGTTTAAAATCAGAATAATGTTGGTGATATTACAGTTAATAGATAAGAAAGACTCATGTAAACTTTCCTATTTATTATATTTTTCTACAGTGTCACAAAGGTCAAAGACAAAACCTGAAGACACGCTGCTGCTTTCTAATGCAGTGTGTTTCTCCTGTGCCTGCAACTGTGGGATAAAAGGATTTGCTTTTCATCTTAGACCAAATTAAATTTTAATTGCCAGTGAAAAGACAAATGTCAAAAGAAAATTTTCAAGCTGATATTCTGATCCTCTGTCACAGGATGTTTTATATCCATTTTCAAGTAAAAAAGATTGCTCAGTATTTGTATTTTCACAGTACAATGTTTTGAAATAAAACTAGAATACTTTTTGGGGAAAAAAGGGAAGATAACTGTTGATTCTAGAGAACAATCAGAATGTAGATATTCTGTCAAACTTTCTGTAGCTTCTCAGATTTTTGGTGTCTGATAATCTTTTAAGTGCAAAAAATTGAACATTATGTATAGATGGTTACATTGTATGTTGTGGAATGTACCAGTTCGCATGCAGAACGTGTAATCAGGCAAGGAACACAGGGGACTTTGTGTTGGATATAAATCAGTGCTTCTGGCTGTCCTTAATTCTTAATGTTCTAGAACTAGTCCAAACCTTCTTTTCATTTAAATACAGTTCTTACATCTTTTCTAAGCTCTTTTAAAAACATTCTGATTCCAAAAATCAGCATTAAGTATATTTATGTTTGCTATCATTTAATGGCTATTCCATACTGGGAGCAGCTAGTTCATTGCGATCTTACTAAGAAAGCTCGTTTGGACTGTAAAATATCATTTTAAATGCTGTTTATTGGAGCTAACCCTATAAAAGAAGATAGTATAGATAACCTTGTGTCTCTTCAGACTGAGAGAAGCCAGAGCTGTGTGGCACTGCTTGTGAAGGGGAACTTTCTTTTCTTGTCTTTTGAGCTCTGTAGGGTTTTGTTAAAAGAAAATAACTCTATTCATCATTTCTACTGTCAAATAAAAGTGATGTTCCCATGAGAACTTGTTGCTGTACGTTTAGATAAAGGCGAGAGATGCAGGCTGTGCTATCGCTGGTACGTAGCAGGAACTGGATACAAGATGCTGTGCTACAGTGAGCCCACAGAGTTCATTCTGCAGCAAGAGAAAATAGGCACAGTTCACCACAGACCTCAAGACAATATTGTATGTGCAACCAGACCCTACTCACATTAGCTGTTACGTGGATTACTGATTCCTTGAAGTGCTGTGCTCTTTGGACTCAGATCACTATAGCAGCTGTGACTTCTATGAATGGAAGAAAAAAGAGTATTATTTTTAAATCTGTAGGTAACCTGACATTAACATAATGATATTGTTTCATTCAATTATAATTCAAATATGGCATGTAATTGTAAAACTTATGGAACTATGAAAGTGGAAATTTATAATAACACATTCTTAATAAAATTAATTTAAGCTATAAAGCAGATATTACACCAAGACAGACATCAAATTAAAACTCTCAGACACTAATTAGCTTTAGAAGTCTCTTATGCGTAATTTATATGGCTGTCATAATTAATTTAAATACTGATTTCAACCTGGTCATGAGGCAGAACACTCCATCCAGTAGCATCTTCAAATACTAAGTTTAATCTCATTTTGTAACTATCCTTTAATGTACAGCAAAATGTCTGATTGACTTGCATGGTTGATACTAAAGTAGAGTATAAGAGGAAAAAACTTGAAATGTTAACTGTTGAGTACACTATCAGGGTTGTGTTATCTTACAGTTATCTGTATGGTGAAACCACTTGCATTGTCTTTTGTTTTGAATTGTAAACTGTACTTTCTGATTCTTGCTATTTAAGAGGTGCCAAAAAGACAGAAGCCATCTAAAATGAGGTAGGGGGTGTAGTGCAGTACTTGGGAACCAGATTCACTAAATAACCAGATAGTTGTGTAGAAATGTCAATTATTATTGTTATTAAGTGAGCTTAAATGTCTTCCATCTAGAGTTTACATTAAAGAAAGAAGAGCTTTCAAAGGAGAAAAAAGCAACCAGAATTTCTTTTCTGATATTTTGGAGGGGAAAAAGAAAGGACACATAGAGGGAGGGGGAAGGTTGGAGAGGAAGAAAGGAATAATTGTTGAGCTTTCACATCTCTGATTGATACCCCATAAATATCTGTGACAATTTTTCCAACAGTTTTGGAAGTTTTTCTCTGCTTGTATCACCTTTAAAGTATTACTAAGTCAGGGTGTCTGAATAGTTATACTTTAAATTAACGATTCATGTCTGCATCCAGATATCTCATTTATAGCCAAAAAGAAATAAGAACTAAATCTGTCCAGTCTGCCCTTACTGCAGCCTTTCTGAAAGGTGTGAATCTTTGCAAAAACTGGAAAATTCCTTGTTTTCCCTTAAGTGAAGGAAATGAAAAATCGCTATGTGCTGGAATAAAGCATGTAGCCTATATGGAAGCCTGTTTGATACTTGTCCAAACTTTTTCTTACAACTGGAAATCATGGACAAGAAGTTCAATTTTAAAGACTGTGTACAGCAGTGGATTGAGTAACTGTGGAAAAAGCTTTAAAGAAGCATGCGAGCATAGACGGCTCTATAAGACTAATTATCAATTCTTTGGTGTACAATAGCTGTCATATTTTCCTTCTGAATGTTCCAGTAAACACTGGAATGAGAAGGAAAGGAAAACAATATCAACTGCGGAACCATGCAACAGAGCTGTTTTTCTTTCTTGCGAGATACAATGAAGAGCTTACATATGAGCAGTCATTCATCATGTAAATGAATGGAGTCATTTGTAAGCTCACGTTTCACAAATGTGAAAAGAAGTTTAACTGTCTTCATTGAAGCTCATACAGGAAGTTCTTAACTTCTTATTCTCACTGAAATTGCATCCTTTCAATCTGAGGGTTTAGAAACATTTGTTTATATTTTATTTCTTATTCCAGCTGACTTGGCTGCTGCTGAAGTAATTGGAATAGTTAATTTACGTTAGTTTATAGTGACTCAGAATCTGAAGTCAGATGAAAGGCGGCAGTAGTGTTTTATTTTGTTATTTTAATGCTGTTTGGGAATTGAGGTAACTTGAATGTGCCAAAAAAAAAAAAAGTTAGCTGTGAGGAAAAGCTGACACCTCAAGCAGTTCTAAGCAGCTAAGTAGCATTAATGCTTAGTTATAGTGTGATATTTTCAAAAGTATTTGCAATTACTTGCAATCTCTTGTTGATACACAACCTTTGTCTGTATTTAATAGCGATAATAATTAAAAAATAACTAAACAATGGTAACCTGTAGAAAGGAATAGGTAAGCATTCTTCACGATATGTTAATGGGAATCACTTAGGATTTTGTTCACTGTTTGAGGTATTTACACTGTGTTTCTTCTAATGCTGATAGGAAAAGATGCAAACCTAAATCTATGTTCTGTTGTGATAAACAAGAGAAATGATTTTATCTAATCTTTAATAAATGCTCTGATGTGTAGAGGCCCTCTTCTGGCTAAGCCTATGTGACACACTTGACTCTAACCTGTAGCAATTTCAGAATGGGCACAGGAAACCCTGAAACACCTTATCATCCAGCAAACAGCCATGCTATTTCTCTCACTTCCATGATGTATCGTGCAAACTTCATGGCTGCCTTAAATGTACCTTCCAAGTCTGATTTGAACTGTATTTTCCTTCCACTTTCAAAAATCTGTTATTGTTAGTCAACTTATTATTTTGCCAAGTTCTGCTCTGCAAGTCCCACACATCAGTCCAAATATTAAGAGTCTTTCTCTAGAACAAGTCTGTTGTGCTTTTTTCTTTAAAAAAAAAAAAAAAAGAGAAAGCCAAGTATTTTTTTTTTTCCAAGACGAACTCAGAATTTTAGCATAGAAACAACCTGTTTGCAGTTAGTAAGTCTGACCTGAATAACATAGATCATGGTTCAGTGCATGAGTTTGTTTCCCTTTGAGCTACCCATGAGAAAGTCTGAACTGTTTGCATTATAAGGAAAAACACAGAATCAGGAAAATAAATGTACATAAATTCAAGTTTCTTACTTCTTTATAGAACCTTTGTGAAGCAAATTCTAATTTGTTGAAAAAAATGCAGTACTTTGGCAAATACTGCAGATTTAGCAGGGAGAAGGATTTCAAACAAATGTGGATATATTATATAACTGCATCAGTAGACATGTGATAAGGCTCAAATTCATAGAACATTGCAAAATGTTAAATTAAGTAAATCTGCTTTGGATGGTTTTACCATAGGTACATGCATCCTTCTTGCTCTAATTGCTAGAATGTGAGGATGCTGAGTAACTTAACAGTGGGAGAGCTAGAGAGGAGATAGTAAGTTTGTAACTCTTGTTGTTCACCGAAGAATGAAACAGACAATGCTGATACTAAACTAGCAAATAAATAGAGAATTTGAGTTCTAATTATTTTCTTTAGAATGTTTTCACGCTTTCTGTGTTTTAGTCTTAAAGCATTTAGAAAACTGCACATTGTTCTTTTATTACTGATATGACCTCTCAAGACTGTCTGGGTAACAATTCAATCATGGACTAAAATACTCAAGGTAGCACAAATAAAATTCCTTTGGTTTACCCCTCTGACTTCTTGGTTGCAGTGTAAGTGGGCATCTGCATTACTACAGTTGTCATGATATATGTGAGGACCATTGTGTGCAGGATCATTGAGGGTCACAGTGCTTGTAATGAGGGGAAAAAAAAAAAAAAGGAAGAAAAGAATGAAACCCCACTCAAAAAGCTGTTGGATTAAAGAGTTGGAGGGTCTTCATATAAAAAGTAGAACAAAAATTTAAAATGAGTGTTATGAGTAATACCATAAATATGAATACAATCGTTAGTGAAAGAATGTACTGGTAAGTTACAGTCATAGCTAAGCTGCTGCTGCACATACTTCAGGCATGGTTTTGAATTTAAGTAAAGAAAGAATTGCTCATCAGTTTATTTAAACATACAGATAATTAAATGTTCTGTCACTGTCATTTCATATCAGTTACAGATAGTTAAAGGAAAAATTGCCTTAAAGCTTGGAAAACTTTACAGTGTCAGATTTAGATACAGATCAGATCCAAGTCTGAAAGAATATTCATTCTGAGTCAATAGGTTAGTGGAAAATAGCAAGGGCCATGGTTTTCACAGGATTTTAGTCTGTGTGGATTGCTTGAACTTTACTTTGGCTATGCAGTAGCTGTCTTGAACAGGTTTCTTCCAAAATTCAAGAACCTTGAGGTTTGTAAATTCACAGCTTTTTGAGTAGGTCTCCACTAATCCAACTGAAATTTGATGTACCATTAAAACATCAGTGCCTATTTTGCACTAAACTACTTGAAGGTCTTCTATGATCTTATCTAAGAATGCTTTCAGCATAAGTTGTTAGCACTAATCAGAAGCAATCAGGCAGGGTTATCCAGAGCTGCTTTTCCTTCTTTAAGATTCTGTAGCCAGAGCTCTTGAGAAATTCTCAGTTTTCTGTCAAGACTTGTTGAACAGTTAAAATGTACTGTGGAAATATTTTTCAAGAATATTCATTGGAACTTTAGCTATTGTTCAGGACCTGCCTGTGAATATACTTGTCTGGCTGTGTTAATATGGAGATGAATCAGGTGTTCAAGGTCAGCAACGCTATTAGACTAGCAATACGGATCCTTTCATGTTGAGGAATCATGGGGGCTTACTAACCCATACAGGGCTGTGTAATCAGTGTATGTTAGAAAAGCAGTGTCAAGAAGTGTGGCTGTGAGACTGCACATCTGAACCAGAGAGGCTAACGTAGTAGTTAGTAGAAAGTGTCATGCTTCTGCTTTTCAGTGATCAGCACAAAACGAGTGATGAAATTTGAGTAAAAATGTCAGTGGCAGTTGAGATTTCCAGGAAGCACAGCTTGTTTCTTCAATGCAATTAAGTATTTCTTTCTGGATTTCTGGTCTCTGAAACACTTGGAGAGGAATTTGTCTCACTTCAGTATGAGGAGATACTTCAAATCTGCTGTAGAGGATGCATACTTTTCTACAGCCAAATCTACCTCCTTGTAGCACTCCAGAAAGGCATAAGCAACATTTAGAATCCATTAAAGAAGTGTTCAGGAATAGGAAATAATTTAATGTTGCCTCAGGTTGAGACATCTGGTTAAAGTGTAAATTGCATTTCTGTTGTCTTACAGCTTTCAGTAGCAGTACATGGAGGTGAAACAGTTTGGTACAGTTCTTCTAAAAATCATTTATATTCTATGATTTCACAGAAGTTCTGAGTCCTTAGCTTTGCTCTGCAGTCTGATGTACTGCCTGGAAGCTTTTATTTTGAAGCTTCATTTGCCGTTGCCTTTGGCTGTATGCATGACCTGTAACACTTCTCTTCTTGTCTGTTCTGTCAAGATCTGGGTATGTCTGGCTTGCTGTAGAGTTGTCTTCTGTCACTGATCTCATGCCTTATCATGTTCATTTCATTGAGTCCACATTGGTACTTTGATTATTTCATCAGAAGCTTTTAATAATGTAGTTCTGCACAGTTCCTTCTGTTAAAAGAAAATATCATCTTTCTGAGAATGGAACTTGAGACTGATGATTAAAATGGTCCACGAGTTATTACTGAATGTCTGTCTGCCGTGTAATGTAAGAAGGTAACATTTGCCTGTGTACTCTCTTATAGAATTCTGGCTTAAAGTGTTCAAGCAATTAACTATATTTTCTATTTCCTTTTTCTTCATTATTTCATTATAAAAATACTAAAAATGCTTGACTTTCAAATTTTCATTCAGTATTTTTTTCTTAATCTATAGGTTTGGCATTAGACTACTCAGTCCAAAAGGTTTTTGAAGAGAGCATTTTAAAATGCAAAAGCAGATTTGTTCGTAGAGGTATGTTGTGGCAGCACTTCCAGATTCCAGCTTAACATCCTTAGTTTTCCAAATAAAGTATTTTTGGAAGTATAGGAATAAAAAAATTGGTGTCTGATTTCCATTCTTTTTTTAACTTTCTAGCATTCCTTATCCATAGGTCTGAAAATAAAATGTCACCAGCTTTATCTCAACCTAGGAAACATTTAGGAATGCATTTTAATGAAGACCTGAATCTTTCTTTGTTTGAATAAAAGCATGTGAATTGGATGAACGCTGCTGAAGTTGCTGTGAGGGTGTGCGTGGCACCAGGATGTCTTTTAGCACAGATCATTCAATTAGAGACTGCCATGACCTATTTTTGTTCTCCTACATGAAATGTGCACAAACTAATAGCTAGTAGAAGGCAATACCATTCACATAATAGGTCTGTTCTGTACTTACACACCATACTGAAGATCCCAATAGGGATCCCAATAGTAACATACGGTGAACTGTAGATGTTGATGAAATTTGGCTTGGTATTTTAGGCTGAAAGTATCTTATTTCAGTGCTTTTATGTGAATTGTCTCATTATGTTTACCAGGCTCTCAGAATGATAATTTTAAGTTCTAGAATACTGTGCTCCATTCCTTGTTAAATGCTTAAGAAATTAAAGGAGAAAAATATAGGAAATAGTACAGTTAAGAATATAAAGGTAGGTACAAGAGTTATAATACACTAACAAGGCATCTCCTGCTGTTCTACCTTGCATGAATTTGTGGGGATGTGCAGTTTTTCTTCTTCTGTTTACAAAGTTTAAGTATTTTCCTTTCTAAAAAGTTTGTTTTTAATCTTGCTTTATTGACCCTATGGATCTCCATCTGGACTCTAGTAATATTAAGCCTGATGATTTAGTATCAGCTCCTGACTCTATGCTGTTTCTCCCATTTTCAATTCTTTGACCTTCTAGCTTTATTTTAATGAATAGCTGGTGCTATGTGTGAATACCATGTATTTTCAAACAAAGACACTGTTGCCATCTGTGAGTATTTTGCTCATATTATGAAAACAGGGTTCAACATTACTATATATTTCTTTTCTACTAGCAAAATTTTTTGTTGGCATCATTTTGGATAGAAAATACACATAGTTTAAGTAAAAACTGAGAATTAAATCAGTAGATGGTGCTATAGTCTTAGTTTTAGCCTGTTAGCACAACAGGTTATTTTTTTTTTGGAAGAAAACTACCATATGATTTTTATACCTTTGAAAAGGAAATGTATATAAAATGCAATCAACATGATGCTGTAATTTTGTTTGACATTTAAAATATTTTAATTTGCTATTTATTCTGAAGACTATACTATATATAGGAATAGTTCTTAATGAGAATTCTGCTGGACAATCTGAAAGTATGTGATGCGATTCTGAATAAAATGAAGACTTAACTGTGCCCACTGTGGCTTTTTTCACTCCTGTGCACTGAGATTGCCCTGCTTCAAAATAGCACATCTACTGAAGATTCCCTGTTGTGCTGTGGGGAAGAAATCTGTTGTTTCTATTGTGACTGAATATGTCACTGCAGCCTTAGCAAACTCTGCATTCTCAACTTCATTTTTCTCCTTACCAATCTTATTTTTTTTCCTTTTATTTATCTTTTTTTTTTCCTGGGTGTGAGGAGAAAGAAAGACAGAATTTCCTGGAAGTGTGACAAACTCATTTTCCCCTTCAGAAATACAAGTTGCAGATTACATCTGTTGCTAAGATGTTCATTACAGGATGGAAGGGTCTTTCTCCCCCATCACTCAGATGTATATGATGTGGCATATATAAAACGTGTGTATGTATGCCTACAGTATCACACATATATGAGGCTGGAAGCATAGGCAGTGACAATGTTTGAGTTATCACATGAAGATGGCTTCAAATTAAGGAAAATAAGCAAAACCCAGTGCCTGCAATAGTGAGCAGTTGCTGCTAGAGCTTTGCTGTACTAGAAGACTTATCTTGAATAATCTACAGTTTTTAGAGTAAAAGTTAAACAAGGTAGCATATTTGTCATCAGTGACTGGGAAAAGTAGTCTGAAGAAGAAATATTCCTGAAATCTTTCTGCACTACAAAAATTAAAGCATCTTTTGTTTCAGCTTGAGACTAAATGAGAGATTTGAGTCTGAGCACTTGCTGTAGGTGTGAAGTTATTGGATAATGTTGCTGATGAACGATATGAAGGTCTTGCTTTGTACTGAGGTCAGGAGGAGGGTTTGTCATTACAGTACAGGGGCTGAATAGCTTGCATACATTTCTCTGCTTTTGCTCTCTATCACCTTTGCAAGAATCCTGCATTGCAATAACTCCTGTGCACACATTAGTACAGTTGGGGGAGTGTTCAAGGCTAGCTGTATTAGTCCTGTATTGATAGCACATGGCATTGCAGAGATAAAAAGTAAGCCTTACTCTTGCCTTATCTTACATTTCTCTTGTAAACCTCTCTTGTGGTGTTTCAGTGCTGGTGGTGAGTTGAGTTTGTTTGTTTTGTTTGCTTTAATTGTACTAGTTCATTTCAGGAAGTTATGGCCACCCTACTTTAGAGAAAGATGGTAAGTTTCAGATTAATAGCAAATGTACACTCAGTTTTATATATCCTGGGCAATGAGACCTAAAGATGCAAGTAGTCTATAGTGGCATAATGCAGGGACTCAAAAAGCAATTGTTATGATAGAGTTGCTGTGATTTTTCTTTTTGATAATGCATTTGTTATAGAGTCTCAAACTGTGTTGAAAGAGAGAGCAGCAACAAAACAAAATCCAATAGAAAATGCTACTATCATCGGAATGCTGGTTTCTTACAGGAAACATTGGATAAAGCAGCAGATAAACCATTCTCTTCTGCTGTATATCAAATCTTACTTATAGAATATACTAACATGAAACTATTGTAATGAAAGGACTGTATCTTGCAGTGTGGTACCTTAGCACAGTGGCTAAGGTACCTTAACACTAAGAATACCATTTAGAGGTCGTTGCTCGTGACAGCAATACTGTGACAGCAGTCTTGATATGCGCTGTCTTGTCAGGGGGCATATTTGCAGGGAAAAAGCAAGTGTGTATTTTTTCAATACAGTATGTTCTGTTAGTTTAAAAGTGAATAAGCCTTTTCTTCAGGAGAGAGGCAAAGTTCTACTTGTTAATTCAGATGTCATTTTAGGGGTTACTGAGAAAATTTAAGAAGAAAATTTTATTAGGAAAAATTTCTTAAGGAATGCTGACATGCAGTGGCAGTTTCTAGCATGCTAGAATGTGTTGCAGTGTTTGGGTTTTTGTGCTAATACGTGGATAGATGCGTTTCTAGAAAATTTTAACTGTGGGGGGGCCTTGACACAGGTCTAAGGGGTTGGTGAAGATCTTAACCTTATGTATGGTCTCATCTGAACCACCTAAATGACGAAAAGATGTCTGAGGTTGCAAAAGCTTGTATGCATTATAGAATACAAGATTTTTCCCAAGTCTTCAGTGGTTGGAGAACTTTTGAAGCAGAATGTTCTGTGAACAAACATGCAATTTAGACTAATTTTTGCTTAGAAAACAAAGGCTATATATGCAATAAATAGAGTTGAAGTCATAATCTGTAAACATTAACAGTATAAAACTTCATACTTTGTTTTATTTTATCTTGTTGAATAGTTGTAGCTTCTTTTATGAGAGTTGCAAATTGCTCCCAAGCAAAGATACATAGCAATAACACAGAAGTACACTGTATTGTTAGGATGTGGCTCATTATAGCCTCATCTTATCATATAAACCACCAGCTCAGGGATGCATTAATGCACTTAGAATGTGCCTTATGGGCCTGCACAAGAAACAGATTAATGCTTGTGAAATCATATTTTAATTTTTAAATATTCTTTCAAGATGAAAAGAATCCTCTTAGTGCCATGAGAAAGCAATATTTTAAATCTCTGTGATTGTAATGTGGTTATTAATTTAATGTATTATTCTCATACAAAAACACATATTACCATGGGTCTGGTTTAAAGTGATGGTATTGCAGGAGCTAAGCAGCTCTTTTTTTTTTGGAGGAAATATAGTGACACGGTCATTCAAAATACAGCAATTTGTTTGTTTTATGTAACAGCATACATTCCTGGTGTACTGGAAAGTGCTTAACTGCTGACAGTGTAAATGTATTTTAAATCATCAAAAATTTCAGTAGATGAGTGAAGAGCGCTGAATACCATCTGCCTTGAGTTCAGTAAGGTTTGTAACAAAGTTTCTTGCAAGATCTTCATAGAAAAGCTTATGAAATGTGGGCTGGATGAGCTGACAGTAAGGCAGGTTTAAAAGTATCTGAAGAAGAAATCAGTCCTAGGAGGTGGTGATAGGATAGTGTACATTACTGCAGTTGGAAAGGAGCTTTCAAGATCTATTCCAAGTGCCTCACTGCATTAGGGCCAACCAAATGTTAAGGCATAATTTTGTCAGCATTCTTAAAAACATATCTTGAATGCTGACAGGCTTGGGGTATCAACCACCTCACTAAGAAGCCTCCTTCAGTATTCGACCAACCACATGGCAAACAAACCATTCCTTCTGCCAGCTCTGAACTTCTCCAGGCTCAGCTGTGCACCATTCCCTCACATTCTGTCCCGAGTTTGAGGAGAGACCAGTTCTTCCTCTCTGCTTCCTCAGAAAGCTCATGGTTCACGAAGGAAAAAGATTGGACCATCTTTCTTGATAACTTTAGCTCCCTCTAATTGTCTCATGAATAATTTGATATAAGGTGATGGACTTCAGGAAGCTGAAGTTATCAATAATTGACATACCGCATCTTAAAAATCACAAAGTGATACTGGATCAGTATGAATGCTATGGGGGAAAAAATAGAATAAACAGAGACTCAATTCCACCTTTTCTCATTCTCCCAATGCAGCATTAAAGAGCACAAATGTAACACTTTTGAGATAAATGTTTTCTCTGCTTGCTTTTACTTGTCTAGTTCTGGTGTAATTTTACCAAAGAAGCAGCTTAATGTTAGCTATGAAAATATTACAGTTATATGAAAAGAATGAGAGAATGGGTTACCTGTTCTTGTTGTTTTGAAAAATTGAAAGCTTTTTATTTTAATGAGCACTGAAATCCTTTAAAAGTATGACAATCTTCGCCAATTTACATTTATTTTTCCAAATTATGGTGGCTTTTAAAGCTGTTCAGTCTTACTACACAGGAAAGACCTCCTTATATATACACACATTCTGTCAGGGATAGAGATATAACCATAGTAATTATACATTTTAGGTTTGTAAGAGGATCCATATATAACACAATGCTGTCAGTAGTTAGTAGTGTGGATGTTCAAACTTGAAGATGAAATTTGTTCTGCAGTTTGCTCAGAGTTTTTTAGATATTTGGCCTACGTTATATTTTAATTAGAAATACATTTTCAAGGCATATAAAGGAAACCCAAAATATATATGACTTGTTTTTTGCTTCCTTGTTTCATGTTAGCATTGTTACTCTCCCTGTAGCCATTTTGAAGCAATAGAAGTTGCAAACTCTTCCTGATTGCAAGACTTGCAGAGACTCGAGAAGATAGTTTTCTCTCTTGTACACTAAAATTAAACAAATCATGCTGGGCTGTTATATGCATAGTGTATTTTTCACCAGCTTCTCATCAACCTTGAAGTTGATTGTCATTACCCCATTTAGATGCTAAATCTTAATCACAGAAAAGAGACTTAGTTATAACAATATGGGAGGTTCCACAGCATCACTGTGGTTACAAACAAGACTGTGAACCCCCTTGGGTGGCACATGCTGGTCAAGCTGTTCTTTAGTACCCTTTTTCTCCATTCGCATCTGCGTTTTCCTTGTCAGCACACCAAAACCTTTAAATTTTCTTTATATCCTTTTTCAGTCTTTTTATGTTCCCATATTCTTTTGGGGTGTGTGAATTCTGTCTTTGATATGTGTAGATGGGTTCATATTTTGGAATGTCACATATTGTAAAGCAATAATGGTACAACCTGAGCAGGAAGGATAGAAATGACAGGCAGGCATGTGACAACTGACAAAAAAAAAAAAGGAAGTGGATTTGATAAGATTATAAATTGGAAGATGTAACCAAGCACATTATATTTAAAATTCATTTTAAAACAGCAAAGGAGAAACTAAAAAAGCTACACCATCTTTTATCAGGTTCTGAGGAAACGCTCTGGACTGTATACTACTGGAGACATATCTGTAGTCTTCATAGTTTAATGTTACAGTAATCTGAACCCAAACACCATCTTGCGCTGGGAATTCAGTAGTTTGCTTGACATTTAATTCCAGCAGCTGCAGGCCTGGGCTGTGCTGGACGTACAGCTTTGATCTTCAGTCATGCACTGTGCTGTGCATATTCATTTGCCACATGATAAACTTAGCCACTTCATTGTAAAAGAGGAGCCTGTAGGCTCAGTGCCAGTGATTACACCAACTGTATAACGCTGCTTTTATCTCAAAATACAGCAACTAGTTCTCCTGTGAATATCCTTCTTTCTTGACAGTAGAGGTGCTGAACAGAGCTGTTTTTCTTCAGAGAAAATCTTGTAAGAACTCAGACAAAATAGTAACCTTTGCACAGACAGGATTTGCATGACATGATGCCCCCTGACTGGGGTTCTCAGTGTTTGAAGGAACGCATGAACATCTAAAGTATCATCCCCATAGTGATAGTTTCAATAAATGGTGCTCTAACTGGCAAGCTACAACATCTGACTTTCTTAAAGGGAACGCAACAATGGAGCATGTTCTCTATGGGAATCTCACTATATGTGTTTTACTTAATCTCATTTCTAAATTAACATCCTAAGACACGCAATTTAATGATGTGCCTGAAAGTACTGTCAATGCAACATGTGAATCTTCTTATTTAACTTCAGTCGTTTCAGCCATCTAGTCAAAGATTAAGTTCTTTTCAAAGTAGTGGAGAACTCCAGGTATGCCCTGGGTGTGACGCATCCCTTGGTAGATTATTTAAACTTAGGTATTTATGTACTAAGAACAACGCACTATGTTATGTGTCTTGCTTACCCAGATAAACAACATAAGTCTGTAATTAAATATTTAAACAGACTAAAACTGTATAGATATACGAAAAATAACTGATTAATGCGTAATAGACATATTGAGATGCTTTGTTGCAGAGGTAAAACAACTGGAAGTGAAATAAGTTCTGGGTTTGTTCTGTACCTTTCTTGCTGTTAAGTTTTGATGAATTTGAGGGTAGAATTTGCATGTCAGACTACTATACTGCAGGGAAGTTGAATAAGATTTTTTAAAATTTATATAAAAAATATTGTTTTCATGGTAGTGAGTAATCCTTTTAATTTCTGTGGTGGCATATTGCGATGAGGTATGAACTGAAAAAGGAACTTTGGAAACCGAGCGATTGTTTCCTGGCACACTGCTGAAATCTTGTTTTGTATCTGAAAAGTTGTAGTAGTTTTCAAAGTACCTTCTGAATTACTCATTTTTTTGGATGGATTAACTGATTCAAACAAAAGAGCAGCTCTCATGTAGAATATGAATGTTGCAGTGTTTTTAGCTAGAGTAACTCATTATCTCTTAAAAAATGAGCAGTCTGAGTGACTTGACTTATCTCTGTACTTTTTGTTCAGGTCACAGAAATGTAGAAATACCTAAATCCCACCTGACAGTGTTGTTCAATTGTTCTTCTGAAGTGGAGAATAGGAAAACTTGCAGTGATAAGGTTTCTGTCCTGTTCCTTCAAAACAAAGAAAGGGAGATAGATGGTGGGATTTCTCCATGCATGTGATTATCTAATTTAAGTCTTCAAATCATTACATCAGGAATAGCCTGGGGTACTGAACTGTAACAACTGACAAAGTTCTTAAAGTTCTGAAATACAGTCTTAATTAAATGCACTATTTTAGACACCTATGTGTAGTCTGAGTTTTAGAGCTGGAAAGCGCTTCGAACTCGATCTGTAATGCATTAACTAGCCAAACAGTCTTGAAATGGAAAGCAAAAAATTTATTTTGGCTGTCATGTCATAGTATTTTGTTTCCATAGCTCATTTTCTGGAGACTTCTCAGTACCTGTCTTAGGTGCTGATTGCTTTAAGAATTGTGGCCATTCAGAGAAGCTCTCAGTACCTTCTTGATTAGGCTTCTCTGTTGGTGAAAAGCAGCATTTTGATTGTTAGGAAGCTCAAAAATCTTTTGTCACATGTATGAGAACGGAATTTTAATAAATGCACTAAGTTGTGGAGAAATGCATATAAATTGCTAGTATTAGCAAACGCTTAATCAGTTCTTAGAATGTCATGAGAGTGTGAGGAAAGTGAATGTTAATGTCTTTAAAATATTTTTGATAGTACTGCAGCATTGCTCAAATATTTTTAATAACTGTTCAGTCCACAACAGGCTAGTGTGTAAAAATGTCTTATGTCTGCAAGCATTAATGACCTCTGTTTTTCAGGGAAGGTAAGCCTGTGAGGAAACCCAATCTGGGCATCTCCAAAATAAGAGTATTTCTGATAGACATATTCCACATTTCTAGCGTTGACTTGTCGTATTGAAGTGATTTACTGTGATATCAATATGAATTTTACTAAGCCTGAAACTCCGCCTTAAAGTTGATATATAGAATGAGGGAGGAGTTGCATTTCTGCATTTTTCTGTAGTTTGTATTTTTCCTCACCTAGAACCTCATTTTGCTAGTACATAATTAGTCACATTTTTAGCGTGTGTTTCTGAACATTTCTAAATGTTCTGAAAGTCTTTATTAGACATTGTGTAGACTTAAGATATAGCTAACCCTGCTGAGGAGTGGGGGGCATTGTTGGGAAGTGATGGAATGATTGTCACAACAGGAATGGAGGAATAGATGGATATAAACTCATCAGGAAAGAGAGGCAAGGGAGAAGGGGAGGGGGTGGTATTTCTCTCTATGTCAGCAAACATGTGGAGTCCATGGAGCTCCACCTGAGGAGATGACAGAGAGCTTATGAGTTAGGGTTAAAGGGAAGGCAGAGGACATCATGGGGGGGGGGGGGGAGTTCTGTCACAGCTGCCTGATCAGAAAGTCTGATTGATTGAGGCCCTCTATTAACAGATAGGAGTAGCTTCATATTTAACAAAACATGGCCCTCATGGGGGACTTAAACTACCCTGATATCTGTTGGAAGGACAATATCAGTGCACCAGAAATTGAAGAGGTTCCTGAAATGTGTTGACGATAACTTCTGTGATCTCTCGAGGCCCCTTCCAATTCCTTCAATTCTGTGTTTTGATGATTCATATCCCTTGCTATGTTTTTCCATCACTGAGGTTTATAACTTTTCAGTGGTGCAGGTCCTCAAAGAAAACAAAAAAAAACCCACAGAAAACAAAAAGCCGCCACTAACAAAACAGATTAGGAGTTGTTTTTTTCTGCAGATTTTCAAGGAAACCTAAACTGACTTCCTCTGCAAAAGTTGGTAGGAATAGGAATAGGTGAATACTCATCTATTCCATGTGGCACATTTGCCGAAGTGAGTTCATAACAAGGAAGAACTCAGAATTCTTCTGTTTCAGTGTATAAATTAAAGGAAATCATTCACTTATTTGCCAGTAAGATGTCAACAGTATTAACAAAGTGAAAAACAGAGTCTTGATATTGTGTCAAAAAGCAGATGCTCTTGAATCATGTATATGACTTACAAAAATAAAACCTAGAAATGGGAAAGTTATTAATTCTACTGCAGAATAGCACATGCAAGAGGAAAGCCAGCAGTCCTAGCATCTCTCAACTGCACATTAAAATTAAACTAGTAAATAAGATAATATTGCATAGGCTTAAATTAAAATTCTAATAGGAAATATTCTTTTTTTTAACTTGAAGAAAAAATAACTGGTAGAACATGAAATGCCCTTTATATCAGATGGTGCTTGGGTAGATGTACAGATTTGCAGATATTATTGTTATTATTTTTTTTATAGATTCTCAATGATTGCTATCTCTTAAAAGTTTTACTTCTTTCCTGAATGCTCTCTTCTGAATGCTTAATATGTAGCAGTAGACTTTTTTTTGGTGTGGTGCCATACATCTATATCTATTTGTATAAAAATGTCACATTATAGCACGTGAACAAATATGACAAAAACACAGCCACCAAACAAGTAAAACTAATATAATTGCTCAACTTGCCACAATTTTTTGTCCTGCATTTTTTTCAGTGATTTTTTTTTCCTGTCATCAGACAATGAAGATGGAAGTAGAAGAGTTTGAAGAGAAGTTACACTAGGCAACAAGATTCAAACTTCCATTCTGGTTGTTCTATATAGCCCCTCACATACTCAGCATGGTTTGTTTTCTTTTAGAAATGACTGGATTTCCTGTGTATTGGAGGTTTATTGAAACAGTTTTTCCACCAGCTTTTCTATAGGCTGTAGCATTTTGTCCATTTTAGCCCAGAGCTATTATCAAACCTAAGTTTGCTCTATTACTGTTTCAGTATATTCAAGAGTTATTAAGAATGGCAATTTTATGTGCTCAGTGATGACAAGGAGTTGTGTACACTAGCAATGTCAACTGTGATAGCTGAGTCCAGTGAAGAGGACAGACAAGAAATGAGGATGGTGTCAGTGTATATCTAGATGGTTAAAAAAAATTGTTAGAAAGAACGTTTGTTAAATGATATTTGTTTGGATGCATTTCTAAGCTATGGACAGTGAGATCTGCCAGTGACTTGAGAACACAAATCAGAACACCAAGATGTCTGTCCACTTAACTTGAGAATGCCACTTCCTTTTCTCTCGATGAAGGTAGATTGAAGAGTTTTCTTTGCTCCTTTTCACTCTCTTGTTTATATATATTATAAATACATATTTATAATATATATATATATTATATTTATATATATATATTTAATAGCAATATTAATTTGTAACTGATGGCATCCTCATAAGGATTTATTTGATATTTTCTTTTCCCTCAGTCTATCACTGATTTCCTTCTTTTCCTGTGCAGAAACTATTAGCTGTCATGGTTTCTGTTCTGTTCATTATATTTATTTCAAAAACACACGTGAATATCATTCATATGTATATCTTTGTATTTTCCTACCCTTTTACTGTCTTATTACTAAACACTTTTGTCAGAGAAAATATGATTGATAGAGAAGATGGATTTGTGTACTGTTTCTAATGATTCAAGTGTTGCTCTGTTTTGTCAACAGAGCTCTATTGTTGAAAGCAATTTCTCTCACTATGTCAATGTATATGCTGTGCTGCGTTGATATGAATGAATTTGCCAGGAAAGGCATTTAATTAATCACTTTGCAGAATAAACTCTGCCAACTTTATTTTCTAGCTAACAATGTTGCTTGGGCCAACAAGGTGGATCAGTCAACAAATGTTGTAACAAGTTAGATTCACGTTAGAAAAAGCCTTGATTGGGGCCCTGGAAATGGTGCTTAGGTCAGCAGTTTGTTTCTTTCAATCTGTGGACATGTTTCAGCTGTCTGACAGCTCTGACATTTGTACAGGGAAAGAAAACAGTAGTCTGCACACACAAATGTTCTTGTGTTTTTTTGTGTGCCAATGAGTGTTCCAACAGTTTCTAGCATCAAAATCATTTGCGAAGTTCTGGAAGAAAAATGCCAGAATTAATTCACAGGCACCTGTTGATCAGTGAGTGCATTCCTTAGTTTTGCTATAGCTAATAAATTTCTGTAGCTACAGAGCAATGTCATATAGCAAATCAAAGGCAATCACAGCCTTCTTAAGTATGTCTTCCACATAATTTCTGAGGTTGTGTAGTGTACCTAGCAGTTTTCTCATTTTTACTGGAATTGGTCTTTGAATATACAAGCTGAAGTAACCTGCAAGTTACATTAGAGAAGTCTCATCCAGTGCCTGTTCCTATCAGTAGGAAAATATATCAATGAATTCTGTAAGCCATTTCAGCATGAGAACGATTTCATTGCCTGTAAGTAAAAAGAAGCTAAAGATAATGGAGTGAAGCAGAAGTGAAACTGTTAAATAAATTCTGTTAAAGTTATTTTAATACATTTACAGGTTTTAAAAACATTGTCTTGGTGTATTCTGTGTTCTGTCATTTAAAGTACTATTAAAAGTATACTATGAAAGTTTAAGCTTCAAAGCTGTCTCCCTCAATCTAGAAATCTGCAGTAGTTTCTAAAATTGCAAGCCAAGGATTAAATTAAAAACTGTTTTTTTTTTTCACAGGAATGCCAGAGCACTGACGTACACACTTGTGAAATAAAGATTGAGATAATTGAAGACTTGAAATTGAAAATAATTGAAATCTTGGAATCCAAGTTTTTGCTTTAGATAAGAGAATTTCTCGCTATCTTGCAGATAGGATTTCTATGGAATCCTATTTAGTATTAATATGTCTGTTTCTAACCTCCAGTGTGGAAGAGGCAGTTTTCATGATTGTCATAAGTGCAGCAGTGGATGTGCTCATGGTTACAAAAATTGCAATTGTAGTTCTGCTTGTTAGATTACTGAAGTAGATGGAATGACTTTACTTAACAAAAGGAGTGCCCTAGATTCAATTGACATTAATAACTGTAGTACACTCAAAAGTAGTGGAACCAAGCCAGTTTGTAGTCTGTTAGGATTTACCTAATTGAGTTTACTAAAATCCAGAGTTTTATATTCCTACAATAGCAGCTTTATTTGTTTATTTTAAGGTTTAAGAGCAATTTAGCAAAATAGAAAATACAGTGAGCATGTGCGTGTCTCTGTGTGCTTTTAATATTGTAAAATATAGCTTTGCTTTATCCACCTCCAGTATTCCGGATTAAACTGAACTTATAAGAACCTAAAAATACATCTGATGAAAATTTCCTCATATAATCAATTGTGGGTTTAATGTTAAATTTGTGCTTACTCTCTGTGTCTCAGAGCAGAGAGCAAACTCTTGAACAAAAGAAAAATTTCTGACAGATGTTTGTGACACTATAGAATTTTTAGTATTTGGTGAAGAACGTGTGTATACAAATGTAGCCAATTATTTTAAAGTGACAATTGTATTAGTGGTACAAGTTATGGATTAAAATTACAGTATTGTTGTAGGTTAAATCTGCAGTGTGTAAGATCTAAGCATTGCCTCAGCACTACAAGTGTATGCTGGAAACTTCACTAATACTCTGCAGAAAGTTGTTATTCTACAAAGTATCTATGTGCTCTTATACTCATGCTCTATATCATACAATTTATCGCTGGAGAATTTCAGAAAAGACTTAGATACAGTGCTTCCAGGCCCTCACATGTGGATTTTTATCTTTTTTACTTGTATATTGGTTTGTCACTTTCTATGAGGATACATGTAGGAAATGTGTTCTGAATACAATTGGGTGCCCTGTCTCTGCTTCATCATTTACTCCAACTCAGCCATCTAAAGCTTTATTACTTAATAAACAAATAGAATTTCTGTATAACTAACGTGCCAGTGTGTCTCAGTAAGCTTCCAAACTTTTCACTTTTCATCATAGCTCAACTCCTTTGTGACTAGAAAAGGTATTCGTTAGTAACGGACATAAATTCTTCAAAACCGATTCTACCTTTTGCTACTGTTTGCAATTTCTGTATAGTGGAAAGAGCTTGTACTGCTCTAGTCATTGTTACTGATGCTCTCAAAAGAAGAGATTGAAAATTCTCGGTTTGAATAATTTGCTGTTAGTGAAAACATTGTTTTATGTCAGTTGAAGATGAACAGATTTTCTTGTGTGGTTTTTTTTTTCCCCTTTTGGAATTGTATTTACAATATTACTGTATTTACTGCTGTATGGAGGAATTTTCCAGTAAATGTTATTTTACAGATAATTCCAAATGTTATATGCAGTAGAACAATGGACTTTAAATTGTAAAACTGAAAGCCAATCTTTTCTACACAGAACCAAGGGAATCTGAAGCTGAGGATAAATACAGTGATGTCATGGGGATCAATGAAAGCTTTTCCAACTGGGGAGAAAGGTTTGTATTGGGAATTGACTCCTTTTCAAGGTGGAACAATAGTATTGCTACTCATTTTCCTGGGCCAACATGTGAGAAAGAGCTATCTCATTCTTAATGCTGTTTTTCTGAAAGAGGCTTCAAGGTTTTGTTTACTAAAAAATCTTTTATTTGTTACTATTTTATATAGCTCCTGAAATGACAGATTCTTCACTTTCAGTGCCTCTTTCTTCTCCTGCTTCTTTGCCCTCTCTCCTTTTTTTTCCTGTATCATCCTCTTATTAATCTCTTATGCTGTTTTTTCTTGATTTATTCTATTACATTAAAACATAAATGAGTTTTTAATTTCACCCTGATAAATGACATTTTGTAGAAAGTTAATTCATTGTCGTTTAACAGCAAACGGTGCTTACAAATTCTGAACATATGCTCAACAGACAAATGAAAATGGAAAAGAAGTTTCTCTACAGCATTTGCTGTTGTGGTTTGTTATGCACAAGAAACCTTCCACGTTTATTTCTGTTTTAGTATTTGATTGTTCGGCTATTTAAAAAAAAAAAAAAAAGTGTTCTTAAAGCTTCACAAAATGTAATTAATCTTTTCTGATGGTGTGACGTAGATCTGGCTTTGTCATAGTCATTGCTGACAGTTACTGATTTGTGTCCTGTGGGAAAGGGTCTCTGATAGGAGGAATGGAGAAACCAGTTTAGTGGTTTGATTGCCTTTTTGAATGTAAGATTTTAACAAAATAACATTAATATTTCTTCAAAGAGCTGATAATGTCTTATCAGCCATTCTATGAAGAGGCTATTTTCTACCTTAAGACTGAGTTTTGAAATCTAATTGGCATATCTTAATTTGTAATGATTTAAAAAAGAAAGAAAACACCACAATATTTATTGCATGCATTTCTAATCAAGCCCGATTTTTTGTTTTGCGGTGATCACTGCTATCTCTAGTGAAAAATAGGAAGCATTAGAAGAATCAACACTGTGGGGAGCTGATAGAAACATGATGTGTTTTCCCAGGAACTCTTGTCTAGGCACACTTGACTCACTTGATGATGAGCAGTTCAAATCAGAGTGGTTAGAAACGTGTCATGATGCAAAAGAACCTAGAACAGAGTACTTCAGTGCAGGGACAGCTTTCCTATGAGAGAACTCCATTTTTATCCTACATGCAATTGTTTGTTTCAAGAATGGTGTTTCATTTGAATGTGTTCTCTGAATATTCGAACTAGCCAATTTATTTTTTTTCTGTTAGTGTCTGGCAAATAGATTAAATTGTAACTACAGGATAAGTTTATTGATCTGTCAGTGTTTGTCCTTTCATTTCTTATGAAAAGTAATTTTTTTTTTTTCTCCTAGTCTCAGTCTACTTCATAGGCCTAGCGTTTCAGATGGTGCTGTTTTTGAATCTGGATAGTAGTTTCAGTGTGCTACAGGAATTCATGTAGGTCCTTCCTAGGCCAAATAAGTATCATTTTGTCATAATTTTTAGGTACTATATACGATTAGCTTTCACAACTGTTCTATAAATATTCTGATATAGGTAGGACTTTAGTGCTATCAGAATGAATACCTGAACTTTCCTGTATCAGAATTAATACTTACAAACTCTTATATGAGTCTTTTTTCTCAATTTTCAGCTGAATAGTGACAAGATGAATGTGTTTTGGAGCACATTAAATCCACAGATTTGAGTACTTCAGCGTCAGGGTTCCTTTTATTGCAAGGTATCCCGTTTTCATCTTCATAAAATTAAATGATTACATGGACCATATAATTAAATTTAGGCCCAGTAGAGAATTTACTCTGTGTTTTTATTAACTTTTGACTATATCTCTGTTTAATTGCTTTGAAATGTTTATCAGACTAAATGTATCCAGGATATTTATCAGCAAAAGAAATGCAAAAATAATGACTCATAGGAAGTTGTGAACTTTAAAAACTCAGAAATAGAAATTTAATTTCAAGCTAGTATCCTCCAAAATTGTGAGAGAAAATCCAACCCTTGCTCCATGTCTTGTGCTTCTCATGCACTGGATTCCTTTGTTTTTGTATAAAGAAATACAAATTTGATATGCAGGTGCGCATAATGGAAGTGAAAGAAATGTTATGTATGTTCACATAGTTGAACTGAAACATTTGAGCAACCTAGTCTGGAGGGAGGTGTCCCTGCCTATAGTGGGGGGAGTGGGTTGTTGAGACTAGATGATCTTAAAGATCCTTTCCAACCCAAACCATTTGATTATTTTCAGATTTTCTGAAACTATTCTGGTCATGTTTTGACCTATGAAATATTTGCACATAACTTACAGATAGCTTTTTAAAGAGGCACACAGAAGTTCCCTGATTCTTTCTAATAAAGTGCTCTGAGTGTTCAGAAACATACTCTTGTAAATGTCTAATGATGAAAATCAGGAAAACTTTCAAAAATTGATTGGTTTAGAAATAGTGGTGGCAGCTAACGCAAAAGTAGAATGAATATTACACCAGGTAAGATTCTGTTAATGTTTGGTGAACAGGATAGCAGGAAGAAGAAAGAAGGAAAAAAATAGTATCAACAAGTTTCTCACAAGTAATTTTACCTTTGAAAGGCAGAAGAAGAATTTCCATATTTTCAAGTCTGTGTAAAATCTATTACTTACCAACTGAACTCAATTAGCATTATTCAGCTGTGGTTCTACGTGTACCCCATTTTTAGAACAGTTTTTGTCCTGCTACTGTTTGAAGTCTAGAACTGCATGAAAACACAGATACACAGGAAGATCAATATTATGACATACTTTGGCAGTTGGACAACCCAAGAGTATGTCAAATGGATGTGGAATATAATAATTTAATGTGTATCTTAATGTGTTTATATATATGCCGTATGCTTTTATGGTACAGTATGAACAGCAAATCATCTTTGCAGAATTAGCAGTTCCTCCCTGCACAGTAGATTCTTATGGATATATTAGGCTGAGGAAATTATTCTGTCTATAAGGAAAACACCATTGTATGTTTCTTTGAGTTAGTATTGTATCAAAAGATTACTTAGCCATAGTTTCACAGATGATTTTTGTAAGATTGTGTACTTCTTAGGTAGATATAAGTAGGCAGAACTCAATAGTAACTTCTAGTTTGATCATCCTGCTGTATGTGCATGCACACACTGTGTAATAAAGACTACCTGTGAATACTGGATGACTGAAGTTAATATGGGATGTACTTGAGGAGCAAGCAGACTGAAGTATTCCTTCAGAACCGTCTGTTCCATACTTGAATTAAGTTTTGTGATAATGATCATTCTGATACAAAGATTCACAGACCTCTGTACCTTAAACTGTAGGAATTTGTTATAATTTTATTTTGTTCTGATGTCTGTTGCCAGAAACCTATCTTTTTGCATATACATGTTGTTGCAATAGTCCAGGCTTTCATACTTGCAGATAATACATCAAAAATTAAGTACACAGGTGGTTAACATTATGTGGAAATAAGTATAGTAAAAATACCTGGAGGATAAAGTATTCCAGATGTCAGATAATGAGAAAGTGTTTTGTTCTTCTGACATCGTATTAAATGTATTATCGGTTTTCCAAAGGGAAAAAAAAAGAAAAAAAAGAAGGTTTATCTTGCAGTCAACTTCACAATAAACTTTGTTTGAGGAAGTATTAAAATGCATTCAAACATAAAGGGTTAAGAGTTTGTTTCTTCTAATAGTAGTAGGAAAGTGGTTCATGTAACAAATTACAGTACAGATATTCCAGATAGGCAACCCTCTCTCTTTTTTGCTTCTGAAGTATTTGAAAAATGTAGCTGCTGACTTTTTTCTTTTTTCCTTTTTCTTGTGTGTATTTATATATGTATGCCAGCCATTGATTATTGATTCAGGTCATGTCTTGAAAAAAACCCTATTGTAGCTTTTAAAGCTTTTCTTTTGATCTATTTTCTAAAAACATCATAATCATTACTTGAATGGTATTTTTTTATTGGAGATTTTGCTTTCAGTTGTTCACATTGCTGAACAATGCCTTTAATCTTCTATTTAATGTTAGGGATAGGTTCCTGTACACTAGTCAGTTGCATCTGCGATGTAGCTGCCATCAGATCTTATTCAGTATATTCTTAAGTGTCAGAAGTAGAAGAACCATTGCTATATGTTGCTGTCCACAATTTTGAAAAGACAAAGCTGAGATGAAACCTGTTTCAATTTTTTTACGGTAATACATTACACTAGATAATGATACCGCTGATAGGAAAATTAAACGTGAAAAGAAATAAACTTTAAGAAACAAAAGCCTGAGATTACGCAGTGCAATCAAACTTAATGAGGCCTTTTCGACTTCTTTTATTCTGCAGGTACAGTTCCTTGGAAAAATTCCCTCAGAGTGAGGGAATGTCTGTATTTATTGTCCTGTTCATTTTAGTTTGTGATGGGTGCTCAGTTTTCTATGTCTTCTTTGAAACCATACTGTGTGTATTGAATAAAGTAGTTAAAATTGACAAAATGTGCATATAGAATCCATGGATTGAATGGCTTTTTTGAGATGGGGATGTGCGTTAGCATGTTTTATGTTTATTGTTCATGGATGGTCTGAAGTCTTAAATGTATGTCAGAGTACATGCAGTTTGCATCTGAGGATTAATTCAAGTTTGATGTTGGGGGGAATTTTGCAAAGATGTATTAAATGATAGGATCTTTTAACGTTGGTTCCAATTGGTTAAAAATGTTTTCCCATAAGATGTCTGGTGAGGTGGTACGTTAAAAAAAAAAAAACAAAAAAAACCATTGTGCTGTATGTTCTCTATATGTTCTCACTTCTGTTAAGTTCTGACCTATTATCAAATAGTTTCATAGTATTTCTTACATTCTGTTAATTGTTTCATGAGGGGGTGTTTAATAATTTCTATAACTCTGAATTTCTGTTAAGTCTTTATTAGGTTATTGCTTAGTATTAGTGTTCTTAAAGGAAATATGATGTCTGAGACTTTGATTGTACTCACTAGAGATTTATGGAGACGTGACCGTAGGGTGTCTACATAGTGTAGCTTGAATTTTATGCTGAACCTCATTGTATATATGTAATAATTCAGAGACACTTTGATAGAAGGTAGAGTATATGGGAAATCAATCCTGCATTTCAGTCCAGGTAACGTAACTTGGGTGTGACATTGGCTAGTGATGCATTTATTGAAAAAGTAATTAAAATCTGAAATTAACCCAGGTTTGCTTAACAAAACTCATTATCTAAGGTCTTATTCTGACCTTAGATCACGTAACCTACATTGAGGGTATGCCATTTTGATCAGTTTGTCTCAGAGGGGGAAATAAATATTAATGTTCTAAGTGAATTAATTTGTATTATGGATAGAAGTACAGTGGACTGCCCAAGTTAAAGAATTAATACTACAGTCTTGTTGTATGCTGTCTTATATCTGGACACTGTCACATTGTTGATGTTTAATAATAATAAGTAGAAAAAAAATTTTGAAAGGGCATTTTTTCATTTTCAAATAGAGTCTGAATGAATGAGAGGACTGTTTTGTTTTTCAGTTCAATGCTGAAGAAAGAAAGGTGTTTGTATTTATAAATTCAGAATGCCTAGATATCAAGATGATTTTAGTGCCAGTTTTGCAAAAGTGAAGCTAAGGCAAAATAAAGATGTCTAAGCATACACCACAGAGATCGAGCTTTCTGCGCAGTGGTTTAAGACTGAGAATAGATCACACATTTTATCAAGCTTACTATAACAGGAATATATTAAATGTTATGTCTAAGAAATTGGATTTGAATGTTTCCTTTGGTATAATGGGGTTAATATGCATTTAAGTCCTAAAGGTATTTAATTTCCTGTGTCTGTATACATTTCTGTGATTTACTATTAAGCAGTCACAAAGTGACTATTTCCCTATTTTAAGAGAACATTTCAGAATGCTTTAAAACAATATACAATAGCTCAAAACATGGAGAGTTATGCCATATATAAAAGAATATTTTATTTTTTATTGCAACTTATTATTAAATGTGGGAAGGGAAAGCCACTGAAAAAACTGAACAGCTCATTCCACTGCTTAACCACTTTATCCATGAAGAAATTTTTCTTAATATCTGATTTAATTTGCTCTTGTCATCATGTTTTATCTTTGTCACATGAGAAAATAGACCAGTACCTCCTCACTGCTCTCAGCCTCCTCTTCTCCTCACTTAACTACCCTGCTTCCTCTGCCCGCTCCTGCGAACTCTTGTTTTCTAGTCCCTTCACCAGCTTTGTTGCACTTTCTCCAGCATCTCTTGCTGATTAGCATTTATGGTCATCAGCATGAATGACAGAGCTTACTGAGATATCACAGAAGTGAAAATACCCAACATCTTCAGAAATTTTTCAGGCAAGTTTAGGAGGATTCAGGCACAATTTTAGCAGCCAGCAGGGCTGAATAGAAAAGATTTCTAGTTCACCAAATCTGTCTGCCAGGTCTGCCAGTCTCGCTCAAGAGCTGCAGCAGGTGCATCCCATGCCTGGCATGAGTAGACTAATATTTTATTGCATTTTAAATGTAAAAATAAGGACAATTTCACTTGGCAAGGTCTGTATCATGACCGAAGGATGTTGGGAAATATGAGTTTGACAGTAGAGATGATCATCTCTTCTGAATAAGTGGCAGTGTTTGGCTTAATACTGCTGAGATGGATAAGAATGAGGAGATAGAAAAGAAGAAGCAGTATATACCACTGGCCATAAAATAAAAAATCGTAGTTAAGTGTGCCTGCTGGACATGAGGGTTATGCAGGTTGGTGGTGAATCTTATCAGCAGCCATTGGTGAAGGCATGGGACAGAACTGCTGCAGTGGAATTAATTGGAGATTAGGCTATAGAGTTACCAGGGAGAACATTACCTGTGCCTTGTTTGCTGTCTTGGAGTGATTCCCTTAAGCAACTGAAAGAATATTCCGTAGAATGGGAAATGGTGCAAAGGAAGTCTTGCAAGTTTAATGCTGTTTATTTTCTGGCACAGAAGGCTAATTATTATTTGTTGTGGTATCAAGATTCTGAGATCAAGCTTGTGATCACAGTCTAAGTAGGCTTTCCAAGCATCGAAAGATAATCTTCATTTCTAAATCATGATTAGGGAAGATCTAATTGAATTGATTTGTTATGCAACAACATTTTAATGAATTAATAATTTCTGAAAATATCTGAAATATGGCATAAATTTGGGTTTTACCTTCCAAAAAACCAAAAGCCAGCAAAAAGCAGATTACTTAAAGATATCACACCAGAATGTCACACCCTAGTCTGTGGAATCTGAAAGATTGTTTAGATGAGTGTAATCTGTTCAATTCTAACTGTGTGATACCTAATATAGCATTATTTGTTTTAGCACTTTTTAAGTCTCCACATTTTCAAAGCTAGTTATACAGCAACAGTGTATTAGCCAGGCAATTTTTCCAATATTTATTCATTATTCAAATGACAGACTACTTGTCATAATTAATTATTGAAGTAATAAATAGTCTTATTAATAAAAACTGATGATAAGAACAGAGTGATTTCCCTGATAAAGACTGATGACAGATTTGGGTATTTGACACGACACTCAGAACAGTGTGCAGATTGAATCTGAGGCCTCCTGCATGGATAATAAATTGTTATTTCAGAGAATAAAATGATTGATACATTTGGTTTCTGTGGAAAAACACCTGGGAAAAGATTCTACTCCCTAAGTTATTTAAACAGACTATGGTGAAATTTTCTTTCCTTGTGACAAATTTAACTTTCCAAGAAAGTGACAGCCCTTTGGCAGAGAGAGAGAGGAATTGATGCCTGCCTGGGGTCCTTGACTTACAGATTCTCCTAAAAGTCATATTCATTTGAAAATCTCTTGGCATTCTCATTCACTTTGCATACTTCTTTGGCAGCACATAAAGGAGTGGCTGTAACGTAAAAAAAGGGATGACGGGAATGCATGAGCATGTGACATTGCAGAGTTTATTCTGAGACAAATGAAGCCTGTCAGATACTTTAGAAAGACTGCTGCTGTTTTTATTGCTGCATGGCTGAGCTGGCATATAGTTCAAACTCACTGTATTTTTTTTTCCATTGGTTTGTTCTTACCTTCTGTGACAAAGCAACCCCAGAGACTAAGCATCTCCTGACAGCTTGGAAATGGCTAAGCTGCTTTTTGTTTTGACTTCTAAATGGACAACAAAAAAAAAAAAAAAAAAAGGAAAAACAACTATTATATACTTAATGAAGTGCTTTATTCATAACAGGTGTTTCTGCAAATGAAATTCTCAATATTATTTTTGATAAGTGAGCTGAACAGTGTTGGGTCCATAAGATTTTTGTGGTACAATAACTGTAACGTAGGACTAAATGGGATCTTCAGAAAAATAATATTTTGTTACATATATAGTTGGGAGTGGGGAGAAGTAATATTGTTTAATTCTGAACTAAGTACTTGTAAGCTCTCCATTCAGGATTGGGCAGTCTTTGGGGTTAGAGTGAAAAAAAACAGCTTAAGGAAGCTGGTTTCCCTTTCCCTTTCTTGTTTTGCTGTGTGGTTGCGTGTATTGTGCAGCATTATGCTGTCATAATGGTCATGAAGCACTATCATTTCACTGTGCAAAGTATTTTTGATGTATTTGTTGACTGATAGCAAATGAATGATTGCACTTCTATAGGGAAGTAAGGCATTCTTATAAAATAATAATACGTTAAAGATTATGCATTTCAAAATAGAAAGATTAACAATTAAAAATGGAGCATACATGATTGCCTTCATTGTTTGAAGGCTGACACTAATCTTGATAGCACAGTTGCCTTGTCCACCACTTGCTTTTAAGAGAAAAGGAATTGCTGTATGGTATTTCCATTGTACATGCAATATTAACACTAGAAAGTTACTTGTATTGATCAGGGATGTACTAGCTTGTTAGGGTGTGTTAAAAACAAGGTTTGCTATATGTATTAGGAATATACTCTACTTTTTTTCCTGAATGTAAACAGCTGCATATATACTATTAGTGTTCTCATTGTAGGATCCTACTCTAATTTGTAGTTAGTCATGCAGTTTCCTTGTAAATATAAGTATGATATGTAAGATAGTTTATTCTTGTTTTCAAATCTAGTGGAGAAAGGAGAGAAAAAGTCCTGCATGAGACATGGCCCTGGATTAAAGATACTGTAGATGTAGAAGAGGATGGGTCTACTTTGAGATTTACTGAACAGTATGAAGAACATCTTCATACAGGTTTCTTCTATATTGAGCTTACAGGTAAGTGTAAACATTTTGGTAGGATTACTCCAATTTCTTGTACAGTGTTTACATAGCTTATATAAGTCTTGGCAAATTCAGTGGGCTTAGCTTACTTTGGATTGAAATGTACATCTCCCATTAACACTCAGTGAGCTTCCAGTTTCCAAATGCTAAATGGAAAACAGATTTAGACAAAAAATGTTAGACTTCTAGACAAATATTAGTCCTTCCATTATATTCTGACAACTAGTAATGCTTTTTATATCCAGGAGTCATCTGGATTCTTTAGATAACATTAAATTCTTTATGTACTTGAATTCTGGTGTGTGGGTTTTTTTTTTTTATTTTATTTTTTGCTTCTAGTGGTGAGTGTCACTTTGCTTTTGGGAGGTGTAACTTTGTTCCTTTTTAGCTTTGTCTAGCTACTAAATTGTTTATTTTTATCCAAGGATTTTTGCCTCCCCACTATCTTCCTGGGGCTTAGAGCAAGAGGGTTACTTTGTGGTGCTTGGCTGATGGCCAGGTTCAGTCTAGTACATTTTTATAACATGTCTATTACAGCAGTCTCCTGCCAAATGAATTTGAGGGCTTCAATTTATTGGGGCAATACTTGAAGTTCCTGGAAATTACTGTGACCATAGGGGTTTTGTTTGTTTGTTAATTTAAAGCCCTATTATACAGTAAATATACAGAATCAGTATTTCTGCTACTTCTCTGATCTTTGCCAAGTATTTCAGAGAAGGAAAAAGAGTCTTCCACACCTAGAGTGAAAATCTGAGTGCGTGGGGAACTCAGAATCTTTAGCTGAGCATTTATAGTTGTTTTCTGCTTCTCTGCGCTTCTAAATGAATATTTCAGAAGTACAGGAATTTGCATCATCTGTAGCATTTTTTCTGGTTTCTCTTCCATCAAGCCTACTCAGATTATTTCAGGTATGGCCCACTCCGGGATTCCTGACTCTAGAGACTGAATAAACGTCTGGGTATGAAACTAAAAGTCATATACTGGAAGCTAGTATTTAAAATTAGTTCAATATTGTAACAGTGAACTTTTAGATATCCTAAGACTTTTTTTGATGTGGACCTTTGAAGATGAACAAATATTAAAAATGTGTCTTAAAATTGAATTGTTTAAGATTTTCAGAAGCATTTAGCTATCATTCTTCCCATTTAAATTCAGTATTACATAATGACAAGGAGAATAAAAGCCAGCTAGTACTTTCTTGGAGTAGTAATAAACCTTAGGAAGTCCTCATGTATGCTAAGAAATTTAATATCACATCTTTAAGCAAAATGACTGTAAATCACTCATAAATTTGTTTCAAAAAGTTTTGTAGGATGTTGTCTGTACAGTGGTCTGGAGATGTATCAGTCCTGAAACTGCAACTTCCTTGAAGTCTAAGCATTGAAATTTAAGTTACGTTGCTTTTATAGTGGCTAATCCAACAGATATATATGAGATAAAGTGCAGCAAGTAATCACTGCCTAGAGTATGTCCACCTGATTTCAGCAGGCTGGTAACTTGCTTTTCCTACAGCAGTTGGACAGAAGTTATAATGGTTATACAAATTAAGATTTATAGATAAAGCAGAGTAGAACATGACCTGTAACTGGTCCTAGTAACTAGTTTGTAGTTCTGATTACGGAACGTTAAAGAACTCAAGCCATCTGACCTTCCATGTTTCCTGCCTCCATTGCAGAGAAGTACTGATGTCTTGACTTCCAAGCTGTCAACAGATGGCACAGGGGAGGGCTCCCTTTCTCTTCAGAAAATTACTGAAATGTGAATATGTAGAAAGGAACATAGAATACCTGTGCCTTAGTGTTGTGCATTTCTTTTTTTATCAGTAATTGTTTTATCAGTAATTCTATGTGGATCCTAGATGTCTTTCAAATTTTAGTGTTTATAAAATTGTCTGTAAGATCACTTCTGTTTGACAGTTAAGGCCATCTAGAATTATAGTTTTAGCTTCATTAAATTCTTATGGAATTTAGAGACAATAAAGTACTTCTAAATTCTCAAATAAATAATGAAAGAGAAGAAGAATATGTAATACTGAAGCAGAACTGTACTGCAGAAAACAAGCTGAAGAAGTTGATGAGAAGCTATTAACATCTGCTCTCTGTGCTAAAATCAGCTCCAAAGTCTGAACATCTAAAAGAATTCTGTTTAATAGGAAACCTTACGCAACCTGATTATTACTTAGCAGGTGAGAGGAAAATCAGGAAATTGCCAGAACTCATTATTATGTATAGAATTAATAATAGCATAAGTTTAAAAAGCTACTTGGATGGCAATAAGAGACTGTGAATGAAGTGATGATTAGGCAGATAACAGGTGGCCCTTATGCAAGGTTGTCCAGGTTAGTTTAAATGATGGGAGATAAGTTTGTTGTGAGTCAGCTAACTGCATCATGAATATAGAAAAGCTAAATGCCCTGGTTCTGGGACCCCTTAGATTGCTCTTGATGTAAATTTTGTTTATGTAGTTTCAACATGCACTCAGATGAAACATCCTATTTTCATGTTTTTAAAGTAAATTACCCTGAATAGAGAGAGATGATTTGCAATATAATTAGCCTGAAGTGAAATCCAACTTTCATACAAAGGTCAAGATATCCTCTATTTTATCATTTACCAAGTTTTTACCTTTCCCATCAGTCTGTGCCCTTTGAAGTGCTATTTCATTTTAAATCTGATGTAACTATACACAACTTAAATTGTTAATAGTGCCACTTGAACTCGTGATTCATTTCAGCTGGATTATAAGACAGCGCTCTTCTAAACTATTCTTAAAATCAAGTTCAGTATATGTTGACAAATATATCTCTACCTTTTACTTGTATACATAACAGAGTGCCATGTGATGAAAAATGCTTTGAAGTAAAGCTGTTTTTGTCATTCTCTTGAGAGCTGGCTTAGGAGGTGGATGATCCTTTTATACTGATAAAAGAACAAGCAGAGTTAAGAGTATTTTTGGCATGTTTAAAGTAAAACATGCTCTTCCATCTTCTGTCACATATCCACAGATTTCCATTTTGCAGTTACTCATTTTCTTGGAGAAGTGGCTCCCAAACCACTACAGAAAAAGAACAAAATGAGTCATGCTAAGAGTTCGTATCTTAGTTTAGTATAACTTCTTAAGAATAATGAACCTTTGTAGTAATTCTGCTTTCATTCTGTGAATACAGGCCTTATAATGAAAATGAATGTATATGTACACAAATATATAATAGAAAGCTTCTGTTCACAGCAGTGCATAGATCCTATCTATAATAGCCAAAAAGTAAAAGGCAGAGTTGCCCACCACCGTATCAGGCCACTCTGGGCTCCATCAAACCTGGCTTAAGGTTCCTCAGCATCTTCTTTAGCTCATGTCAACCTCGAGATCTCTCATTACACAGCAAGATTCAGCAAATTACTCACTTATTCAAAATTTTGTTTCAGTGAATATACAGTGTTGTCATTTTATAAGTGTATGAGAACTTCTGTAGTGACATTTATATTTGAAAGTAGAAGCTGCACTGTAAAATTTCAATCTCTTGTACTGATAGAATGACCTTGAAACACTGGTTGGTTTGTTTTTTATTTTTTATTTTTTTAATGTACAGATGCTAATGTAGTGAAAAGATGGGCAATTTGGAGAACTCCATAATACAGAAAGTTTCACGGCTTTTTTGGTGTAGTACATCACAGCCAGTAAAAAATTAAAATCTTTATCTCTGTATTTAATTTTTTTTTATCTCTACTATTAATAAGAGTACTCTGCCCATCTGTTTCAGTCATCACTAACCAAACTGACTTGATTTGATTGAGGGTTAAATCGGACTTCAGAGCTAACATGGATTTGCTTATCTGCTTGGTCAGTGGGATTTGGAATGGCAATTGATTATAATACATATTCTTATTTATAATTCACAAATTGCTTAGAGATTTAGATTTTACTATCTTATTCTGAAATCCCCTCTTTATACATACTGCCATTATCCATTAGATTTGATCACGAAGCATGAATTAGTTTCCTAAGTAAATGAAAAATGGCCAGACGTATAGAGAATCAACAGTAGAGTCTCAAAAGGAAAAAAAATCTGGATAATAGCAAATATGCAAAAAATAAAATAAAATTAAGGTTAGAAAACATGCACAACAATGGCATTCTCTTGCGTGAACCCTTTCCAGGTGCTGGGTTCTATTTTCATGCTCTTATTCTCAACTGAATCTCTTTTGGAATGAAAACAAACTAGATTAGACATTCTATGATTGAGAACGTGTAAATAGTTTACCCAATACTGAAACAAGAGTATATTATGCAATATCATGTAACTGAGAACTTCATAATTCTTTTGTCTAATTCTGTTATCAGATTTTGAATCTAAAAAAAGGGTAAAATTCAATGAAATATCACACTTCCTAAAGTAGTTGATAACCAGGGCCTGTATTTGCCAGGTCTTTCATCCATAGAGTAACATACTTGATCTTTATTAGTATACTTAAACAGTAGTTGTTTGCAGCCACAGAAAACTGCAGAAAAGTTTAACAGTACGTTTTTAAACCTTCCCACTAAAATTTAGGATGCGAAGGAAAAAAGCACTAACAGATCAGCTTCCCTCCCTTTGGTACTTGTTTTTCCCTGTGCTTACCAAAGATATTTTTTATCACATTGAAACATTTTGGGGCAGTCATTATATTTCAAAAATTTGGGTATTATATAAAGACTTCTTAATAAAATGTATTCCTGGAGTGAAAAAAAAGCAAAAACAACAAACAACTGAGTACAGACTATGTACTTTCAGATGAAAGGTAATGATTCTTTGAGGCAAAAGGTTGCATAATTATAATGCTTTATTGTACTGCAATGTCAGGAATTATTTTCCCCTCATTTTCCTAATTGTTCTAAAATTTGAGTAAACTTTCTTATTTCCTGATAATATGAGCATTGCATTGCTCATATTATTTTAGGTCTTTTTTTTTTTTTTTTTTGTAGTAAGTAACTCTATGGGAGCATATTATGTAACTTGCAAACGAAATTACAATGAATGGCAGCTGCTATGTGTTGTATTTCCACAGAACTGCTTTTCCCTGTCCCCCTTCACACCAGTTTTAGTACACTATTGTTGCAGTGCAACAAAGCATTTTGCAGGCAGATACACTGCTGCTTTGTTGCTTTAGTCCGTGTTCATCTGTCCAATGGGTATAAAAATAAATAAAATGGCATTTTTTCAAATTAAAAATAAAAAAAATCCTTCTTGTTCCATCACCGCAAATTGTGCAACATTTAAGGCTGTCTATAGCACGTTTTCCCTCAAATGAGGGACAAAGTTGTCTTTAACTTACACTACTGTCAAAAAAATCAAGTAAGAATTTAACTGCAAGCAGCTCATTATAACACTTTACTGACATTGTAAAGAAAGACAATGGTATCAAACCACGTGATGGGCAGCAAGATATTGCCGATTTCATTTCAGAAGCCTTGACATGTTCTCTACTCATGTATCTTTTTTTTTTTTTAACTTGTTCATGAAAAAGAGGCTGAACCAGAAGCCTTTTTCTCTTGTAGGAAGGTTGGATGAAGGTTTCTTTCTTCTATGTAACAATGAAATGAAGCAGTGTTTCCATCCTTTCCCTCTTGTGTTTCTGAACTCTCTGTCCTTGAGTAACATTAGCAGTACACAGTGATGAAACACTGATCCTCACAGTGGTGCCAGGTTCTTGTTTTCATATAATTTAACTTCCAGGTATTGGAATTGGATGCTTTACAGTAATTATTATTTGATTTTGCTTCTCCAACTAAAGGCAATTTTAGTACCTGTTACAGGAAAGGTATTTAAACATGGTGATTAGCTATTTGCCAGTAATTGTTGCAGTGGAATAACAAATGCTTCTACCAGGCCACCTGATATATTTTTTCTGTAATCTCTGATACGAATTCTCAACAATTCAGTGGAGGCTCAATTATGTGGTGATTTATAGATCAGGGAATCCGGCCCAGCCCTTTTTTTTTCCCCACTTGAAACTATCAACATTTGTTACCTACTTCATGTTTCCTTTTGAATTGCATTTTTTTTTCCTTCTATCTGCCTTGATGAATTTTAACCAAAAAAGAATTGCTAGTATTGTGCGTGTTTGTAGCACACACACCTGAAACAGCTTTATTTAGAAAGGATCAGCTTTGAGAGACATGATAATTAAATGCACAAATCCAAAATCTTAATTTTATCTTTCCACTGGAGATATTTAGGACTTGTTCTCTATCAGAGCACTTGACATTTAGATAGCCTTTTCATTTTAAGCCATTTTTATTTGATCTCATGTACATTGAGTGCTTAACACCTATGCCAGTGTAATCTCAGGTAGTTCATATTAAGGAACTGAGCGTAGCTTTGAAGAGTTTGATTTCTTTAACTTGGAGAGTATCATGAAGAAAATGTTCTAATGTCAAGAAGATGACCTAAATCCTGCAGTAAAACTTAAACATTGCATGCAGCACTGGCTCTATTCTTACTTGTAGCTACATACCTTCCAACATCTTAATTAAAAGTTTTCTCATCATTCTCATTAACTTTATAACTCTAATGCACTTGAGAACATTGGGTCTCAAAATTATCAGGAGGCCAACTCCTGCTTTTGTTCCTGTAAAGTTTCATATCCCTCCCTTTACACTGTTCCACATCCTAATCTCTAGCTTCTAAAACTTTGTCTTCATTGCTGATCTCACTGTCATTGGAACTTTCTTCTTAGTGCTCAGTATGCCTTATCTTCCAGATAACAGTGAAATCACAAGTATTCACATTAGTTTCACCACAGGAGGCCCCATTCCTTTGCAACCAGTTGCCCAAAATCTGAATTCCAAAGAATACAGATTGTTATTTCTATATAATACTGTAAGTAACACTCACACATGAGAACTCTGTCATCCACCCCGCTCTTGGGTATTTTGGCAACTCTTTTGGTATCCTTCTGATTAATAATGTTGGCAGTACCACTCCTTCTGAAGAAAAAAAGGGGGAGGTTGGTTACAATGAGCTGTCAGCAGCATTTCTGTTTTTTCTCCAAGGGAATTATAATTTTTAAGAGGAGGCTTCTTCCTCTTCTCAGAGTTAGCTGAGTACTGATAATGTAAAAATGATTTTGTTCTCATTCTTGTACTGAGTTATTAGTTGTTTAGTACACTATATATACTCATCAATCTATTCTTAGAGAGGTACTATAATTACCTAGTACTTGGGATGTAAATTTTACTGATTGAGTTTCCTATTTATTAAAACAGGATTGATTTTCTTCAGAGGATTATTTTCTTAATAATTATTGCCCTGATCTAAACTATGCTTAAATGCTCTAAAAGGAGAGGGGAAAATTAAAGCTGCATACAGAATATGAGTGGAAAAAAGATGATGTTGTGATCATTATAATGAAAATATACCCAATCCTTGGGAATATGACGGATTCCACACTTTACTTTCACTACAGTTATCGTATTCTTTATGCATGAAAAAGATGCAGTTGATAATCCTAATTTTATATCAAAAATATATGTCACACCATTAACTTCATCAATATGTACAATAGTTCATTGTGGCAGCATTTTTTAGTGTGCCAAGGTGGACATATTAGTAAGATCAATTGAGATTGTATTAGCATCAGTACTGTGTTCTAATGCTGGTGTTCATTAACACAGAAGGAAATACAGCATTTTGTCAGGATTTATGTAATGAAGATTATGCATGCTTAAATTTGTGTTCAGATAAGAAGGTCCTGTATTATTTTTGTGTTAAATTTTCTGTTTACTGAAAGTATGTCAGTTATGATTTCAGGAAACTTTGTGAAGAACAACTCAATTCTACAAAAGGTCAGTTAAATGTGATTGTTCTAGTAATTTGGTGAAGTGATGATCTTGAGAAACATTTTTGTCATAATCATTGACTGCGGTATTTGTTAATTTTAATTTTCCTGTTGTTTTCTTATTGGAACATATCTATTCATTAAGTCTCATGGCTTAAATTCAATGGATTCAGTCACTTTTCTTGTACTGTGTTTTACTGAATCAACACTTTTAACTAAATACAGTGAATGCCTGTAATTCAGTAAATCTGGCATAGGAACCAGGAATAGCATATAATTACTCAAAGAAGGGTACCAATTCTGTTAATCTACATGTATCTCTCCTGCAACAATGTATTGAAGGTTCTGTTCTTTACAAAATCTTCTGATTATTGTTTATGTTACTCTTAAAGTGAAAACAAGTCACGTTTTCAGTAAATTGCATTGCTCATGTAGCTTAATGTAAAAGTATTTATGTGAAATTAAATACTTCATAGAGGAAGGCTAACTTAACTTTTAAACTACAGAAGAACAAGAATCATCTTTCAGGAGGAACAACAAGGTTAAAAAGAACAAATTTCAATGTTACTAAAGAATACATTATTAAACTGCGAAGCTTTGTCAAATATTTCTAGACTAAATATAGACCTTAAAGCAAATTATGTACTGAAAATCATTCACAATTCTCAAGAATTCCAGAAAACTGTAAAACAGTGACAAATAACAGAAGTATGCTTATGTTGTCACTGTTATGATATTATTTAAATTAATGTAGTGTAAAAATTTGAATACTAATGTGCTACACTAAAAATGTGCTTTAAAACAAGCACTATGTCTTAAAAAGATTGTATTTCAAAATCTTAGAAAATATGAAATTTCTGCTGTTCATAGCTCACAGGATTAGACAATGTTCAACACTGGTGCCAGTATTTCCCATCTCATTTAAGTGAGATCTCATTTTCACACAAGTAAACTTTCAAATTCAAAACACATGAAGAATATGAAGTCATACAAGTAAACTGTGCACTTTTTTCCTAAAGGAAATGCTGCATGTGCGTAGAATCTTCTTTAACCTAGTAAAGCCAAAGATTCCTTTCATTAATTTCAGTGCTGATAATGGTATATCCACTGCACTACTCCTGATTTCCATTAGTTGAGGATGGGATTTTCCTGGAATATTCTGTTATTCTATTTCTCTTTGTGTCATATTCTTATAATTGTCTTATTTTCCTGCATCTTTTCTGGAGTAGTAAAAGAACCAGTTACTGCTCTGTACCAGTCATTATTACTGTACTATTCAGGATAACTAAAGGCTCATATATTTTTCAGTTAACATGAATATTGAAGCTTGTCTTAATCTGTTTTCCTAAATTCACTGTGAAATGACTAGTGCTCTCTGCAGCCTTTACTTCCTTTGGTAAACTGAGGATCTTAGGACAATGCAAACAAATTATAGTCTGCTAAACATTTTTACTTTCTGAGAGATCATTGATACAAAGCAATGCTCATCTTCTCATAGATAGATGAGTTTCCTACCAACAACCATGTTCACTTGCTTCCTATTTTCGTTCTGCATTATCAAACATTTCAGGATTGATTTTCAAATAAGTGTTCTAGAGTATTTCTCTGATCAGCTAATGGAGCTAGAAGAGCTGATACTCTCGACTTTAAGTTCAACCCCAGGCTTCTCAGTCTGTACAACTTTTGCTTTTAGATATTTCAGTGATTAAAACACCACGATTGTAATTTCCATAAATGAGATGCTCTAGAACTGTTCTTACTGATTAGACATGTTATTCTGCTGTGGCTAGCCAACCTTCTCTCACAAGTTATACAGTTCAAAGCAGTGAAAATATAACTAAAGAAAATCAGACAATATTTTCTGATGCATTGTTTGTATTTTATGCAATATATATGTGGTGTATAATTCACCAGGTAATCAAAGGAATTATAGCCTCTGTGGACCTGAATGAGGATGAAGTTGCCCAATTCATGATTCTCAGAAAGAGAAAAAGAATAGTGAATAAATAAAATAGAACTGAAGTTTCAGTAAGCTCAGCAAATCACTGTAAAATCTGATGTCTACAGGGAAAAGATATATGGGAGGTGCTGACAGTTCTTGAGGAGGAAATACTAAGACTAAAAGCAAATCCTAAACCATTGTTCTAAAACAATGAAGGCACAGGAAGCTTAGTGAAGCATCAAGCTTGCTAAATAATTAGTTCCTCAATGACTTTATTGTGAAAGACAGATATAAAAAGTAGAAAAGATGTCCAAGTATTTAGAGCATAAATCTGATAAAATAGCTCAGACATATAAGAAAAACATCAAAAGACCAGATACAAACAGCTAGCAAGGAACAGGAAGAATAAAAGGGAGGATTCTCTCAGTATATCAGTAGTAAGAGAAAAATGAAGGAAAGAGTTGTTCTGCCTCTCAGATAAGAAAGAAAATAAATAACTGATGTTTTGAGAAGACTAAAGTTCTAATGTCTTTTCTACATCAGAAACTAAATCAGAACTATAAAGATCATCTGTAATACATCTTGAGCTACTGACATCAGTGGAAAAAAATAAAAAGAACTTGTTACAGAACAGGGAAGGAACACAACATAGAATTCATACACCAGATGCTTAAATATCAGATCTAAAAAATTTACACAAATTACTTGAGAGAATTGATTAAAACTGTTTTGAGTCGTAAGTAGTTGTCTTTGAAATAGAAGTTGGCTGAAGATCCAAACAAGTGTGAAATAAAAAGCATATTGGATCTTATTAGAAAGTGGAGAAAATAGAGGTCAGGCATATGAATTAGATCAAAACAGCAACAAATAATTAAGCTGCTAATAAACATAAAAGTAGTAAGAGAACTGATGGTACTTAACAGTGAAAAAAGTCATGTCAAAACCATGTCTTTCTGTTTCTATAGAGTACTGAATATGTGGGAAGCGATAAATATCCTTTTTTTTATGATACATGCAGTACTGTAATACCAGGGTAGTCTATTAGTGAGCTAAAAATGTACTCTAGAAGGAACTGTTATGAAGTGTTTAAGAGGATCTATTCAGGATGCAGTTTTTAGGGATGCACTGTGTAACTGTGAAGATTCATGGAGAGGTTATATAGAAAGTTAGGTTGGATATTTGAGAAAAAGTTGCTCAAGGGAGTCTTGTCTTGGACTGTTACAGAATTTCATCACTTTTAGGAATAAATTAGCTGTTCTTTCCTCAGCAGCAGTTTCAATATACTTGATCTTTCCCCAGGACAGAGAACAGACTTCTTAGTTTGTTATTTTGTTTTCAGAGTATTTGTTCTCAAGAAGCAAAACTGTTCTGAGTTTTCCCAAGGGAAAGAAGGATATTTTCTCCTATTAATTAATTATGGTGTTTAAAATCTTTATCTAAATTCTTATGGTCTGAACTTCTAGAAATTTGTCATTTAAGCACATTACATAGTCCAAATTCCACATTTGAAATCATTTTTTTTCTGTGATTGTGTAGTCAGAAACATTGAGAATTAAATAGTGTGTACTGTGATCCGTTTATATGCTTTTTTGATGTAGAGCCTCTCCTTTGTCCTTGAAACATATTGCTTTGAACCTACAGTAATAATTAAAGAACAGCTTTTAAAAAATGTATGACTTTATATCATAGCTTCCTAACAGTATTACACTTAATTTTCTGATATCCACTGCATTTCTATTTCAGATCTCCTTGTGCTGTTCTCTTCTAATCTGAGTAGAAGGCTGTTGTCCTTTCCTTATTGCCCTTTAAATACAGACAAGAGTCTGGTTGTTATAAACTAACAGTGCTGATCATGAGACTTAAGATCTAGATATGATTATCTCAGCTCATTTATGCTGAGTATGTGTACTGAATTTAATTATAGGAAGGACCGTTGTGTTCTTGAGTAATAAAACGAAGATACTGGAAAATCCAAGGTATATTTATCTCAAAGTATTGATCATTCAAAAAATGGATGATGAGCCAGACATAAAGCAACTGTGAGTTGTTTAATAATGCTTTCCTATTTTCTTCTCCTTGCCCTCAAGGTATCAGACATGCTCAAGTACATTGAGATATGTCAGTGAATCTCTAATTAAAGGGAAACTCTCTGAAATAATTGATATTTACCATGTTGGTTTATTTACAAATTGACACAGTACAGCACAATTTTTTTCCACATTCCTTCTAGGCATGCAGTTAAAGCAGAAATTTACAATTCAGTATTATTCACCAGTGGTATTCCTGTAGTTGACACAAATGGTGGGTGAGTTTTTTATAAGGTCTGCCCGTTCAAAACATTTTAACTTTATCCTTAACTTGATAAATAACTTAAGGATTTATTTCTGTTGCTTTTGGTTTTTAAAAGTGTGAAATATGGAGATCACATAGTATAAGCTATCCTACCTGGAAATGTCTTTTTTTAGTATGAAAAGTGATGGTAAAAAAGCAAACAATAAAGAGGGCAAATTGGCAGTGAGTTCTGCTCTCAGTGACTCTATTAGAAACATGTTCTGTGTTGACGCTAGCAAGATTCCTGATTAGAATCTGGAAACAGATGCTTAAATCATGGACATGAGAAGTGCTAGGACTCATGATCTTGCAGAAAGATTTAGTCACCACTAATAAATATGGCCGGAAGTCTTCCTAAGTGTCAATTAACAAATTTATTCTGTTATAAAGATTCTATAATACCTTCAATCCGCAAGAAAACTCATCATACACTCACCAGTGTTATAATTATTTCACTTCTTGATTATTGTGCAGTATAATGAAATTGGGCTACATTTCCAACAGCTTTTCAGTTTAAAGTGGTTTTCACAAAAAAAACACCTTTCTTGTTTCCCTTCAACCTAAACTTTTGCCCAGGCAAGAAGAATGCTGCAAAAATTAGGTACCCTTAATAATGAGATAACAGCATACTTCATTTGCAGTTGTACTTGTTCTGTACACTTAGCTCCAAAACGGAAATATGTTTCGTTTTTGAACATACCTTGTCATAGGAGGTTGATTAGCAATTGAATTACATTGTTCAAGATTGTGATGACAAAGGGGACACTTGATTGGTGCACCAGTTGGAACGTTTCTGCAGTGTGTTTCGTGATAATTAGCCATGGCACATCTGCCCTGAACAGCTTAGTGTATGAGCATCTCCCTGCATTTTGTTCTGCTTCTAGTCACTATCTTAAATCTGTGCTAATTGTAAAAGCAGTAAGAATTGCTGAACTGGAACAATAATGATGCCTGTGTTAATATTAGAGTTGTTTTTTTTAAGCTTGAATGAACATATTTCTAGGAAAATCACTGTCAATACATCACATTGTGGCTGACTTTATCTCAGTCGTAGTATCACTGTGCCATACAGTCACTACTAAGTGAGGATGTCTTAGCTCAAAGTCATAGTATGGATACATATCTAGAATGTAGTCAAGAAATAGAGTTATCCAGCTGATTTAATTAGTCTGCACCATGCTCCCTGGGGAAAGGAGTGACAACAGCAACAACAAAACTTGGCATAGAATTCTTGTTTACTTGTCTGACATAGCAAAGTGACACGCATGACACCTGAAAATGTAGCTGCTGTCTGGGCAATTCTTTTGCACTCTTCACAGTTACTTTTTAAAACATGCAGCTTCACTGGAAAGATTATACCTCAGAGGTCAGCCAGTTGGAAATATGGATCAAAGAAGCCTTTTCAGTGAGGCTACTCCAATAGTATACGTGCTGCCATTGTAATGAAGGTTAGTAAGACAATACATAGGAGACTGTAGAAAGAATGAAAAAATTCCCATGAAAATGGGGAATAGCAGACATTTTCAGTAAGAAGGGGAGCTCGTTTTCTCATAAGTGATGAATGAGTAATGAGTGTTCCCTATACGTTTTTTTTTTTTTTTTCCTGCTGACTGAGCTGTTATCAGGAACTCTGATCTCTGATTCATCATCTAGTCATGAAAAATTCTCATAACCTGACACTTCCCCCTAGCTGTGTATTCATAGAGTTGGATTTCTTTACATTTCTGCAACAGGTTAAAGTATCCTCTCTGTGAAAATAAAGGAGTACCTTCAGACCCATAACTTAGTAAGTATAATGACCAATTAGAGCTGAGCTTAGGAATTGAAGGATGGAAGAAGTTTGAAGGAGAGTGCATGGATCGGATGGGTAAAGACAAGACTGCTGGTCAAGAATTATCAATTTTTGAAATTTGAATTCTTTTTTTCAGGGAAAATGTGAAAGTTTTCTATAAGATGCCTTTGAAATATACTGTAACTAGAATAAGGGAAAAAATAGGTATCCTGAGACTGCTTTCCTCTGAAATGAGGATACTCCTTCCTGAGGATACTCTGTGTTACAATATTGTAATACAGGAAGAAATTCCTGTAGAAAACACCTGTTGGATTATTTTGAATTGTTTTCTCTTCTATTGGCTAGATTTGGAAAAGTGTTTCTTAAATGATACTGTAGAATAATCTTTAAAAGCCAAGGCTTGATAACATATTGCTAAAACTGTCAGTAGTAGTCTTTCCTCTGTATTTGGAGTAGATGATAGATGTGATACACGATTCATCATGCATAGTCTCATTATACAAACGTAGTATACATAGATATGGTAAAAATTTAGATTAGTCTTTACATCCTTTCTTCTGAATACAAATATCTTCACATTGCTGACATAGAGAATCCCAAAGAAATAATACAAATAAAGAGAAGCAGATATGAGTAGCACATTAGAAATCATGCATAATTAAAATGTTCAATTTTTCTTCAAGAACAGAGTGATGTGAGTGACCTCTCACACTGTCAAAAGACTTTTAAACACTTCCATAAAAACAAAACAGCATATGCAAAAAAAGAAAGAAAAAAAAAAAAAACCACCAACAAACTATAGCATTTTAGTTACTGTGTCTTCCTGAAGTGATTTTATCCTTACAGATAGAGCAGATAGTGGTGTTAGAATTTACAATGTTTGAATGAAATATTCTGGTTTAATTGCTTATAACTTCACAGATATGTGAAGGAATAGACAAACTTTCTGCATGCAAGTTCTGCCAGAGGAAAATTCCCCATGGAGCCAAATTCCGTTGTATCAGATGACTGACCATACTGGGAATTTATTTTCAAAGAGAAAACCATTATGGAATGAATACTATACATAAAGGAAACATGAAAATTATTTGAGAAGGAAAGATTTTAGAGAGAGATGTAGGATGCTGTTTGAGTTAAGTAAACTGCACCAATGTCTCACGGTGAAAGTCTCAAAAGCTTCCAGAATTAGTTAAAATGAATTAAGCAGAACTCCTTAGGAAGTGGACCTCTCTGAGTCTGATTGCTAATTACATGTGGCATAAGTATTGTCTTCTGATAAATCAAAGACTGTGTTAATCTTTCTGCATTGAGACTGCACTGTTATAACATCTACTGTTTTGCTTCTGTTTTCCTGGATAAGAAAATAGAAATGGAAATGTTCGTTTTCATAGCTTGATTTCCTTTACTTTCTGCCTTACCGCGAGGGTTTTCTCACTGTCTGACTGATATATTCGAAGTATCTGTTCATTCTTGTGAGAAAATACTAACAAAATTATTACAAGCAATGGAGCTAATATATTTTAGCTTTTGAGTTTGGCTCACAATTGCATTTACAAAGATTAGTATGGAGTAAACTGGCTTGAACTTTGATGTGAATGCAAAGGATGTGTGGTGTATTTTCAAGAAGTGACTCCAAGATGATCCTGTAGAACTTTTCACAATATAGAACAATTAATTCCTTGCAATTCAGAATTTTGGCAAATTTCACCTGAGTTCTGCATTCTCTTAGAATGTGCACTTCCTGCAGTTCTTGTATTCATAATTTATTTTGAAAAGCTTTTATTTTGAAGAGTAAAGTAAAAATCAAAAGTTAGCAGTTTAAATCTGTCACATATCTAATTCATTTTTATCTTTGCCTATGACAAATACATGCTATGTACTTTCTCCATACTGAGAAACATTTATACTTCTGTTGTTTTTCAGGATGTTCCTTACATATCACATGAATGACAGTAACAGAATTTGGCTTGTCAGTTGCACATGCTTGTCTGTTACAAAGTATGACAAATTACTTTGCTCCTGACAGAAAACAGAAAAAGTGTCAAACATTCAATTAAATGTACAAATAAAAATATTCACAAACTTAGTTTCTGTAGGCTCAAATCCTCTGTGAAGACAGGACAATTGGCACCAATAACTTCAAAGGAATTATTGTAAGTGTAGCTAAGTAGACCATAGAGTAGTAATTTAGAAAGTATTTTGTTGTGGTTTAATTAGACAAGCAGCTAAACTCAATACAGCCTTCCACTCTCTCCTCTCCATCACAGTGGAATGAGGGAAGAGAACTGGGGAAAAAAAATAAAGTGGAACTAATAGGTTGAGCTACAGGTAAAAACTAGACTAGAAAAGGAAAAGGAAAAGAATGTTAATGTTGATTTTATGTATAGATGTGTGTATCTATATATAAAACAACGTAATTGCTCTCCATCCGACCACAGATGCCCAGCCAGTCTTTGAGCTGTCCTGTGCCACCCTGGCCAAACTCCTCAGTATTATAGTTCTCATGATGAAGTATATTATGGATTAGCCCAATGGCTAGTATAGGTCAGTGGTCCTGGTTCTGCCCCTCCCAGTTCCTTATGCCACCCATCCCCTGCTGTATGGACATTCCAAAAAGCTGAGAAACTGAAATATTCTTGGCTCTGTACAGCATTGCTCATCAACAACAGAAACATCAGTGTGTTATCCATGTTGTTTTTCTCCTAAAGCCAAAACATGGCATCATCCACAAAGAAAATTAGCACTGTCCCAGTTGAAGTCAGGATTAGTAAATTCCTAATGTTTATTCAGGAGCCCCTCAGCTACTGCATAATCCTGAACCTCCTTTAAAATCAATTGGCTTTTTATCTTTGACTTTTATGTATCGATACTTGAAATGCTTATGCATGATCAATTTTATGCACTGACACTGTTCTAAAGACATGTAAATATAAAATCTGCTCTGACAGTAGAGCCTTCTATTTTATTATATCAGACCACAGCATCAGAGATGGATGTTGGTGTATCGCAGTGGAGGCTGAATCTTACATTTTTTTGCTGTGTGACAGATGGCAGCAGAGGGACATTCTGAGAAAATGACATCTGACATGGAAGTGCATATGAAGGAAAGGTGTGCTATTGAATTCCTCCATGCACAAAAAATGGCACCCGTTGACATTCATTAGTGCTTCCTGAACACTGATGGAGACCAAACAGTGGATGTGAGCACAGTGAGGTGGTGAGTGTCATGTGTCAACAATGACAGTACATCACCTCTGCCCGCACAGATTGTTGCAAGCATGGTGTGAAGGCTCTGTCTGTCACTGGTGAAAATGCATAGCTAATAGTGGTGACTATGCTGAAAGATAGTGCTTTGTGGCTGAGAATGTACTCTATCAAATCATGTTATTGTGCTCTTTACATCTGTTGTAGTTTTTGTGGAAATAAATAGGAGGCATTGTTTTCAGAACAACTTGTTTAAAAAACATTTTTAAGAGGACAGAAGAATCAAGTATTTAGTGAAACAGTGGAATTTTATCTTGGCTATTAAAATGGGACAAAAACATTTAAAAAAATCTATTTTTCACTACTTTTCAAAGCATTCAACCATGCAGTCCAAGACAGTTACAGCCACTGGTTACTAGGTCTACACCGGTATCATATTTGTAACCATTAATATGCAGACAGGAGATGATTAAATGCACTTGTGATAAAATGTGACACTGTATTATAAATGAGAATGGAAAATGATTTTATAACCATTAATCATGTATTAAAGTATATGTGACAAGCTCAACCTGATGAAGAACACTGCAAATGCCAGTTTCATGATAAAAAAAAAAATAAAAAAAATGTTGTTTTCTTCTTCCAGTGTTCTATTTTAAATCGTGTTTTTGCTTCAGTTCACTTGATTCAGCTGAAATTAACAACAGAGGTGTGGCTATGGTTCATCTATCTAAATCAGCTGACACAGAATTCAAATTTGATGGCTATTTGTCTGTTTTCCATTCTAACATTAAATAAGACAAAGAAATTTAGGAAAATCTTCAGAAGATTTAAATGTAATGAAAATAAAACAGCAGTTTTCTCTTAAGCATTAAATAAGAACTTCTTCAAAGCAATGGTATAGAAGTTAAGTAAATATTCCATCCATTTAATGTGAAAATATTCACAGAATATCTTGCAAATCTTCTAATTTTGATATAGGTTTGTCATACGTTCATAGTTACCGTGAAGGAGCCTGAAGGGAATGAATGAGGTCACAGAGACCATCTTCTCGGTCTTGAACAGAAAATGCAACTTGTGTTTAAAAACATGGTTATTTTTCCAGTATAATGCATACTTGCTGGGAAAAAAAAAAGTGTTAGAACAGTCTCACTGAACTCAGGTTTAGTGCTCACAATATTATAGGCTGGACAGTCCCATGAGAGCTTCAGTGAAGCTATTCTTCCCCTCAGCTTTGGGATGTTTATCTGTATAATTCTAAGCACTGAATCCTGAGGTTTTTTCACTCTTCTTGCTTTAAGCAATCCATACTGTCTGATTATTAACACAGCATCTGCACAGTTGGTCCAGTGGGTTGACAGTACATCAGGTATACTCCAGTGATTTTTATGTATGTATTATGTTTAACTGATAGTCCTTGCGTAGGAGGATTTTTGGAGTTTCCCAGAGACTATTTAAAGCTGTTGTGAAAGTTTCAGACAAATTTCAGTCACCTTCAAATTTTGTGTAGCAAGAGGAAAATACTTAAAAAATATAAAAATGAAGCTTTGTGTATATAATATAATATAGAAAGAAATTAGACCTTTAACTTAGAGGAAGTCTTGGTTTTTGATGGAAAACATGGGAACTTTGGATAGATTAAGTTATGCACTTTGTGTATCTTTATGATATAGTACATTGCAGCCAGGAACCATTCTCTTCAGGACACTAATGTGCACTCAATTACTTTAATGTCTACTCCTATTTAACCCTTTTTTGTTATTTACTTGTGTTTCCCTAATATTAAAGACACAATCCAAGACTGTGATTGTTAGTGTCTGTACTAAGGAAAGGATAATATTTTGGTTGAAAAAAATTTGGGACTAGCTAACCAGGATAGTAAAAAACATTGTGGGAACAGACACAAACAGATAAAGCAGTTTGTCCAAGGCCACACAGAAGGGCAGTGCTAGAGACTGGAGCAGAATTTAAGATTTCTGACTTTCAATATTAGAGTCCTAATAAATAATTCATTTAATTTCCTTGTTTTTATCTGCTTGCAAAACGTTCATGTGTTCATGTGCTCTGACAATCTCTGAGTCATTGAGTATTCATTCAGAACTCCTATTTTGTAAAAGCTCAAATGCTGTTTGATTACAGCTATCTAACATTCTGGATCATAATTCGTGTATGCTGACCAGTTGTGTGAGAACATAAAAAGTCTTTCTCCCACCACAGGAATACCTCATTACATTTAGTGGGGGGAATGCAGAGGTGGAAAGAGTCAGGTTAGCAAGATGAAAGACTTATTTTAATTTTGTTCTGAATAGTCAGCATGACACTCTTTTTAAGCAGATATGTATTCTATTTGTTTTCTTGAATAGCACACTTACGGTCCTACAACTTGCTACTCTTTATCCTAGAAAATATTCAGCTACTCAATAGTGAATTTTTTGTTAAAATGACTATTCATGGAAAATTCTTTATTCCCTATATTCTGATATTTTATGAATTAAATAGTGTTTCGTGTGTGCTCTGACAATCTGATCAAAACTTTATATGTGCATGAATGTGAAACTGAGGAAAAAATGTGAAATTGCAGATGATTTTCCAATATTTAGCTTTTCCTTCTTTAGTTTTAATACTCCAATTTCTTCTTTTTGGAAAAGAAAAATTGTTCTAGCACTTGCACTCCCTAAGCCCAATTATGCTTTCTGAATTGTATTGTTTCTCAAGATTGAAAGGCACAGGCTCAGGATTGTGAACTTTACTCACTTGAGTGAAGCAATTCATGCAACTTAAGGATCTGGCCTCCAAAGCACCTTGTTAGCAAAGTAACACTACTCATGAAAAATTATAGTTTTGGTAACCACAAAAAATAAGCAAAAGTATCACTACAGATATCCATAATTCTCAGTTTTTCCAATTATACTGTGACCTCTAACAAAAATGTCATCCAGATGATATGTAGAACTGTTTAAATAAACTGAAATGTATGAATTTAGATGGTAGGAATTCCATAAATGAGCTACATGAAATTGTCATGTAATTTTTTTTTTTTTTTTTTTTTTTTTTGCCAAAATACACGCTATGGCTTACACCAGTTGGTCTTCTTCAAGAAAAGATGACTGTTCTTAACTGTTAGTTTTCAATAAGGTAAAATGTTTCAAAATAGCTTCTCAGACCCCATGTTGTATGTAAGTCACATATTGGAATTTGCACAATTTATTTTCCTCAGCAAACCGACCAATTAACCATCATTTTGTTAATTTTTCCACTTTTTCCACTGTTAGTGACTAGATAAACGTCAGTACCAGTTCAAAGAACTACACAAAGTAGAAATGACTAAATACATCTTTACACAAACAGAGAAATTTTTCATCATCAGAAGTGGTTCAAGCTTTAGAATGTTTACAGTCATGTTAATATTTATTACCTACTTAAACTTTCTTTGCTTTTCTGTAGATTAGTGCTTTAACATGTGTTGGTACAACCCTCCTTGCAGCCTTTCCTTCTTTTTTCTTTTGGAGTGAAAGAAGCACATAGAAAAATGTTGTTTGATCTCAAAGAAGTCTCCTACAACAGTTTCAGTTCTTTTACTGCTCTCTAGAAGTTCAGCTCCCATGCTGTACTCATATCTGGGATTGCCCCAACCCAAGTGCAACACCTTCCACTTTGCCTTATTGAACCTCACTAGGTACTATTGAGCTCGCTTTTCAAGCCATTCCAGATAATTTATTAAAAAAAAATCTACAAAGTTAATCATGATTGACTTTAAATGTTTTACTCTGAAATATTATTTTGAATTTCTCCTTCAACTGTAAAAATTAAATTATTGAATGAGGTGATACATCTCATTAAATGCTGATACAGTTCTGTAAATCAGGCAGGTATTTGCAATATGAAAAATAAAATTCTACAGTAGCTGGGGTTTATGTGCAATATTTCAAGTAAGTTACAAACACTTTTTTTCAACTTAGAAACATTATGTTATGCTTCAGTCTGAGTATAGGCATTCTTCATAGACCAGAATAAATATTAACCAGAATCACTTCCTTAATTAAATATTAATACATTTTTCCAATTTCAAACTCTTCATGTATTTCTTCAGTCACTGGACAAATAAGAATAGACCATTCAGCACAAAAGGAGCCTCTCAGTGCTTCTACCTGAGCTCTCTTTCTTTACTACCATTAGTCTACATTATGTTCTGGAAGATGTCTCAGGAAACACCTGAGAAGGAGAAGTAAATAGTTGAAACAGCTCTTACTTTCTATAGGTTACTTATCCATAGAAAAGTTTCACTGAGCAACTGGCATGCACAGAAGTGAAAAAAATAAAAAAATAAAAATAAAAAAATTTTAATGTTTCCCTGAATGTATGACATAAATATGAAAGAATAAAACTGAAATGTGATAGAAGACTGTTTTGGTTAGTGTATTTATAACGAAGGAACGGTCACACTCCAAACAATTTTTTGTTTGCTTGTTTGCTTGCTTTTTTTATTTTTAATTTGAATTTAGCATGAAGCATTCCAATATATTACACTTCTCCAACACAAATATGTGATTTGGTTGCCAGTATGGTATTCAAGAAACTGATAAAGCAGTCAAAATGTAGGGAAAAATACTGTTTCAGTCTATGAATATTAAGAGTATTGCACTGTCATATACCTAAGAAACACAGTTATTAAGTTAAGATAAACAGTTTATTAAAAAAATCTTTATGTAATACCACAAGAATAGACTCTCATAATTTAATATGGAGCAAGTAACATTGTTTGATTTATTGCTTTATTTCTTTTTAACTAAATAAATTTTAAACCTGGGTTAAATCAATACAGCTAAAGATAATTTAATGAAAAGAAGCCACAAATTGTATTTTCTTTCTTCTTCAAAATAAATTAATTCACAAGGTGCTTTATCTTGTTTAAAACTCAGCCCAAGAGATACCAAATAATATTTTTAAAGTGGAAAAAGAAACTCAGTACAGTGGGGAATGATTTAACAACACTGATAAGTACAATCTAAACATCAATACTTGTTAGCATTCCTTTAATCACACTCTACTCCAATTTAATGAAAACCTTACATTAGTTCTTAACACTGTAGTATTATTGATTACAAAATATTATAATTTGCTGCTTCAAGGCCCTATTTACCCAAATATGTAAAAGTAAAATCTGCCGTGAAAACTATGAAAAAATAATAATTGTAAATGAGATAACTAAATTCCAGCTAAGATAGTAATTTCACAGTACTTAATCAAAAACAATAACCTGTAATGAAGCTTGAGAAATTCCTGAAAAAAAGCTGAGTAACAGCCATATTTATTCTGTTAAAATATCTGAATACAGAAGATATACTTCAAGTAATTTGTTGATCTCTCTCCCCTAAACACCTATCTTTAAGAAAATGATTAGATCTTTAATTCATAATTCATTATAATTAGAACTCTATGCTGACTTCTGAAAGAATTCATAAAAATACAAAAGCCTCTTGTGTAGTCATGGCTGAGGAGAACCTGTTTATTCTTGCCTAATTAGGGACTCTAATAGCAGCATATTCCAGTTAATTCGTGCTTGAAATACACAAAGCAACCTGAAAATCCCATGCTTTGGATACTGCAGAAGATATGTGGACTTCTGTTCCTAGCTAAATACTGGAGATTTGTGGTAGCCAAGTGCCAGCTTCTGTAAGATAGTGAATATTCTGCAAACACTCTGGTTGTTTGTTCTCTTCTGGAATGAAAATTTTCTGTTTGCTGGACAGTTACTAAAACAACTTTTCATGTAGGCCAGGGGCTGCTGGTATTCAGTCACCATCTAAAACCAAAAGGAGAGAACTCTTTAAATTATTTTACTATTTTTGCTTTCAGGCTTGGTGTTAACATGTTGGATTTGATTATGTCCTATTCAGTCAAAGATATTAAACACTTCTCTGCTTATGTGTGGTATTAGTTTTAACCTTAAGGAAGAACAGTTTTTAGCATGTTATTGAAAAGATTTAAGCTTTCTGGATAAAGTGAAGGCCATGTACTGAAAGAATAGCCACAAAAGTTTAACTGACTAATTCCCATATATCTTACTGAGGGCACACAAAGGCTATTGAGCTTCAGCTGTATCAAAATAACCCCCCTGGCAAACTACAAGCAAACTCTGGAGACATGATGTTATGAAATGGATAACATCTTTGCTATTGCTGTGCAGAAATAAAGCGTCAGAGGGAAAAAAATACCAACAACAAAACAAAGCAAAAAAAAATAAACAGGCTAGAAAATAAAATCACACACGAGTTTGCATTCATACTAGGAAAAAAAAAAAACAACACTGGGATGCACTGATTGGTGAAGAGATGGGTGGGAACAGAAAAGATTTTGCTGAGGACACTGTTCAGGGCCACTCTATGATCTGTAACACAAAAAATACAAGAAGTGGAAGTGATGCGAGGGAGAGCCTCTGCGAGCTCTGTGCGTTCTCAGTAGAAGGATTGCATAGGGACTTAGGCTTGGAGTTATTTTGCCTATTCTTTCTCCTGATCCTCTTAGCTATATTAATAAATGATGTAATACCTCAGATTTTAGGATAACTTTCAAATGTCTGCCTTAACAGTTTTATAATTGCTGTATTTATTCCAGACTTGGTGTTGCTGAATTGAAGTGTCTATGTATATGGCGGAATAGGCAGCTTTTGAAATGGCAGTGTGTTCTTTCCTTTGCTGTTAAACTTGTCAGTTCCACCCGGCTCTGTGGGTCTACCCAAATTTAGAACATTACTTGTATGCAGGTGACTTGGTGTGCATTTGAACATATGACACTTTATGTCACCAGAGAAGACTACAGGTTGTATCCTATATCCCTTCTGAAGACTGGAATAGAAAAGCATAATGAAATGTATGAAACACTGACTCAGTTCCCAAGAAAGCTGTGCTTTCCATCTTTTCTGCATATATTAGAAGAAGAAGAAGAATATTGCTGGAATAAAGCATTTACATTTTATTCTAGGTTTGCTTTATAGTCCTTTGGAAAATATCACAAATAATTCTATGTGAGCCTTCTTTGTAAACAGGCCTTTATTATGGCTCTGTTCTCTTTCTGCTTAACAGCTTCTAAATCTTACAATAATGAGTATCAATGCAACTTTTTATTGCATTTTGTATTACATTTTTTGACATATCAAAAGCAGCTTCACAAATTAAGGCATTCTTTTCAAATTTGCATGGAAATGTTTGTTTTCAAGTGTCTTTCGTAAAAGTTTAATGAAACTGAAGCTGTTATATTCTCCTCTTTTGTCTTCTGCAGAGCATTCTGACCTTTGGAACACACATTATTTTTACACTTTGACTTCCCACAGCATATCAATTAGTAAACATGCTTATGAGATTGGCCATTTAAAACAATATTTTTGTACTACATACAGCCTCGTAAATCACAGGATGCTGACAACATGAAATGCCAGCTGTGAAATGAGAAACTGATGAAAATGCAGCAATTCTAGATTTTAATATAATATAATCCGTGTCAGCAATATTTGTGAATAGCAGCTGTCAAGATTTCATTTGAACTGCATGTATTATGGCATTTCTATATTCTGTTCTATTCTGATAATTTAGACCTTCCTTTACCTCCTCCAACCCTTCAATATGATAAGCTTTGCAAAGATTGGAGATTTCTATAACAATTTTGACTGTATAACATGAAATGGATTATGACAACATTAATACAGATATATTAATTACAATGATCCTAGAAATCTGAATTCAAGAATACCATACTCTATCACACTGCTATTATTTATTTTAAAAACAAAAATTCATTAAACTTAAGAAAAATGTATTTCAGTTAAAAATCAGATTGAAATTTCTACATAATAAGATTGTGATGTACACACTCTTACTCTACAACAAAATTCACTAGTTTTAATGGGATCTACACTGAAGTGGTTTAGATATGGTCAGATCTAAGCCTGTTCTAAAATCTGATCAGCACAAATAAAGTGGGTAACCTAGTATCTATGTAGGGTCTTACATTATTGTATAATTACTATGAATATGGAAAAAAATAAGGCTTTTTAAAAATTACATACCCAGGGTGAATGAAAAAATTATTTTCTGACACCCTTGTTACCACATATCCATCAAAGGTACTAATCTGCAATTATGAAGCCTCTACAGTTTCCTTCTATGTTCTTTGATATTCACGTGTGATGATTGTATGATGATTCTCATATGTTTGCTTTTTATTTACATCATCTCTTAGGCGCTCAAAAACTGCTCCTGAACTTTGAATGTGATTTGAAATGCTGGTGTTCAGTGAGTGATATGATCATAACTAAATTAGGTGCCTCTAGGATAGAGAATGTATGTTCAGATGTCTGGCAGCAGAGGTCACCCAATTTGTATTGAGTTTGAGGAAGATAGAAGTGAATTGCTGTCCTAGTTAAATAAGATTTGCTTCAAAAAATCAATGTCTAAAAGCATTTAACCCTATTCTTTGAAAAAACAGTATTTAACAGTTCTACCACGAAGCTGTGATATATGGATTTTACCACATACAAGGCAGTTTTAAGGTGTTGGGTTTTTTTTCTCTCATTGAGGATATTGGAAATTCCTACATTTAACTTGTTTATACTAGTCTCTGGTTCTTCCACCTGCTTTGCAGTTCATATATATGTATTTCTTCATTGAATTAGATTACCAGGCAGTGGAAAACTTCCTTTTAACATTTATTCCTTTAGGCCAGTAAAGCAAGTACATCTTAGGGTTTGTGGAATGAGTTAGAACTGTTGGCCCAGTGATAATTAAGAGAACTTTTCCTTTCTTCTTCGAAGTTCCTTGAGCTGTTTTTGCTGCTTACGACCCACAGGATAAAGAGAGAATAATCCAATGTCCCTGTAGCAGAAGTGTTAAGTCATGGCTTGAACTGGTGGTTGAGCACCCAGTGGGAAGGCAGGGCCAACCTAGGGGAGCTCAGGTCATCCAATGCACCTAAATGACCAAAATAGCCAATCCCTGCCTCATTTAAGGTTTGGCAGTAGAGGCAAGGGTACCCTGTTGGAGATCCCTGCCTACCTGCGGCCTTCTAAGGGTAAGTATATTCCTTTGCTTCTGTGTCTATGCCTGTAGCAATTAGGCATACCCTCTCTTGTTGCAGCTTTTGTTGCTATGCTGCTATTGTTGCTGTGCTTTGCAATGTATTATAGAGTTTGAGTCTTGTAGGTTTTTTTTGTTTTCCGTTTTTCTTCTCTTACTATATAGTATTTGAAAGCAATAGCGGTGAAATATTGCATAATTCTGTTTTCATTTAGAAATGTATTTATGATATGTTGGTATGTATTGATATAGCACTATTTATACCTTATGTCTTAAGAGTTAAAAGGTTTTTTCAGGAAAAAAAGAAAAAAAGAAAAATACTGAAGTCAAATTCCATAGGAAGAAAAGTGAATCACATTAAAAGAGAGGAAAAATACTTATTTGGGAAATTTTTCTGATTTGTAAGGACATCATGCCTTGCCATACAGTATATTGGAAATTTATCTGTTAATAGCTTTTTTCTTTTACCTTTTTCTTTCTTCTTTTGCTTTAATCTTGATTGTAAATGCTTTGATTCAGTAAAGAATGAAGAAAGGAAGGGTGTCATTTAAAAAGCATCTTTTCTTTGCACCTCTTTGTTTTATTTCTCTAAAATTCTAATACAACATATTACAAAGTTTCTGTTGAAAATACTAGGTTCTAAACAGAAGTCTGAAGTTTTGCTTGCCATCTTTACTTGACAGTTTTATGGGCTTCAAGTTAATGTTTTGTAGGAATTTACAAATCTGATAGAAAAAACATTTTAAATTTTAAATTGTTCTTTATAAAAATGAAATACCACCAGAATTTGCTTAATATTCGTCTGGAACATCATTGAGTTTCTTTAAAGGACTTTATTTCCAGCTCTTCTCCACATTAAATGTGACCCATAGGATTTCAACTGTCTCAACAAGTCATTGTAAAACTTTGTTACACACTGATTGACAAGTTGCACTCAAAAAATAACTCCCTGAACTGATGTTGCAGACTCTTTTTCAGCCATAAAAAGAATTTCAGGAAGGCTTATTTTACTATTTATCAACCTAAAATGAGGACAACTTGGACAGATGCATTTAGAATTAGTTGGATCCTTTGCAGCTGAGGCTCATTGTGTAATACTGAAGGAATAATGAGAAAGCAGTGTGCCTTCAGAGAAGGGAGCAGGTAGCATTGCAGCTATTGCTCTGATTTCCCAATCAGTGTCACTTGGCCTTTCCAAGGTTTAGGCTGAGTAATTAATTTTCATTGAAGGCTTGATTTGCTGTAAACATTGTGTAGGCACAGGTGTTGCTCAATGGCATGGGGATATCACCTGCCAATCTGAGTGCAGCTCACTGACTGGCATTCTGCTCCTCATCTTCTCTCTAACATATAAATAAATATGTAAAACAAATGTAATCAAGAATTCTTTTATGAGGAAGCCACCATATTTTACTCAGCAGCATGATTTCATGCTCAGCTGCCAGTGATTGTAGTGAAACCTGGAGGGCAATCAAAAGAGCTAGAGAACTGTAATTTGAAGAAATATCTTAAACGTTTCTCTGTGTACGGTCTAGACATAAGAAGAAGGAAGTGAACTTCAGCAAAAATAAATATAAATTGAAGACAACCTGTTACTAATATGTTTTATAGGGGAAGACTAATTTAACTAATGACAGGACGAGAGGGAATGGCCACAAGTTGCGCTGGGGAAGATTTAGATTACATTTGAGGAAAAATTTTTTCTCTGAGAGAGTGGTCCGGCACTGGAATGGCCTGCCTAGGGAGGTGGTTGAGGCACCGTCCCTAGTGCTGTTCAAGAAGCGTTTAGATGAGGTGCTAAGGGATTTGATTTAGTAGCTTGGTGGATAGGGATGGTGGTGGGAGGATGGTTGGACTAGATGATCTTGTAGGTCCTTTCCAACCTAGCGAATCTATGAATCTATGACTCAAAATAATGATTAATAAACAAGTTTGCTAAATATTAATCCTCTTCTGGAGTAAAGAATGATAATGAGAGAGAAGGATGAGAGGGAACACTGGCCCTAAAGAAGCCAGTGGAAAAACCTCACTGATTTTTCTCTACACCATGCATACTGTTACTAATGGCAGTTCAAATAGTTTGAGAGTAAGCATTCACATCCAGGATGGTATTTGGTTTCTTATACTTGGTAATACATATTCTGTAATTTCTGTGACTTGCTGTCTTATATATTTCAGCACCGAGGAAGCTAATGAGTTTCTGTTGGGAAAAAAAGTTGGTAACCATCCTGAAATTGTTTTGTTAACCTTTTTTTTGACTTGGAGTTCATTTCTGTGGGGGGAACATGTAACTGGAAAGTTATCCACGTAAGATAGAGGTGACAGAAACGTTGATTCACAACTAGTTTGAGTAGTGACATTGTAATTTCATTTTTATCTCAGTAATTTTAATGCTCTGCTTACGTTTTTAAACAAGTCTGTTCTGTTTGAATACTATCAAAGAACAGTCTAAACCAAGTGATGCTTGTTATTTCCCATTTTCATTTATTTGCAGTTATTCTTACTTAATTTTGTTTCCCACTTAGTACTGTGAAATTCTTCTGCATAAGGATTATTTTTAATTATTCTAAATGTTTTACTTCATCGTTCTGTTCCTCTTTGTATCACATATGATAACAACGTATGTCTTAGCATAAATCCCTTTGTAATCCCATTTGGTACCTTTCCCATTATGAGAATTTTTTTTTTCCTCATCCTTTTTTTCCCATTGTTTAAATATTCAATACTACTTAAGAAAAACTTACATTTATAATTGACCATAGTTTTCTGCAGTGTCTTTAGAAAGAGTACTTTTTAAAGGTTTAAAAAGAATGCTCTGGATCACCCTTCTGTACCTGTCAGTGCAGTCCTTTAAGCTGGGTTCCTGAATCCCATTTGAAAATAGATGTTGCATTTACTCCCTTCTCTTCAGCTATTGAAGGTGATTTAGCTGATAGATGACACATTACTCCTAGAAGTTTAGTAATTTCGTATTTAATTCCTTTTGAACTGTTACGTGAGTAGTTTCTTGTGCAGTTAATCTTTAACTTATTTTGTCTGCCTTTTTTTCTATCACTTCCTTGATTGACATGTCAGGTTAGCATGGATTCAGAACTCACACATTTGAAGAATAGACCTCTTGTCAAAAATCTCCCTAACCTCCTTCATAGTGGAAAGGCTGTTTAACTTTTCTGCTGTGGTCTTAACATTTATTGTTCTATTTTCACTCCTTGATCATCTGTTAGATCTACTAACTCTGGAGGGCTTTCTGCTTCTGTGTGTTTGAAAAAGCTTTTATTATTAGTTGTTTTGTTTTGTTTTAAGCCTTAAGCAACTTATGCTTCAAATCTTTCTTGGCCTTCCTTGTTTGTGATTCTATATGGAACTTACTAGAGTTTAAATGAAAAAAAAATTCAAAGTGATGACAATGTTGAAAGAAAATATTTGCTTTTCTTACTTATTTTACAGTGATTCTCATGTCCCTCAATTTCTTCTGATGGTGCTACTCTTCTGTGAATAATAAATAAAAACAGGCAGTTATACAAGATCCACTGACTTTCTTTGAGAGTCAGCATCAAGTCATAAAGAATAAGATGCACCAGTGTCTGTAAGAGAGAGTAGCCTAGCAAGAGGGAAATATTTTCTTTAAAGTTTGCCATCTATTTTCCTTTTTTACTCCTTTTCCACTTTCAAAAGAGGAGCTTAATGATTGGTCGTAAGAGCTTTAACAGCTTCTGATCGCACAGAGATAGTCACTGTTTTTTATAAAACTTGCAGGTGTTTTGCAGAGGCTAGAAAGCATTTGTATGGTAATTAGGTAAGCTGGAGCTGTAGAGTATGAATAACCAAGCTTGTAAATACCAATACCAATTTTAATGTATTTATGGAGTCTGAGTTGAACAAATGTTTATAAGTTCCTCATTTGTGTCATATTTTACATGCGTCTTTGTTTACAAGCAGAAAGCAAGTTCAGTTTTCAACTAGATCTTACAGCCTCTGCCTTGGGATTTTAAAAGTAAAGAAGAAAAAAAAAACCACTCTTATATTGCATTCCCACAATCTATTTTCTCTTTTTTGTATCTTAAAAATTGTATTTGGAGTGTCATTGTCGCAGAGACATGGCATTCTCTTGCTTTAATGTGCTTTTCTGTATTAAAGCAGTAGTAAGACTAAATTCTTATTTTTCAGGATGAACTTTGTATAATGTGTCAAGGGCTGTGAAGATTCGGGGGTGTTTCATGTGATAGGGTGAACTACACCATCAAAATACTTCGAATTTTCAGCTTGAGCTTCACAATTCTTTGTACACTGCTAATATTCACAGCCGCACATCTGCGCTCATGCTCATTCAGAGGAGCACAACCTGGATTTGTTAGAACACAGGGAAATTGAAGCAGTCCAACTGCCAAATATCTTTTCTCCACAGGGATATTTCTTCACTTTGCCTATCCCAGTTTTTCATGTGGTTCCAAATCCATTTGTATATCCAGGAGGACAAATCATCACATGTAAGGTTCAGTCAGATTTGTGTTCCCTCAGTTGGTTGTTTCAGTCTGGTTTGTTTCCTTTCAGTTCTCCATAGCAAGTATTGCCAAATGCGCAATGCTGCTTCTACTGGAGGTCTTTACAGACAGGAGCAATTTGTGTTTCTTTTTCTTTTGCAGATTTTTTTTTCATGCCATTTCTGTGATCTGACAGTTATGTAAATTTCTTAGAGAAATGCTGTGCAAGAGCACTTTACAAGCAGAAGTACTTTTGGCTCATATTTTCTGCAGTTAGAATGGGCATCAAGATGTTCATTTTCTTACCCTTAAAAGTAATTGAGGAAATTATTTCACTCTTTTCTTGTGTGGGTAGCCCCAGTGCATAGTACTTGGTGTTTTTTGTTGTTGTTGTTGTTTATTTTTGAACTCTGTCTCCTGTTTGTCAAATTAAGTCCCGAGCATTCACAAACATGTTTGTTTACAGGCATTCCCAAACAGATATTCTGTCATCCCTCTTTGGAGTCTTTAAGCATTCAGTGTTCTTGTAGTAGATGTTTGCCTGGAAGAGAAAACCTTATACTGTCTATATGAGTTAGAGACAGTATCCTCTACCCAGAGAAGCTGGATCCATCAGCCATATGAATCTCCTGCTTGAATGGCCATCATCCACCAGACTTCTCTACTTGTGAAAATAAGCTTAAATAACCTCTCTATGCCTTTTACAGTAGAGCTTTCTAATAATCTATTGAGAAGAGGAATGCAAAGAAAGGCTCAAAATTCCCTTGATGTTTCTTTACCGCTGTTTAGGGCTTTGTCTTTCCGGTCTTTTTGGAAGATTTTGAAGAATATGGGGTTAATTAGTTTCATCTTCCTGTTTCTTCAAAATGTTGGTGACATAGATGGGCAACCAGTACTGGCACTTTGTGCAAAGACAGAGAATGGCAGAAGAATTGCAAAATAAAAAGTGCAAGTATAAAACACTGTGACTTTGCATTTCTCTCTTTTGCTGAAACTGTTTCAGAGAATAGCAAGGTCTCCCTACTGCATAGGTTGATATAACATGGCAGACAAGAGCCTTTATCTGCCACAGTCAACACTAAAGTGGCCTCAGTGACCAGTTGGGTCTTCACAGAGTCACAGAATCACAGAATGGCTGATATTGGAAGGGGCGTTTGGTGGTCATCCAGTCTGAATACCTTGCTGAAGGAGGTCCACCTAGAACTGCTTGCTCAGGACTGTGTCCATGCATCTTTTCCCAGAAAATAGTATGAAGGCTATTTAAATTGTGGGAAATGTGAAGTAAGGTTTGTTACAATTAAGAAAGAATAAATAGAAAATTAAAATACCATCAAAGGTGCAAGTACAGCAGAAGTTTAATTTCTAAGATATAAATGTACATATATGTAGTTTTACTTTTTTTTTCTTCCCTCATCCTCCTATGACTTACTCTTTCAACAGAGGTTAGCTTCATATGCTTGAATCACAACATAAGTCCATTAGAATTCAGACTTACTGCAGGCTGTCATTCCATTCAAATCCTTTACAGAAAATAGGTGACATGGACCTGCCAGCCCTTTTTCAAAAATCTCTGACTTTTTTGAAGGCCTGAGGCAAACACATGTGACCAGTCACTAAAGGATTTGGTAACATTCCTGCAGTGCACTAAGTCTCTACCCCAGCAGCTGTTGTTTAGTGATAGATCAGTGAAGCAAAAAATTATGCTAGTATAAAAAATAGATCTTGAACCACAGCTCTCATTCTTATGCCTTTGTTCTGCATTAGTGGCAAACCTCTGGGATTCATTTAGCTGTAATCATTTGTTACTGAGGGGCAGAGCGTCTTTCAGATAGCAGTGATGAAGTCACCTTTGAAACAAGTGCAAATGAGTAGAAATCATTTACCAGTCCACCCTCCCTGGATTACATTTGATGACTGGCACATACTCCAAGAGCATGTTCAGAATTTATAATACAAACATAAATAAAATGCTTTTTTGATGTTTTTATGACTATTTTTCTCTGAGATAGTTTAGTTTACCGCCTGTTTCTTTAATCCTTTATTTAAGAACAAGACACATAAAGCAGACACCACGAGACAAATTCTGTCTCTATTTACAAAGGAGAAAAAGACCCAGTGTGTACACAAAACAGGATACTCCTATACTTTTTCTTTTCTTTCAGTTAAACCATTTTTTCATTTTCATTCGTTTTCTACAATTGGGTTAAAATATGACTTTACTCACTCATGATTCACAGAAGAAGATGAGAAAGCTTGTAAAGTAAACGTGAAAGCATTATTGTTCGAGGATATCTATCATTATAATTTTTTTATGCTTTTCTGCATTTTTCATACTGAATAAAAATACGCTCAGCACAAACTTGTGTATTGTTAAATGCCTTTCTGTAATTTTAAATTCTGTATTCGAGAGAAAAATGTATCATTAATTTGAAGCAGGAGTGTGAAAAGATCAAAGTGCTATTTTTGACAAAAGCTTCTATTGCTGTGAGCTCACTAGTTTTTGCCAAAACAGTGTCATAGCGGTTAGCAAAGAACATAACCTTCAAAGAGGCATTATCCTGTATGACAGGGTGGGGCCTGAGTTACAAAGGCTAATCTGCTTTTAAGGGTGGCTTTTTTTTTACATTGGTTATTTTTACTAGACAGCAGCTCCTGTGGTATGTGGTCATCTTTCTTTATTTGCAATCAAAGCACTCCTAAGAGAACATCATCGCTCAGAAAAGGCATTCTGCCCAAGTTCACTGTTCCTTATAGCTCCATGTAGTCTATATCTGTCATTTACTAGGCTAATAAAAATAAAGATTGCATTTCTTGTGGTGTCACAGCTAAAGGCATAAAATCCACTTTTTTTTTTTTTTTTTTGAGTACATTGAATTGTGCGGCAGTGGAATTAGTGACACCTCTGAAAGTTTGCTTGATGCTTTCAGGATGAGATCCTTTGCCAAAGGAGTCATATACAGTGCAGTTTTCTTGCTTAGTTCTTTAGTGTTGTGCTCCAAAAGCTGCTATGGGACTTTCATAGGAGTCACTCATGGTAGTCAAATGGTCAGTGATTTGCTTACTATAGTGGAACTGTTTCTTTATTACTCGCAGGGCTCAGAGGGGATAAAGAAGAGTTAGAAGGTCCGTGACTTCAGTAGCCAGGGAATGAATAATTGTGTATTTATATTAATTTTCTTGCAGATGGTGTTGCTTATTGAATGACAACCCCCTTCAGAACAAAGTCAGCTCAGCATAGTGACCAGAATTCTACTAAATGGATTGAATACCATCATGTTTGTAGAGAATTAGATGGAAAAGTGCAGGAGGACAATGAGGTTGGTTTTCACTATTAAAGTAATCGAGGGTTGCCTTGATAGTTGGCTTAAATATCTTTTTCTGGCTGTGGTGGTTTGACACCCAGATAACCACTCACACTACACCCCCTCAGTTAAAATAAGTCTGGATTGTGAGAAAGAAAACATCATCTTCCCCCCCCCTCCCCTTTTTCTCCGATTCGGCTTCATGCTTTTTCCTACATCCTCCTGTCCAAGTGCCCCGGGATGGTGAGGAGTGGTGATTGTGCAATCATTAAATAACAGTGCAGACTTCAGGGCAATGTCTGCTGCCATGCCTGGAGCATCTCCTCCCACTCCTCTGACCTTAGTGTTCAAACACTTATTATGTTCTGTTTTCCCCACCCCTCGCTGCTATACAGTGGTTTCCCTTTTTCCCAGAGAGCTCGGCTGTGTCCTGCAATGTGTCCATTGCGGAGATGGCAGTGTCCCAGTGTTCAGCACAGGCCAAGCCTGAAACTTCCCTGCTACCAAAGCTGCACCATGGGCACCCAATGCACTGGTATAGATCTTCTGCTTTATGCTGCAGAAGCTGGAAAATATAATCTAGACATTTAAAGAAAAGTTTTCAGTAGAACTTAATATGTGTTCCTTATTTTCTAATAGCTGGATTTTCTGAAGTGCAGTTTAATGCTTACGGCAGCAACTGAAATCATGGGAACTGTTCTTTGAATATACTCATGGCTGTAAAAAAGGTAAGTGCTTTGAGCACCTCATATTCTGAATATTTAGGTTGGCAATTAAAATTATTGAAAACTTCTGGCAAATTTAGCTTTTCTGTCATTATAATACAGTGTTCAGCATTAAAGAGAGATAATTCTATAATATACCACTGCTGGTAGCAGTGAAGCAGCAGTTAATAAAGCTTTAGAAATACTGAGCCATAACTTCGTCAGAAGGAAATGGTCTCAAGGAAATTAATACTGTTGTGCTCAGCATAGTTCTGTCATTAACCTGTATACTAGAGACTGTTATGTGAATTATAAGACATATGAATAACTTGCAATTTATAGAATAAGATGTGGGTCCTGTGGAAAAGAAAAAAGGAACACAGTTATGTAAGAATAACTTAATAGTGCACTGAGAAAATAGAGCTGAATTAGGATAATGTGAATGCTATCATTTAGTGCTAGTCAGTCTTCAACTGGTGAATTAATTGACTTCTCAGCTTTATCTTTTATTATGTGGTTTTTATATAAAAACTTTTTCCAGACTATAAGGACATATGGAGATTTGGTCTCTATGTTTTGTTTCTCTTTCCCAGTGATGCTGCTTAACTCTTTGTTGTACAGGACAGGCGATGGAGACATCACAACTCCTCCAAAACAAGTGTCAGTTTAAAGTGATTAAGAATTAGGGTTTTTTTTAATTTTAACCTGACTATAGCAAGTCAGTTGACCCAACTATTTGAAACAATACATCCATGGACCTGATGAGCAGCACAGTATCTAAATATAGTATGAAACAGCACAGCTTCACATACACAGTAGTATTAATGGTCTGGCCACTTTTCAGCTGTTATCAGCTTATTCTGCATGCCTTATCAGAAGCATTTCCCACTGTGTTAAATATGCAGGTTGGCAAACTGTGATTTTGTTTGCTAAACAGAAACTTTGGGCAAATTCAGATTTAGTACAGTGATTCTGTCTTTAAAGCAAAATAAGTAAGAAATGGACCTTGTTTTACAATGGAATAATATTGGCAGAGTACCAGTCCAAGGAATCATTCTATGAAAGAATACCTATGGGAGAATCTCTCAGATTTAATGAAGAGACCTAACTGGTTTACAAGGCTTCCTGTTATGCTGAACAGCAGCAGAATTAGAAAGCTGTGAAGTGTTTATGCATACAATTTACCATGATCTTAGGTAACAATTTAAAAAGCAACCTTCAGAGTTAGTATTCAGTTCATGAAAAGTAACCTCAGAAAGTTTTTTAGTTCAGAAATTTGCACATATATGCAAGGTAAAGAACTTACAACATACTGCTTTGTAAAATCTGCTTGTTTACTATCAGGTCTTTATCTAGGAGTTAGATTATGTATAGCATGAAAACAAAGCCATACACAGATTCATCAGCCGGGTAAAACTGAGGGCCACACCTTTAGTTAAAGTCCACTGAAGTCATAGATCTTATACTGACAAGATTCTTAGAACAACAAAGAAACAAATTAAAAATGAATGAGAATTAAAAAACACAAACAGGACAAAACATAACTACCTTTGCTAAATACTGTTTCCTAGCTTCTCGATGTATTGAAGAGGGGGGAGAAATAAGAGAAGAAATGCATTTTATTCCCTTTTTGATGCTTTGATTCTTGATCTCTTCTACAGGCTTTCTTGAATTCCCATCTTATTATTAGGAAGTTAATCCATTAGCTGTATCTCCTCTGCAGACTTTTTTCACAGTGAGCAGAGGACAATTATGCAAAAATACTTCACTTAACAGTCATTGCTGTGACACATACAGCTCCCAGACTATAGATAACAAAAAGTTTTGACTTCAGGCTGTGCTAGTTACATACACAATCTGTTTTATGACCTTCTTTGTAGGCTTAATTCACTAATTCTCTCATTGTCATAAGGATAGTGGTGGGAGAGCCAGCACTCCTACACTGAATATGAAGCTATTATTTCTAGAAGGTATCTCACATTAATTAGTAGATAGGACTGAGTGACAGGATAAGAAAATAGAAATGCAAAAAATGAAGAAGCTAGAGGTCATGGTCAATTTATATAAAGAAAAAGAAGTTGGAACCATATAAATTTGCAATTTGTTTCATACTTGTTATCTAATATAGACTTTTACTGTGGAAATAGGCACAAATATTTTTGATCAACAGAACTGTTCTCATTGTAAGCACTGACTGTTCAGCCTGCCTGCTGAAAATATGTACTTCATAATCAAGTCTGTAGACAATGAGAAGCAAGGGAGAATCTTAGGTCTTCCAGTCAAGCTGATATACAGAAATAGCTGTGCTGAACAGCATAGGAGAAAGAATATGAGGCACTTCTGTCTTTATTGTTTTTTTTTTGTTAGTCTGAAACATCAAACACAATGCATTGATCTATGTACTGACCGTATTTTTGCTGCACTTAGGCATAATTTAGCAATGGTTTTAGCTGTCCATTGGTCTCCCCATGCCCCATTTATTCTTTGAATCTTACTGTTTCAGGAAAAGTAAAGTACATGTCCTGCTATTCACAGGTGGAGAGATTGATTAAGGAGTATGATCTGTGAAATATTTGTGATTTTATGATCTGTTATAATTGTTAGCCAGACCTGCTCCCTTTCAAATAGTCAAAAATCATAGAATTATAGAATGGCTTACGGTAGAAGGGACTTTTGAGAACATATAGTTTCAATCCCCTTGTCTTGGGCAGAGGTGCTGACCACTAAATCATGGCGCCCAGAGCCCCATGCAAACTGACTTTGAACACTTCCAGGGATGAGACATAAAATTTAAGTACTATGATTACAAAAAAAAAAAAAAAAAAAGAAATTTGATTGATACTGCTCAAGTTGATCGGTGAAATAAAAACAGTGTTACAGATTGAGTGAATTTAATGGTTCTTCAGTCCATAGCTCTGCCTGGTAACAACAAATTTAGAGTGCTGATATTAGGTAGTTCAATGATCAATCAAGGGTCAGGCAATATGGAGAGTTGTTTTGTTGAGTGTATGGTCAATGATTTCCAATAACTCTCATAGTTGTATGATACAACATCAGAATAGTAATAGAATCTTTCACGTCAGACAGGCAAACCCTTCACACCCACGGAACAGAATCTTGCTGGAAACTTAAAATGCTGTATATTAATGAGCACTTCTAAGGTCTGCTTCTCAGGTGCGATCTTTAAAGTATCTAGAAACACTTTCAATTGTCTGCAATTTATAGAAAGGTGGCATCTTATCTATTGCTATATATTTTGTTTTTCTGAATATAAAGATGATTTATGAATACAATTCTTTGTATTTTGCATGGTCATTTCTTGTATTAACCTAAGTAAGATAATGCATCTGGAGTCCATTAATCTTATTTGCTGTTCCTTTTTTACCCTTTTGCAATAATGCTCAATTTAATAACATTTTGTGTTGCATCTAAGGCTTTGCTATCTAGTACAGAATTTAAAGAGCACTCACTATTAATAGTGAATTCAATCAGTTTCGATGTGCATACATTTCCTGTAGGTACCGATCTAATTGCAATCGTAGAAGACATTATAGAAGCATGCTGTTAAAAGTGGAGAAATGTATAAGTTATAATCCCAGAGAAAATGAATAAAAATGTAGATGATTCCTCTAAGTCCTTTTGGAATTAAAGTTTATTAATCAGTATTAATTTCTGTAACTAATCAAATGCAAGTTTCAAGCTGACCCCCAAAATGTTATTTACACACTTGTCTTCAAAGAGAGGAAGCACTTTCTTCAAACAAACCTGTAATAGAAAACAATTTGCTTTTATCACATTTCTGCCTCTTTAAATGTGGATTTAATATATGTGTCCTCAGTGCATAAATAGACTTTAATGGCCTGATTCACAGGAGGCTGGAGTGTCTACCCAGCCTCTACCTGTGGGCACTGGGACTCTATTTAAGCTCAGCCCTTAACATTTAGTTCTCATTTGAGCTGCATCAGAGCTGACCAATTCTCCATTGCCGTATTCACCTGCCATGGTATTTAACTTGTACAACTGGTGTTGTTCCTGTCAGCCTGAATCTCTAAATTCTAATCCATATTCTAACCAAACACCTTGGTACAGCTTGGTCTAATTTCTTTCAAGTGTAGATCAATATTTAATCTCTGTGCCCAGTGCTAATTAAAGTTGGTAACATGATACTATTTCCTCATTACCTGTCTTCTGCCCATGTGAAATAGGGCTGTGAGAAATATTCTGGAAAATTTTAGAAAAGCAATGTTTACTATAAAATAAATGATTTTTAGATAAAATAAGGTTCAGTTGCATTTTCTGTATCACAGTATTTACATATACTCTTTAGTCAGTTAAGTTTTATAGGATTGCCTCAGGTGCTGAAAAAAAATTCCACGTTAAAATAAAGAAATGTAGAAAAAATAATTCATCCTAATTTGTGGATTATAGTAAAAATAAAATACTTGAAGATTTCTAGTTTAAAAACTTTATAACAATAATTGATTGTCACTCCCTATCAAACAAGAAGAAATGCATTTTATGGCTACTGAATTCGTTATGTTAAGAAGTGATTTAAATCAATACAGAATATTCACCTTTTATTACAGTTCTATAAACTTTCTGAGTTGTAGATTTCTAAGTCCTTTATGTCCTACCCTTTCCAGATAAAACATGGTACGCAGTCAAGTTAGTGGAAGGATGGAATGGTTCACATTTTTGAGATATCTTCAAGAAATTCAAAAATATTGTTGACATGATGAGAAAGATTAAAGATCACAGGGTTATCCATTTCTGTATGCAAAGAAATCATTGTGACTCTCCAATGTACTGTACCAGAAAATGAGGAGAAAATTTTCTTTTTTTTGAATTAGTATGCATTAGGAGTCACCATTGGTTACTAGCCATAATGTGCTCACATGCACGCAATTCTTGTTCTTCTTCCCCTCACTCGACCCTGAAGGGTGAATTTCTCAGGTGGCAAAGTAGATGAACTGCTCTGTTAGTTAAAAAGTAAGACAACTATCATAATCTTTTCTTTAAAACCAGTGGGAAATAGGTTTGGTTTTGGATGGGGTCTCATGAACGCAGCTGAAGTAAAAGTGCAAATTTTCATGGAAGATTTTTCTTCCCGTGAGCTGTTTTCTGTGGTTTTAGCCTGAAATCCGAGGATTCTGATGTTCACTTTCAAGAGCTGTGTAATAGCTGTTGAATGTATTATGCTTCCAAATGATACCTATTTTCTTGCTAAAGTCACTAAATGTATTATTACACATTTCCACATGCACATCATACTTTGTTCTTTTAAGCTTGCTCAGGGCAAAATATTTTGTTTCCAAGACAAGAATAAATTATAGCTTCCAATCTGTCAGATGACATTCATGTGTGTTTGCACATAGAGGTGAAAACATGTCTACAAAATAAATACTAAGGTGTTGTAGTTTAACCTGGCAAGTGGCTAAGCACCTCAGTTATTCGCTTACTCCCCCCTTCCCAGTGGGATGGGTGAGAGAAAAAAAAAGTAGAACTTTGGCTTGAGATAGAACTAATTATTAAGGTAGGGAAAAGGAAGAGGATAATAGGTGTGTGGGGGTATTGACAACTGTATATAGTTATATAGTTGTTATATACATCCATACAGACATAAATAAATGTGTATAACAAGTGATGCACAAGCAACATCTCGCCAGCCCCTGGCCAATGTCCAGCTAGCACCTTGAGCAGCAGAAGAGATAAAGATGAACTCTCACCTCCTTCAAAATTCCTTCTGCATGATTTCCTACAATATGGAATGTCCCTTTGGCCTGTTTAAGTCAGCTTTTCTGATTCTGTTCTCTCTCAGCTCCTTGGGCCTTTTGCTGAGAATGCCCTTGGCTCTGTACAACACTGCCCAGCAGCAACTATAGACATTGTCTTTCTGTAGAACCAAAACATAGTGCCATACCTGACACTGTGAGACATGAGGATTCAAAACTTCAAAATGATAGTCCAGCCAAAAAGCATTCATAAGGAATACTCAGTTCTGTGGCAAAGCTTTCATACCTCATTCAGTTACATAAATGGGCTGCCATTGATTGTGTTCTTTGCAGCTATGAGTTGTGGTTTCATTTCTTTCAGCTACACTGCTCAGGAGAAATTGCCTGCAAAGAGGTGGATAATTCAATCTTCACTTGTAGCACATATTCAAGTTTAATCACATAAGCAGTCGCATTAAAGCTAAGGGCTCTAGTTTCTAGTTTTGTGATTTATTTATTTATTTATTTTTGGAGCAGGGAGGCCTTGGGCAACATTTGACTAAGCAGCTCTTTTCAAAGTAGTATGTAGCTGATTCTGAATTCCTGCCAGTGTTTATGTATACTCACAGAAGAAACAATGTATGTGACACATCCAGGAAACAGTGAATTTGTTTTAGAATATTGCTCCTGAGTTGACTCACTTTCCGGTTTATTTGCAACAGAGTTCTGCAAAGCTCTGTTTACATTCTATGTTTTGCCATCATTTAGTTATATCAGCATTATGAGGCTTAGACAGACTGGTTCTTTATTCCAGTTATCAGTACCTTGAACTAACTGAGCAGGATTAATACACAAGATGATAAGTACATTTCTTGTGTTAAGGCTGTACTAGTGACCAATGTGTTGCTGCTGTTGATGAAAACAATGTTGGAAATTATTCAGCAGAGCAGTAGGGACCATGTGATATCTTCAAAAGAATACTCCAAAGCTAAGCTGCCCACCAATTTTAAAGGCTGTTACCTGCGGTAATATAATGTTATGTGCATAAAGTGAACTTATGTGTAAAAAGTAGTTTTGCATTTGCTTTTTAACACAAAAAGACAGTAATACTAGCAGAAATAACTGCACTTATTATACAACTGAATTCATATTTAACTAGATACCAGCAAAGAACAATTTTGATAAAATCCCCCACAAAATATTCTGACATGAACATTCTGAATAATTAACACGGGTTTGTGTTACCACAATAACAAGTTACCACAATATCAGCAATAAAGTTTCATTTACAATTATTTTATAGAGATTTATTGTAAGTAATTTAATAATTAGAGAGAAATCAGGATAAATAAATCTAAATGGTAAATTTGGTTTATGATCTCAGTAATTTTAAGAGTGAATTTTCTTCCTAAGTATGATATGGCTAATAGTTGGCCTTTGTGCAGTTTTGGAGAAGGTAGGTGGTAAACTTGTTTTTTTGCCAAGTTTCCCCTTATGGCTGCTTTCTGTAGCTCGCATACAGAACAACAGATACCAGATTTCTGGGACATAATTTAGTCGTGGCTTTTCCTTTATTTAAATATATATTTATATATATATATCTCCATAAACACTTTGTCTTCATTGACTGAAAAGGCCAAGTTGTAGTCTGGTATCTTATTGGCTGAAGAAATTTTTCTTTATTTAGCCTTGCACAGTGTCAGGGAAGAGAAGGTGATTAAGAAGTACGTTGTGCTTCTTATGGAAAGCAGTCACAGATATTTTGCAGGTGTAAACTGGTACTTCAGTGGATGAATTTCACCCTCCATTTCTTCTACTCTGGACCATAAGTGATATAATCTAATTAAATGCAAAAACAAAACCTCTTCAGGTAGCTTTATTTAATTTAAGTCAAAACATAAAGAACCTTTCAAGCTGAAAATACTTAGGTGTTAAATTAATACCTAGTACTCTTTGTGAAGCACTTAGCTGTGGCATGCAAATTTTAATGTTAATGGCTGCTGTGAGTTTGAATTCGTTGACAGTTACAAGTGATACACAGGGAAGTACATGCTCAAGTCTATGACATATGTCAGGATAAGAAGTCAAACCTGCTGCTCCCTCAGTCCCAGTTCTTAACTGTTAAAGCTTTTCTAGATAAGAAAGCTATGTTAATAGCATTGCAAGTGTGTTAATCAAGTGCTGGATAGAAGCTAGGCATGGATTGTATGTAATCAGACTCCAGCTTACAGCAAATGAAGACAGAAGTGCAACTCCATGCACACAGTTTAAAAAAACAAACAAACAAACAAACTGTACATGAATCACATGGGAAGTAACATAATCACTTTTCCTCATGGCAGTGAACCTAAATTCCAGGTACAAAAAGGCATTTGCAGGGTTGAAAAGTGTTAGCTTATCAAATAGCACTTTTTGGGAACAGAACGGGGTAAACATATAATGGAGGTGAGTGTCAATTAAGCTAAGGAAGGAGTGTCTAAATCAATTCTATAAAACAAGTAGTTGCTGGCAAATAGCACCTAACTTACTTGTCTCCCAACTACTCCTAAGCAGTCTGTTTCTTTGTTATTAGCACCAGGTTCTTTATTTACATGCTCTCTCAGTGTTCACATACAATCCAGCACCCAATTCAGTCCAAGCTTCTGAGTTTTGGTACTCATCAACATAGAAATGTCTTCTCTTGTGGATGAATTGACAGGAGGACTCTATGACACTGTGGCTAAAGAGGTTTGATTTTGTTTTAATCAATGATGGGTAATGTTGCAGTTATGTTTAAATGAACTTTCAGTTTCTGAAAGCCAGCACTCATCTGTAAGTGATAACTACTTTGCATTTCCTCACCAATATTCAAAAAAGTATGGTATCTTCAGAATATTTATGTTGATAATGATTATGATGTTTGGTATTCATTCTTCATAATTCTGTGATGGGAGATGTTAGGGGAAAGTAAACAAGTATCAGCAAGTGGCATCTGTTTAATCTCCTCAACTTAGAGAAAAATGGTTTTGCTTAGACAATTAACAGGGCAGTATGGTTAACTGTTTCCCCTGCATTGAGTGCCAGTCAGCTTCCGTGGTAGGAGATTGCTTCCTAACTAAAAAGTTCAAGTTCTTACATTAATTCTGTAGGTATTGCTCAAGGAAATCACACACACAGTGCACTGATGCAGCTGTAATCAGAGAGAAGTTCTCTCTCAAAATAGAGTGAGAATTATTAGGGGGTAAGATGTAATCGTTTCTCAAGTGAATTAGAACATATATAAGAAACTGGAAGGAAAGTGATTGTGGTACTTGCTCTCAGTGTAGCTGGGCAGAACTAAAAATTGAGAAATAGCTACTCTGAACACTCATTTTTCAATACAAGATAGTCCTGCCTCTACAAACATCATTTGTTTAGAGTCATGAAAAACATTTTTTTCCTTTCATTCTTATTCCGCGTCATTTAAGAAATAAGTTCTCATTTAGCAGATAATACTTGGAGTCTACAGGGAAGTTTTTTTACCAAGAACTGTGCTTTTCTTGTTGTTTTTATTTAGGACCAGATTGTGTAAGGAAATAATAGGTGTAGGTTGAATAAAGTATTGACTGTCGGGGATTCCTTTGAATGATCAAAATACAAACACTGGTAGCGGAATTTTAATACTCACAAAGCTATATTCAAAATTTCAGATTACATAAATGTTTATGTAGTTACAGTATATTTTGAGACACATATGCTTTTCTTTTTTCTTTTTTTTTTTTTTTCAAATTAAAATCCAAGATTTTATGCCAAGGAAAATATAGGCAATGACATTAGAAGCCAAAGCCTACATTTTGTAGCTGCCAGTGAGAGCTTGAACCAAAGCTGTCAGTGAATAAGGAATATCTATTTTTTGTGTACGTTTTTTTCCTGTTTTACTTTCAATTGACATATCACAGTAAAACTGGACTATTGCAGAGCAAGTGAAGATGTGTGAAGCTATGCTTTACTGAAGATTAACTTGTTTACAAAGCAGTATAGAATGTTTCATCTTTATTTCCAATTTGTATCTCTTCAAAAACACATACCAGAAGAGAGAGGAATTCCAAATTGTTAGTGCCAACACCTTTATTTTTATTTTATTTTTAATTACTGCAGAGGTAAAAAATTACCATGAATTGTGATGGTGCCAGGTAAAATATTTCTAGTCATAGAGCTTTTCAGCCTTGAATTTATTTTGAAGTGTGTGAGTGAAAAGTCATTTAAATCTATAGTTATACTTCAAAGTAAACAGTACCTTTCTGTTTATGTACTCTGAAACGTGTGTATGAAGATGAATTACTGTAGTGAGTGTCAGTATAATGTTTTTCATCCCAATATTTAGTGGCTTCCAATAATTTGTCTAGTACAAAGAAGATCCTTCATCACCCTTTCAAATGGGCTTAATTTTTCCTCATAGATAACTGTGAAAGAAGAAGTGATCAAGAGAATCTATTGATTCCAAAAAAAGCAACCTTGAGAGTAAAGGTATACCACAGAGGCGTAAGCATCTTTTTGTGCTCATTTCCATGGGCTATTGCACTAGATTGTAGCATTTAAATCACATTCCCGAATGACAGATGATGAGGACATTTTTCAGAGAACAGAGGTAGCAAGATTGAACAAGGTGAAATTGCTTTTGCTGGCATTATGCTTTTGGAGGCTACATACTCTTTTCCAGACCTAAATAGAGTAGGTATCGATTACAGATCAGCATATGTACATAAACTCGGATCATAAAATCAAGAGTCATGACTGACTCCTGATTTATTGTGTCCTATGGTCCAGGTACTAGGTGGTACCACTACAGGACAAGTTTTTGAGCAATTATGGAGCATCTGCTTCCTCTTAACCAAGGTCTCAGCAGTAAGTATGTGAGGACTTGAGTATGATTTTCCTTGCTGGTGTATAACCATGCCTCTGAATTATGTTCCCATTAGTTAAAGACAGTCTCCTTGTATAAAAGCTTGGAAACATAAGAGCTTTCATTGCCTCTTGTACTTCAAGGATTGGGAATTAGCCTTCTTTGGGAAAGTGCGGAGTAAAATGAAAGGTACTAAGATAGTATCTGCCATTTTTTGTATCACATGTCCTAGCTGTACTCTACAATCTTAAGACTTTTAAGACAAGAGAAAAAAATTTACACTTGTTTACTGGAAATGGTATTCTTTAGCATGTTAGAACTACTTATCAGAAGTGAAGCAGACTAAACAATTACTCAGTTCCAAGCTGTTCCCATGATTAGGTGGAAGATGGAAAGGTGCTTGGAAGGTATTTCCTGGTATAGCTGGAAATAAGTTGCAGTTTAAATACATGCATGCAGATGTCTCTTATAGTTTTGCTTTATGTAACTGGTTTTAATTGCGGGAGAATAGATAGGTAAGATAACTCTATTATGAAGTTTTCTTAGGGGTCATATACACAAATGAACACATGAAAACCTCACATGAAAACCTGTGAAACAGCAGGGTCAGTATGTCTGTGTCTAAGATGCGTCAGACTCAGGTTTTGGTGAATACAATTGATATGCTAGTAATTTATCAAGTTACTGTTTTTAATATATGTTATATATGTGTATCTTACTATACTTAAATGTCTTCACTGTGAGAGGATCTCTTCTCCTTCATTGCCAAAACACTGTTGTAAGAATTACATGATCGACTATTGTAAGAACTTTCTTTCCTATTTTTTTCTGCTTTGGATATCAGTAATAAAACACCACAATGATAATTTTCAGACAAGGCAGTTTTCCTTTCAAAATAATGATAAGTCCTACTGCAATCATCAAGACTTCTTTGTATTCATTAACCTCTGAAGATCCTTTCTGACTCTTTTTCCTTTAATCTCTGATGATAAGATGACATGGAAATAAGTCAATGAATGCAGAAAATCATCAGTGTAGGTGGAATAACATCAAATTTACTTTTATACAGCTCTCCATCCAGTGACTGTTTTCATGGTTTTAGTGCAGAAAAATAAAAGTACTGCATAGTCATGAGCTGATTTTCAGTGTCTCATCTTATTCATTGATTTCTTGTTCTACTGTAATTCAAAGTTTAAATAAACTCTTGAAAAGAGTTTCTCCACAAAGCTTGTTTCTTTGTTTGTGGAAACCAAAGACTGAAACCTTAAGTGACCAAGAGATGCATTTGCTTATTAATAAATTGGCTTCAAAGACTTCACTTTCTCAGAGGTATTTTAGGACTGTTACTTGCCTTGAATATTTATAAAGTGTATTTGATTCTTATTCTTTATCAATGTGACATACATATCTTATCAAACAATGTGACAAGAGTATCTCTTGTAGCAGTTAGGCATAGCTGTGGGAAGAAGACTGACTCACAACTTTTTATTAAGTCATGATCAACAACAAAAAAGCTAGATTTAAACACAGTCAAATCTTGAATTTCAACTGATACAATTTAGTAGAGAATTTTATCCCTTCAGTGCTTCTGTTCAGTATTTTTTTAATCTTCATAATTAAAAGTAAGGGTATATGAACATGCGCAGGCAGTACTTTACTGGAGACAGATACTGTTTTTCTTCCAGAATTATTTCTAATATTTATTGTATAGAATTTAAATTAATCCTGACCCACAGCTTAAATCTTAAGGGTATATTAATATTGCTGTTGATTCTTATAAATGGTGTAGAACAGAACCAAATGCACTCTATTTTCTTCCACATTAAAAATAGTATTAAGCTCATTTCATGTGGCTATGCTTGCTTTCTCATATTTGATCTTTGTAATCCTCTGGTTTCTTAGTGCCTTTTTTTTTTTTTTTCTTGTTTTAATGTGTCTCTTTTACAAGAACACCTACGTCAGGAAGACATCCTTTACAATACCTTTCATTCTTATTCCCTGACCTTTTATTTTTGATGCATTGTATTTAAAAGTTTCCTGTTTAATCTTACCCTGGATGTTAATCTTCATTTCATTGCTACCTGTACTGTAATTGTTTTTCAAACTTGTAGATTCATACTGTGTTCTTTCTCCTGCTAAGTGTTGTGTCATATCTTAAATATGCATCTTTTTTCACTTTCGATTATTTTTTAGTTTATTCTTCTCCATCTAAGTCTCCCTGTGTATTCCAGACTGCATGAAGCCTCCAGATATTAAATTGTTTTTCTTCCATTCCCTCAGCCCTTACACTTTAAAGAAAAAGTATCACCAAACTTTATACTACAGTCTTTTGGTTTTATTGTTATTGTTTTTAAATTTAGCAGGGTAAGTCAGTGCTGCTTTGTATATGATTACTCACTGTATATATATCTGTTAATTAGCTTTTAGCTTAATTAAATTGATCTTTGATGCAATTATATTTGCAAAATATTTTTTTATCCAAAAAATAAAATTTATAACTTTATTTGGTAATTATCACATCATTTTCTTAGAAAAGAAAGCAAGTTTAATAGAAACCTGACCAAACACTGAACCTGCTTGAAAATAAGTAGTAAATCTTACAATTACTAACATGGATTTTAAAGCTTCACTAACATTTTTTAAAAAGTCTTAGAAAGTTTTTCAGAATTTCTACTTTGGAAGTGGTGTTTTAATTGCTCTAGCAATAGTTTGTGAAACTGACATGATCCACAGATTTGAAGAGAGACGAACTGAATGGAGAGGCAAAATACAGAAACAGTTTCTTGAGAAAATGGGAAGCACTGTGGCCTTCATTCATGACTTCTGCAGTCTTTCAGGCATGTCACTTTTTCTCCCATCTATTGTTTTTAGAATTTTCTTTGGAGCAGGGTTATACTGTTGAAATTTAAAAGTTCCTACCCTATATATTACTGAGCACTTTAATCTGCTTTTATCATAAAAAGCATCATGAGAAATGTTACTATTTTATAGACAATTGAACAGGCTGGATCAGCTCTTGGCACCATGAGCTTGGAACTGAAGGTATAAGGAAATACTGAGTTACCCAAGTAGGACAGCATGTGTTATATATACAGTAGCACTGCAGGCTTAGATTCCTTCTCAAAGCAAAGCTCGAGACATATGTTCCTTTTGGGTTTTGAATGAATTGCAATGACTTGAAGGTGCACTGAATAAGATGACTGCAGGCAAGGAATGATTCAGACGAGACCAAACTGAGTGCAAAGGACAAAGTAGACGGAAAGAGAAGACTGATCAAAGCTAAACATGTGACAGTCTTCTTGAAAGTATTCAAATATAAAATAGACCTCAGTCATCTCAACCATTTGTAAAATTGACAGGAAGAAAGCAGCTTTTATTACCACAAAATTAATTATGTTAGTTTAGCACTTTTGTTTATCTTTGGAATATTACATAGGTGTGTTGTAAGTTTTGGAAATGTATATTGTTTAGTGGTTGACATCTGTTCCAAACAAATAATGAATTTCCTTTGAAAGAAGTGGATGAAAGAAATAGATTGGGCATATGAGACAAGCATAAGTGATCAGGATCAGATTACTTGCACTAATTGTTATCTACATTTTAGTTGTGCTATGGGGAGGGATTTGGAAATTTCTTCCATATGAAGGATGATTGAATTCATATTGAAGTTGGTTAAACAAGTCATTGATTTCCATATGACAAAAGATTAAAATAATCTTTACCAAGGTATTCAACATGAAGATATTCCAACTAGTATTGCCCACAGTACTTTGGTTTATCAGACAAGATCTATTTCATGTAAGAAAAGACATCATGCTGAGAGTCTTCCCAGTTTTTCAGTATGGTAATCGTTAACATTCTTAAAAAACAAATTTAAATAAAATGGTGCCTAGTATTTACATAATGCTCTTCCTCTCTTCTTTTGTAAGCATTAACTAATGGGTATTTTAATTCACAAGCAAATGCTGTAGTTTCAGATGTGGCTACAGGGATTCCCTTAATTTGGAGATTCCAAAATACTAGTTGCAATATGGTAATTTAATGTTGTTGGCTGATAATTGTTCATACTGGAACCTTAATGAGTTACTCAGATTTCTCCCTCATTTTTGCCCATTTGCTTTAATTAAATTGTCAGTTGAACACTGTTTTAGATAGTATACAGATTATATAGATTATATAGGCTTTACAAACCAGAGTCCTTTAGTGTAGGAAATAACAGGGTAAATCCTGCAGTCTGCAAGCATCTATTTGTGAGAAAGGGAACCTCTGATTTCATTCAGACACATGCAGGATTCCCCTGCTTCCCTAAGTTTCATGCTTGTAGCTTTTGAAATACACAGCAGACTGAAAAAGCCCTCAACCTGATGAATAGTGAAAAGATTTTTGCAACTAGTGAAGTCTTCATAGCATTTTCTCTTTCCCTCTGGCATCCTGCCTGGTCCTAATTGGAAGAGACTGCTTTACTGTTCTACACTGAGGCAGAGTGTGCTACATCAGCCGTAAGCCACCCCTCAGAGAAGAATCTCAAATCTTGCCTTGAACATGTTTCAACAATTACACATATCACTGTATATTTATTTTTGTAAAAAAATCTCTTATCCCAGAAGTACTGTAAGTACTATGGCTTGCAGAGATAGCCACATTAAATACGCAGTTTTCATAGAACAAATGAATAAACAGGTGCTTCCAGCAAGAGATTGTAGCAGTTTTGTTGCTAGACTTCTACCCAAGGGATTTTCTTCGTGAAAAAATAGATATTTATATTCAAACACAAACACGTGTATTTTATATGGTTCTTATAATATATATTTGTATGCAATTTTAATTTCTATATTATCTGTTGTAAACTATCTGTTTTCTTAACAAAAAAAAAAAAATCAACTATTTAAACTGTGTTGGGAATTGCAGATTTCACCATTAAAATTCTGAATTCTGTGTTTATGAATATGAAAGAAATAGTAGATCCCACAAATTGCATAAGGTCAAACACTAAGTTAAAAGTGCACCTCAGTGTCCCTAGGGAAGTTTAATTTTGAAATAATAGAGAAATTATACACAAATGTTTTAGGAATTAAATATAACTATGAACATGTTTGTCAACTTGTGATTGTTTGTGTTCAAGCATAATAGCTTCCATGCAATACTACACTCTGGAATAGAATACACAAGATTTAAGAAAAGCCAAAATGTTCCTCTTTCATGAGTATCCCCATCATCATTTTTCACTTTATTGTTCGTGAACTAGAACAAAAAAGTTTTAAATAGCAGTAGCTGCTCTTAACTATCTCTTTAATACAAAAAGGTTTATCATACTTTCTCCCTAGGAGAGAAAATTTTATCACAGGAAACAGAAATAATTTCCACTTATCTCCTAATGTGTTTTAAAGTTGTTGAGCACTTTATACTGAAAGAATGTGTTCAGTGAAAAAGAACTAAAGTATAATTAAATACAAAGGAGATCAAGGAAAACAAAAAAAAAGAGAAAAGCTGTTTGGAGCATATCATGCTGAAGAAGCAGCTGAAATCAGAAGTTTAGTCTCAAATAATGGTAGTATACAGATGAGAAATAATGTTTTCAGTTTGTACATTATATTGTATGTTGAAACAATATTATCTTCACTACTGTCATCTGTGCCATAAGCCTTGGGTCTCAGAGAGACTTTCTTTGTTATTACTGTTCTGGTAAAATTACCTCCTACAAAATGTAGGTTTTCTTCTCTGGAAAATGCAGTTTTCTTTAGAACACTTTCTGCAGCAGTAAGACAAAGATTATTTGAACACAATAAGTGAAAAATTGCCTGTTTCTTAGTAATTAGGAGCTCTTATTAGGTTATTAAATACTCTATCTAAACCAAGATGTTCATCAGCAACATCATAACAATTCTGACATCTATATCCCAGCTACTTCTAGCAATATAGATTAGCCTGGAGTTTTGTTTTATCTGTTAAATCTTTTTCAGTGGAAAAACTAGATTGTTTTTTCACTCACCAGTAAACCAATCAAACTCAGTATGTCTTATCTATGCACAGCACTTGAAAAGATTTAAAAAAAAGCACCTTCTGTTCAAATAGTGCTAAACCTTTAGACTGATAACAGAAAAGTGTCTGTAATGGGATTTCTACTGAAAGGGGAAGTCCCATCATTGCTATACAAACACTGTTTTGATACCGGACCTGTTCTGTATATGATGATATTGCAAGTAGATCAACACAAATTTGTGAAAAAACTTTCTTTTTTTATATTAATGAAGAAGAAATTGGGTGTGGAGGGTTTCACTTTATGTGAATTATGCAGTAGCATACATCTAACTAGACCTTCATCTCATCTGTAGAAGTGAAACAATGGCTTCCCTGCCTGATAGTTAGGAGAGCTTCCTTAGAATCATGAGCATGGTGAACATTTTTGCCTCTAGACTGCTGTTTCTGTGACTCAACAGAACTTTCAAATGAGTGGTGTATATTCACATGTAGTATAGAAGAGGAAATATTCTATTGTATGTTTTGTGTTATGTTGTAAAAACTCTGTGTATTCACAGGTGTGATCATGTGGTTTTGGACTGGGAACATAGATCTTCTGCAGGAAGTCTTAATAAAATATGGTATTTCATGATATTTACTCATCCAGGTTTGCTGAAAGAGACATCTCAATAGTTGACACGGTTGGTTGTCAGAAAGTAAAATGGAGTGGGCACTGTGATTATACAATTAATTACTGTAGCGTACTATTCCTTTTCATCAGGGAATTTCTTAAACATGTTGATCACTTAATTTCCAAGGAAAAATTACCTTAAGGTCCCAGTCCAAAGATTTCACCAACTCCAATACAAGGCCACCATAAATATAGAGTCATTACCTTTTTTTTTCTTAATGAGATGAATCATAAGGAAAAAGCCAGGTTAATGTTCCAGAGAGCTTAATTAGAATCAGGTGAGAACTTGAAAAGGCAGCTAATGTGATTTCAGGCAGAGCTTACATGAAAAGCTTTAATTAAGAAGACTGATGGCCTTTTACTCAAGTCTCTTGAAGAGCATACAAAGTTCCATTTAATTTCTCCATGTCTGATAGCAAGAAATACTTAGAATTCCAGATTGTTAGTGAATAAAGCAAAAACAGTGTATTTGTGGCTAAAATGGACTATAGAGTGGCCTATTTCTCAGGGATATCTACAAAAACCCAGTGTCACAGAAAAGCATAGAATAAAATTCAATTAAATAGCAATTCAGTAAAAAGTTTACGGAGAACTGAAGTATTCAGAGCATTACAAATATTTCAGTACAACTGCAGTGCAAACAGTTGAATAGTATACTGCAAAAGTGTTTTATATCTAAAATAGTTTTTATATTTTTTTGTTGCTTGCAATATACAATCTCACATGGAATTCATATAGTCGTCTTAAAAATCCACATCAGCTTTACATTTGTCACTTCACTCAACTTTTCGGGGGAAAGGATGGGAAAAATGGGGCAGATATTTTATTTATATTATTCCCCCTGTAAGAACAATAAGGTATATGAGGTATTTTAGCAGCGGGGTGTATATTTGGAGAAAGTGTTTCCTGCAGAGCATTTCTGCCTTTCTTGTAAATTAACTGCAAAAAATGTGGTCAAGTTGCAGTATGACATTTAGTTTTCTAATCTGTTTAATGCCATGGTTTGCACATGATGTGTTCTGGTGTGCTTTTATGTTTTTGATACTAAAAAAACACATTAGAGTTGCAGTAGGGATTCTTTTCACAGGCAATATAACTTGTAACAAATTATATATATCGGAAGAAATACAACAAAAGACCTAACCTTTTATCATGTTCATTATTCTAAAAATGCAGTTCCTCCTATCTTTCTTTCTTAATGTATTGTAGGAGCACCACTTTGAACACACACACATGCTCCATTTCCTAGCAATTGCACTAATAAATATTTTAATGACTTCAAACTATTAAAAAACTTAGTATTTGAGCAGTCTGAAATAGTTACTTGAGAATTTTTCTAATCAATAATTATGTATGTGTTTGTGTGTATATATATACACTCACACATTTCAACTCTTTGTTTTAATAAGGTAGAATAATTGTCTTGTGTTTTGGCACTATCGAAATATAAATAAGTTATCATATTTTTCAATCTTTCAGTCATTTATACAAAACACTTTGTAACATAGAAGAAACTGAAGCATATCATGTTTGAAGGGAGGGGAGGGAGCTGTGGCTTTTTAGCTAAAAAACCCACGAGTATTTCACTGCAGTAATTCAGATAATCAGGGTATATGTTTCTTTAGTGAGTATTTTTATTGTCATTCTGTGAACTGATTTGTGAGTTGTCTGTTGCAGAAATACATAGATTTGCTGTTCCTTTTATGATATAAGCTTTGTATAAAAAAAAAAAAGACGTCACTTTTCAAAGTCTTTTATCTACTGCACATATTTTTCAACCCTGACAATTGCTTTTTATATGTATATTCATCAACAAAAATTCTCTGTTGTTTAATCTACCTTCTCAAAATGTAAATTTTATCTCCTTAATTTGTAACATCCACAATAGTATTCTGCATGGGACAACTCCCACCTACCAGTTTAAATTAGAACCACTGAACTAAATTTAGAAAAGTCATAAGACATAAAATCTAGTTTGAGAAAAACTAATGCCATGGATATGTATTTGAGGTGCTAAAATAACCAAAGATTGACATGTATTACTGATCTGCAGAGTTCTTTTTCATGGCCTCTGGCAACCCAGCCTGGTATCAAGAGCACCTTGACAGTATTTCATCTAAATGTTTTGCTACATTAATTTATTGTCTGACAATTCAAAGAAATCCAGAAAGGTAGCACTTGTGTGACACTGTTTTTGGGAAATAAAAGATTTTGTTTCCTATTCTGATGTGCTCTCTCTCTCTCTGGATAAGAAACTATGAAAACAAAGTAGGTAATATAAATAGGTTAAATTAAATCTAACTTGTTAAGATAAAATATTAAATAAACAATCTCTGCTAAAAGTGCTGAGAGGGAAAATGTTTAGATATAACAATTGCTAGTGATAAGCACAGACTCCTTCTAGTGATGAGAACTGTTCATGAAGAGCCCTGACTCTAAAATAATAATAATAATAATAAACTATTGAGCTAGATTACATACAACTTTATTATTATTTATTAAGCAATTACTGGCTAGGCATGATACTGTGAATTGAAGCCAATAATATTTAAAATGTCCATCATTTTAAGTATTTTTTCTTTTTCTACAATTAAAGAATTACTCATATCTTCACAGTTTCCAAGTCACTAATCAGCATAACTACTTCTCCCACAATTTCCACTAATTAGGAGATTCATTAGTCAGATCTCACCTAACTAAAAACGTTTATTTTGTCTGTGGCTTCTTTCAAGTTTGTCAAAGCTGTGTCTTGCCTTGGCTCTGCCCTTTTCAAAAGAGTTAGCCAAAGCAATGTTTGTGCCAGGGGCATAGCCTTATCTAGACTAATTTTGGATAACTGAAAGGTCATAGCCACAAAGAAACAGCAGGTACAATTACTGCCTCAGTAGAAGGGTGCAACAAATACATAGGAATACCCAACAGAGCTCAGTATTCTTTTGAAGTAGTACACATAAAGTCCTGATCTTAGGAACATAATGGAAAGCAATAATTATGCCCTTTAATTTATCACTGAAATGTTAAAATAACTCTGATAGAGAAAACATCAGTTCTGACCAAAAGGAAAAAAAATATTGCAAGGGACTATAGAAAAGATGAAGCCTTGCAGGGAGTTATTCTTCCACTGCTGGCCAGAAGTAATATTGACAGCTCCAGGAGATATTATTTCCTCACTTTTTTTCTCAGAGTTGTGGGAGAAGTAAACACAATATTTTTTGTGAGTGATTACAGTAATTAACAGAAAACCTAAGCCTGTTAATAAAGCATTAGCACAGCACAGTACTTCTTTTCCAGCCATTTCATTATTTATACTCCAAGAAGAGACATAATTGGCTGTACCAACTTAATTCAGGTGGCTTTTCTTTTCCCTTCTTGTCCTCTTAATGTTACATAGTGTTGTAAAATAGTGCCCAAAGAAATAATGCCAGGATGCAGAAGAAGGGATTTCTTCAAACATAAAACTTCTAAACTTCCGAAATCAAGTAACTTATCTTAGTAACCTTAATTGGTTTTCTTTTCCAAAATATCTCATCATGATCTCGTTTGATTCAGAATGACCTCCTCTCCTCTAGAGCTGCTGAGAGAACTGCCTTTCAGTAAAGTAGATCAGAGAATATTTCAGTTTAGCAGCAGCTATTGAAATTTTGCCTTTCTTTCTTCCTCACTGAATACAAGACCTTGTGATTGTTTTCTGAAAACAACATTGCCAAAGTGTTAATTTCTAGATTAAAGACTTTTCTATTTGGAAAGAGTTTAAATGTGTGATATTAGTGATAATGAGACATTCTATTTTCTTTATAAAACCTATGTTAGTCGTTAGAAGCTGCCTGTCTGCATGAAAAAGAAGTTTCTTGATTCCATCCCTTTCCAGTGGTATGTTGCTGCCTTCGATATAGGAAATTTCTCTGAGGAGCTCATTCTCCATTCTATTTTCTTGATTGATCTTACTAAAAGTTAAATCAGGTTTTTTAATTTCTTTATACATTAGGCATCATAACACTGAGGCAGTCAGTGACATCTCTTCAGTCTTTCCTTATTTAGGATTTGTTCCTGTCTCTTTGATCAAGATAGGCGGTATTTTCGTCCTGTATCTGTTTTGTTAATTAATTTGGGCTGCTCATGACCTGGTACAGGCACTTGATTTTCTTTCTTTCCACCATTTTGTCATTACTCTCTGAAGGAGTGGGAAGAGCTTGAATACAAAGTTTTACCTGTATTGCACTGAAGAAAAAGAGCTTTCATGTCTGCCTTTGTCTATATCTTAGCTGAAATGACAGAAAAGTAGAATTTTATAAATATACCAAGTAATGTAGCACCTATGACTGTGAGAGAAAACTGGTTGCTTGTGGCACTTAATGGATCCCAGGCACCCGAATTGGAGCTTTACCAGTTCATTTAAAGTCGCAGTGTTTTGTCTGTGCTGGATATGTCAGCAAAACTTTATGGCTTCATTGTAGTATTTAAACAATAAAAAGTCTCAGCAGTTAATGTAGATAGAGGTGTTTGCAGATTTGTTAAGCTCAATATGCAATGCAATACCTATTGAGACCTGTCAAAACTGCAGTGTTAGACAATTGGAAATGCTGTAATTTAAAGTTTTTGCAGACCCGTGGTTTCCAAAGTTAGTACAGAGTCTTTCTTAGGTGAGAAAGAGAAATCCAGCTACAAATTAAAGCATTTCTTAAAAATTAGGTCACTAAAAATGAAATGTAAAACAGCTGCGAGATTTGTGCTTTTTCTGAACTCGTGCCCTGTGGGATGAATTTGACTGCCAACAGTATATTTGTTAATTGCTGCTGTTGTGATCCAAAGAGCTTCTCAGAGCTTGACACTTATATGGAACATCTGAATTAAATTCCCTCTTGATGATCAATATCCAAAAGTGTCTCAAAACGGCTTTTAAAATTTTTCCACTCCACAGGTATGTAGCAAGTTTTATCCTTGCTAATCTTGCTGCAGAGAGACACACTGTCTATATGGCTAGTGACAACTCTCTACAAAGTAACAAACCATTTTCCAAATTCATTTCTTTCGTCACTGAGATGCCATGTTTGTTTATAAACTTGTATGTTAGTGTGAGTTAGGTCAGTTTTTACTTATACTTGATGGAAAACAGCAAGTGGAATGTAAGGACGAAATTTGTGCATCAGTAAATTAACTTGCAAAAAGGTTTCTGTTTCAATTAAATGAGATCGTCCTTTTCCTTCAATATATTAGATGTGTTAGCTATGTAAAAACTACCTAGATCTCTCTGGATATTGTTTAATAAATTACAGAACTCCAACAGAAAGGAATTACAAACATGACCTAACAGTCATGTTAGCCACAATGGCTGTTTCTTGTCGACTGTATTAATGTGTGTTTCCTACTTGCCTCTAAGGTCACAAGGTGAAGGTAAAAAATAACCAGAGAAGGACTCAAACAAAATTTCTGCAAGCTTTATAACAGAAAGAAGTCTGCACTTTATATTCCACATACACACGCATTGCATTTCAGCAGGGTCAGCTTCAGCTAACTGCAGCCTACTCCTGCGTCACTGTATGCCTGGAAAGAAAACACTTGCACTTAGTGCTGTCTGCTGTTTGTGAGGACATCTTAAATGCAGGTTGCACCATTATCTGATTCAGGTAAAAGTGAGATTTGGTGACAGCATTGTAAGAAATTTCTCGCAAACCTTTTGGGCAACTTTATATCCAAATATCACTTATGTTCCAGTTTTTTAAATCTATTTCCAAGAACAGTAACCTCTGTTCAGAATGAGAATATTGTTTGTAGAAACCATGACACACTCATTAAAGATAGAGTGGAACATATATCGTCTTTTTATAAGGAAACTCAGATGTTAGGAATTATAAAAATACAACATAACTAAATTACCTTTTTTCCCTTATCAAGGTAGCTTTCAGTCTTTTCCTTCGTTCTTTTGTTTAATATCAGAGACCTATGTAAGCTTGTGGCTTACATACTATATAACTAGTAGGTATCTAAAATATAAGAAGAGTACAGAAGAGAGGTACCATTAGAGTTGACTAATTTGTATTTGGAACCTACTAATAACTTGCTATGCTTATTGTATAGATAAGAGCACTATTGGCATTCCAAGCACAAGAGTCAGATTCAGGGGAGGGATTGTTTGATCTTGCAAATTTGGCCATTTCTGTACTATGTAGTGGTCAGTAGAAGGTTATAAGGACTCTGCCAAACATGACAGTCATTAACTGAAATTAGCAGTGTAAAGAAAGTCTGCAGTTCCACTTCAGTTTGCTAATATGTTTATATACAGCCAGTGTTCTTCTTGTGATTTTGTTTTCTCAGTCTTACCCATTTTATCATTTCTCTTCTGCAATTCCAGAAGAGCTAACTGCTAATACAAGTTCTACTTTTCAGAATTCAGATACTGAAGTCTTATTTATTCTCACTCTTCCACACTCTCAGCATAAGCACGTGCTCAGAGCTGGTCATATGATTGTATGTGTTGCTTCTTTGCTGCCCAAATATGTTATCTAAGAATGGGGACTTCAGAGAGCTCCCATGCTCTCCAGAGTAGCTAAGGATTTATGGCTGCACCTAGCAGTTTCAGTATTTATAGGATGTCCGAACTATTTGTCTAAGATGATCTTTCCCAAAAACTCCAGTGTGGGTATGAACTTGCTATTGCTTGTTCCAGAGCAAATTGGTCTCCCATCTGTAGGAATAATACTTGCATGGCACCAAGTTCTCAGATAAAACCATCAGTAGCAATAAGCATCTCTGAAGTCCCTCAAACAGCAATGAATAGAAACTAATTTTTTCCAGTTCTAGTGCAATGTTTAGCAATAATCCCTGTGAGATAGTGTCCCACTGTACACAAAATATGGGTCTTCCACAAATAGTTTTCAACAGAGAATCATTTCCCTGGCTAAGTGTCAGGGAGGCAGTAAATGGGAGAGCAACCCTGCAAGGGCAGATGGGCTGGGAGCTGCAGGTCGCAAAGAGATTACCACCAAGAGGCTCAGTCACACAGTGACCAACAAAGAGGAGCATGGCAGGTCTGCTAGCAAGGTCAGCCAACAGCCCAGTGATTGTCAGATGTGTCTGTTGCAGTGAGGTAGATCTGCAGTCAAATCAGCAAGTGAGTAGCAGGATCAGCAACGTGTCCGGCTAGGCACAGCTGACACTGTATCTCAGTCAATGGTGAGGGCAGAGGCCTCAGATTAAATGTGGACCCTCAGCAAGACTTCTTATGGGTTTTTCTGAAGTTTTCTTCCCGCTTTCCTTCTTTCTTTATTTTACAAAAGTCTGTTCAAAGAATACACTTCACAAAATCAGAACTATCCTGGAAATCTTTGCACCTTTTTTGGTCCCTGATAGCAATGACCAGACACTAATGAGGTTTCAACTATAATTAATATAGTCTGATCAGAAGATTTATATGTAATTGACAATATTGGCTTCAGTTGTAGTCATTTTCAAGCTTTCATAAAAATGCTTGCACCTTGCATGGGACAAAATAGTTTTAATCTATGATTTTTCAAAGATAACATTTTCCTTCGAAGCAGTTATTTTAACCTCTGGTTTCTAATTGCTGTTTCTGGTGTAATGATTGATAGGAATCTTGTGGCCACTCAAAACTGGTGCTTATTGCGTTATGATAAATGCAATCAGTTTTTCTAAGACATTAGGATTTCTTTGGAAATTTTTACAATCAAGTTATTATAGTAGTGTGAATTCACATTTTCCTGTAGAAATTCACTTATACCAAAGTCAGTCACAAAGAAGAAAAAAACCTACAAAAAACCATTAGTGAACTGCCATAGCTATTAAACTAGGAGAGATTCTGAAATAATTTTTTATGGACTTATCATTCCTTTTCTATCCTAACATTGACAAAAAATGTACCAGGAAATTAAGTTAATTCAAATAGATTTCAGACTCACTTGTAAATACCACTAGGTATCAGAAAGCTTGCATCGTATACCAGAAAATTTCAAAAATTGTCTGAGTCCAAATCTGAGTGTTCTTTTGTCCAAATGATTGAGTAACAGACACACTCTTGTTCTCACAGTTTTTTCCCTCATTCCTTTAATTTTGTTATCCATAAGCATACTTGGATATCTACTTCAGTGTACACCTCTTCACAACAAATAACCTGTGTAATAACTTTACCTGAGTTCTTATTTCTCTGCAATGCTTTTCTACATGGCTTTCACCATTGCCTAAAAAGCATATGCTTGTAAAATCTTCAAAGTTCATTCCCTGACCTGTCACTGAAGGGGTTTGATAGCTATTATATATAACAACACATTACAGTATTTGTTCTGAAGCTTATGTTGTTAAATAAAGGCTCATATATTAGCATTATACAGATCCATATAAAAAAAAATCACTGCTAGAAATCCCTGAGAAAATTCATTTTTACCTTATTTCCCCAAAGTGTTACTAATTTTCAGAAGGGTTGTCTTTAACTATGCTTTCTCTTTTTATTTTTCACTGTGATTATTAACCGGCAGTACCAACGAATCACCTTTACAAGTAAGTCTCAATCTCTGGAAAGTTATGTTGTGTTGTTGATCTTGTTTGGTTTCTCTTTTTGCTTAACTCTGACATTCCAAATCTTGAAAAATTTAGTGCCTTCCTTCTTTGTCTTGGTTTGTTCTCAGCTCTTGGCATTTTTTTCCTTCAGTTGATGAGCTTATGGCCTGCTGTTATCTCTGTGGAATACATTCTAGTAATTCTTAAATAGAATAATTTAGAAACGTTGCTAAAGGATCAATAATAATCAGAACTTCTGTCTTGATGGCTCTCCCTGTAACATTCAGATACATTGGTTGTAATAACCTGATACGCTGGAAAACGTGGAGATTACTTGGATGGAATCCCAGTCCCTGTTCGAAGATTCATTTAAGAGAACATTGAAACAAGTCTTGGGAATGTCTTTAGATGATTAACAATACCACAAGGAAAAGTAATTTTGTTATTTATCAGAACAATGCTGGGAAAAGTTTTGCTCCTTTTCGTTATTTTCAGTGTCATTCCCAGTGCCAAATTTTCTGTGAATTTTGGAGATTACATTCTTGAACAAACCACCGAGAACTCTAAAGTCACAAATCAAATAAGTAGGAAAATCAATTCATTTAAGTGAGGAAAATTGTATGAACAAGTAATCCTAATTGCATTTTTTCTTGCAGCCTTCCATCAGCATATTGTATACTGACATAAAAAGAGATTACAGTATCTCTAAAATTAAAAATGGATCTGTGTATATATATTTCCCAAGATAGCCTCATGTTGCACAGTATTTGATCAATTCTCACCATCTTTCATAACTATTGATGGAACAACAAATTATCCAGAAATAACTGATCAATGTTAGAATCTTTTCCTAGGTTTCTTATATTATCTGTGGAGAAGTTATTACTTTCTAGTTTGTGATTGTATTTCATTATTTAGTGTTTCAGGATGAATTTATATACTAAATCCATCAGGAAATTTTTTAACCACTGTCTCCTTTAAAACTCTGCACAATGTCTCTTAAATATATGCTCTATAGCAACAGTGGTACTTAATCCTCTCTGTTCCCGTGCATTTCTTCTAGGCAAATTCTCACTTTGGGTTTTCAGCCACAGATTTCAAAAATGAAATGAAATAGTCAAAGTCAGCTGTATTAGAGGGTGGGAAATAAAAAATTAGCTGCCAGAAAATGTTTTCTCATTCTCTTACTCAGTTGGTATGAAGATAAGCATGTAAATTGTCAGTATAACGCTGTAGGGATAAATAAGAAGGTTGTTTATTACCATGATACCAAACTATCTTTCAGTGGAAAAGTGTGCTACGGTATTTATTTACATAATGTATACAGTAGTCCATCCACATGCCATTTTTAGAAAGAGGGTAAGGGTGTTTACTGGATATAAAATCACCAGCTGTTTACTGTGAAACCCTGCATTAAACAGATTTTTTTAAGTGTACATCTACAGCCAAAGCTCTTTCGTTACAACATTTATTTTTAAGTAGACTATGGCTTAGCATAGCACTTTCCATATTAAAGTTTTTAGAACACGGGCATACCATTATAAATATTAATCCATTTGTGCTCAGAGTAGGATTGTCCAGCAAAAAAATTAACTGTTGGTGCAAGAGATAGGGGAATTAATATTTTTATAGTCCAATTCCAGTTTTAGACTTAATACTTGGTGATCTAAAACATGTGTATCTGTTGAAAAATGGGTATGAAGGCTAGACTGGCATAACGTTTCTGAAGTCTTCCAAAAGCAACTCAGTAAATTGTGTGTGTGTGTGTGTGTGTGTGTGTGTGTCCCTGCTGACATATACCATGTCCAAAAGGTTAGGTTATGCAGTTCATAGCTGTTTGGATCCTCCTAAATTAGCAGATAAGTGGGCTTTTTCTTTCTGTGTAATACTGTGCCACCTTAAAGTCTGGGCTGTGCAAAGTGAAAACAGTAATCTAAGTTTTGCAAGTGTCGCTCCTAGAAGCTTGAAAGACTGAGTGTTTTTAGAAGTGCTTGTTCTAATCTAGCTCTGTCCAATATATTAGAAGAAAGTTAAGGTTTCAAAGATAGTCAAGAGTTCAGAAGTGCTGGAATTAAAGTTATCTGAAAAGCTCTTTTAATGTAATTCCATTAATGAAAAGCTGAATGTTAGGGTTAAAGTTTGCTCCATTTTCAAAAAAGCAGAAATTCTTTCACATAACACCTTGCCAACCGCTGTATGATTCAGCACAGACATTTGCTTCTTGAGCAGTTGAAGTACTAATAAGGAACCTGTGAACAATTGTAGGTTGTAATCGCATGCACACTGAGCACTTGACAATGTTGAAGTACTCAGCACAGGTAGGTTTTTCAGCCACTTACTGACTGCAGAGGTGTATGAAGTCCTCAGTGCTACATAGAATTATGAGGAGTCATCAGATGTACACATTCAATTGTTTCAGAGTGTATAAAATTGACTTCTGGTGGTTGTTAACCAACCAGCAGAGAGCTAAGCACCACTGTGCTGCTCCTCACTCCCCCTCCTTGGAAGGACAGGAGGAGAAAAAAACCTTGTAAAAGAAAAGACAAAAACTTGTGAACTGAGATATGCAGCAATTCAATGACAAGAAAAAACAAAAAATTAAAGACTGTACAGAAGCAAAAGGAGAAACAAAACTACTTCTCTTAACAAACTTTGTTCATCCATTTCTTGAGAAGCAGAGCCTCACTCTGCTTATCCATGTAGGTCAGGTACATTGTCTTGAGGAATTAAGGAGCAAACAAAGCTCCACAGAACTCAGAAAGCACCCAAAACATGGATTTTCATTCATTGAAATAATTGAACGTTGGATTTAAACTCCCTGGTTGGAAAGTCTTGTTTGTTCTTATAGCTTATGTGATGCATGATGGCACTGTACTAAAATGTCTTCCGTTAAAATGGTGATTTAAATTGGGATAATATTTTTAATTTCAGAGAAAACTTGTCAGTTTAAGGACTTGGAGAAAGAGGCAACAGCTATACTGATATATAAATGTACTGCTTTAAGACTGCAGTTCTGGTGGAACTGTAGCAGTTGTGTTTTCTAAGTATATTTTCTAAATATAACTAAAAGGTGACCCAAAGTTGGGAGAACGATGAACTTAATAGCTTTGCTCAACAAATAGCTTCAATTTTTTTGAATCAGTTATAAAACCAGAAAAGTGTGTCTGAAGTGTTCTGCTTCCAGCAGATTGTTATTTACCATTGTTAATCCCGGAATTCCATCAACTGAAGATGTCAGGAAAACTGTGTGTAAAGGAGAACCACCTGACCTTTTAAACTCCTTAGAGGCCATTGACAGCATCACAGAACTTACTGAAAAGCTACAACTGGGTAGGTAGGGTAAGACAGCATTTTCACTAATCAATAACAGCTTAGGAAAAAAAAAAAGAAAAAGCAGTGGAAATAGATGGTCACTTTACTTTTCACAGGAAGAAGTTGTTATACTTAAGTTCTGTTCCAGTTTGAACCAGTACCTACTATAGTATGGGAAAAGGCAATTGAATATCAAGCAAATCTATTTAGGTTTAGCTCATCCAGGAAAGCGTATCACGCTGTCTTAACCTTGTAAAACAGGGCAATATGATAACAGATTAACATTGGTGTCAATAAATGCATCATTACAAGCATATGAATATGAATCTGCCATAAAAATACTGATAGAGATGATGGAAGAAATGAAGCTACTATTCCAACTACAAAATAAAAACAACATCAGGAAGGTTTGCCTCATCTGATACTTTTTACCACAGTAGCAACAAAAACTAATTTTAGTGTCTGCTTAAGGTTTAGATCTCTTTGTATGTGAATCAAGTGAAATATAGGAAATAAAAGATTTTAACAAGTCTAATATACACTTTAAATACTCTGAGATAAAACCTGTTTAATATGTGTTCTCATTAGATCTCTTATAAAGCAACTGTTCTCACAACAGCTAAATCACATGCACATTATGTTGTTATGTGTTTTTAAAGTGAACAGTAGCAATCATCTTCAAGGATGTGCTAGTATAATTATATTTCTATTTTTAATCCTTTTTTTTTAATATACGATCCAATTTACATTTATCTATAGATAAGTGAATTTACATTCTACCCACCAAGATTACAGGAGCTAACTGTAGCGTTGTTGGAATTGTGCAGCTGCACAAAGAACGTAAATGTTAGAGTTTAAATACTCCTTACACAACTTGGAATCCAAACAAACTGAAGAAAACCTGCTTCTCCCATTTTCTTTAAGTATTAAGAAATGAAGTGCCTAAAAGCGTAGTATGGAATTCGTACAGATTCTCCATCTGCACGTGCTGTGGTAAGGAGCTCCAGCAAAACGCAACAAAGTTTTCCTTATTTCCAGAAGAACAGACATGACAGTTCACTGTACATAGTTCTTATCTGATTTTCACACACAGCTACAGCTGGAACTTGAAAGAACTATTAAGTATCAAGTAATGATAATAATAATAACTGAACATAATGAGCAAATGTTGGTTCTCAGCCAGCACCAATGCAATGTACCCTCAGATGTTTTTGTACAGATCTGGACCAAATGTGGATTGCAAAATTAGTTCCCTATTTAAAGCAGGCCTGCTTTCTTCTATATTTCCCATTTATGATCTCTGATGTAAAAAAGTAACCTCCAGTTTTTGTTCTTAATATAGCCAATGAATATAACTGTATTTTTGCTGATTGTACTTTTGAGCAGGAAAATAATGAGAAATGCATCCTTTAGGTGTACACTGCAAATTCAGTGTATTTGAAAAACAAATGTTAGGTACAAATAGTTGGATTGTGCAATGGCTTACACAAGGGCACTTAGAAACGTTTCTTCTTTCTTGTACACATGTACAGGTCTCTGGCACAAACACTGAACATTCTCCTGCTATATAGTGTACTGACATTACTCACGTCATGATTTCTAGGTTGGATGAAACGTAAACCCAAAAGGTATACCAACATTGAAATTGTGCATAGAGTAGCCTTGTACACTGATTATATGCCAGATACTGTTAATTCAGGTAAAAGTTCAGCAAAAAATACATTTCATGAGATTCACTGATTAGACATGTAGCTAGGAATTTCATGTTAAATATCTAATGAAACATCTAGAGTCTTAATATTTATTCTAAAACTATCTTAAAGTGTTTGTTATTGATGTAACTTGACAATCTTGTTAGATTTTTTTTTTCCTGTAGATACTTTAGAGTAAAATATCAAAAGGAGTGCAACTTCTCTCTGTTTTTAGGTCAATATAAATTCTGTTTTTCAATATACTAAACATATTTTTTGCAGGCTTGTAAGCAAGCTTTGCCAGAAGATCTGAGTTAAACAGAAGATAAAACATAAAGATAAAACTTCTGTTAGCTGGTATAGGGAGGAAAAAAGAAATGATATTTGCCATTCATATTTGCATTTTAAAGAATTCAAATATTTTTTTCTGCCAAAGCCAATAGACTAACTGGAGTGTTAGAACTAAGGAAAATATCTTGGAAGCTTGAGTTTTGCAGGCCATGCTTCATCAACACTCCATCTAAACTCCTAATTGCTTTATCCAAACTTATACAGTTGCCAAATAGATGAAACAATATACATTAACTAAGTAACTTTTACATTAATTAAAAAACATTTGTACTTACATTTCTGATTTGGTATTCATGTTCAGTCACTTACTTGAAAAGCATGGGTCTTGCACAGTTTAAATCCAGTATATTTATGGATGCAGCATTGGCCAGCTGTACAAAAAAGGCCTATCTGTTTTAGAAATGCTCAATCTTAGATCTAAATTTACACTTTAGACTCTTAGTTTATCAGGTACAAGCATGTGGTAAGGCCATTAAGAAACTGCTCTTAAGAAAGTAAAACAGAAAATTAAGGGTAGTAGGTAGTAAGTAGAACTACAAACTACTGCTTATAAATAAGCAAAATCATGTCAAAAAGACTTCATATTTTGTAACAAGACATTAATCAGGCATTAAAATTTGCATAGATATTCAGGACTTCCTATATTAAGAATATGAATACAGCAACTATAAATCTGAACTTTACAGTAAGTTCCTTGATGAGCTGACAAGGAGGTCTCTAAATAGTAGTGCATAAAGGAAATGAAAAACCATAATACAGATAGTTCTTTTTAAAGTAAGCAGAAAGATCACAGTAATCCATATTATAGAGAATAATAGCAATGCTACAGAGGATTGAAGAACACTAGGGAAATTTAATTCAACTACTTTTTTCTTCAGGAGAGATAGAGTATTCAATCATGATATTAATTCCTTTGACATCTGAGAATGTTAAAGACTTAGGAAGTGAGATCAACATCTCTAGATGCTACTGTGAGTATTGGTCGGCTGACAGATCTACAACCATTCATAATGGCTGGATCCAAAGATCAATAGGGTGATACCATATACTGATAAGTCTTTATATGATTATAATGTAGTATGCCTAGAATAGAAGCATTTCATCTTCATATCTATAGGGAATATTGGAATAGAGATAACAAAAAATATTTAACTGTCTAGATCAACGCATTGAAATGTAACTTAGAATTCTAATTACAAGTATCCTAAAATATTATAGAGAGACATAAAAACCATTATGTGATAAAGAATAAAAGGATGTTAAATTAACAAGGCTTACATTTTTAAGATGCTAGAATATTTACTCTTATATATGTTAAAATTAACAAAGTTGTCAGTCAACTTCAAATTACAGAATACTGTCAGAAATAGAATAGTGAGACACACAGTTTTGTAGACTACATTCTGCTTTCTTAATTAACTTCATAAACATTTTCTATTATAATTATTCAAATTTTAATTTATAAATTTGCTAACATAGCATATTGTCTCTTGATTAGTTTTATTTAACTAATTAAGATTACACTATATACATCCTGAGTCCACAGTGTTGCAGTCATTCCATTACTTTTTCTACAATATTTTGAACAAGTATTTGAGAGAATATTTATTTGAAACTTTGGGACCCTGTGCTGTATCGTGATGCTCATCCTAATCAAAATGAAGTGCTCTCTCTCAAAAAAAAAAAAAAAAAAAAAAAAGGATATCCTTTGGAGAAAAAAAGACAACACCTAAAACCATTGGTGATCTCATTACCGCTGTGATTCACATTTGAGTAACTGGCTTGTCTTGGGTAGAAGCCAACTCTTGGCTCATTTAAATTAATGCTCAGCAGTAGTTTATGGCTCTCTGGTTTTAGTTTTGTGCCAGACAAAAATGTTTCCATGTCAAAGCATTTTATCTTTCCACAGAGGTGAAAACAACTCTGGAATATATCAAGAAAGATATGTTATCTAAACTGTGCCCATAGAGTTTTCTTAAATCAGCAGTAGAACACTGTCTAATTTTGATTTACTTGTTCCTGGATTTTATGAACCACTCTACTGAATGGAGCATCACAAATAACAAGTGATACTATTCACCAACATTTAGTCATTTCCAAGTTGGTTTCCACTTCGAACCAGATTGCAACCCTCATTATTTACATTTGGTTTGAATTGGTACGTACGATTAACTTGAATGTTGACCGCATCAGACATTTTGCTGAAACTTATGTCACTTAACTGTGGAACATAATTTTTTTTGGATATCACAAAAAATAAACATGATTAAGTAGGTAATTTAAGTAACTTTTTAAGTCACTTAAACAAAACAATGGACTGTAAATCAAGAAAGTGTTCATGCAGCACTGTTTGAATTGCGAAGACTGGGTATTCTGAGTGCAAAATATTGAGTTAACTGTTTAGTAGTTATTCCTACACAGTCACCAAATACCTCAGTAAAACTCTAGGATGTGTCTCCATGAATATATTAAAAGGCTGCCTTTGCACAATCTATATTTTCCATTAATGTTTAATCCAAATCTCTCTGTGAGCAGTTTGAGCAGAGACATCAGCCCAGAAATTCATGAAATTGTTACTTTTGGCCATCTAAATTTGAATGTTTTGCATTGAAATCTACATAAACCACGCACAAATCTCATATTTTGCATTATTTTCTCTTGTCTTAGCTACATTTTGAGAATGAATAGCAAAAGGATATATAAACATGCCAATAAAAGGAGTCAAATATGCTATTATCAATCCCTTTCACTGTTTACACTGAGTAAAATAGGAATTAGTATTCTGGGCTTGCAACTCTACCTCTTGGCTCTTAGACTTTTAAATGCAGATGCTAATAATCTCTATGCATTCATGCATGCTGACAGATATGCCACAACACTTTAATCAGCATTGGCTACAAGACTAATAAAGGTTAGTAATAAAATAAAATTCTGTAGGGGCTCCCTCTTTACAGGCAATATCAAGCCCTATGAACTTTTAATGCCCACTCTGTTTATGTAGATAGTCATGGCTCAAAGCCTGTATTAGAAATAGCAAGGAATGCTTATTCTGTAGCATTTGAAAATACTGCAAATTACACTGTAGTATTGGCTTACTCCAAACTAATCTTATCCTTTACTGACCTTTGCAGAAACACTTCTCTTTCATTTGGCAGCTTCATTTCCCTTCTTTCCTTCTGTCTTATTCCCCTGTCCTTCTACCTGTAGTTTATTTAGTCATCAGGAATTGGTGTGATGGGGCTGCTGCTCTTTAACTATGTAGCTGATAGGTTTGTTGTGCTCACCCAGAAGCAAATACCTATTTCTCATTCCATTTCCATTGCAGCTTCATTTTCATCTCAATATTGTATTCCTCAGGAGCTGCACAATACATTTCTTTTGAGGAAAGCAATGAATCTATTTACTCTCTACTTTACCTCTGTCTAAAGTACTGTGGATTTTCTGGTCCTTCATTCCCTGTGCATTTTATGAAAAGCTACATTCATCAGGAAGCTAAAAATAGATGTGACAATGAATCAAAGAAATAAATGTTTGCATATGCATTTGCAGTGAAGGCCTTTTGTTAACATTACTTATTAGAAATAGATAGAATACATTACAATAGCAGTGACAAAATTAATAAGCCCAAAGGAAAGCAAAAATCTTACAATGAAAGATGGATTTATCTTGTGTTCTTTAAAGTCACGAGCCACCTAACAGGTATAATTCTGTCCTGATGGGTGATATAATCATCCATACTTTAAAGTGTAATTTGGATCTTTTTAAAATGAAGAAAGAAAAATTGAACCTGGAGTAGTCACAACAGAATGAGTGTACATAGCTGTGGAACCACTATTTCATTTCAAAACACATAAAATACTCAGACATCATTCTGTACCATGTAGTTGTTTTAGATCTATCTCTCCTCACAGGACCAGGATACATGATTCCTCTCTACAGGCTCTCATCCCAGTCCAGGAGTTGATGGGCCTGCTGGGCTCATAAACCATGTCAGAAGCAGTCCAGCATTGGCTCGTCCATCGCAGCTATTGTAATTCAGGTAGTTTATGAGTTTATATATCTATTGCTTCATACATCTGTAACTATCATTATAATTGTATTGTGAATGCAACACATTCCAGCTGTACCGGACCCAATGACAGGACACACAGTTTTACCCAGTGCTCATAATCACCTTAGAATCCTGCAGGATATCAATCAGTTATGTTCTAGGCATCTCCATTTCCTGCAAGTGAGCACATACAGGAATGTAAATGTTCTGCTATCCACGGAGCTTGGCTGCATCAACCTATGTTCAAAATGCCTGGGAAAGTGTGCACCTGAAGAACAAGTGAGAGCAGGATTGTTCTTTTCTCACTGGTGACAAGTGACAGGACAAGGGCAAATGGCCTCAGGTTGTGCCAGAGGAGGTTTAGGTTGGATATAAGGAAAATTTTCTTTACAGGAAAGGTTGTCAAGCACTGGAGTAGGCTCCCCAGGGAGGTGATTGAGTCACCATTCCTGAATGTGCGTAAAATCTGTTAAGTCGTGGTACTAAGGCACATGATTTAGCAGAGGGTTGTTAGGGTAGTATGGATATGCTGTGGTTGGACGTGATGATCTTGAAGGTCTTTTCCAACCTGAGTGTTTCCATGATTCTATGACAATCGTGTCTTCAGAACAGAGGTCAGAGGGTAGCTTTGTTCAAGCCTGCTTCAGACATTTTTACTAGATTCTGAGTTTTTACCCTTGTCATTTCAGCTGAAGTGTTCTCGAGATAGTTCCAGAGCATCCTTGTGCTGAACATATTGCAAGCTTGCTCACCCTGCCTTCTTAACTAGAGATGCTCTTACACCTGCCAAATTGACAAATATCATGCAGTTCTAGGAATGTCAGTAGTAAGAACTGAAAGAGTAGGTGTTAAAAATGTTTAAGAAATATAACCAAAATAACAATAAATAATACAAAACAAGAGGCCTTAATTTCATTTTGAAATTTGAAATTGACTGCTTCATATTAATTCATCAAGCTTAATTTTCACTGTCTTTCAATCACTGTTCCCTACTCAGGCCACAGATACTGACTTAATCACATCTAAGCATCAAATATCAAAATTCTAAAATCAAAACAAGACTAGCAGGCTACAAACTAAATGCTTATGTTGAAATGTCTAATCAAGATGCTTTAAAGAGTAAATCCATGATGTATTTAGAGACTTCTGAGGGAAAAACAAGACCAGATTTGTTTACAGGGTTTGTTCAGACTTTATTTGTTCATGTTAAATGCTAATTCTCTTTCTTTCATTTAAGTTTAAGAAAAAAAATGATGACATGAATGTGGAGGACCAGCAAAATGACTACTCTATTTATGCCTTATTTTCAGGGCAGAAGAAGGATTTAAGTGATCCCTAAGATTCTGTAATTGCCCTTAGTACGAGATTTTGCCAGCAGAATAACACAAGAAAATGTCAATCTTAATGCACTACGTAATGTTATGATGTGGAATACCAATACCAAAAATCGTAAAACCATGACAGAAGAAGGGCATGTTTTCTTATGCATATAATAAAAGTGGTTAAAAATGTAAATAGGACTACTTGTAGACACAAGGTAGTGATTTTTTTTCTTTTCTGTTTTTAAATTGCTTGTATATTTGCTAATAGCTTTTCCACTTTGTTCACAAAAGAAAAACACATACCTTCAAAGTCATCTTTACAGAATAAGTCTTATGTTTTCTAATAATATGCCCTATTCAATGTACTATTTTTTTTTCTAGTTCTTCCAGTTTTTAAGCCTTTGCTATTTATCACAAAGTCAGATCAAATTCTCTCACTGCTTGATTTCTTCACTAGTACTGCAATTAACATGTCCTTAGTCCCATTCTTTTGTGTCTTTCTTTTTATCAACATCTGGCAAGCCCATAGCTTTTGTGTTACTACTGTTCTGCAGACATTTGTATTTGAATATTTTAAGCTTATCTAGCTTGCAGCTCTGCATTCTAAAATACAAAGGTCTGAAGCCATTTCTCCAGCCAGGTTGAAGTCACTGGCTCTGAAGCAATAAAGGACCACAGAAGCACATTAGAACAGAAGAGGTACATCCCTAGAATGTTTTTCTTTCCATGGTTACACTTGCCACACACTCTGCCACTGAGATGTCTAAAGAACTGCCTGACAAGTCCATCCACTCATTGATCATTGCAGCTTGGCAGGGAGGGTAATCAGTCACTAACAGGATGGTTTTTGTCAAGCTGATGTTAGCAAGGCAGGGTCTCAAAGCCAGTGTGTCTTGCAGATAAGCTTAAAAAAGACAGAAGAAAACACAGCAGTAATCATGTCAGCCTGTCAGATACCCAGCTCTCACATAGAAACAAGATCCAAGATGGTCAAAGCTGAGTGACCCAAAAAACTCTTCCTGAAATTGTTGTACATAGCCTGACAGTTATGGACAAGTTCTGCTTTAATGGAATAAACCCATTGCAGAGGGGAGAGTAATATGAGGAGCAAATTACCATGTGAAGAATTTATATTTAATTCTAACACCTTCTTTCTTTCATGTAATTATTAATGTGTTTTTTTAAAGTGCATTAAAATTTCATTCAGATTAAGATGAACTATAAGAACAGGAGTAAGAGTAATGCAGTGAATGATCCTGTGCTGACAATCAGTTTTAGGCAGTAACCTTAGTCAAGGTTAATGTCATTTCAGTGCCTCGTCTCAGATCCTCATTTTGTGTCTTTGGCAAGCTGGTATTTTTCCTTCTTTTTCTGAGTAATCTGTTTTATACGTGATATGTGCTGTAGACTAATTATTCAGGCTTATCATAAGTTTAAATAGCATCTGTGGTAGAAATTCATAAAATATTTATTAAATGAAAAGTACCGAAGATCTAAAAATATTTTTGCATGATTTTATTTAAAAGCAACAGTATTTTATATGGACCTTCTTTCCAAATTTTCAGTAATTTAACTATGTGAGTTTCTTACTCCTGCTGTTGAAAAATATATGGAAAGTAATTTTACTACTAGGATTTTCAACAAATAATTCATGTTTTTTTGACCTCTGAAAAAAAATGTGTACATTACATTGTAGTATTCTAGCTCATTAGAAGTGTTTTATTAGAGCATGGTTTCCAATATAAGAATCCTGATTCAGCTGCATTGTACATTCTACTTAGATAATCTATATGACTGTGCCATTATATGCCCTGCTGACATTATGTACTCTTAAATCCTTAATACTGTTAGCTGTCCACTGACATTTTCCCTAATGAAGAAGCAAAACAAATATGGATTATTTGGTCCTTCAATTGAGGAGAGGGTAATATGAAAGTTCTCAAATATTTCAGTTTTTGAAGATCAGAGTCTAAATTTGTAGCCTCCTTTTCTATCAGAAAAGTCTAATCATCCATTCAAAATGCTTATCTGCCAAATGTTGCTTGATGAGTCATCCTAATTATGTAAGTGACCTTACTTGTGTCACGTGGCTGTGTGATTTAAGAAATCACTCACTGTAAGAGAGCAAATAATTTGCTGCATTTAGTTCAAAATGTGAAATAGACTGGAACAATAAAATGTTGTATCTTTCATATAGAATTAGTGTTACTCTTACAGCTCACTGTGGATGAGTTATACTAGTAATCGCTATGAAAGTTTCAGTATTGTCCAACAACATTCATGATTTACCAGGCAAGACCAATTATACATTTGTTATCAGATAATTCACATTTAACAAAGTTTAACTTCACGGAGAAGGTGATTTTTTCTAGGAGATTTTGCTAGTTGACAATTGGAATCCTCTATTTCCTATAATTCACTTTTTTGACTAGATATGAATGTTGATCAGTCCTTTTTGTGTCTGCTTGTTTTCTTAAATGGAAGTTACTCCACAAGGTTGAAACGAGATACATCCTGGCAAATATGTTGGGGATCAAATCTGGGGGGCCTGAAGCAAGGGTAGGTGTGGTCTGTGAGGCAAAAATACACAGATGGCCATAATCTCCTATATCCATCTGATTTATTCTTTTTTAATCACAGTACATTCTGATTATAGGTTTGACTTTGCTTTGTCTTTGCTAGTTTTCTACTGCACATTAAAAACTTTTGTCTGTTCTAAAAAATACTAAGTAGTGGTCTAAGCTGCTCATCTGCTAAAAGCAACCCATATTTATCCACCCCTGTTGTTTACTGTCATTAATACCAATTGCATTTCACAATCTGACCTTGAAATGATGGTTTATGTGCAAAATTTCTCCCTCCCTCAAGCACACATAGAAAGACACAGTGTTCATGAACACAAACATGAAGTAAAAAATCTCTAATACTTAGAAATATGAGTGCAGGAAAAGGGTTCTAAAATGTATGGAAAATGCTAATGTAGAAATTTTACATCATTTTGCTTTTTCTTTTTCCCTCGTAACAAAAAAACAGCAAGTACAACTGCACAGTGAGAGCAGTGGCATCGTGTGATAGTACAGCTGTTCCATACAAAGAGTGGTAAAATAAGGACTAGCAATTCTGTTTTCTAATAAAAACAAATACACAGTTGGCTCACTATAAAGAATTATTTGATGTACGTATAGAAATTATCTGGAGACCATTTGACACAAAACTGTTGTGCCTCCCACTTGGTAGTTAATTTTAGAAGTGTATTTCTATGTAAAGCTCTGTGTTCAACCTGTTTTCACTTTTCCTCCTCTGCTGTGAGAGAGTTACAGCATTGCAGATGGAGAAAAGATGCTTTGTCCACCCCACAAGCAGCTGGGTCATTTGGGATAGGTGAAGTTACCCAGGGATGTTATTCATTAAAACACCTAGGAATCCTTCAAGATAAAAGGCAATACAGATTAATTTAAGTTAGGATTTTGTGGTACATTTAAGTCTGCATTTTCTAAGGAGTGTTGATGATATTTCTCATTGCAGTAAGTACATTAGATCTCCTAGCTTTATATTCAGGTACCAGTATGAAAGAAACAAAACAGAACAAAGCTTCTAAGTACTTAGATCCTCTTCTATCAGGTTTCTCTAGGGGCACATGCATTTTCCTTACTATAATGAGGCCCATAAAGAAGAAAGATGGTGAGGCCTATCATAGATAGGGAGTCACATTACAGTAACTTTTCATTAGAATTAGAGTAGTTAGAGACTACTATATTGCAGTAGTGGTGGGTAACTCTGCTACTATTAAGGGCCAGCTGTCAACAGTCCTGTTATAAACCCCATTTTTCTGGGGTTTATGACACCTCTGGAATTTCTACTTGGGGTGAAGCTTAGTTTAGAAAGACTAAGTAAGGGAATGATCTTTTTAAGATGAAATAGAGGCAAATAAAATAAACCTGAAATCCATGCATTTTGGCTGCCTTCCCATTTTGTTTCCTTTCCCCTAGTATTGTTGTTTCAGTTCTAGTCAAGAGGATTCACTGCATGTTCTCCAAACCATTTCAGTGTTGATAAAAGTAGTTACTATTTAGTTAGAAACCAGCCTCGGCTCCAATTAACAGCCTTACCAAGCGCTCTTAAGTGGTTATAGAAACTTTCTGCTCCCCAGAGAGAGTTTGTTTCCAAAAGTCTTAGTCTTTCTGATCCACTCAGCTTTTCCTAGCTAACCTCAGCTCCATCCTCTTTTCACACTGAGCTCCACTACACAGTTTCTCCGGAGAGCAGAAATCAGCACAGGCTGTCACTAAGACACTTGGCTTCGTCTTTGCCAAGCAGAAGTTGAAACCTGGACAGTGATTAAGTAGACTGCAGAAAATCATAAAGGTAATTCAATAAGTGCAATTTTTTCTTCTGAACAATGTCTTACTATGGCATTAGAGAGCAATTAGGTGCTGCTTTTTCCAACATGACATTAAATAGCCACTTGTAGGCCCTGGAGTTTCCATTGATCTCTTCTTCTAAGAGCCTGAGTGGTAACCTCGGTCAACTAACCAAGACAAGTGACTGTTAGTGATAATAAAGAATCAGCGAGTGAACTGTGCAATAGTGAATTTTCATTAGAGTTTCAAAGCAAATGTATGACTATTTTTAATGAGCTTTTTTAATTGATTTCAAGAAGCATCCTTGCACTCAAACTTTGCTAGAATTCCCATTAAGTGTCCAACTTGTAAACTTTAATGTTTTGTAAGAGTTAATTTCAATTTGCAGTGAATCTTCTGGTATAACCTGAAAAGATTGGTGAATTTTTGTAAAAGCTAAGTTGAAAATAGGTTAAATTTGCCTATGTAATTATTTCTTTCAAATTACTCACCAGCTCTAGGGGTTGCCTACTTACCCAGAATCTCTCCAGCAATTATTTTATGTGATGTCTTCTGTCATTCAGACAGCTGCTACGTTCCACTCCGGAGGAGGAAGTGTGACAGTAGTGAAAGAAGGTCCTCAGTTCCTCAAGGGCATTGTAACCTAATTTTAAATACTTAACTAATCATCACTGTTATAGTAAGAGAAACAGGAAAATATGTAAATTCAGGAAAAAAAATCTACATCCTTTATTCTCACGCAAAATTAAGAGGATGGGAAAAGTACCTCCATTCTCATGACTTTTGCATTTTATATTTGTCTTTCAAGTATTAACAAGTTTTTCTAGCCAGCTGCATAGGTGTATGTTGAGTCTATGTGAAATTCATGGAAGCAAGCTGCTGGTGATAAATAATTTCAGGAAAGGCTGAAATAACTAATTGAATTTTATATTTGTTTATCTGAGTATTGCAAATCAGATCTTCCAGTACAGGATGACCTAATGCCTGCTCAAGAGAACAGGAAGCTTTCATACAAGATTTTTTGCTTGATTTTTCCTTTGATAATCTTCTGGAAACATCACAATGATGTTACTGTAGTCTGGTTTTCATTCCAAACTCTGATGCCCTTCACCTGGAGATCTGATTCAGGAAAAAAACATACATAGAATGACTGTCTTTTTCAGCCTGAAATTTCTTCGCTATTCCATGACAGGAATTTGATTCTTTCCACTGTACCAGGAAGATATTTTAAATTGTTTCATATGCATTTAAATTAAAGTTAAATTTAATGCAATTTTTTTTAATTAATTTAATAGTTATTTTTGTCACATGTACTGACAAAGCCATCAATAACTTTTGCACTTTTGTTTTGTTTTGTGTATATTTTATATCATTTCTTGCCACTTGTTGACTATACACTGAGTCAAGGCACAGGTGAACCATCACCTCTTATTTTTCTTCTCCTCACTTTTTATGATTCTTTGTTCTTTCCAGAACATTAAATAGGAATAACCAGTGGCCCTGTTGCTTAGCTGGATATTCAAATAGCTACAGTATACCTGGCAGAACAAGTATCTTATCACTTTTTTTTTAATGCTCATGATAGGTAGAGAGCCATAAAAGGACAAATAACATTTTCTTTCATTTTTATCACCCACCTTGATTTTTACACAAAGAATTTGAAGTGCTGGGCAGATTGTTTACTCTGCAGCTTAGGGAGATTTGCATATTTTATGAAAATCAAAATTGTGTTTGATTCTTCTTTGCTGCTGCGAGTACATAAGATAATTGTTGCTTTTTATTCAAGGGTCAGAAAATGTATTTACAATCTCTTCTCTAGTTTTCCTCCATAAACTAAAAATCTTATTTTCTGAATCAACAAATAATTTTTATAATGACTTATTTGGTTTGACTGATATATCAAACCTTGTAAAGCAATAGGAATCTCTGACATAAGTAATAACTTAGGGAGATTAATTTACATTCTTCTGAGAAATGTGTATAAGATCAAGTGGTATAGTCTACAGAACAATTAACCAAATAGGTTGTACTGACATGTCAGATAATCTGGATGAGTGAAATATGTGCTTTCAAAGATAATTATATGCATTTTAAAAAAACAACAACAAAAACAAAAGCAAAAAACAAACAAACAAAAAAACCCTACCTTTTTGTTTATTTTATAACAGAAATATTACAGATTTCATGATACAAGCACATTTATAGGGATATGCTTAAATACTCATTCCCCAGTTCTACATTCAAATGTTAAGTTTTAATGTTGTAAGACTGAGAAACTGCCAGAACAAAAGGATTGAAATAAGTTTTATTTTCATATTTCTGCTAATCTGAACAGGGTAATGTAATCAGCAGAGATAATAATAACTTAAATGACTTGGAATTTGTTTGGTTCACAAAATCATATGGAAGACTGACAGCATCTTAAACAGCAGCAGTCAGTGAGGATGTGGCTTGAGTATTGACAGAAGTGATTTTTCAAGTAATGAAGAAGGTTATGTGATTAAGTTTTCTGAGGCATACAATGCCTGCCGTGCGCACTTACTGTATATTGTCACCCTTCTGAGTCATAGAAAAGCTTCACTTTTTTCAGAAGCAGGATCAATAGGATTAGGGGATTTGTGCTCAAAGCTTGCCTGTGGCTTCTTGTTAAGCATGTCGTATGCTTTATAGCTGCCTTTTTTGCACTGCTCCATGGTATTAATCATCCAAATTATATCCCTACATTGTGATGTTTTGGCCAGGTTTTTTTTCTTTACTATTAACACTCTTAAAAAATGTATTTAAAAAGGACACAGAAGTCATACTGAAATTTGTGCCTAGAATTTTAAAAACAGCCTTCTCCTCAGAAATCTGAAAATACTTCAAATTTCATAGCAACTGGTGATGATCACAATTCATTTACTTATTTTATTACAAAAGTTGTTTGACTGTAACTGTTCCACAGAAGACTTTTCTGTGTTACACAACATACACACAAAGGTCAGCACAGACAGATGAATAATGCTTTTTGGCAGACAAATCAAGTCAGGTTTGCAGGGGAGAGTTTAGCTGGGTCCTTGCATGTCAGCTAACAACCCATCAGGACTCATTGGCAAGCTGATGAATTCGTAAGACACATGCATTTTGCAAGGCACGATTTACATGAAATGGTGAAGTTTGATGGGCTTCCAGTGAAGTGCTGAGTTCAGACATCTCATCTCCAGTCTTTGTTGTAGCTGGGCTAATGGATTGGTATTAATTCAAAACAAAAATAAGTGATTACTGCAGAAGCTGAAGAATTAAATCCTTCGCGGAGCTGTACACAAAGCACACAAAATGCCAGGTTTTAATGATCACTCATAACATTTCATTGCCCCAGAATGTTACCTACTTTAATCAAATTTATAACTTCTATTCAATGACTAAAATCAGCCACTTTTTTGTAGGCAGAGACTGTTGAGACATGCAGCCAGGTACTTGACAAGAGTTTCTATGCATACACAGGTTTGTTTAAAAGAGAAAGAGTCAACTAAACCTAGAACCATACATATTTGTAGGTCCCCATCCCTATGGATAGTGGGAGAGAGAAGAAAAGCAAATTTTGTTTCTTGCAGTCTGTATTTTTAAAAGATTTCCTGTTGAAGGTTTAGAAAAAAGATGCAGCATACCTGTAGATTTGCAATTGAGTAGTTCATTAGAGAGCTAATTAGATGAAGTGCTTGATCAGTGATGGGTAAAATGTGTCAGAACTTATCTAAGGACTGATTTAAGAATAGGCTTATTCTTTTTCTAGGGTGGAACAGAAATAGACTTGAAAAGCAGAAAGCTTTTCCTCAGGAGAATTTGGCTTAAGAAATTCAATATTAAAGAAAGTCAGTTAACTCAAGTTTATTGTCTTGGAGTTGAATTAGTAGATATAAATTAAGCATTGTCGTACTATCCAGAGAAAAGGAGAAAGCACATAATTGTCTGTAGAGGAGTTCAGGATGACGAGAATCCCACATCAGACAGCTATGTTGAAACTCAGTATGTATGAACTTGAATATTTGAAATTAGAAAACCAACAGGTAAAGGTGACTGAAACTGCAATAGAAATGGATATCATGGATAGCTCCATGAAAACAAATGTACTGGAAAAACTGAACATTACAAAAATCATGGTTATATATATTCTCAAAGGCTTTATAAAGGACAAAGGGATATAGCTATCATTGAGAAGAGTAAGGTACAGATCTTCTAGAGGATTAAACTTTCTCTGATGTTCCTAGTCTAGCAAACTGGAATGACTTCTGCAAGGATACTATTCAAGTAAAAAAAATAGAGAATGAATAAGAAACATTTTTCTTACAGTTTTCACACAAGCTTTTAATGAGAATCTCAGAGATATTGTGCAGTTACTTTTTTAATGATGCAATCAAAGGTTTAGGAAAGATGAAACCATTTTTGACAGAAAATGAAAGAAAAGAAAAAAAAAAAAAGATTGTATGAATGTTTTACAACTGAGTTTACTTTATAGGTGTCCATCCAGGAAATTACAGACTAGATAGAACATAGTAATTACTTTTCTGTGTTTGGCTATCTGATGCCCAAACTGAATGGATTACTTCACTTGTAGTAGTGATAAAATAGCAGTGGTGATAGTCACATTGAAATAAAGCTGAATGACAGAAGTAGTACTATTTAAACAGGCAGCAGATCTGATTATTTTTTTAATTGTTGTGGTTATCATTTTTGGGGAGGTGAATGAAATCAGGTGATGGTGATATTCTGTCCAGATCAGTACACGTAAACTTAGATAAGTAATGAAGACCAGTGTGTATAGTTGTATTCCTGTTGCAATAGTTTTCAGCTGCCTTTTCCCTTATTTTTTTTATTGAATTTTAACTTTATATTTTTTCACATTTACAGTATTTTCAGAGCACATTCGTATTATCTCTAGAGGTAATAAAAACAGGGGCAGTCTGGTCACAGTCATGGTTACACTTTAGATTACCAACTTTACAATCCATTTTTTGAGGTCACACGGTAAATTCAGATAGGCCAATGAGTCAAGATTGCTTTGACTATTGGGTTGGCAGATTAATATGACTGCTGTGTTATCTGTCATAACTTGTTCATCATAAATGCAGGATTGTTATTCATAGTTGATGGCACAAAGTTGGTAGTGAGTTTGCCCTGAGCAAAAACACTTTTGGAGTGTTACTCTATTCTTGTATTTCAGTGGGCATCAGAAGTTCTTTCTGCATAAGGTCATGCATTTTGGAAGAGAACGATGCACATGCAGCAAAGAGTCAAATGCAAAGGGTGTTTTAAAGGTCTTTTATGTATTAGGCCACCACCAAGAAGACTGGACAAGATTGGTAGTTATCAAGGTTTCTGAAGACTAGGAATAAGTAACAAAATACCATGTTAACTTTGCAGATGTTAGCATGAAGAGAAAGTAAATGTCTCAGATCAAGCTGCAGGATTTCATTTCCTAAAGTAAATGCATTATTATAGGAAAAACAATGTATCAGAATTACCTTATCTGACTGAGGCAGTACCTTATAGAATTATTAAAGTTGGAAAAGACCTCTGAGATCATCTAGTCCAACTACTATCAATATTGTACACTAAACCATGTTTTTAGTACCTATCAACAAATTTATTGAATGTCTCCAGGGATGGTAACTCAACCACCTCCCTGGACAAACTGACCTCATCCCAGCTATCCCACCTGTCCAGATCCCTCTTCCTCTTCCTTCCCTCAGGCAAATTGATGCTTCCTCCCAACTTGGTGTCTGCAAACTCAGGGTTTACTCAATTCCCTTGTCTAGATCATCAATAAGGATATTGAGTAATATCTTGATTAATACAATATCTAAATATATTATCAATGCTTATACAAATCTAGAGGGTAAGAGTCAAGTGGATGAGGCCAGATTCTTTCCAGTAGTTCCCAGTGACAGTACAAGGTAAAATAGGCACAAACTGGAACATGGAAAGTTCCATACAAACATGAGAAAAAACTTTCTTGAGTGTTACAGAACTGGAACAAGGTACCCAGAGAGGTGATGAGTTTCCTTTTCTGAAGATTTTGGGTATCTGCCTAAATGGTTTCCTGTTTAACCTGCTCTTGGGAACCTGCTTTAACAGAGGTGTTGGAATAGATGATTGCCAGATCCCTTCAACTCCTTAGAATCTGTGATTAATCTGTGAGAGCTGCTCCAATAGTAATGCCTCCTATATTATTATGTTGTTTCATTATGTCAGTGACAGATGTTGGTAGTATAGTAGAAGTGGTTGAACCTTCCCAACAGTATTCTAGGATTTTTGTTGCCATGTGACAGATGGCAGCAGAGGGGGAGTCTGACAAAATAGCATCTATTGTAGAAGTGTGTATGAAGCAAAGATGTGGAATTGAATTCCTTCCTCCATGAAGAAAAAAATAACACCCACTGACATTCATGGACACTGGCTTTTATGGAGACTGAATGGCAGATGTAAGCACACTTAGGCAGTGGGTGGTCTGTTTCAGCAGTGGTGACAGTGGGACACCTCTGCTGGTGGAATTTTTTACAAGCACAGCATGCAGACTCTAATTCATCACTACCAGAAATGCACAGCTAATGATGATAATGATGATAATTTTCTCTATAGTGTTATTGTGCTCTTGGTATCAGTTGCAGTTTCCATGGAAATAAAATAGAGGCATCACTTTCAGGGCAACCTACATAGATTGCCTAACCAAATCACAGTCCCTGTGCATTTTACTAGGGCATTTAAGAAATCATTTTTTTATACACAGTGAACATATTCAAAGGAATAATGCATCTATAACAACCGAAAAATATAAAAGACTAATCTGCGAGATCATTAAGTTACAATGATGAGCTGCTCAAATAGACACAGAACTTGATTGGATCACAGTGACAGAGGGCAAACATGAATGACAAGACTTCAGGAATTGAACATAAAAATGCAAGTGCACAAAAGATCAGGTTCATAGCCTGTTCTAAAATATACTGGCTGATTTACTTGGTAGATAATTTGGAGGAAATATGTAGTAAAGCAAAGAAACTTGCTGAGGGAACAAATCCAAGGGAGGATGGTCAATACAAAGGGCAGTGCAATAGCTGGAGTATACTGGAGAAGATGTTTTTTCTTGGATATGTTAGTTATTAATGAAATATAATGTTGAAAGATTTGTTGTTTTAGTTGAACAAAGACTGGAAAAGTTCAGGTGATAGTTCAATATTTAACCTAGTTATGAAAGCCTAAAAAATATCTCTGAAATCTGAAAAAGACAAATCTTCCTGTGAATTTAATAAGCACTTTTTATTCCCTGCAGAAATGGGAAATTTTGCTGTTAGATAACATATAACTTTTAGCTTTGATCTACTATGTCCATCTAAGATGGGAAGAGATTTGAAAGGTATGATTGAAAGTCGATGATCCTATATTCCACATACTTGAAAATCTATTTTCTGAGTTACATTTGTTACGCTACAGTATGACCAGAATATCAAGAATAAAAACAGATCTCATTTAAGTATTTCCTATTGTTAATCCTGACTTAATTTACTTTATTTAAAAAGAAAATAAACATCATTGAAAAATTATTTTCAAGGTAAGGACAAAATATAGCTGCACCAATCTTCTTTATTCTTAAATGCTTTCATGGTTTTGAGACATTAATTATGACACATATGGAACAAGAGGCTGAAATACATTTCAAATAGTTACTAAATCCTGTCATTTACATAGATATTCAGTACCATTTTCTTGTTAGATCCAAATAAAATACAATGAGAGGTAACTATCGACTTATAATTCATTGTTCTAAATCAGACTACTATTTTTCTTCTCTTTTTTCTTTTCTATTTTCCTTTTGCTGCCCTCATATTCCCCTTTCTAGTTGTTTTTTTCTTTTATGTATCACTGGAAAGTTTTATTCTTGTAATGCACTAGCAAAAATATAAAGAATCAAAAATCATAACTAATTCCTGAATCTGTGAATGTTCTGTCCCCTGTGTTGTGGAACAACAATGCAGCACTAACTTGCACTGAATCATCTGTGGACAGTTACTCTGTAAACTTTTATAGGCAAAGTAATTAAAAAAAAAAAAAGCAAAAAAACCCAAAACAAACAACAACAATACCCTCAAACAACTGTGTTTAATCTTACTGGAGTGATAATCTGATATCTGAATTTTTCCAGAGCTTTTCTGCTTAACATTTGAGTAGGAGCACCCCAAAAGCATTTCTCAGTTCCTTATTGTGCTATTTATTTCCTGTCACCTATTTTCCCACTAATTCTACAACAGTCTTAAAATTCTAAGTAACAGTGATTTCAGGATGTTCTGAAGTCTGAGATACTATTATGTACTGAAAAAAAAAAAGAGAGAGAGAAAACAAACAACAAATACATATTCCTAAGAGATGATCCTGAAAAACAAAAGGAACAGAACACTATTTAAAGATTAATTTAGCTTCTCTGTAACCTACTCTTGAGATTCTATGTAGTTTTCATCATACTTCCAATAGCAAGCAGTTAACACATTAGTTGAGTAGGCAGCTTTTGCAAAGAGCCATTTTGCTGCTTTAAATGACTGTGTTATTCAAACCTCCATAAATAAATAAAGTGCTCTAGCTAGATGTCAGTATACAAGTAAATTGAGAGCTGTTTCATCCACTTCTATATAACCTGTTTTAAAAACTAGGATTTGTCAGCTTTACGCCCAGCCATTTTACTGAAGCTCCTTATCTAAATCTTATTATTAAATGTTTCTGCTGCACTGTTTTCTGTCAGCCTAACTGCATTTTCTCTCCATAGTCATCATTTTTTTTTCCACGCTTCCTGGGACAGGTTTTAAAAACATTGAGGACTTAGTACTGTGAAGGCTTTATTCACATTTTCAGTGGAAGTAGTGTTCATCAAAAAGAAAAAAAATCCTTGAATACCATGAAAGAGTTGTATGCACATTTCTTAGAAATTGTTATTTTATACTTTTAGGCACTGATTATTCTAGGGGAGGATGTGAATCTTAGAACTTTTAGAATTACAATTATACTAGCAGCCCTGAAAGTGTCTTCTTTTTGATGAGACTTATATTGTATTTAGCATGCACAACAGACTTTTTGTGAAGATGAGAACAACCATCTATCATATGCAAACAAACAAGCATCATATCATATCATTTTATTTTATGTTGTAATTATTTTGAAGCAACAACAAACAAGAGAATTTCTTCCTCACAGAAAAAATCATAGCATTAATCATGATATAGAAATTCCTACAAGGTAGTGTGACATCTGCTAATAAAAGAGGAAATTCAGCATGCAGCTTTGTAGAAACCCATCAAAGCTTTATTTCTAAAGTCCTTTGTTTCAATTCTGACAGAATTTAAGCATGTATATATACATATTTAATCACACACAAATGCACACACTGCAAAGATTATTTTCAGAAAGGAGCATTTCTGTCATCAAATGCTTGAAATACACCTGAGTTTCAGAGTGGCAGTAGACAAGTACAAGTAAATCACCACGCTAACCCTCTGCTGAGGTGATTAGAGAACTGGAATGACTCATTTAAAATTAGGATGATTTTGTATTTGAGGCAGGGATTTTTGTACAGAGCATAAGTATTATTGTAGCTGAGTGGAAGGACTCTGAACATAACTATTGCTCATGCAAAAGTTCTACAGTGTGAAATAAAATTACATATTTAAAAAGTATGTGTAATTAGGAGAAGTCCATATGAGTACTTCAAGGCATATCCATTGAAAACCTTTTGTTTTCCAACTTTCTCTTTTCATAGCTATTATGACATTGAACCTTTAAAACAAATGTCCTGTTTCAGGACTACTTGTGTAGTAGTCAAGTATGGTGGAAAATCAAAACTTCTTGTATAAATTTTCTGGTGTAGACCTCTATGTTGTAGGGTTCCATAGTTACTTTAATATAAAAAATAATGCTCTCCTCTTGGATACATCTACCCATCCACCCAGCAGAAGCTCAAGACAGCAAACAAATGTGATTTGGGTTTTTTAAAAAGTCCTGCTGGAATCCAGCACAGCTATAGAATAATTTATGAAGAAGGGAGAAGCTACATTCTTCAAACATATTTGAAGTAGCTAATTATTAGTTATGTGCAACATTAGAAAACACTTTTCATTTGAAATTATTTAACTTCACGAAGTCATGTATTTAAATAAGATCAAACGTAGCACTTGTCCATTTTTTTCTTGTCAGTATTTAATATCCGGGTATTTGTGTACTGATCAAAGCTAGGGATAGTCAAATTCCACTAATTCCCTATAGAAGTCTGCTAACAGCATCAAACATTTATCTGTACCATATGTTAGACAAACAGAAAACGGTTGCAATATATTTATTTCTTCCCTAAGGGAAGCCATTTTAAAGATTTATCCTCCACCACCCACTCATTTTCTTGTATTTATACTAGAAAATATTTCCTACTACTTTCTTCCTACTGTGTTTGACCTAATCACCATCAGTGGGCCACATATCTTAAGATCTCAAAACCAGTACAAGAAAAACATAGAGTATTATGTCTTAGCTAAGAGAATATCAAAGATTAAATATACAAACATTAATAGAAAGTCTTAAGTATTTAGAGGGGGAAGTTGGGGAAAGTGCCTTTGTTCACTTTAATCTAAAATACAGTCCCTGTAAGGAATAAACAATACCTGAGTACTTTGTAAAGAATGCAGAACAGTTTTTCGCGGAAATAGAATACTTAATTTTTATCACCTGTACTTAATTTCCATTCAGAAATTGCTATTGCAAGTGCTAATTAGCCATGTTGTTATGGGGTACTCCGTGGAGTGCTGCAGGCTTTACTGTGGCCCTCTCCACAGACCCACTACACTTCCTGTTTTTTTCTTCACAAACCTCTGCCCTCACCAACTCATTCCTCCAACCCTTGGCCCTATATTGAAAGCATTTTGCTCTTTCATAAATACATTTTCTCCGAAGTACCATGACCAACTTGACAGGAGGGCCGTGTCACATCCCAAGATGTGACCATGGGAACCAAACCCTTCTCACAGAGCTACCCTACATCCCCCTCACAAACCCAGTTGTATTAATCCATTACGTGTTTCAGCTGAGGCCAGACTTCTCTGGAGTAAGTTAATGGAGCTGCACTCAAACCTACAAAACTCTGCTACTAGAGACTTTACAGCTGTTTTGCTGTTATGATAGACGAAAGTAGAAACGAGGAGGTTAACTTCAGCTCCAGACAGCACATGGGAGCACTGGAGAACTTCAGAATGCCTTCAAAGCACAGGTGTGTTCAGAGTATTTTTTGTTTGCTTTTCAACCAATAGTATGTTAAAGATAGCATCTCTAGAAATGGTAAAAGGGTGTTATTTCTCTTAGAAGCTTTCCAAAATCATACTGGAAATCCAGAAGTTCCTCTGTTCTTTGATATGTCAGATTGCTTGGAAGTTTTGAAGATTATGGGGTGAACTAAGCATGGGAACTGCGGCCTTCTAGCCTCATGTAACTGTAGTAATTTTGATCTGTGCTGGTTTTGCTCTTTGGTGGTATAAATCTGATAAATTTGGAGGCATCTTTTTTGCTTTATAAGTAGTATTTTGAAGTTTGATTTAAAAAAAAAATGCACCTATTTTTTAATTTAGTGCTTGAAAAAGCACTAAAGAAGACATCTTATTGCTGTATTTAATTAAATGCTACTCCCTTAACAGCAGTTTAAAATTCTGTTTTGGTATTAAAATGAAGGAATAGTAGCTAGATTTTGGTGGTAAGTAGTTCAACCATGGGAGCATTTTGTTATGCAGGTGCCCACTGAAGGAGTTGCACCTTGTTCTTGAAGTAAATCTTTTCCTATTTTCAGAAAATAATTTGTTGGAAATTTATTGGCACTAAAATCGCTTTCATTTAATTGTTTCAATTATTAGCCTTTAATTTTGTGTAATAATGCTGTTTTCCACAAAACACATGCGTTGCTATTCCCTTCCTTTTTTACAAAACTCATCAGTGGCCTTAATTGCCTCACAGTACTTTTGTGTTGCTGTTGTGGACTTTAACACAGTCCTATAGACAGCATGGCTCATAAACCTTAATGAGAGTAAGCGCATTAAATTAATCCCAGTAATTAACAAACTTGCTGCTTACTTCTCAGAAGTCTAATTTGTGACACAATCCTGGCAATTGGCTTCCACTGAAGGCAGGCCTTGCATCCAAAAAAACCCATTTAGGAGAACAGTAAATTAATCTTCATTAGGATTAGATTATTGAATTTAAAATCTGTTGCTGATACCTACTGACTTAAGCAGAGTTTTTCACCTAGAAAAAGTAACTAATAAGAGGGAAGTTCATTGAAGTCATGATTCTTCCTGCCCACTTGTGTCTAATACTGTGTTTGAATATAGTAAACATTCTTCATGTGAGCTCCTTCTGAATTCAGAGTATACATCTGTGGGCTACACAGAAAGACCAAGTAGAGCAAGTGTTGAAGTGGCTATGCTCTTTTAGAAAATGCCATATGTAAAGAGGAGATGATGGATCTGCTTCACTAGCATTCTAATCTTCACAACAGGCTGATTGGGAAGGTGCTAAATATGCTTCTATTTTTATTTTTCTCCAGTTGACTTTAATAAAATTGCTTGATTTATTCGTGTTCCTGTATTGGAATATAGAATTGGAACTTTGAAGGATGTAGTTTTGCTATTAGTATTAGTGTTGCTAAAATGTTTTATCCCTGAGATGAATTTTATCCTATATTAGAACAAATTGCAAGTTGATATGGGGGAAAAAAAGAATTAAGCTTTCATTATTTCTCGTTAAACTTCTTTAAAGAGTTAGTTAATTAAAGCAACAAATTTCAGTTTCTGCAATATGTAAGGTTTTGAAATTTGTGTCTACTTGTATTTTTTTTATGGTTGTTATTTGAAATAGTAAAAAGGCAAAAGCAAGCTATATATAGTGTGCATGACAAGGGAACTGAAACATTCGCATTACTTTGGGCTTTTTAGTACATGGAGCACTGTGCAAGCTGTGGCTCAGGCAAATGTTGTTTCGTAAGAGCCTGGTGACACAGTGTTACTGAGCAGCCTGGGAATGGTACATGCCAGCAGCATCAGGACAGGGGCTGCCTTAAGTGGAGGAACAGGTTCTGTTTGGGAGCCTTGTTTCCTGTGCTGTGGTATACTGATTGCTTCTGGTGGGTAGTACATAAGCTACACTATGGAACAAGTCTGTAGCTAGCCAAGGGAGTTGTGCAACTCAACTAACTGGAGCCTGGATTAGTCTGATAACAGATCTGTAGCTTTCTCCAAACAGTAAATGCCTGAAAGACATCTGAAGGAACTGAACATCATTTTCTGTCTTAAATTATAGCAATCTCATCTTTTATGTAATACTATGCTCAATGTAATATCATATTCGTTAGACTGCTTGCTGTGAAAGTAGGATTCCTGCTGCTAAACTTAGTCCCTTACACTAAGGGCATTCAGAGATAGGTTTTCTAACTTACAGACCCCAAATGCAATCTGCTGAGGTACTCTGAACAGCTGTTTCTGAAGATGTGTGACTATTTAGCAATTATAAGTTCATGGGAGAAGAAAACAGTAGGGAGTATGAATGTGTGAGACATGACTGCACTGTTGAAGGAGTTAATGATGCAGAGGCATAAGATGCCCTTTCCAGGGCATCAGACAAGATGAGCAGCTGTGATAATTTCAGTTGAAAATTTAAAAAAACAAACAAACAACTTGTTTAAAATATTTTTTTCCAAAGTTTAGATGTCTAAATGTGAGCTGTTTGACCAATAGCCTGGTTCCAAAATGAAAAATTAACCTTAATTGCAGTCAGTGAGAAGATTCATCCTATTTTAGAATGGTGGAGAAGCAGTGATGGAATCTATTGCACATGTGAATTTATTTTTAATTTTGCTGATGGGTGACTGGTTAGCTATTTTGGCTGTCCTACTGTTCTTACAATTAGTTATTTTTATAGGCACTTGTCTATCGGCTAGGTTCATGGTGCTTTTAGGCAGGTTACTGATGCAAAAAATCTTCAGAAGTTACTGTATCTCTCTTGATTTTTCAGCAGCTTTATGGATTCACAAATGAATGGTATGCATGTGAAGGGAAATAGTGATTTTCTTTTTTTCTCCTGATTTAATTTTACTTTCCCAAGGTGATTTTTCTAATGATAATCTAATTCAAATTAGAATATTAGGCTCTAAGACTGGCAGTTGTTCTGTTTATAAACCAACAGGAGGGAAGGAGCTGAGGCAGAAAGACTTGAGGCACCATATATCAGACTTAAAAACTTTTTTGAGAGCAATGGTTCTGCTGAGGTGATTTAAAAAAGTAATAATAATTCAATACAGAATCTGAGGCATTCTGCCAAAATGTCTCCTTTCTTCCCCATCTGTTGGTAAGAAGGTGCTGGTTAGTAAAGCACCACAGCCTGTCTTACTCTTGCTGTCTGAAACTGTTAGTGTATAAGAACTCAGAACACAGTGTATTATGTACATTAGTTAAACAAATGTAGTAATACTGCAATGTTTTCCAGCTGATCTATCAGAGTTATCTGTTTGGATATTAAGAATGTGTGCATGTATGGACACTGAAGCTGATTATCAATCAGCAGTATTTTGTTTTCTTTCTCTTAATACATATGTGACATCTAGTTAAATCTTGTGTTTATGTTTTCCTGTAGATTTAGATAAAACATTAAAGGTGAAATAGTGATGGAGAGAAAATAGCAAAACCCAAGATTCTTTGTTGATTTCTATATGCTTTTCGTGTGTAGAATTTCAAGCTGAGGCATGTTATCCTGTTCTCTTTCCAGTTTTAGTATAGGATCACCATTTTACGCTTTCTTAAGATCTTTTTTAAAGGCAAATCTTTCAACATGTTTGAGAAAGAAGAACAGAACAAAACAATACAACCTATTGTCAAAGTTGTAAATGGATCTACCTGCCAAAACACATCTGATAACAAAATTGAAGCAGTCAAGAAAACAAGGAATATAAGAAACCGCAAAACTGTCTCAGAAGTAGGTGGAGTTATTTTTAGTTCCCAGGAGGTGGATTGAAATACAGTAAGCCTCTGGTTTCTGATATGATTACTCTGAAAATTCAGTGGACCACTTTCCACTTTTGTAGTTAAAGGGATGGTTTATAGGAAGTGAACGAAATGGCCATGCTTCTTTTTCTTTGACTGTTTTCAAATTTTATGGAAGTGTGGATGAAGCAAAAGGTGTATCACTGAATCCCTCCATGCAGTCAAAATGGCGCCCATTGATCCTCAACACTTGCTGAATGTTTAAGGAGATCAAATAGAGAATGTGAGCATACTGAGGCAGTGGGTGCAGTGTTTCAGCAGCAGTGGATCACATTCACTGATACAGATTTTTACAGGCACTTATTCATCACCATCAAAAATACATAGCTAATGGTGGTGACTACACTGAAAAAATAGTGTTCTGTAGCTGAGAGTTTGTTTTCTCAAGTAGTGTTATTGTGCATCTTGTATCAGTTGTAGATTTTACAGAAATAAATAGGAGGCATTAATTGCAGAGCAACCTATGTAAAATTGATTGCCTACATAGAAAGACAGAACTCACAGTAGTGCAGTGCTTTGGGATACACTGGAAGAGCAGTAACAGCTACCCAGTAATGCACAGGCACTGTTTCAGACCCTAAATATGGAATTTCTGTGGTCTAGGATTTCTGGTACGAGAGAATATTTCCACTATTCTGCATAGTTTCTGTTCTCTGAAGAATGCATCCTCTAGCCTGTTACTTTATGGGAGAGGATGTGATTTATCCATCCAACAACCAGTGGTTGTTTCAGCTCTACAGAACAACTCTTTTGAAGTGATCCAGGTTATTTACGTCCTGTTGCAATAGCACAGCTTATATCTTTGCCTGGTGACTTCTACTTCAATTTATGTCACTGAGGAAAGCAGCTGGTTCTTCCTTCAGTACCCTGACAGTTCAGCTTTTTGTTTCACACTCTGCTCCTACTTTTTTTCACATTTCTGCCTTCTTTGGCTGGCTGTTGTTATAAATCAATGTTTGGTCAATTTGCCTTCCATTCTATCTCAAGGCTCCCCTAGTTGCCTGTAGATAGTCTGAAGTAGATTTTTCATACTAACTGTAGTGGTTACTGCCTGCATGCAAAATGACTCGGCTTCTTTCCAGTATGAGGAAAAAGAGTGCATGGAGAAATTAAGCCTAAAGAGAATTCATTATATAAACATTTTTGCATTCTTGTACTACTTTAATGCCATTCTGTACAAGATGTATCCTATATAAACTCAGAAAATCACTCTGTGGTACAGCTCTACAAATTCAGCAAACTGTTTTTTAGGCCTGCATAGAAAAGAGATAAGAAGAGTTCACCAAAATTTTGGTAAAATGAAATTAAAAATAATGGGAGTGAAACACTCTTTTATCCCATACGACATGAGACAAGTCTGGGAGATGAAAAACAAGCATTATTAGGTGCAGAAGCCTCTGGTGCATGATTTTATTTCATTTTAACTGTAACGTGTCTATTTTGTGAAGATTTTTATCTCTTGCCTCTTGACTACAGTAATTCTCAGAGGAATAATCTTACCTCCTACACTGCTGATGTAGGAATATGCTGTATTTGATGATCAACAATAGTATACTGTAGGAAGTGCTTTAAGCCAGTTGTGCTTAGAGGAAACACATCTTCTAACAGTTACAAATCAATACTTTTGTTTATTTGAGGAACATACACAATTGTGCTCAATAAGCACAGCACTACTTAGATGTTTAATTCACTTATCTGCAAAACTTCCAGAGACCATATTTGCATTTTTGTTTTGGTCATTATGATCTTGAAAGCATTCAAATTGCTATAATATTAAGAAAACACTTTTAACATACACTTTGTAAGCATAAAAGTAAACAGTCAGGAGAACAGTTCAGAACTAATGCTAAACATTAGTTAAGGCAGCTAATGTTGGGATTAAGATGAAAAAATAAGTATCTGTTAGGGCAGGAATTTAGTAATTTCAGTGGGATACCTCATAAATTATTGCTTTAAGCAATAACAGCAAAGAGTAAGCACTATGTAACTCAAATCTGCAACACTGCAACTCAAAATGAGAAAAATAACAACATGAAAATGAAAGAATGATGAGCAAGTGCAAGTTACATATCCAGTTTCACCCATTTTGATAATTACAGTTGCTTGACCAAGTCTATGAACATTGAGAAATGTGTGAGGCAATTTACAAAAGAGGAGAGAGATCAGCAAGTTCAGTAGTTGTCCCAGCCTCACATCAGTTCATCATCATGTTCCTTAGAAGTGTGGACAACCACGATACATACTATGCATCCTGAAATTAAACATTTCAGTCCAGGACTGCTTAGTGGATAAGCAGGTTCTGAGAAATTGGTGTATGATATAGATTTTGCAAAAAGCAGATACCCTGAACAAGGTGCTGGAGGAACAGGCAGGAAAGCAAAGCTGAGCCCAGAAGGTGGGCAGATTATTTTTCAGGTTGATTTTAAGGGCACTGTGGACTGTAGAGGAAAGAGGGGGCATTTTGGTTGTATGGCATAGCTGTCAAGGGTCTTTTATTTTGCTTCATTTCCAGAACAGTGCCATTATTTTCACAAAACTGGATTCTGTCTAAAGGTATTGCTTATGCTGTGCAGGCAAGAGGTGAGTTTTTGAATTTACATGAAGGAATGGGGGGAGCCATAGCTACTTGCTCTGCAAAGGGGCATCTGAGTGGGAGGTGTGTTGTACTGCTGCAAGTTTTTCCATTGCTTATATCCTGACAAATGTACCACTTTAAATACTAATGATCTTGCCAATGCTTGACATAGGATGCCACTTGCATCCTAGGTATCCTAAAGTAAAAAGAAATCATTAAGTATAAGGTAGGGAAGTGAAAAATGTGAAGACATCTTTGTGTAAATTGTGATGCTGGAGAATTCCATATGTTGTGTTCTGGATTTTGTCATAAATGTTGTGACTAGTCTGCCATAGAAATGTTACAACTTCAGCTGAATTGAGTGAATGTTGTTGTCTGAATTCTGTGATTGGATGGGATTAAAAATGGTTGGATTCTGGCTTTGTCTGAAACTGAGAAAAAGGAGGGCTTCTTTTTGAGATAGCTGTCTAACTGTATAGTCCTTTTGAGATAAGGCATCAATAACTTTCTCATAATCTTAGTTGAGCTTAATCAAACGCCTCACTTATCAGCTTTCACTGCTCTCAGGTAAAAGCCTCCTTATCTTGCATTCACAGGATTTCACAGGAAGTTAGTTAACTTAAAAAAGCACAGATTTTTAGCATGACAAAGTCACCTCTACTCTGCAGAATATAAGCAATCATGCTGTTCGCACCCATGAAAAGTAGTTAAATCTGTAATCTTGAGAGGCTCGAGTCACAATTGGTAAGGTCTTTATTAATAGAATGGCTTAGTTTTGTTCTTTGGAAGGTAACATTATTTTTGAAGTGAATAACATGTTACATGTGCATACCAGATGGAATTTGCTTTAGAAAATAAAATCAAAAGGGCTGTGAAAAAGAGGAGGGAAAAAAATGTCATTGTTGAAGGTATATTTTTATAATTCAATACATCATTGGGAGATACTCAAGGGTCTATATTACCAAGTCATGCTATATATAGCAAGCCAACTGTTAATTTGAATTTATGCATTTTATCTATGAATTTTTACGTACTAGCAGCCATTGAAGCAGAGGAAGTATGCCTTCAATATCTGATTCTGGTAATTAATACCTCTTTTTTCAGAGTAAATATAAGGGGGAGCTCCAGAGGACAGATTTTGTTTTTTGTTTGCTAAGTGGTAGAAGAGGTGCTAGAGGACATGTAATGTGGAAAGGGAATACATTTGAAAGTGATGTAGGGTGAAAAGGATGATATGAAAGTCTAAGGAAAATGTTTCCTTTCAAAAGATAAAAAGCATTATGAAGACTTCAGAGACAGTGCTACTGAACTAGATCTGGTGAAAGAGGACTGTGAAGCATGTTTTGTTCATAAGGGAATTCATTTGAAACTGTTGATTTTTATTATGCAGTTCATGTTAATGGATTTTTGACTGTAAGGTTGATTAATAATGAAGGACGAATGAAATCTATGCTTAATGTTATGTCGTAGCATATCACCTTGAAACTAATTGTAAATATGCAATAGGACCAGACTTGATCAGTATTTCAATTGAAGGCCATGAGATGCGTGAAGTACTACTGCTGGTCCTGAGAGGGCTTAATGTCAACTCATGAAACTTCTAGAGAGACTATGATCTACTGTAGTTTTCATGATCTCATTATCTTAAGGTGGGGGAGTAGAAGTTTTGGAAGGCTTGGTTACAGAGCAGTTGATAAAATCCATTTAAATCTTCCAATAAATATGAATTTCTGAAAAATATGTAGTTTCTGATACGCAGTCTTAACTAGCTGAAGTATTTTATTTTAATTTCCTTGTACGTGTTAAGTGATTTAACACATGACCTTCATGTGCAAATGTGCTTCAGAATTCTAGGCCTACTTGTGAAATGCTCTGCCATGATCCCAAAATCCTAATGAAAGTGAGCCAGGAATGCTTCATGTCACTTGATGATGTTGAAGGTGAAGCTGTTTGGTTTCTTTGTTTCTGATAGAATGTATTAATTTGTCAGAAGCGATGTCTTTCACTGATGATAAAATGTTGGATTATAAATTTTTTCAGAGCTAAAGAAAAGCTTTCTTTAGTCCCATTCCACAGTCCCAGCTCCATACATCAATAGCCTTTGACAGTAACCTAGCTCTCCATAGCACCTTTGCTTTCACAAGCATTCATGCAAAATGAGACCCCAGGAGACTCTGGAGTGTGAGCCTGGCCATCTCTATGATCACCAGTAATGCAGACTGATGGAAACAGAGCTGTAGAATAAAACAGTTGTTTTAGAGGACCTGTCATCCCCCATATGTGTTTTTCTGTGTTTCTTTTTTCCCATTTTCTTTCATCTGGCTCTAAGGAAATAAATGCACGTTTGCAGTTGGAATGCTGCACTGCCACGCTGTGGTTACTTTTAAGATAGATCATAAGCATGACGCTCATCTCTGGACCCCTAAAACCACAGTGCAGAGCTTTGGTCCTTGTAACTCTTAGTCAGATGACAAGTTTGAATAAGGTTGAAAACTACAGGGATGTCAGCATGACTACTTGTCTCCTCTGTTTTTGTTTTGTTACACTGAAACCAGCATTTGTCTTTGGGAAACTTGCATATTCTTGTGAATAACTTGCTCTGAGAAGTGGAGGGTAATATTACAAGAACCAACGTAAATATCCAGTATCTTATCTTTATTCTTTTCAAGATTTTCCAAGGCAAAATAAAGAGCAATAGCCAGTTGTTCTACTCAGCCTTCAGATGTAACCTGGGCATTTAATTGAATCTAATTTTCATTCCTTTGAGTTAATTTTTCCAAAATGTGTCAGCCATTATAGTCCCTAACGGATCCCCATGGTGCCCTTGTGGAATTCTGTTCTGCAGAAGACCCTTTCTGATCTCATCTGAATGTGCTAATCAAACTAAAAACATGCATGTAATCAGAGAAATAGGCTGAGAAAAGTGGAAAAAAGAAGGATAATAAAACCCCTTCCGTTAAAGCTTTTTCTTCAAGTAACTGTGGCCCAAAACAGCCTGTGCTTTTTCAGGAACATGTGGTTTGTGATGCTGCACTCCTATGTTTGTATCTGCTGTCCCCAACACAGCTGCATAGTGGGATCACTTATTGAGGCTGTGACTTATGCTGCTTGAGTGCAGTTGTCCAGTGACCCAGGGCTGTGTAGTACAGAGCATACATTTGCAATATGAAGACATTTTTTGGTACACATCAAGTAAATGAGAGCCTGGTCACATCCTATCCAAAATAAAACAAGAGAGCCAAATCTTTGAAACATGCCCTTCAGTGAGGTCTTGTTAATTAGTCTTCTACCTCTTGAATCTGGGAACAGTTCTCACAAGCATGTCCAAACTTCTCATTTATCTCAGCAGGAAAGGGGATATGCAAGCAATTATCAATCTATTTTAGCTTCTATATCTCAAAACTGATTTTTTCTGCTGTGCCTAGGAAGCAGTGGAAAGCAAGTGCAGATCATTACTTTGTTATATTATTTAGTTCTTTCTTACAGGGCCTAGGGATGCTAATCATACAAATTTCCAATCTTTTGAATGCTGGCAATTTGCAGATGGCTAAAGGCATAAAGAATAAAAGAAGCAGAGTTATACAGTGGCTACATCAGAGCTAGAAAGAGAATTAGGAGTTATTATTCTCTCTTCTCCAGATTTAAACATTTTGGAGTGTTCTATAATCGTATCAAGTCTCAATTTTTGTTACTAAAATTGAGGAGACCAATTTATTGCTCATATTGATCAGGAATTTAAATGCTTTGTAATTAACAAATGAGTGTTTCTTTCTGTGATGTGGAATACTGCTGGAACCTTTACAACTGAGATGCAAGGTCCTAGAATACGTTAAGCGATCTGAGTGTAATTAACATTAGAGACATCTTCTCGAACTGTAGTTACACTTCACTGTTTCAGACAGAGTCTCTTTCCATTCCTCGCTACCAGCAGCACACATGTGACTTGGCCCTTTAACCATATGCGTTGTTCACCTTATATTGCATTAATTAGGTCAGTGTACCTGTGGTAGAACAATGTATTACACAAATATTTTCCCCCCATCTCTGCTGCAGCAGGTGTCATAATGTAGGTGCTATGGGTCATTGTGTTGGTATCTCTGGGCTTTCCTCCACCAGATGGTTGGGATGTAAGTGTGAGGTTTCAGTCCTGTTCTGTATTTTTTTTATTTTTTTTTTCCACTTCCTTTGGTATATCTTTAATTCTGAAGAGTTTGTTAAATCTGAGTACAGCATGTATAATTTTCTCATTAAATCAATGGACAAGGTCATTATATGTTAAAGGGAGGAAATAACTAGTTCACACATGTTATCTTCACAAAAATATGAGCTGAGCAATTCTGTACTGACCTTTCAATATCATTCAAAATTAAATTTCATATGCACTCTGCTACTATTCCATTCTGATACTGCTAGAATGGCTTTTAGAGGAAAAATATATACTGTTCTGTTGCATTTGCTTGTCACTTTTGTTTGCCTACATGTAACTTCATAATTTAATGTGCATTACTATTTTCCTGTATTGACCACTGAGCATCAGGTAGTTGCTTTTTAGAATAAAAATTGCTGTGAACTTTGCATGTCTCCATAAATACAGGCATTGATGTGGGAGGACTCGCATCTTTAGACCCTATAGAAAAGGCATTAATAAAGATTGCTAGTCATGAAATGAAGTGGTCTGTCTCAGTGGCAGGGAGAACGATTTCTTCAGAGTGTAATTCAGAACACAATAGAAGATTGCTACAGAGGTGCTGTAAAGATACAGAGCAGTAACAGATAAGCCCCTTAGAGTACACATATTTATTACAGGAATAGTAGAGTGATTTGAGAATGAAGCAATGGAGCAGTCACTTTCAGAGCTTAAGTGTTCACTTCTGTGAATATGCTTTATTGTTTTATTTCGGTCCTTTAAATGCAGTTCTTGACAAACAGAAATGTAAAATGCTTCCTTATTGGGATTTCACCAGAAGCCTTAGGACAGAAGCATTTATCTTTGCTGTTGGGAATTTTGTGTTAGCTAGCACTGTATGAAAATGCATGGATACCATGCAGGGGAAATCAGATACTTCGGGGCTGCCTTTGTCTTGCTCCGATCAGAGCCTAGTTCAATTAGCTCTTAATGCTGCTGTGGTTTTGAAGGGAAAAAATAAAAAATAAAAATTGGGGCATAGCTGACTGATAGAACAGAAAGGTGGAGCAAAGAATTTATCTGATGGATTTTTTTTTTCATGTTAGATATTACCTTCTTTAAACAACCATTTTAGTGTGTACCCACAGCAAAAATTACCTAAGAATGACAGCTCTTTATACAGATGTGAACTCATGATCTAAATATGTGTATGGAACTCTGTGAACTTTCATTTGTAGGGTATAGGTATTGGAGATGGCTTCCACTAAAAACTGGCAACACCTGAAAATGAAGCCTTGAGGCCAGGGACTGTGCTGAATAAACTGATGCTATTTTACAGAGGAATCAGATTTTTGTTGACTGAGACCTGATCTCATGATGATGAAATTAGAGCTGGATAAGAAGGTATTTCATCTTAATGCAGCTGCTTTCAAACTCAGATTTGCACAGGGAGAAAGTAAAACTTTGCCAAGGTTGAAGGGAAAATATTCAGCAGTAGCAGCAGGTCATTCAGCAGCCAGACGTGCTTCTGCTGAGATGCAAGAGTGCCATGTTCAGTCATTTCTGCTCTAGACAAGATTAATGTCCTGACCTTTGTATTCGTTAGCCTGGGATGTCTCCTTGTCTTCCTGGTTCTAACCAGAGACATCTTCTGGTGTTGCTAAGGCTGGTCTGTTCTCAGTCTTTCATCTATTATGACTAAAAATAATGCAGTCGAGGTAGTCAAGAATTTGGCTGTTTTGAGTAAAGTCAGATAGGGTGACTTGCCAAACCAGAAGGAGCACAATGGAGTGGCTTCAGATTGAAGTGAGTTCATGCCTTTGCTTTAGAGATAAGAAATTCCTGAAGCGAGAAGGCAGATACAACTTCCACTTTGAGAAAGGACACTGGGAAAGGTCAAAACAATTTAGAAGAGATTTGTCTTTTCAAATAAAGCAAGTAGTTATGTTGTTTTAAAAAGGGAAATGAAATCTTCATTGTGGAGGACTTATTCATGTAAAACAGATTAAAATATGCATTCATAATATGTAAATATAGAGTCAATTAACATGATGCTTTTTTACAGTATAAATGATTGTAACCTGCCAGCGTCCTCTGGGACGACTTTGAAACTGAAATGCTTCTCCTCTACAGTCCCAGTTAACAAAAATCAATAAACAGTAAACATAGAGCAGTCTGTTGCCAAGTGAGCAACGTCTGAATAGGACAGTTTAATTTTCAGCAGATGAGCAGAATTCACCTGGCTCCAGGGTCCCCAGTGCTGTGTGCATTCCAGGGCCAATTCCAGAAGGCAACAGAGTAAAATTCAGAAAGAGAATAAAGCCCTGTGTGTCTGGGATGAGTGCTGTCTCTTTTGCCCCCAATTTAATTACACTTGCATAAAGTCAGTATCAAGAAGGTACAAGAAAGCAGGTATTTATGAAATCTGATATTTTTTGATCCTTGAAATAGTCTGTCAGAACAGGACAGTCTGCGTAAGTCAGGTGGCCCGCTAGTGAAGAAGGTCATGATGTGCCTATTTAACAAAGTGACATCTTCCCTCTGCATGTGTTTTTGCTAGGAGTCTGAGAAGAGTTAGGGAGGCAAGAGGCCAAATTCTTATGAGCTATTCACATTGCCACAGTTCTCTGTAAAGCTGATGCCATCAGGAATAATCAAGTAATAATAAAAAGATCACAGATTGTGCTTAAAATTATGCAAGTGAAGGCCTGACATTTTCTCCTTGAACAATTGAGTATTTACTTTTTCATAACTAAATTCTACAATGTAGCACTAGCATTTCAGTAGCCATGTTTTTGCTCCTATATCCAGAATGTAACCTTCCTGAAGTGTTCACATACGAAAACACACCATTTTTACCTGAGGTTAGCACGCATGCAACTCCCTGTTTGTATGTAAAATGAAAATTGATTTTGATCCTTGAAATATTAATCACTGCATCTTTAATTGCATTAATCCAAGTTGCAAATAGCTTGCGTGTTTCTGACAGTGCAGGGGTTGGCTCAACTAAGTACAAAACTCTTAAAATGAAGTAGATTGAGGGTTTTGCACATTTGCTACGTTCAGCATTTGAAAGCAGTTTCTGTTGAAAGTCTGTCTACTTAAAATTCAAGCACTCTGCAACTAAGGAACTCCAAAAAGAGGTAATGAACCATAAATTATTGCCGTTAGATATTTAATACTCAATCAGTATGTGCTCTCTCATGCATATCCCACTGGCACTGCATTTATTCTGACAGTGTGGTACTGGTTCAATTACTTTGCTCATTTACAATAAAAGATTAATGAAAAGAGGTATATTTTAGTTCACAGAGATTAATTGCATCCCTTACTTTCCCTACACTAGAAATATTCAACCCATAATCCTGATAGCTTTTTCGTCAACAAGTACATGGAAAATTAATAGACTTACTTCTGCTGGAATCCTCAGTAGGCTTGCAGATACAAATATCCAGGGAAAAGCTGACTGAAAGTTGGCTTTCTGGTATGGAGGAATTAATTTACCTTCTCCCTCCTCCTTTTTCTCTTCTCTTTAATCCACTCTGATGACATTTTGTATTAACCAGAATAAAAATGCTTGTGGAATGAGAGTGTGAAACCAGTGTGGATTTTTGGTTATTTTCGTACAGGCCAAGTGACACATGTTGTGTGTTTCCCCAGTGAGGTGCCACCAAAGGCAGCTAGTCACTGGGAGGGTGATAGAGGTTTCGAAGGATTCCTAGGGTGTTGCTGGCTTGTAATGTTTAACAGCCTTTATAATTGCAGACTTAAGGACACTAATAAATTATTTTTTATCTTGGTATGAATGTAGTTGATATATCTTTAGAGGTGTGATGGCTTTCATGGAAAGTCTGAATAAGCTCTCGGGTGCTTCAGCCTAGAGATTTTACTTCAGTGTATAAGGAGGATAGGAAAAAAAAACAACAAAAAAATATATTCATGTATGTTGCTGACATGAGGAAAAGAAAATGACCTGTTATTTCACTGGAGACTTACCTTCCTCTACAGGACAGCTAAGAGACAATAAAAAGACAAATTACAGTATCAGGACAAAACTCACTGGTGTCAGTCATTTATAAAAAACATGAAGTTGGAGTACACATACAGGGGCTAGATGATCTTAGTGGTCTTATCCAGCCTCAGTGATTCTGTGATAATCCTCTGATTCTTCTGTAAAAGAAGTGACAACTACCCTAAAGTCTATATGCAGTTCAGCCCCAAAATGCAGTTTTAAGTATTAGATCAGTTTTAATCTGTACTATTTTCCATCTCATTAAGGCTTATTATTAATTCAGGGTAAGCCTTGCTGACTTTGAGAGCAGAATGAAAACTGCACTGGTTTATGACTAGGTAGTACAATTTATGGGGCAGTTTAGACTAAGGTAAATGAAGAAGCATGACTTAAGGGAGCCCAAGTCCTCAGTGGTCATTACACAGCCAGATATATCTTCAGTGGGCTGAATGAAGACTTGGATAAAATGTTCTAACATGACTTGCTGCAATCTTAATGGGGAAGACTTTACAGGTCTATTTAATCCATCTAGAGTAGGGCATGTGTCCGTCGAGTCACTTTGTCTCACTGCAGTCGGACACTACGAGGGGCCCTGGGTTTTCAGCTTAAAAAAGAGAATATACATCAGACAGATACAAATTCTGAAGAGCATAGGTTAGGTAATATTGCCCAATGTGCTGTGCTCTCACTGTATGATGCTGTTCATTTTCCTTGTCTTACTAGGAGCGGGGTCTTTCTGGAAACATTTTCCCTGGGGAGAAGGAAAAAAAAAAAGTTATATTCTGGCTGCTCTCCAGGATAAACTGGGTTTACTTCTTTATTCATATAAATGAGAGCTGAATAGTTTGCTGGTAACCACATCTGATGTAGGTTACTGCAGCAGCATACTATTGATGCATATAATTTTTCTGCATGAAAATTGCTTTCTGGTGTTTTAAATCTGAATAATTTAGCTTATTTCACTTCTGTCTATGCTGACTATTTCTTTGAATACTGGATGTTTCTATATTTAATTTCTGATCTTTCTACTACTGATTTTTTTTTAATTTAATAATACAATAATATACTTTAGAGCTGCCTGTAATTACTTGGAAGATATGACTTCTTTGTGAAAATTATATGCCTGTAATTAAAGGCTCTTCAATATATATCTCCAGTTAATAATACTCATGATAATAAAAACTTACGTAGATTTTAATGGAAACAACTTTTTTTTATTTGCCTTTTTTAGTTCTGTATAAATTTGCACGAAACCATTTCCTTCCCATAGAGTTGTAAAGTATATATTATGGGGTGGATTTGAGAAAAATGTGTTTTTAAACACTGCATAGAAGAACCTGGTTGGAATGCCTTTGTGGGATGCCATGTGAAGCTGCACCTCACCATTAGATTTCTTTGCAGAAACGTGATGCAGCATCCTAAACCTGGAGTTGTTTTTGTTCAAATCAAAACTTATCACGCCGAAAATCACCTGCTCCTTTACCCTTCTGTGTACTGACATTGCATAGGCAGCTTTAATTCTCAACCTTGCAAAAGACTTGAGTTCAGATTTTAATAATTGTTAGTACTTCCCTCTCAGCAGCTCGATAGCTCAGCATTTGGAGTAGGACTGAAATGGAGCTCATGATGCTTGTAGCAGAACAAAGCTGAAAAGAAGGTTCTAGCAGCTGAGTACTGTGCAACAGCAGCCACTGCCAGAAGAAAAGGAGATTATGGAAGCTGTGTTTTTTCTCTGACACCACTCATTTTCTTGACTAATGCTTTAGGAATACTTTTCTATCTTGTAGCCTATAGGACAGCTTGAGGGGAAAATATGCTGATCCAAGTCCCTTCTGTGGGCTTCTACTATATGAAGCAGTGATGAGATTACCTGCTCCAATATCCTTGGAATGATACTACAGTTCATTCATCTGTCGTTGCTCTTCTTAAGCTTCTACCTGGAAGTATTATGGCTGCACTGCTCACAGGGCTTCTTAATCCTGAAAGTAACTGCAACATTTGCACTCCTTGTCTTTTGCCTAGTCTTCCAGTGTGATTGCACAGCTTGTTGCTAATATTCTGAATGAATGTTTGTAAATCTATGCTTGCATTTCATGCCAGTCTTGTCACTTTCTCTTCAATTCGTATTCTGCCTCCTCTAACACCACAAATGTCAAATCTCTGAGTATCTTTTATTTATATGTATTTATACACACACTGAAAGCCTACCCTCTGTTCTTTGCTCATTTTTAATTTGAATTAACACTTAATCTAAAATTTTGGATGGATTATTTTCTACAACAGTCATTGAATAAATTGGAGCATCTCTTTCTATAGCAATTGATTTTTCTTTCTGGTACAATCAGGGCAGGACCAACCAAGGGACAAAAGAAGAACATTGATTTCTTTTCTGCTTGACTGTATAGATCTGTGGTGGTTTTTGCTTCTAGGATCTAATTCAAAGTTCAAGGAAATCACAAGTCTTTCTGTTCACTTCAGCTGAGTGAATAAGGCTCATAGTTGGATGATTACACCTTTTATTTTGTGTATATATAAATACAAAATAGGAAACTTTGTATGGGATCAGGTTGTTTAATTAAAAATCAGCTTATACAGATATTGATTCTTTAGCTCAGCAGAAGCACAAGCGAAAACAAGGCAAAGAGACAAACGATGAGATATCTTGGGGAAAAAAAACTAGCAGCATGCTTATCAACTGAGTAAAAAGTACTGTGGAATGCAAAGCATCTTTGATGTGTTGAATTCTATGTATGATCTATAGAGTATGAAGGATTGTGCATTTGTTTTAGGTTTTTTTGTTTTGTTTTGTTTTTTTGAGGAGGGAATGGGAGAGAATCACCCCACTGTTAAACAGTGCAATCAAATAACCAATCAGGTTCTGCTCATTATTCAAGGAAAATAAGATTAATTTCAGTCATTGTACTTTATAACTCAGCTTTACTGAAGCTTAGTGCTGTCAATTGCCTAATTAGTTGGTCTGCCTTAAAATATTATGCTCGTAATTAACTGCTTGTTAGGAGAAAAAGCAGGAAAAACATCCCAGTAAATGAATGTTCATATCGTTGGATGACCTTATGTATTCTGAGAACTCTTGTCCTTATACAGAGATCATTTTTTTCCTTGGAACCAAATGAGGAAGGTGAGGAAGGGGGAGAACTTGATATATCCTTACTGAGTACTGTTTGAAATCTTCCTAGTATGTCATTTGTTTTTATTCCTCCTTTCCCTGTTACTGCTCAACTCCATTACAATTTTAGAACTATATTATGGATTAAAGTGAATTGTGTGCTCAGGAAATTATTTCTACCTGTATATACCATGAATAAAGAAAAAACAACGGTCAATTTGAATTTTAATGCATAAGTAATTTTAAGCTTTATAAATCACACAGGCAGGGAAAAGGTGTGATTGGGTATCTTGTCCCAAAACTGTGCTGCAGTGCTTTCACTGATCATCTCCTCCATGTTTGAGATCCTGGAGTTCTTGAAATTGGTTTTAGTTGTCTTCCTATAGTTTCAATTATAAGTGAATTATAGGTTTTGTCCTCCAAAAGAATTATTTAAAGCATGGTAAAATGTGTTATTATTGGGAAGATTCATAGAAGTAAATTTAATCATTGCACTGATGCTTTTGCGTGTTTGCAAACAATAAATCTCTTCAGAGATTCTTGTGTTCAGTTTCCTCTTCCCTTACCTGAATCTTCTGTATCAAAAATGCTACTGCACAAAGATATATATTCCAGTGTATTTTCTTACATTCTAGTAGTTATTAACCAATATTTGTATTGGTTGAGAGATGGACTATATTAATAACACAATACAAAACAAATCTTTCTTTTTACTTTGTTTGAAAGTGAGAAAGAGAATTAGGGATCAAGCCTTCTGTCTTTCATCAGAAATAATGAAATACTGTTAAATACAAAACTCTGTGAATGAAGCTGAAAAGCATTTATTAGCTGAGCATTCTAGGAAAGAAAAAAGTGCAATACATCCTGTTGGGATAACTCATTCTCTATAGTAGCATTTCTTTGTAACATATTCAATGTCACTTACAGAGATGTTGTTAACTATAGTGGAAAAGTAGAAAATTAGACTTAAAAATACAGCAGCAGCATTTTGACAACTTAGAAGCTTGCCTGCCATAGAAGGGAAAAGAAGCAAAATGAAAGCAGTGGGAGGATGTGATTTGAGGGATGGCAGTATCAATGATGATGTCTGTCTTAAGCAAAGAAAGGATCTAATGTCTTAAATATTATTGAGATTTAAAGGACAATAATATTTATGAATAATTTTTAAAATAATTGGCGTATATTTGCTAAATTGTATATTTTTCTATTGCTATTAGAAAAAATGTGAAATTTGGAAGAAAATACATCACTGTTAGGTGAAGAGTAGTTACCCCTTCTCACAGTTTGAATTGTAATGGGCAAATACATCTGTGCTGCAGTCTTGTCCTTGTACTCTGCCATGCATTTGTGTCAAACACAATAATTAAGGTGAGAGATAGAAAGTAAATATCTGCATTCAAAATGGAAATGGTGATGCAACTGACCCATCTGAGGTAAGAATGGTGATTCAAAATCAGTTTTAATTAACTAGCATAGATGATAGCTTTCATCAGCCAGCTGCTTTCAGAGGGTGAACATTCTGCATATTGAAATCAAATGCTCCAAGATAAGAGCCAAATTCTAGTGTAAATGAGTGCAACTCTTTTGTTGACCTTTGAAATGTAGCTTACTTGTTGAAGGTACGGTGCACAATACCTAAGTCCTTATGAACTTTAAACTGCAGGATTTGTGTGACCATCAGCTCAGCAGGGGTCGATAGCTTGTTATTGGAATAAAGAAAGAAAATAAATGGAAAAAAAAAAGTCAAGAGAAACCCTTCATACAAAAGTCTCATGTTTATCCCCTTGCAGTTAAGGTAGTGTTGTTACTACTAAGTTGACTTGAACAGAACCTAGCTTGGAAGAAATATGGGCAAAAATGAAACAGCTCTCTGTAAATCTATAGGTCCTGTGGCAGTTATTAAAATACTTTGTATTAAAATACTTTGAGGTCTGGTAGGGTGACAAAGGACAACAAAGCAAAGTTCTTGGGCTGCCTTTTTCTGTGTGGTTTTTGGCATAACATTATTTCATTTAATCTCACTTTTAAATCATGTCTTTTCACTTGACTCCACAGAAGATTTACCATGTTAGTTTCTGTGCCTACTGAATGTCTTGTTTACTGTGCTGCCGCCTAAGTGTGTGAGAGAAAGCTTTAGAAGGCTTATGATTTACTCCTTCAGAGGAGAACTGTGCTGTACCTTGCATTTTTTCAGATTACTTTTACACAGCCAAAGAACAGTATTAAGTAAAAACCAACTTTATTTGCTTGGTGACTTTGAGGAGATTTTAAGTGCTAAAGAATAAAGAAAATGGTCCTCTTTGAAAAGAAGAGAATAATAGCTTCCAGGTGGTGATGGTGTAATGGCTTTTCCTCTAAATAAATAAATAAATAAACCAGAGAGTCATCATAGAGGAGAGTGGAGTGGGCTTCTTGTAGAATAGATAGTGTACTTATGAGTAAAAGCCTCAGTAGGGTATAGCAGTCAGATTCAGACCCGGGGAGAAGAAAAAAATAAATCTATGAAAGCTAATGACGTTCTTGACAAACTTTTGAAATGTAGTTTGAAGCAAGGCTTGGTGTGAATACAACTGAAATGACCAGTTGGTGCATGTGTAATCCCCGAACCTGTCAGCTTTATCCTCTTCCAAACTCTGTAGTGATTTGTGTTCTCTGAATTGTTTTTCTTTGCAATCTCTATCTCACTATAGGGTTCTCTATTCAGAGCAGAAAATGAAAGGGGGGAAGAAAGAGGAAACCAAACCAATTCACAAGAAATTTATTGCAGATAGCAATTTAGAAGACTCATTATCCCAGTATGAGAAAAATACAGTCAAGTCCTATGAAAGCCAACAGAATACACATGCACTGAATTTATTTAGTGATGGAATAGACAAAACCATACTTTTTCAGTTTGAATAGATAATGATCTTTTTTTTGGTGGTGGTAAAATGTATTAAATATTAAATGCTAATTATACAATACTCTTGAAAGAGAAACAAATGGAGCATATGAGGATTTCTACCAGTTTTAACTAATCTCAAGTTACTGTTAATTGGGAATAGAGTAACTAAGTTGTGGGGAAGAAACATGATTAGCAAACAGGTTAAAAATGCACATAAGAATTTTCTAGGAATTTTCAAGAAGTTTTGACTTGAAATGTTTGGTAGTGGAAAAATAGTTCCAGCACTGACAATGCTATTAACGCTCTTCTTGATTGCGTCAGTTTTAATGTACAGTGTTCTCTGATAGATTCCTTCTTGTTTCCCACTAAACACTTTTTTGAAATGCAAAGACTCTTGTAAATGGAGTCAATAGAGCTGGTCTAAAACAGTAAGAACAGCAATTTTGTTCAACATATTCTGACTTGGCTATAAAAATCAATAACACTTCAGACACTGCATTTAGATATATGTTCGTCGCTGTGGTATACCTCAGCTTCAGCTTTTGCCTCAATAGGAGGTATTTTGTGCTGTGGAGGTGGAAGTCATGTAATAAACTCAAATGTTTTGAAATGAATTGTATGTCAGCAAGCTTTGACACTCTAAATTTTGCTCTGCCTATCATTGTAGAAACAGTAATTTTAGTGTGGAAAGGTAAAGTGACATAAGCAGTGCATCAGTTTGTTAGAAATTTCAGATCAGTGTTACACCAATTACATGAGGTAATATGAGAATTTCATTTATGTAACCTGTAGTACACAAACTAGAGTGCTTTTCCTGCTGAGTAAACAGAATCCTACTTCGTCTGCTGACTCATGATGAATTAACACATAAGTAATAAAAAATACTCCTGCTGTTACTGAAGTTCAGAAGATGCCTGTCACATAAAAATTGCATAACAGTAGTTCAAATGGATTCAGCCTGGTAAGGGATGGTTCTTTAATGATGCTATAAAAGGAAGATACCTGGAAACTGTGTAGCACATATCCTGAAAGCCATTATACTTGACCTTTCCATCAGCTCAAGGCCCATTTTAGTTTGTGCTCTTTTAACTGCAGTGTGTGTACCTAGAGCAAGTACAATGGCAAGTGTTAGTGTGAGGGAAATACAGCTTAAAGTACTCCCTCATTTGTCCACTGGATATAAATGGGATAAACTTGTAGTATGTGGCATGGCATGCTGAATGTTTATTTGTTTCCTGCTTTTAAATTTACCTTCTTAGCTTGGGGGTCTACAAGTTGGAGAAGAAAAATACCTTCTTCTCTAGGTTCTGCAGTTATGTATACACATTACTACTGCTTTAAAGGTTTTCTTGTCACTTATCCAGACTAATAGTACAAAAAACATGTGCATTTACTCCTTCCTGAGGAGCAGCACCTTTTAATAAAACTGTTACGGGCCATTCAGGGATTATTACATCAGTTCTTGAAAAGCTGTGTGCATATTTTCTGTTAAGCTATTGGGTTTAACTGACTTTTATCAGTCTTTGAATGGTCTGAAGTCAGCGTAGAGCAAACTGTAGAAATGCAGTCTGATGTCACATATGGATGCTTTGAATAATTTAAAATTGACAAGGTAGAAAAAAAAAAAGGTATGTTCTTATTAAATTTCATATAAAAAGAGAACAGATGAGCTTAATCCTGTCTCTGTCTAAATGAAAAATGTGGTTTTATAATTAGTTTTGTTAACTACTTGCCAGAGTCACTTCATACTATCCAAAGATCTTGTAAACCTGTAATAAACTGAGCAATTGTAATACGCTTTTGGATAGGCTTCCTGGAATGAGTTTGAATTTATACTGCTATGCATTCAAGAAAAGTTATTGAGTTCTTCTGTTCCTCTTTATCCATTCATAAAACTAGTGTCCATAGGAAGTGTTTTCCAGTGCTAATACTGTATTTTATGAGAATATACTTTTATGAACTTGTTAAAATTACATTTTATGTGAATATCTTTGCATGATATTAAAAGTGTTCTGCTTCAGAAAAGATCAAGTCCGTGTTGCAGAGCACAGGAGTTGCTTGGTTCTGAGCGTACCATACAGGTTATATAAAAGAGGAACACTGAACTTGTACTGTTGTAAGCACTTCGACGTGCAAGTTGGGGCTGAGTGATGATGTTTGCTGTGATGCAAGTGTTGGAAAACAGTGTTGGTTCTGTACTGTTGCAAAATTAAGCATCTAATTTTCATTGAGTTTCAATGTTATGATGAATTCAACAGTAATTTACAGACTTTAATTAAGATACTTTCCAGCTAATCTTTGGACATCATCCCTTTAATTATAAAAGACATCTGTTATATTAATAGCCTGTGAGACTACCTTATTTGCTTTAAAATGTAGGTGCATGTACAATTAAACTTTTGCCATGTTTCACTGTTCTGGATAGGATCAGTGACCATTATGTGTTACAAGGCTTACAGAGCTGTGATAATGAAGCAAATTTGTGCTGAAAACCTGTATTTGAAGGAAGTGTTAAACCTCATTAATTTCATTAGCTAAGTGCATCTTTTTCAACGAAACTTTAAAGAAATCTTGCAGCACCATGTATGAGTGTTGTAGCACTGCAGCATGAACCAGCTTGTTTAATATCTATTGCAGATAAATATTTTTGCATGATTAGACTAATAGTATGCAAAAGCAGGAATTTTTTTCCCAAGTTCAGCGTTTTCTTTTGCGTATTTCTTAACTGCATTCAGTGGTCACATATCATATTCCACATCATTAGGAACTAGTAGAGCCTCAAGAAATGTCATTGGTTTGTACAGAACAAGTGAAGCTAGGAGTTATCCTGCACATGCTCAAGGCGTAAGGAAAGTTACAATGTAGGATGGAAGGACAAATTAATTTGATATTTTAGGCAATTGGAACTGGCTGCTTCCAGATCAGCTCTTTTAGCACTTACACTTTTTAAAACTTACTACTCCTTCAAGCTTCATCAGCTCCTTTACTATAGTTACAAATCTAATCTTATGGGTCTGCTACTCTGGGGGAGATATCATGAGTAAAGACAACTGATTAAGGATGGAATGATTCTGTTTCTTCTCTAAAATGCTGCCAAACTTCCCTTTTCTCCCTCTACCCACAACTGTCTGTAACTTAGGGGTTAAAGTTGCGTGGGGGTGGTGTTTTGATTCTATCCCTACCCGTGAAAATCATGGTTGTAGGTGTTTTTGGTTTTGTGTGTGTTTTTTAAGTTTAAATCTCTGGGAAGCCTTGAGTTTGCTGTGTTCTGCGACTCTGCTATATTCACTTAAATGCAAAAAATGCAGTTTACAAGTAAACATACTGAACATTAACCCTTTACTAATAGAAGTGCCATGTTTGTATCTATCTTTAAGTAATTTAATAAAGACTTGATAATTATTATCAGTTATGAAGTTGCCTTAGCAAATATACTAAGCTTCATTCCATAGTTCTTGTTAATCTAGCATGAGGTCTTCCTTTACTGAGTCTGAGTTTGAGGATACTTTCTAGTTGGTCACTATCCCTGCTAGATCTGCTGTTTGTTACAGTGTTTACAGACATATCCATTTCATTTTTACATAGTTGTTATTCCATCATAATAGCATAAGACATAGTAAATAATTAATTGGAGCCTGGGTTTTTTGTTTTGTTTTGTTTTTTAAAGAATGACTCCAGACTTAAACAAAAACTTCTTGTTCTAATAACAGCAATATATATTCACATAAAAACTGTAGAGCTGTTATTAGTTCTGTACCAAGAGAATAACTCAAAAATTTGGGACAGTAAAAATATAGTATGCATTATTATCCTTAACATGTTTATCGCTCTGGAGCTCTACAATCATTCTGTGTGCTGCTCAGCACCAGCTACAGAAAGGGCGAGGATTTTTACATGCAACTAAGGATGCAGTAAGAGGAAACCAAAGCTATGATCAGTGGGAAGAGACTTTATACAGAACTACAGCAATGGCTGGCATTGACCCAGAAGGTTTTTCTGAGATTTTATTTCCTTCTCTAATTGCTGCCATGTGACATGAAGTGCTTAATATTAATCTCATCTCCAGGGTGGGAAGGGTGTGTGTTTCAATACCTCTTCATTGAACTGAATTGCTTGCTCGCCTCTGATTATTTTTTTTAATTTCCTCCTCCAAAGCCATAGCTGACTGATTTATGTGCTCTAGCCCAAAATGTAGCATCATCTAATTTAAAACTAGAAGAAACACTCAACCAGAAACCAGTCATCATTAATGAACATTACAGTGCCACGAAGACGAGTTATTGAGTCTTTCAGTTTTGAGAAGTTGCTTTTATTTTAATGTCCCTGCAGACTGCTTTCTCTGTGAGGTATAGTAATGTTAAGGACAGTAAAGTCATTTGTGATTACTGTGATACAACTTTGGTTAACTCTTGGCTAACAAGAGAGTAGAGTTATAAAACAGTGATCATCTTATTTACCAGTTGCTATTACTAGTATTTATTAGTGGGAGAGTATCCATGAGTTGTCTTGAGATAGTATGTTCATGTGTTTACTTAAAATAAGCAGCTATCAATTGAGTTTTTTGACACAGATTGTATTCTAATATGGTAAAACCTTGAGCCATGTTCTCTGCCTGAGTTTTATTTTACCTTGCTGGAGTTGGAAAATTGAAATTATCTATGCAACTTCCAAAGTGATATCCGTGTATCATTATTTTGAAAGGAAATATTTGAAGGCCTGAATTGCTCTGTATAGGAACCCACTTTGCAGAAGTGAGGTCATGCACTGCCTACGTTGTCTTAACTTTTTTTTTTTTTGTATAACGCTGCTTCCATAATCCATTCTGAATTAGAAGTGAACAGAATTATTCTACTGTGCTGTATGTTGCCACATGTTTGTTTATTAAACATGCACTGCATGTTTGAATAATTTATGGCTGATTTCTGATTGTCTCAGTTGCTCTCTAGGCCAGCAAGTCCTAGCAATGTGAGGATACACTTTTCTTAGCAACAGTTGCAATCGAGATAGCAGATTAAGCGATATACTCCTTTGAAAAGTGAAAGAATTCATGCAATCTTAAAGATTTTAAGCTTTTTTGGTTGTTTCTGAACCATGGCTGTGTTGTGATTGTCATCATGCTTTTCAGCTAGAGGGAAAAAATACTGCCACCCTTGGTATTTGCAGGGTTTTGATTTAAAAATATCAGTCATACTAAAGTTATTACATCAGATGTCTTAATCTGAAGAGTCATTAGTTTCATCTAAAAAAGTAAGTGGCACTTTTCCTTTTATGAGCTAATTTAAATTGTGAAGGAGTGTGGCAGTCTGGTGTCAGCTTTGGCTCTGCTGTACTCTTTTTATTGCTGATAGAGCAGCTGACCTCCCTGAGCTGGAGGGAAGGGTATGCAGAAGTCTCCAAAGAAAAGCAGGAATGTAGCAAAAGAAAGATCAACGACTCTGTATAGTTCACTGAGCTGTTCCATGACAGAGCAATTACATTTGCATATATAAGGACTTAGGAAGCATTAAGTACTTTGTAGTTCAACAGTAACTTTAAGAAATAAGTATTTCCAACAGCTAATATGAACTATTCTGAGGTAGCACACAGTCCTTTTCTTTTACAGTCTGAGAAGTGGAAAGGACTGGTTTTCAAGGGCATTATCACTGTGCTGTTTAGTGTTCCTAGTTAAATGTTGTTATACATCAAGACAGTTTGTATTCATAATAATTTAGCTAATTAATCAAGACTTAATTTTGTAGTGACTTGACATCTAATATTCAACAGTAAACACTGTAGTTTGAAACTTGAGATTTTCTGTTAAGATTTTGTATGTTTGTTTCCACAAAGCTAACAAATATGGGAAAGTTCAAAGGTGTATCAAGGCTAATCCAAAGCCTACTAATAAGTGAAGTGTTGAATAGCTTGTAGGAACTTTTCTTTGCACATAAATTTATTGCCAGATTGAACAGTGACCCTGAAGCCCCAAAGCTGTGTAGGACCTTTGATTCTGGATCCCACACTTTTGTTGGTAAATTCAATCACTTGAAGTAAATTTAGGGCAATCTGTTCTGCAGCAAGAAGTTTAAAGGCCAAGATATCATAGAACAGCTATCCCCCCAAAATGTGCTACTTATACTTTTTTAAACCCTATATATAATTTTGTTTTATATTCTGTGTTGTATTTGAAGCCTTGGCAAAGGTAAAGACACTACCTCATCTCCTCAAACAAACAAAAATCAAACAACTGAAACCCTGAGAGACCTGCATCTGACCTTTAATGGTGTGGTTTTGGACAAAATACATTGATGTCTTTCCAATTTAGTAATGCTTTACAGCGTATGCTTCAAAATGAATCAGTATTTTTCATAACACATCTTGCTGCTGCCATAAAAAAAAATAAAAGGGCAAGCCTGTAATGTCACTGAATGCCATGCTGTTACCAGATGTCAGCTGGACAACTGGCACAAGGTACCATGTTTTCTAGCAGGTTTGGGTAGTATAGAGCACTACAGCAAACAAAGCAACCAGTGGAAACTGGGAGGCAGGTCATGTAAAGTGAGTGATGGGCACTGGTTACTTAAAGCTAGATAGGCCCTTAGGAGGAGAGAGATAGAGGATCTGAGAGCCCTTGATAAAAAGAAGTTTGAGGAGATTTTGAGATTACTCTGAGATGAAATATGTCTCAAGCATCCTAACAGTACTGTACTATGCTTTGAATTAGCTATGTAATCTGATTGCTTTTTCTTTTTGGATAAAGGTCCAGCAAGGCGTTTAAAATAACTTATTGTCAACCATTCTGAGTTGGATAAATATTTGATGACATTAAGTCCTGTGGGCATTGCAATAATTATACAAATTGTAATGCCAGTCCTTGGTATCAATAAGGTCTTTGGAGAAAATAGCATTATATAGTTCCCTCCCAGAGAATAATAACAATATTAACGCAGTGCTGACACTTGGCAGCTTATGTTCACTTGGCAATTGGAATTGCAAAGAAGCATAGAAAGCTCACATTTCTGGCTTCAGCTCTGCTTCTAGAGTAGCAAAAAGAATTTGGCATTTAATGATATGCAAAGTGTTGTTCCTGTTTGATTGTAGTATACTATACATGCCTTGGAGCATGACTTAAAGTAATTTAACAACTGGAATAACAGGCATTTGGGAAGAAACTAATTTCATACGAAAGCAGATCACAGACACTAGGCTTGTTCACAAAAATGTTACCTTGTCATGCTATATGAAGTTGGATATTGAGCTAGCAAGATGATGTAGGGGCAACATCCCTCCGTTCAGACTGGATGAGATCCCCTTGACAAAATAGCATAATTAGCAAAATGTAAATATTACAGCTAACCTGCTTTACAGGTAAAGGTGGATTATGGTTTGTTTGTTTTTTTTTTCTTAAAATTTCACTACGAATACAATTTGGACTCGTACATAACTGAAAATTCTCAAAAGATTATTTTATTTTTTTCTTCCAGGTAACAGTAAGGGCAGTACAGTAATGTGCATGGCTTTACTATGTATACTATGGATAGTATGGATTCTGCACTGCTTCATGGCTGCCTGTTGCTGCCTGCTTTCTTGGTTTTATTAACTTGAAGGATACATCTCACTTAATGAGAAGGGATTTTAGTTTTAGAGTCCATTTGTTTCCCAGCTGTTTTGCGGGTAGAGTTGTCAAATTGAATAATCGTCAATAACTGTTGTCCATATATACTGGAAACAGTTGAATGTGTCAGTGTGTTCAAATAGTTGAAAGTGAATGTGGAAGTACAGGAGAAAAAATAAACAGGAGTAGCTGGCTGTATTACTACCTCTCAATTTGTCATTCCCCTTGCCACAGCTGGATCTGCAGAGCTAATGGCTTACAATTCAGCTCTCATGTCTTCGTACTGGAAGGGAGAATAGGGGCTGGAGGAGTATGGGCTTTTTATTTATTTATTTACTTATGAATGCTTAAATTCTTTCATTTATGACTCTTCCTTCCACTCTCTTTCTAAAATAGTCTGACAGTTAATTTTATGCCAGGAGAAGTGAGGAGTACATTGGAAGTAGTGTGGTGCTGTGGGAAAACTTGGATGGAGTTGACTGCTGAGAGTGTTAGTGCTGTTCTTGCTGTCGTCATCAACATGATTCAGGATTCTGCATTTGGGTGATTACCAAAACTGACCATTTTTGATACCTTCAGCATTAATGAAGGCAGAACTCCAAGCTTCCCTTTAGATAGCATATATAAGTCCAAATTCTTAGTCTTCCATATTCATTAAGTTCGTCACAAGAGCATTGAGATTTTTGAAGTACAATTCTGAGCTCAACATTTCTTTTAAAACAGAAATTATTTGCACCTCTTTAGCAGCTTTTATTCAAGAAACTAATACTTTACCAGCCTTCAAAAATCAAAATATAATAATCTAGTGGTGAAGAAATTAAGTGATATGGCTCTTCTTGATGTGAAAAAAAGTGACATAACAAAAATTGCAAAGTCCGATCTTTTGAGGAACATCTGTATATTTTTAGTTAGTTCTATTTGCTCATGTACCTTCTGATGCAGCCCAATTATATCAATAGCTCTGACATACATAAGTATCTTTATTTGAATACATACAGGACAGTGACATGAGGTGAGATTTAAAAAAATGAATATAACCAGCCATCAATCAGTGAATTTTGTGAATTCTTGATATGTTTATGGATGAGCTATACATCATAAATGTATAATGACTGCTGTATGTAGAGATAACTACTGTTTAACACACACAAAAAAGTGTCATGTCTGATGTAGTAATGAAGTGTTAATTCAATATTCCCTTTAAATGGAGCCTTAGGAAGTTGCATCCCATTTCTACTTCCATGCAATGACTGTCATTTCTCTCACTGTGATGACTTTGTGTTGAGATACCTTGTTTTCAAAAGTAAAACAAAACCTAAAAACTTAAGAAATGCAGAATGAAGACTGGAAGTGGCATTTTTTGATGTTTCTGTGTTGCTTTTCATATTCTGGTGCAGCCTGAGACAGGTGTTATATTCTATTCTGAATTTTGTTGCATTTATCATTTTTGGTGAATATTAATTAAGTTCGAAGTGACACCTCTCCTGATACATTAGAATTCACTGGAATAATGAAATTCATAGTAAAACATGCCAATGCTCATTTGAGAACTGTTTATCATATTCCCTTCAGTTAAATAAAAAAGATCATTTAGGAAATGTTTTAGGTGAAATTATAGATTAGTCTTCTACTTATTCATGCTTAAAATTGAGTTCCATTTCAGCTGTGGTGGCCAATAAATTATGTATCTGGGGTGTGTGTGGGGGGGGGTCAGGCATGGTTTCCACTGTAGTTCTTGAAGATCATTGTGTATCAGTAAGTGATCCTTTTTTCTGCATTTTAGCAACTAATCTCTGATCAAAGGAACACAAAAGCCTAAACATCAAAGGTGCTTCTTAAAGGTTTAAAAATCTCTGCTCTTTTCTGCATCAGAGAACATGGGTGCTAGTTTTCAGGATACTGCATTTTATCTGTCTGGGGGGAAAAATCTTCAGTACTTAAACAACATCTGATCTACTGGTAATTTTCAGCTTTGTATATTATATTAGCTTTTCCATTTCTTCAGTAGAGCCATCTGGATGATAGGCTGCAATAAAGGAGTACATTGAATGTAATTACTATAATTCAGACCCAAAAAAAGTGTTATTTCACCAAAAATTAACATTGTTAAAATTCTACTATGACTTTCAATTACGGAAAAAAAAGCAGCAAAGTTGACTAGACTAAAAGTGTATCAAAACAAGTAAAGCAGAGAAATCCATAAAAGGAAGGAAATGAACAGATATGTCACAGACATCAGTGGTTTTATTCTGGCCACCTCCTCTGTTGCTGACAGTAACTGAACAAAGTGGTGTCCGTGCTTTGTATCAGAATTTTACATGTTAAGGCCTTTTATTCATTACTGCTCATTAATTCAGCAACTCTACTATTATGGGAAAGTCCAAACACATACTAACTTTGGTATATTTATCAAAATTGTAGGCATGAAGGTGTGTGGTAGCAGTGTGACTGCATGTGTGCTTTTTGCTGTGTGAATGAGGCCTGGAGTTGTGTATCCATTTCAGAGGAAAAAAAAAAAATGAAATTTTCAAGACTGTTATTCTATTAAAGGGAAAGTTAAGTATTAGTTGTGTGGTACCCATGTATGTTCTGTCTTAAAATCTCCAAAGGATATCAGTGTATTCAGTCAGTGGTTTCTGGGTTTGTTTTTTTCCTCAAGTGAAGTTATTTTCTAGGTGGAAATCCCCTTTGGGGTGGGAAATACTTTCTACCAAACTTGATGTTGTGTAGTTTGCTAACGTGCTTTGCTGTGGTGCTGCCTCTTTGAAAGTATGATCAAACATCTACCATCCATGTAAAAAAAACAATACTATTGTACCTAAACCATTGAGGAAGAACGTTTGTTTCACAGGTCAGGTAAGCTCTTGGTCTGTAAGACTCTCTGATCTCATCTCCCTTCTTTGTACAGAGCCATAGGTGATCTCTGGACTAGTTTCTTTGACTTTTCTGCTCATTTTGAAATCCTCTCTTGCTCACATTCTGCTGGACACAGTCTTGCATGTCCTGTCCTATTGTTCCCTTTTTGCTTGTTCTTCCTCTATCACCCAAAGCAGCGGGTTTCTATTTCTTCTCTTTCTACAGGATATTATCCTTTGTATTGTGTTCATTGGGATTTGGATTTGTACTGGTTTTGCTTTCACTCCCTGTTTCTTGTCATACAACCATGTGAGAGGTCCCTTTTCGTAAGTATCAGTGACACTTGTAGTGGTTTCAGGTAGTTTGGTGCCTGCAGGTTTATAGTTTTTTGGTGGTGGTACCCTTGTACTACATCTGTGTACAGCAGGGAACTGCATGCAGGGGAAAAATAGTCTTAAACCAGAACTGTGACAGGTCACATAGAAAAAGTATTAATTTAAGGAGGGTGAAGTACTAATGATCAATGCTAGGTAGAGAATCTGCAGCCAAAAAATACTGGCTTGGGGCCTATGAGAGATTGAAATCCAGTTGTATCAGCTGTTGGCAAGGGACTGCTTCCTGTGCTTCTGATTCAAACGGTAGATTGACCTGACTGTGCCAGGCATAGGGATTTTAGGAGCACTGTAGCATCCTCATAGCAATCTATTGTAAAGGCACATAATACTGCACGAAGAGGCTGCATGGCTCTTTCCTTCTAACTGCTGCTGACATTAGAGGTGGTGCTGAACCCTCCATCAGTCTACATGGAACCTTGGCTGGACTAACTCTAAGTGCTTTTAAAAGTCCTGTTGGTTTTCCCTATAGTATGATGATTTATCCACTCAGTTCTAAAGGGCAATTCTGATCTTAAATGGATACCACCGGTATTTTCAAATGAGGTACCTCTTAAAATGTGGAAGTAACTCTGAGAATAATTCCTAATAAAGAAAATGTTGAGTGTTAGCTTTCTGTTTTTGCTTGCAGAAAAATATAGTTTTGCTCAGGGTCGATAAGAGATTGAAATGTGCGGTTAATAATAAAAGCTGAAGTGGGAGTTACTTTAATAATGGGATGTCATGTGTAAGCCTATGAAATAAATAGTAATTATCACATTTGAGAAACTACTCGGTTAGAATTTCTATTGCTCTTGACAGCTTCATCTGTACATCAAGCTCTTCTGGTTTATGCACTTTCTTGTTCTTAATGAGCAAACAAATGAAACAGGATTTCTTACCCTGATAGAAGGTGTTGATTTCAACAAAACCTAAGCAAAAATAGATGAAAGAGCCAGTACAGCAGACTGCAGGATTATTTTTTGTTGATGCATTTTCCTTTTACAAAAGAAGATGAAAAACACAGCAATAGTTTCCTTATTTACATTTTCCCTCTGCCTTCCATATCATTTATTTTTAAGGAGGTAGATCTTGCATATTCTGTGGTTCAAAGCAGTATTACAAGCAGTAGTGTATTCAAAATAAACTGTATTTTTTGCTAAGAAATAGTAATGTCTCCATTTATATATCCAGAAATCTAGTGTATCTAATTTAGAGGAAATTGAAAGCATGTTGTTTTGTTGCTCTCCTTTTGTCCTTCCACCCTTCCTACTGAAGAGAATTCCAACCATACTGAGTAACATTTCTCATGTAAGTTAGTGTTTTGTTACAACTGTAGAATTTTTTCCAAGCATTCATCTGCAGCAAATACCATCCAAGAAGATGTTTGACTTGATCCTTTTGGAAGTTTTAACATAATATTTATTTTTGTTCACTTCTACTGGGTTTTACTTGTTCCTTGTATATTGTTGGAAGGAATGCACTTTGAATCTTCCTAAAGTAAAACATGCGTTATCTTATCTAAAAGAGTTTTATCAGTAACTCGTAAGAACATGCTTCAAAGTGTTCTTTGGTAGTAAATATCACATACTTGGTTCCTTTAAGGAGTAAGATAAAACTAACTCCAGTAGCTATTTAAAGATAGGTGGTTTATCTTCTACACATCAGTTCTGAGAGTCAGAGTTAGTATGTGTCAAGAAACGGGAAAATAAGACAAGTAAAGTCAGCAGCAGAAATTAGATTGTTGAGTCACACTGTGCACTTCCTTGGCCCAGTTTTGTTATGCTTTTTGGGGTGTTCTGCGACATGGGGCAACGAGTTCCTGTAACTAAGGCTGTGAAATAGTATTATTATGTGTATAAAGAGAATGCAGGACACATACAGTGTGCACGGGTTAGCATAATTGAATCACTACATCAGGTGTGATTGAGGATATTTTCAGGAGAAGTTATTTCAGTGTGCTGGCTTCATTCACAGTTATGTTAATAGCAAACCCATTGATTTTGACAGTACCAGGATAGCAGACACTTTTACAGACTTATCTAAAATTAGCCTCGTGTCTTTTGGCAAGATATGATGCCACAGAGGAAAGGGAAAAGTACCTGGCAACCTACTTGCTTATGGAGAGAAACGAAAAAAGGCATTTTGAGGGAGTGGCAGTGCACAGCAGCAGCTTTGCACTGAGCATTCACAGCTGGAACTGCAACATGCTAGGAAAGGACACTGCTTGATGAGGGCCAGGCCTCCTGTGCACTGAAGCTGCAGGCATCCTTTGCAGGCAGCCACTCAGCTTACTGCTTGGTAGGAAAGAAAATGTAGAAGCAGCACTGTATCATTCTAACAAGTTTGTCATTAGTTTGATTAATCACAGTGATACCCAGGAAATCGTGAGATTGTTATTGCCTGCAAGTGTTGCTAAAGTACTGCACAGTACCTTCTGGTGGTGGGTGTTTGTAAGCCTCTGTTGAGTCCTGGAGTTGCTTTGGCAACATTTAGGTAGCAGCAGTATTGCAAAAGCCTGCACTTCCCTGGCAATCCCATTACAGCCTGTGTCTGCTGCAGCAAGAGCCCCTTTGGGATTAAAGGTAGTGTGAGCTAAACTCCTAGTGCAAGCCGATTAAGTGAGAGGTATTTTATTTGAACAGCCAGGCCCTAAATGTCAGCGTGGCTGGCTGGGCTGTGTGCAGCTGTAATCCAACTACAGTACCCAGATGTTTGTCATCATGATACTGGCTCTAGGCTCCTGGTTTAAGTGAGGTGCAGTCAGATGTTTGCAGGCTTCAGAATGGTGCTGTATGTCCCTCGTGCTGAGGAGGGGATCAGTACAGGGCAGTACAGGTGGCTCGAGTTTAAGAAACCCCAGTGACACTTTGCTGATGTGGTAGTCAAGCAACAGAGGGAAGCTATAGGTGAAGCATGCAATACAGTAGATGGTAAGGAATTTAAGTCCAGTTGTTCTTGACTATTCAGAGGGAAATTGGGTCATTGTCCATCTATGGTGCCTGAGTGTTAAGGTGCCTATGGCTTTCTGATGGCCCTGCTGCACTTCTCCTACATTAGCGTAATATACTGTATGCAACTTGTTAGTTGTTTGAAGCAGTAAAGAGTTTTAATCTATTTGATGCATGTGTAAATCATTGTTTTTATGTCAGTCTTATTTGTTATTATGATGCAAGAGAACAACTATAGCCCACTACAGCTAGTATGGATGCACCTGAATTTGGATATAAAAGTTATGTTTGTGTTATGAAAGAAAACATGCACTTGTCTCAAAGTATAGATTTGTTCCAACAAAGATAGCTCAGTGGTAATCTTTCTTCAAAGTTCAAAAGCAAAGTAAGGTTTTGGTTCTTGTGCCACAGCATTGTTCACTGTCTCAGAATAGCAATGTTCTCTGCAGAGGTCTCCACACTGGTGTAAGGCACATGATAACCACAATTAGATGGAGAAGACATTTGCTTTCCAAGTGCTTTCTGTTATTCCCAAATTATGAAAACAGCTTTCTGTGTCATGCCTGCTTAATTATGGTTAATTTTATGAGCATTATTTACATCAGTCTTTTTGAAAAGGAAAAAGTCATGCCTTATGTGGTGGCATTGTATAGTGCTGCAGTAAACCTTACCAGAACTCAAGCACACAGGAGCTGGTGCGTGTTTGAAGTGTAAGGGCTAGGTTTTGCTTTTAAAAATTAACATTCCTAGCTATAATTCTTATTTACCAGTATCCTACTGTGATGAGAATAGCATTAACATACTACATAGCTTCAGCTAAGCTAGATTTCCATTTTGTAATTGCATTTTTTATTTCTGCATGAATTTTTCTATTCCTCGCTGTGAAAATGCTTTGTATTATACAATGGTGTTTTAAAAGCCCCAAACTGATCTGGATTTGCAGTACATAATTTCTAGTCATTTTTATGTATATTAACACTAAATCATGTTTTGATTTCCATAAATGACCTGCATAACGCGCCAAACTTCTTCCACATTTTAAACAGTCCTAGGATTTGATGAACAAAATTGATAGGTATGAGATGAACAAAATAATACAGATGACATGCAATGTAAGGCTTGATCAAAAATGGTGAACTTGTCAGATGGTCTGTGGAAAATGAATTATTTTCTAGAAATTTGAAATATGGCTGAAATGCATGCTGGCCATTATTCAAAGCCTTTAATTTTTAACATTGATGCTTTTAGACAAGTGAAAATCATAGGTTTGAGTTTCTACAGAATTGTACAGAATTGTTAAATGCTTTATATAATTTAATAAGACAAAGACCCTCAGATCAGAGAAAGAATTTATATCCCTGTCAGCATAGTTTGTCTAACCTGACAAATATTAATACATTAAATGAAATTGGAGTTTTCCTAGATTTGTTGTATATTTCAGAATTCATGATGTTTGCATTCAAAAAAAATCTATATTGAATTTTATGAAGATATTTTTAATAATACACAAACTGCAGTACTTGAGAGTTCTCCTACATTTTGTTCTGACTTCATAGTACTCTTGTTCCTTATTTGCTCTTAGTTGCTGAAATCTCTGGTGGATTTTGTGAGTAGATCATAGGCTCATTTTCGCTTGTCTCTTTTCTTCCAGTTAATAATAAAACATAGTACATATTGCAAATGTAATGCAGTATATTTTTCATACCTTTTAAGGTTGTGTGTGTACTTTTTTCTTTTTGCAAAGAATAATAAAGCACTAGTTTGTTGAAAAAAGATTTTTGCTAAAAAAAAGTGGCAAAAAAAGAAAAACAAAAAAAGAACGCAAACGTAGATGTCTTTCATCACATTCTCTGACAAAGAAAGAATAAAAAAAAAATTGGTTTCATCAAGAAAAAGCTTTGTAGCAAATAGACAATCTTACAAAGCCATACTGCGTTCAGCAGGACTCACTGAACCACAGTGAGCATCTGATTTCCTAGCTGTCACTACAGTACCCTTCTCTTGGTCCATGTTCTGCAGGCAGCAGGCCATGAGGCAGCATGGAGCTGAGGTCAGGGATCTTACTCAGAGTTAGGTTATTCTGGAGATGAAATCCCTAATGAAAGCACAAAGTCAGTGGCACAGGACTGATTAGACAAAGTAGGAAAGTCAACTGGCAAAGGGCAGTGGAGGACCTGGGGTCCGTAGGGCGTGCCTCCACGTTCCCTTTTGGAGCAGCTGGATGAAACCGATATTCTCTGGGATTTAAAATATAAATTTTAATGTTACATGTAGGATTCCAAAAGTTTTTGAAGAGATTTTAGTTGAATGTTATTTTAAAATAAAGTTTTCTATGAAATAGACTGAGTCTTGGCCAGTTTAACTCTACCTTATTTCAGAGTAGCTTTTCTCTCTGCAGCTGTGCAGAAAAGAGGATGCTTAACAAACACTACCAATCACAACTCCGTGGGCTTCAATTAGTTGCTTGAGAATCTGACTCAATATCCTAGCAGGTAAAACTTGTTTAGCATAGTATGGGTTGGACTGGCTACATATAAAGATCGTGGTGTTAGAAATATATAATATAACCTTTTATTTTCTCTATTTGTAAGTTAGAAGCTGATGTTTTGCATTTTAACAGGGAAGGAAATGAACAGTGGCAGTAAAAACACATCTGCTGGAGCAGAGCCTGGTGGCGAAAGCTATCTCTTGTTAGTGTGATGACAGTATCCAGATGTCACACAGTTAGGGGTGCTTGCTGAAATCCTTTTGAAGTATGAATGCCTGTTGCCATCAAATGTGATAAATACTGGATAATAAAATACAGTCCTGGTAGGTGTACCGTATAACCACCATAGTTACTGACAAATTACAGACAAATTGTTTATAACTTCCATCAAATCACTTGCTTCTTTCTGTTTATTCTTGTTTATACAGTACTTTTCCCTGGGCTGAATCTTTGAGGGTCTCTTGATCCATATTCTTTGTAGATAGTATCTATATCTAACATAGTATTGCAAGTTTTCCAGGCATTTTTCTTTGCTTTAGACTGGAATTCTGTGAGTCTGAAGTTGAAATGTATAGGACTTAAGATCTGGTTAACCACTGGGACTTTGGAGCGCTTTTCTGTTCATTTGAGCACTTTCTTGGTGCAGTGTTGCACCACTGCAAATGAAGAAATAATATGCAATGGACAAGTTGCTATGAGCTATGCTTAAGCATGAACATATGAAGTATTATTCTGTGGTCTTTGTCCTCCTCGGTTACAGTGACTTTGAAATAGTGCTTTATGCTTTTGAGGAAACAGGTCCAGCAACATTTACTCACTTGAGCATGGAAAGCTGCCTTACCTTAAGCACACAAAAAAAAAACAATATAACAACCAACCACCCCAAGCTCATCTACTTTGCAGTAGAGCATAAAACTTTAACCACTTATGTTGCTCCTTCTAGAGAGCTGACAGGTGCTATTCCTAACTTCAAAATATCTTGCTTCCTCTGTGCAGCTTTAAAGCTGCTTCCAACTCTTCCTGTTCCTCAAAACAAAGATGGGCTGCAAAATATTATTTCATTACTGTAGAATAAAAATATTGTTTTCTATAACCACACTGCCTTCAAGATATGCCTTTTTCTATTTCCATCACTGAAAGAATATTAAAATATTTTGTGAGTATCTGTTTTTAAATAGAAACAGATGCAATTCTTTCAGGGAAAAATAATTATTATAATTTTAGATTTTGAATAAAGGTTAAATTGCAGAGGTCTGCGCTATATCAAAATCTGTTGTTTCTATTTGCATCTGTACTGACCTCTGGAGTTGTTTGTTCTGCTTCTCAAACGATTGTCTCCTCTACTATTTTGGCTGAACTCCAGGTTTGGATGGCAATTTCAAGGTTACATGTTTTTGTTTTCCTTTAAGCAGAGGTGGGGGAGATCAATCCTAATCTACAGACTGAATCACAAGTGCTGAAGTGCCAAAGTCTTGACCCTCAGAAGTGCTGAGTACTCTGTACTTGCAGGCTTCCATGTGGCATTCCAGCTTCAGACTTAATATTATTATCCCCTGCTTTGTCCTGAGAATTGTTTGAGTCGTTTTTGCTTTCATACCCGTGGATTTTGTTCCAATCTACATCAGTGACATTAAGTTAAGTGGATGCTAGTGTTGGTTAATTTCTCTTCAATCTTGCAGATAAAATTCAAGATTTACTGGATGTTTTTCTTTTTGCTTAGATTATTTTCCACAAGTCTTTTTTTGGTCTTGCATCTTGTTTTCTGTGTTTCCGCAGAAATCTAAGAGATGTAGGCCACCTGATTGATTCAGTCAGCAGCATCTCTTTTTAGGAACTGACCTTTGGTCTTTGATAGACTTGAGGCAAAGCTGAAAAATGGAAGGCATGATTGTTCTAATGTTGTCAACAACTGCTTAGAGAAACATTAATTCTGAACTTTTTTTCCTTATACTCTATTATATAAAGGTATCACTTCCTACCCTAATGCTCTGTGACCTTTATTAGTGCCAGAAGGTAGCTCAGTACTGGTGACAGTAGGGAGATATTAGCAGACTTCAGAGCCTGAGTAAAAAGATCCAAGACCATCCTTCCTCTGAAATGATTGAAATCCTATTTTGGAGAAGATAACATCATAACCTTTTAATTTTCCTTTCTCTTTTTTCTCGGTGACAGACGGACAAGCCCAGAGAATGAAGCTATCTATTCATAGAACAGGTTCAGCGTGGGCAGCAACACCCATTGTTTCCCATGTTAACCTGACAGCATTTCTCAAACCTGACTTCAGGAGTCTGCTCCTGAGAATGAGGAGTTCAGCCACCAGTTCAGAGTCCTCTCTGTTCAGATGACTGATGTTCAGTGACAATGCAAAAGTGCTTATGTAAATAGTGCTCTACTAGCATATGCACTGATCACTGAATTGCTGAGTTGTTCGTAGCTTTCAGTCCCCAACAACCACCTCTATCCTAGCTCCACCCACAACCAATTGTTTTCTGCTGTCTCCAACCTGTGTTTGTAACTACTGCCACATGTCAGATGCTATTACTAAAATCTTGTAGCAAAAAATCTGCCTGCTCTGATGCAGAATTATTTTCAGTATTACTATATGGTAAAACAAATTGGCAAGAAAATGTGGAATTAGTTAGAAAGTTCTCATTTATTTAATGTGTATTTCCTATATACAGTAGACAAGAATACAGTTTAAGAAAGAATGCCAAAGATTAATCTTGTAAGTTTATCTCTTTCCCTGTTCCTAAATCATTTTCTCGGTGTTGCTGTTACAATAATCTTCATTTACTGTATGTGTAAGATACCACCTTCTGATTAAGCAGGTGTTAATCATATGGTTAGCAGAATTACTGCTTCTGAGTGTTTTTAAAAGAATTTGGTGCCCTTGAAGCAAAGACATCAGTGTGTGCACATGCACAAGGAGGATGATTCTGCTGTTCTTGATCCTGCTTATGGAGATTCTCATCCATAGGCTTAGAGAAAGAATAACAATAAAGAATGTCCAGATCAATGCTAGGATAATATCTAATACTTTCCTGCAAGGCAAAACCCTAATGGGATATTTAGGGTGACTTGAGAGTGCATTACTATTAATTTGAATGATATAGTTATACTAATTTTAAATAGTCAGCTTCTAATTTTTCTTAGGCTCCAGTCTGAGCTCAGCCAAACCTAAATCAAAGTACCATTCCAGGCTAGAAAAGAGCCGTCAGTGAGCAGAACACAATGTTTATCAGACATCACAGTTCCAAAAGTGTCATTCATGCTAATACAGAAAAGAGTGCACTGCAGCTTTTAATACCTCATCTGAAAGAAAACCACGGTAAATCGTACTGTGCCTAGCTGAGAAGGAAGAGAATCATGCACTCTAGGATTTCTCAAGGATGAGCACAATTTATATCTGTTCAGTGTTACTTGAGTTTATATTTGCTTATGGATCATTCTAGCTATTGCTTTAGGAAACAAAGCATTATACTGTCAGTCTTCAAAAATATGTATTGTTAACATTAGCTTTACTTTGCATTAAACATTTAAATTATATATGAGACAACTCTGTAAGGGTGTGCAGTGAACTGTGGTGTGGAGACTAAAAGTCTGTCTGAAGGCACTTTAACAGAAAGCTTTATGTGAAAACCATACACTCATCTAAACATGTCTGGGCTGAACTATAAAAAGCAAGTGGTAAATCCTATCTTACTCAATGGCAGCAGTTGCTGGCTTTTCAGAAGTGATCTTACTGTATACTGAGCACTTGTCAGCCTCTACAGTATAAGCGGCCTATATGTGCATTTGTGCACATGTGCCCCAATATGTACAGTTGTGTATGGCAGTTACAAAGCTGTGTTTGGGAGGAAAAAGCATGGGGTGTGCTGCCAAGAATCTTCCGCTTCAGGTGAAGTCAAAGGGAAAGACAGAATTACCAAGGGAAAGCATCTTTGATGTAATGTTTCCTGCATTCTTTCCTATACTGGCAATATCTTCACAGTTTTTCTCCCAGCTCAACCAGTGTAGAGGTTAATATGACAGTGGAGCCTTCTACATACTGCTGTGTATTGCTGGAACATGTTCCCACTGAAATTTTCGTGGCACGATAGGCACTTGCCAGGGGTTTTTCATTGTCGACTTACCTGTGTTGGTTTGTAAGTATGTTAAGCAAGACTCTACACCTTGTATTTCAGCAGTGATCTACTTTTACCCAGAGTAGATGCTGTATTCCTTATTTGTTCTACAGTTGAAGCTGTTTAATCTTAAGCACTGCGTCACTTGTTGATTCCTTAGACTGCTGGAAACAGGTGCCTTATTTGTGAAAACTTTAAAGCAAGGCTAAATAACTCCTAAAAGAAAAAAAATAAAGATAACTCTAATGGAAGCCCACTCACTCTCTACTGCTTCTCAAGTCTTAATTAAATAGTGTAATGTGTAATATTGGCGTGTAATATGGCGCTGCTCAAGAATAGAGAAACTACTCATTTCTGTAGCTATACCATGTCATGCCTTATTTTCAGAAAGACGCTGAAGTGAAAGCTGAGTGCTTGTTTGCTTTTTAACCCTGTTTTTCACTTGTTCACTGAAAGGAACAAAACAACTGTAACAATGTGACGTGACTGGCAGCTATGCATACTGAAAGATGTCTGCACCTGTTTATATTTTCAGTACTGTGTATGTTAATTAAAAGGCTTTGCATCTCCAGTGCACTCAGAGCTGCCACATTGGAATAAACGTTACCTAGTTTTAGATGACAGTTGTCCAACGTGTAAACAAGAAAACCAGTCCTAGTTCAGTCTTTGTTTTGATAACTCACGGGATACTCTTTGACTAAAATTTGATTCCTATGATTCTTTAATATTCTGTACAGTATTTGCACTGAATAATGGTAGTACTCCTGCCAGCAGCCCTATGCATCTGTCTACCAGCAAATAACATTTCTGTAATTACAATATGGATGATGACAGATATGTGAGTGGGAAATGGTGAGGGATAGTGGGAAGACAATTGTAGCAACAAAACACATAATCTACAGAAGGCAAGCCAAAAGAATGTTACAAAAATAAACAGAATTTGTAGGGATGAAATCAGGAATGCTATTACTGCAGTAAAGAGAAAAGAATGGCTTAGATGGAAAAAAGCAGAAGAGCTGCACGGAAAGGGTCTCACATTTGTGTGATTGTAAACGAAGAGAGTTTCCACTAAAAGACCATTACGTTGTAGCCTTACCATGATAAATCTGAAAGGTTGATGGAGTAGGTTTGATTTGTTCATGTTTGCAATTGATTTTAATCAGTGTTTGCAGGTGTTTTGTTTTTTTTTTTTTTTTGCCAATGCGTGTAGTGCGTAGGTTTTCACTTGAAAGCTGAGGTACACAGGCTACCTCAGTGTGCTGTAGACAAAGCAGAAAGAATGGCGAGCTCAAGAGACAAATGCTATTTCAAAATGCTATAATTATAAGCCATCAAAAGTTTGGGGGGTGTGCTGGAGATTAACGAAAAAAAAAATTCTCCCAGGACCTGTGGCCTATCAGGTATGAATTGAATAATTGCCTGGTCTATAAACTTTAATTTACTTGCTATGTATTGTTTTATCTCATTATTGTGGATAGAGGCAAGCTAGTCTCATAAAAATGATGCATAACTGGAAGAAAGAGGGAAGCTTAAAGATACAGGCCCTTATCAGCCCATCCAGGCCAGGAGTTGAGGCTTGTGGAAGTTCAGGATGTTCTGTCCTGAAAGCTGGCCTTGACCTGAAGACATGTGGCTCTCTTCTCCTATTATTGCAAGGATGTCACAAAAGATAGCTCTGCTGGCTTTTGTTTCCATCTTAAAGGAGTTTTACTGAAGTAACAGATAAAAAAGAAATATGTTAAATAAAAACAACATTTATTAAAGGACATAATTTTAAATATTTAATGATATAATTAAGTCTTATTAATGTAATGGTCTTTATTCTTCAGCTTAAAAATTCACAAGGTTAATTTCTCTTTCATCTTTATTATGCAATGTTTGCCACAATTATTTGTTATATATTCTTATAAATATTAGATGAATATTAGAGGTTTTAATTTAAATAAAAATATGGGTCACTTTTTACCAGTGTTACTCCAGTATTAAGACAGAATTAGTGGAATTAACAAAACAGTGTATCAGGCCCTGCTATTTCTTAGTTCTGCCACAACTGGCTTATTTGACTTGAGTCAAATTCATAAAAAACACCGCCTTTTGTTATTGTCTTTATTTCTAATGGCCTGCAAAGAAGCTGAGAATCAACAAATAAAAGAAGTATTAGCCAAATTATTTTCGTGTTACTTCCTATGGGAGACATTCTAAAGCTGAAGTACCAAAAAATATACTTATTTGCTTGATTTTACTATTACTTGGCAATAAAAACCACCTAGCAAAGATCTAAAATGACTGTAGAATACTTATTTCAGGAGGAATTTACGTGATTCCCTAAATTACTGGAATTAAAATTAGTTCTTTTCAGTAAAATGATTCTTTGTCTGTGTGCTCTTCTGCTTTTTTAGCTACTTACTGAAAAAGAAAAGTACTTCAGCATTAAGTCCTGGGGATTTAAATGATTTATTTTCTCCTTCATTAGTGATATTTGTTGCATATGCATCAGGAAATATTTTTTAGGGGGAATGAATGTTTTATTTTACCACAGCATTGCTACTTAATCTTTTTAAGATCAATTTGCCAAATTATGATGTCAGTAGCTGCTGAAAAAATCATTTTATGGGCAATATGCTGGCTTACCTTCATAATTCTATAAAGTAGCAAAACAAATCTCTGGAGCTCTACTCTCAGAACTAACCATATACTTATCTTCCTGCATTCAGAATGGAAAAACATATATGGTTAGGACTAACAGTCAAATCTCAGCTTGTATTGTGATTAGATTTGGGCTCATGGTGTATGCAAAATTTCCTATCTGGGAATTTCTTCAGCACCTGGCATTCTATTTCTTTCTTATTTATTTATTTTGTTTACTTCTGCTTTGGTTAGTAACTACAACTACTTTTTATTTTATGTAATTACTATTACTATCCCTTGGTACCTTCATGTGGACCCAAAATATGTAATTTCTACTTTAGTTAAGCAAGGTATTTTTATGGTGAGTTTGTCTAAACCTGGAGATTTCCTGTCTGGAACAGAAGGAACAATGCTGACAATTTTTTAAAACCTATCTAATTTACAGCAAGGAGGTTTTCTTGCCACTGGCTGGTTTTTGTTTCTGCTTATTCCTTTTCTTATGTTGCAGAAGTAGTAGCCGCAGCAGGCACATTCTTCCACTGCTGTAGTAACTGCACATTCATGTATTTCTGCATTGCAAAGGCAGGAGCTGAATGAAGCTGAACCTCTCTGCCCAGAGAGGTGGTGGACTCTCCTTCTCTGGAGATGTTCAAGACCCACCTGGATGCTTAACTGTGTAACCTGGTCTAGGGAGCTGCTTTGGTAGGGGGGCTGGACCAGATGATCTCTAGAGGTCCCTTCCAACCCCTACAATTCTATGATACCACAGAGTCTGTGATAAGTTTATAAAAGTAGGATGGAGATGAATGCAGTTCATTTTCTTAAACCATTCTCAAGACCTGTGTGGTCTCTACTAAAATATAAATTAGGTCTTTAGTTGTTCCAAGTCTGAAAGTGACTTTACTGGTCTTTTTCATGGAACAACTGTAGTTGTTTTCATTACTACCATCAGGCCTGGTTTCAGTGCTGGCTATAAGTTAAAACAGGCCACTATGAGTGCCAAACATACTGGCATGCTGTATTGTTTAGCTTTCTACTGTATTAGACTCATAGGTATGCCAAAACGGTGTTAGCAAACAGTTAACTATTCCTCATGCATTCTGTAGCAAATTTTCAAGAAAGAAACACTCAAAAGAGGCAACATGCTAAGCAAGGAAGGCTCTGAGCTTGTGAACTGGAAACAATCCTGTTTGCTTCTCTCAGTCCCTCACTTGGAAACCACAGCCCTAGCTCAGACGCAGGGATGATGATTCTCTGTCTATATTAAGTCCTACTGATTTCAGAGCTTTCAAAAGGTTCAATTCCCTCACCTGGTAGCATATCCCTAATACAAGTAAGCATTTTGTTTCTCCTGGGGTCCACCCATCCTTTTTACATCAGCTCACAGAAGTCCATTAAAAATCTGTTTTATTTAGAGAGCTTAAGCTTGCTATTATCATGGAATTTTATGGTAAATCCTCCTTGAAAGTGAATACTTGGCACTGAAGTCAGACCACAGTGAAATGAGAAAAGAAAGTGCTTTTTACAACAGTGATTCCCTGAGAATTAACTTGTACAGTGAGAAAAGAGGGTTCCTCAAGTAAGAAGTCTGTTTTTTTCTTTTTAATATGGGGGAGCTACTTAAAAATACAATTAGAGAAGTAAAATTACCTTAGCAAGTACTTTTATGAATACTTTTTCTCCCAAGTCCTCCTAACATCCTCTCTGCTCCTGTCCTTCTTGTCTTCTTTTACTTGTCAGGCATCCTTCTCCACTGTCCTGCTGATGTGGCAGTTACACAGCTAAAACTGCTTGGCTGCACACGTTGCCTCCTGCAGAGAGAAAGCAGCACTGTACGGAACTTCTGTCGCTGACAGGCGTGACACAGCTTGTCCAGCCAGGGAACTGCAACGTTTCCACCAAGCACATCAGTGTAGCAGAAGGGCAGAGCAATGACACAGGTAAGGAGAGATGAGAACACACATAATTTGTTACACATTTCAGCAATTTTTTGTTTGGATTCCTGTAGAATTACTTACACTCTAAACTGGTGACCTGAAGTTCTCTCATTCTGGCCTTATTCAGCCACTTGCCAATGAAGAATGGGATATAAGCATCTAAAAAGAAGTACTTCAATTTCTTACAAATTAGCAGATATATTTTTAGTGGATAGTTTGCTTGCCAGGAATAGGTAAAAATAACTTTCAGAGCTAGGATTATCAGTGCTGTCCACCACTGGGGGGGGGAGAAATCTATAAATGCATAATTGGGAGATTTAAATTAAATCTTGTTATGGGGTCATGTTTTGCTGATGAATATGTTAATTTCCTGTTTTGATTCTGATAACATTGAAAGCTGTTTGTATATCAACACTTGGACAAAGGAATTGTTGAGCTACATTTATATAATACCTACAAGAATAAAAAATTAACAGTAAAGGCAGTGATTTGATTTCCCATAACGGAGATCATTCATGTACATCCACACAATTAATGCAGTGAACATTTAATTTCTTTCCTCTGAGGAAGAAGAAGCAGTGTCACGCATTTCTTTGGGATTTATAAGAATGTTAGCAAAGAGAGAAAGGAGGAAAAGAAATAATTTTAACCTGCTTAGTTACTGCACACTAGAGGGCACTTGAGGTAGAGCAAAGAATGTTTCCAGAGCTACCGAAACTGATCCAGTTACCTGTATTGGCAAAGTATATTGAAAACTAAAAACAAAGACTAACTATTAAAATTGCATTCAGAATATCAGTATACAAACGCAATTTGTTGACTGTCTTGATATAAATTTTCTTCTGTCTTTAAGGTAGTATTTGATATAAAAAATAAAACTTTTTTTTTTTTTTCTAATAGTCAACTTGATAGCAACTGATAAAAGTTGCAAATAGTAGCCAAGGAATAATTAAGCTTGATCATGTATTGGTAATTTTTTGCACTCTGTAATATCATTGGTGCATATGGCACACACATTAGTAGCTAAGGGATTTATATTTTAAAAAGTCTAGACAATGAAGGGGTCTCAAAACTAGTTATGTTTTATTTTATTAAAATAAAAATATTTAGGGATGGGAAATGTATTACAGCCGTTGTGCTAAGGACATGAAGGCCCCAGCACTGCTGTTGAACTAAACCTTTGTTTTTCTTCTGCAGTCCCTGGACTGGAAATGGAATTTGCATGGATGTAATTCCTTTGACCATTCAAGGCAAAAGTAAGTTAGTCGCAAATCAATGCATTTATTTCATGGAGTAATGAGGGGTTGGACTTTGACATGTTTTACAGCATACTAGACTGGCAAGTAGAAACTTTTAGGTGATTAAGAATCAGTTTTATCACATATGTGTGGGTGTTACCAATATATGATCTGTTCCTTCTTCTGTGGGTTTTTTCAAGCTTTCTATTTTACTGTTGGATATTTTAACCATTTTTGGTTTCTGTGAAGGCATAGAAGGCATGCCACTGCAAATTCCTCATGTTAGATTCTGCTTCTAGCTATTCTTTGTTAAAATGAAACCATGAATGCTATCAATACAAAATTAATCAACCAAACAGCAAACAACAGAACAACGCAAAACCTACTCCAAACCATGCACTTTCTCTCACAAGCTATTTACACCATTTCCTTTGTTTTAATCTATGGCATCAGTTGTAAACATTATGTAGAGGAACTTCCTGGTCTTGTGACTTCAGAAACTCGGGGGATCTTTATTTTTCACAATAACCAATTTGTGATAACTTTATACAAGCAGGCTTTAAAAGTGGCAAGAGAGTGATAAGAACCCTAAAGGTAATTATGTATCTATACAGGCATTGTGAACTGATAAGTGCATATCTTACTCAGAAGTGCTCTGGACTTATTTCTTTCCAGGTTTGTGAAGTGTCAATTCTAGCTTTTTGAGGCAAACTAAATTTAGAAATAATCCTCACATAACATAAGGAAAAACTACAAACTAGACATTATTTGGATGCTGTCTGCATTGTGCTGATCTGAAGTTATAATGAAAAAATTGTAGAACATGTCTATCATATAAACCCACTTCAGAAAGTTCAGATCAGTTATTAATTTTATATTAGTATTGTTACTTTGAAGTGCCATAAAATCCCTGCAAGCTAAAGTTGCTCACTGTAAGCTTATAATTTATCTTAATTCACACCAGACTGATTAACTTCACGTTATTGTGGATCAGGCCCTAAACAGGTATTAAAAACTGAAATCACCTACTGATACTTTGAGGGAAGTAGCTCATTATTAGGTGACTTGAGTGTGTGGAATTACCACAATGGTTTCTTTTCCAAGCATGCTTTTCTTCATTCTCCTCCCCACTCCCTTCAGGTTTCTGACTTTCTCATTGTTACGTAGATGAGATGAGGCTAAACATCTGTATCAGCAGCAGCAGCCCTTGTAAGGCTAGGCTCTCTTGCGACTGAGTTACACCTTAAAAAGCTCATTTCAAGTCATTTCAATTTTCAAGCAGTAAGGTCTGAGCTCTTTGTCTCCAGAAAACAGTTTATTATTCTGCTTTGCAGTGCTGAGGAACTAAGTAGTACAATCACAACTGTTTATGCAAAAATATGAAAGAGTGAAGATATGCCTGCCATTTCATTGCATTCCAAACATTTTTAGATGGTAAACATATATTGTCTGTCTGTATGTGAATGAGAAGTCACACTAAGCTTGTAATCCTTCTTAAGATGGAAGAAAATTTCCAACTTCTCTTTCAAACAGAGGTTATGTTTTTTTTGTCCTTATCAGTTGGAATTGCTCCAAAATTATGCACAAATAAATATAATTTTAAAACCTGAATTCCATTCTGATCCAGGTTGTATTCAGTCACGTACGTTTTTACAGCTATATTCTTCTCTGCAGTTAAACTAAAAATCTTGATCTGTTTCAATTGGAGTCAGAGGTGCTCTCTCCTTGCAGAATGAAATGGCCATTTAGGAGATAAATATATATTATGAGAAAGATGACTCCTTTAAAGTATTTGAAGAAACAATTTTTAGCCAGCATAATCATCAGTGCTCTATGATATTGTGTACATACATCATTTTGATGAACATACAGTAAGTCATTAAATTTGGATAAGATGCAGAGAGCTGTAAATATTTTGTTCTAAGATTATTTTAAATTTATGAGAATTTTGCATACATTTCCTGTCAAGACTTATGTATCATCTTAAAGGCTTTCCAGTAGGTGAATCCTACTGGATGTCCTAATCCATTTCAACAAGATATTTACCACCTTCCTATACAACTGAGGAGCATTTGCCCCAGTCATTCCCAGTTGCAATAAAGGTCAAACAGAACAAATATCGCAAACCAAAGATTGAAATCAGAACAAAATCTAAACTTTAGGTTATGCTTGGAGGCACAACTTCTACCATTCACTTTTGTCCCCTAGACAACTATACAACTTGGTTAACAGAGATACAAGAAATTTAACTTAATCTCAAGAGTTAGAATTTTATTGGTTGCTTTCATTGAGTGTTTTTTTTTTTTTTTTTTTTAGTGGGGTGAAAACATGGTATGTTTCAGTGAATCTTTATTAACATGAGTTTGGAAAGGTTTGGGTTTTTTTTTTATTTTTGTTTAGTTGTTGGTTGGTTGGTGGGTTGGTTTGTTTTTTGTTTTAATTCCAAGGAGTAAAACAAGACTAAAGCATCCTCATCTTTCTTTGTGGTACTATGTATATTCTCTTTGTGTTGTTTTATTCCTGGAAGGATGGGAGAGAAAAAAATACTCTTTGTTTCAATAGAACTCCAGGAAAAGGGAAGCCACGTTTCTGATGCTACCTATTACACTGCAAAATGCTATGTACTTCCCTCAAGGTTCTGTGCCTGCTTTGTCAAGTACTGTGATTTTGTATCCAGACTTCTCCAAGGAATCATCCCAGGTTCACAGCTTGGGCTGAGGGAAGAAATACTTGGGTACCTCTTTGCTGTCCTTGAAAAATGTGAAATTCAGGGTCCATTTTCTTGTGTTCGGGGAGGTTGAGACACTGCAGAATGAAAACTTGTGCAAGAAATGCCCCTGTTATATGCAATAACTTACTAGGAAATATATATATATATTTTAGAAAAAGCACATAAAGGAGCTTCAAATACAAGTGCTTCCGCTGTTTACTCTCATGTGAAAGCACATATAGTGTCAGCATAATAAGTAAGATGAAACATAAGGAAACTGGTTTATACTGTATTATTATATAGATGAATATTAAGGTTTACTTTCCGTAGGCCTTGGTGCATCTTCACATGTTAAAGGATTTTTCAGTTGAATGAGCTGAAGATGAGTACACTTCAAATGCAGCTGAACCAGCTTGAGTAAGGCAAAACCACACTCAGTGCTTGTCTTAAACACAACAAAATGCATCTGGTCAGGGAAAGGTGTAAAGTGATGAGGGAGGTGAGTGTACTTCAGCTACTGTGATGGTATTAGTTGAGTGCTGAATCATTTAAGTCAGTTTATACCTGACTACATCTACTCCTTCTGCTTTAGCACGCTACTGACCCCTTCTCTTATTAGTAAACCTCAAATGTGGGAGGAAAAAAAGAGGTGGTGTCAACAGTAGACTCATGGTGTATGTAATGATTATATATAAAGCACTTCATCTGCTAATAGCTTGTGCAGGCACCATAAAAAGGAAGAGGACTCTTAAGCTCAAAAGAAGGTGTGCACAAGGGTCACTGCTGCTGCCTGGTGTGGTTCCTCAGCTCTGCCTGGTGCCACCCTGAGCACCTTCTCCTCTTTGCAGCCATCCAGCACTGAGCATACTTGCTGTCCCTTAACCCTGTTCGAGCACTTCACACGGTGGGTCCTCTCCATCACAGGAGGTGGAAGTGGGGTGATGATGTCCACCTGTCTGCACTGGGGCTGCTCCTTCTTTCGGGGGACATGTTGACTGCGTTCTGCTTCGATGTGGCTTCAAGCTCCTGCTGTAACATGTCATTGCCACCCCTGGCTTGCAAGCAGTACGGGAGAGAATTGAAATGCCTGCAGTTCTCCGGGGTTTATTTGGAGAAGGTCTTTAAATACCGCCCTCCCCGTCCCCAGAGTGTCCGCCCGTCTCTCCCGCAGGCTCCGTCGCGGAAATGAACAACTGCCTCCCGTCCCACCCCGCCGCTCCCCCTGCTTCTCGCCCTCTCCCGTTGTCCTTTCCCCTCCGCCTTCCCGTACTCCAGCTCCGGGGGCTCCATCCCTCCCTCTCCCCCCCCCCATCCCCCGGCGTTTACCGCGGCTCGTCCTCCCTCCCGGCGCTCCGCTCACGTCCCGGCTCCGCCGTGCTGCTCGGTCGCACCGGTCCCGGTGGGCTCCACCCCGGTGGCCCCGGCGAGCATCCCTCCTCCTCCTCCCCCCCTCCCCGCTTCCCTGCGGCCGGGTGCCGCCTGCTGCCCGCCCTCCCGCCCTGCTTGGGGGAGATGCCCGGGCGCGCGGTGAGCGCGCTCCCGAGCAGCGCGAGGCTCGGCGGCGTGTGGAAAAGTTGTGCGCTTACCGCCTTAACGGCTGGGTAAGGGGGAGCGAAGGAGAAGGGGAGGAAAAAGAAAAAGAAGGAAGAAAAAAAAAAGAAAGAAAAAAAAAAAACAAAAAACTGCTTACATGAATTTCCCAGCGCTAGACCTGCCTCCGAGATCAGCCCAAATAAGAGCTGTCAGGGGAGGCTCCCGGCTCACTTTTCCACATCACTTCACAGTTACATTTGGCAGGCAGGCACGTTGGAGCGCTCAGAGCCGGAATTAGTGGATTTATGTGGAATATCCCCGCTTTCCCGGAGCCGCGCCGCTGCCGCTGGCTTGTGCGAAGGGAGAAATTAATAACTGCACTTGAGCATGCAGGCGCAGAAACCCGAGAAGAGAAATAACCAGCATCTCCTCCAGCATCAAAAAGCATGAGAAGAAAATCGGGAGAATCCTGCCTGTTCACAGGGACCGGCGAATGGTTGTTTTACCTCACCCTTTCAATCTGCGCGTGAAGAGGCTGCCAGCAGGCTGTTTCCTTGGTCCTTGAAAGAGTGAGTATTCATTTTATTAGTATTATTTATGTCTGGCTGGCGGAGGGCTGCCTCTCTGTAGATTTCTTTTTGACTTAGTGCCTGTCTGTGTCCCTGCAAGGTGCGCTCTGCGAGTGCCTTCCTCGTTAGGAGGTGAGATCCTGGGCTGAGCAGGAGTGACTCATTAACTCGGATCTTTGGAAATTCCTGATAGTGAAAATGTCATAAAGATGCTAGTTGGGATTTGTTCCATTTCCCCCTTGCCTCCCCCCCCCCCCCCCATCCACCGTGAGAAGTAATGGTGGTGTGAGGCTATTTCTCCTCTTTTTTTTTTTTTTTAATTTATTTTTTTATTTTTTTTCCCCCTATTAAAGGATTGAGAAGACTTAGCATCATAGAGGTTTGCTTCCAAGGCTAAGAACCTGTTTCTTCTCCTTGGTTTCTTATTTAGTACAATAAATCTTTGGGCTATTTCACTGTGTTGAATAGATGCAGGGTTGCATTCATGCATTGAAATTGCAGTTTTCGTGCTGAGAATAAAAATCGCCCACTAGCTAGATATGTAAATGAGGAAGGAGGAGGTTGGAAGAGTCGAAAGGGGGGAAATCCCCATGATTTATCACTGCTGTCCTTCCCTCAAAGCTTTGCACCCCTCAAGGAAATAAATAAATAGAAACAGTATGACACCTTCCTTTCCTACTTTCAGAAAGGAAACTGTCTCAGAAACACTGCTTTTCATCCTAAAGGCTGAGAGGGGAATAAATCTTCAGCTCTAACTAGCCAAGAGTCATCTCTGTCCCACAAGTTGTTTTCCTTCCCTTTCTTTGGTTGACTGAACAGATTATGCAGCCAGCTGAAACTTCGGAGAGGGAGAAAGCCCCTTAGCTCCAGCAGCTCGTTAGTTGCATCACTACCAAGGCTCTTAGAGAAGAGACGCAGGCATCTGTCGACCCCTGAAACTGACAGTTCCACTAAACGCTTCATCTTCTCTTTGAGCAAGGCAGAGGAGTAATGCATCCTTAGATTCCGTTTGGCTACAGTATCTGCTGGGTGGCAGCATCCCAGTTGGGAGAGTGGATCTGTCAGACAATATCCCTGCTAGACAGCATCAGACCTGTATTCAGTGCTTGGCTGGGGAACCTGGGAGTTGCTGGATCAGGTTATAGTGCTGCAAAGCTTCAGCACGGAAAACCAATGGCAGTTTCTCTGTGGATATTATAGAAGAGATTAACTCAGATCCTTATTCAGACAGTGCCTACCGCCATGAAGGTGACACCACTTAACATAGGCAGGAATTCCTTTGTGGTTCATTGCTGTTCAGTCGTGCCTGGAATCTGTCTCAATTCAAACAGTTTATGTTTAGTACCAGACTAAATAGAGTGGAATCTATCCAACCTGGCACATAATGGCACTGCACAGACCTGCTTGTGTTGCCAACAGGTATCAAACTCCACGCACTCACTTCTCTCTCCTTCTTTGCTCTCTTTCAGACAGGCACAAACACACACTCTGTTTCATGCAAATGGTTTTGTCTTTCTTTCCTCTGAATGTAGGAATAAATATTCATAGTTTTCATAAAAGCTGATGCTTTTAGACAGCCAATTGATCACTTAAATGTCTAGCTATTTGTCTCTGAGTGTTGCAGCCAGATGTCTTTTTTTGGGGGGGGGGGCAGCTGAGTGTAAGAAATCAAATAGCATTAACTGTTTATTGTTTTGAATCTACTGCATTAGTGATTAATAAAAGGGAAGCTAACAGCTGCTCCTTTCAGTTTCAATAAAAGAATAGAGCTGATAACTACCATGGCTATAGATAAAGAATTTTCTTAAGTTCACTCCTTATCAGAGTTCCTGCACTGTAAGGATGAAGAGAAGTATGCAGTACTTATGTATGAGTGGTATACCTCACCTCTGTTCAATACCAGACTGGTGGGGACAAGAGGAGATTTCATAATAGGTTTCTCAGTAAATATAAATAAATAAATACATTTGGAAGGTGGAAAAATTACCCTAGCATGCATTTTACCCACCTTAAATAGAATGATTAAGCAGCTAGGAGTTACTGTTTTACATACTTGTGAAATTATCAAATTTCAGACCCATAAAATGTAACGATATCAAAAACCAAAGGCTCCCCTGTAGTGTCACCTCCCAGCCTAACAGTCTGAATATTTGTGTCAAGAAAACCCCAGGAAGGGAACTGATTATTATGTTATATTCTAGTCTAAGGATTACATCCACTCAACCTTATTGTTCTACCTCATTGCATACACATTGAGCGCAGCCTTCTGCTAACATTCTCCTAGACTTGCTGTTTATTAGCTCTCCCTCCTTGAAAAACTTGAATCCTGGCTGCAAAGAATTTCTAGTTGCATGCCTGGTTGTAAGCTGAGGGCCTTCACTAGACTCAGAAATTGAAGTATTTCTTGAAAGATGATTCTTAGAGTATACAGGTGAGCTATTTTTTTTTTATTTTTTTTATTGAGCAGTAAGCTACCCAAGAGAGTAACTTTTAGTTACCTGTTTGCAATACTGCAAAGGAATCAATAGAAATGTGTGTCTACTTAGCAAATACTTCCGTTTTGCTAAGTACCTCTGTATAGGACATCCATTCACTTCATACTTTTCATTTAAAAAGAAGCCTACGTCTTTGTGAGAGATGAAATCCTCCTTAGACAGTCACCTTGTGATTCTTCAGTATACCTCGCTTGTTCACACCAGCACCTGCTGCTGAAGTACAAAATAGAGCTGCAAATGGGAAAGTAGTCCCACAATCACATTTAAATTTACTTTCTTTGTCAACTGTATTCTTTAAATGTTTTCTGATAATATTGCACCTTTAAAAAATTAATCCCTTATCTGATCTTTGGACATTTGCATCACTGTTAACATATGCTGTGATCTTCTTTGCTTGGAAAAAATTACATTTAAATATTTTGTTCACTATATAAGACTATTACAGGTAAAAACACAGTCAATTGTAGATGTATATTTAGGTCTATTACTCCTTGAAACACTCCCTGCACTTTTTTTCCTCTGTTCCTTAAAATGCAGTTGCAGATTCTGTCTTCGAAAATGTTCGTTTTGGAAGACCTAAGTGACCTACAGAATTTAGCTGGGACTTTTTCAGCCACTTACTGAAATGAGGGGCCTGGAACCTGCCCACTTGACCCTTGATACAGATAATTTCGTATTCGAAAGTTGAGAGACCTTCATGGGGAAAAGATTTCTGAACGAGAAAGAGATGTGAATGCATGCTGTAATCTCTTGGTGTTGCACATCTCCAAGTAATAACTATGAATACTCTGAAACAGAAAGCTGCTGTCAATGCCACATAGTATAAACAGGTATTTTCATCCTGTATTGAAAAACCATTAAGATACTGTATGTCTAAGCAACATTCCTTTAGTATTGTTTTCCTTGATGATGTCATTAGAGTCTGACCTTTGAGTTATTAACAATGGCAATTTAATATTTAAAGTATACACCTGACTTATATCTGCATGCCTGAAAATCATAGAGGCATCTTTCAACTATGAGTTTAAAATAATTCAAACAAAATTCTTTCAGTGGGAGGGAAGTGATATAGCATTTTGAGTTTGGAACGCTTTTTAAGCATCATCGCTACCATAAAATCACATCAATAGGATTAAATTAGATGATGAAACTCAACATTTTTCTTAGTGTTGTTGCCATAGAAAAGGTAGCTTACTTCATAGCTGTCTGAATAGAACTGTTTGAGCAGTAGATAGAAATAGAACAAAGTCAAGTCCAGTTCAGTGTAAGATTTAAACTGATACATACACCTTTTGTCCCTCCCTCAGATATACCCCATATTTATTTTGCTCTGGAATCTGCTCAGCGTGTTTCTTGTTTTGTCAGCCAAATAAATAACACCAACACAGTGGCATTTTGACTATATAAATACAATTTTCTTCCTCAAAAACATTGGGATCTGAAGCATTATATGCAAGCAGAAATGGAAAGAAAACTTCCAAACCAGTTTAGTAGCAATAGATAGAATTTAAAATGCTTGACTCCAGGCAACAGAGTGATTTCTACTTTCCAGCCATGACAGTAACCTTTATCCATGAGTTGCAACGATAATTCATGTAGAATCGATTCTCCAAGGTGTAGAGCATGATATGTCTTGTGAAAATCATTTGAAATTGAGGATGATCAGCACTTTGGCTTGGTTTTTGAATTAGTAATGTGAACCCATCTTAGATCCGAAGAAGCAAAATGATCCATGAGAAGTGCCTACTGAACCCTGTGGTGTCTGAGTTATAGACCAGCTCAGAAGGGTGTTTCTTTCTCAGTGTATCCTGCTCAGGTCTTTGCAGCTAACTGTGAGAGTTCAAAATATCCCAAAAGCAGTGAGTCTTGGCAGTCATAAGTTCACAGCTTCAACATTCTTACTTTTTACATGCTCACTTGAAGTATCTTAGGAAACAATGCTTGGCCTAGTTTGATGAACGCATATAACCATTTAAATCCACTTCCTTAGCAGTCGCGAATTGCTGTAATCATATACATGTCTTTATTATTACATATAAATATAATTTTGGTGATCATATACATATGTAAGATAATTAAAGTCCCTAAATGCCAATGCAAATGGACCTTATGCATTGAAGTAATGATATTCATTATTTTCACTTTGCAATTGAACCAACACTTTGGGTGTGAATCCATTTAAGGATGGAATATAGCAACCATATTTGCATTTTAAGAACAAACCATCAGAACTTACCACTTAAGGCCACTCAAATTTTTTGCTGGTGTCTGTATTGCACAAACTTTAGTTTTTATGCTTCTCTAAAAGTCAGTTTTAAAAGAAACAACTACGACCCAAACAAACATAACCACAAAAAACTGAACCACAAATGCAAAAAAAAAAAAAAGAAAAAGAAAAAAGAAAAAGTTACACGTTGCAACACTACTGTTGTTCTTCACATACAATTAATTGAAGCTGATGCAAGATTAAAAAGCTTCACATCTTCCTCTGGATTTTTTATCGAAAAGGTTTGAGCAGGCTCAGTGAAGCAGTGCTGTGTGTTGTTAGAGAAGTCCGGGTATGATCGTGCTTTTCCTTTTTTAACTTTTTTAATCTATGCACACATTTGCGTACGTGGCTGCCAAGTTTGTATAGCTTCACTAAATCATGAGGAGCAGTCATGATTTTATATTTTTAGTTTGATCAGATTACTTGTCAGGAAAACTTGCGGGCTTTTCCTTAATTACTATATTTTGCTTAATTACATAGAGAATATCTGACATTCTTTAAAGTAAACCAGTGAAACTGAAAGCTTCAATCTATATATAAAGAAAAAAATCTGGATAGGAAGCTTAGAAAGCAAGATATTTATGTCCTCCATTAATATTTAAACATTTTTCAGCAAGTACAGGATAAGCACATCCCAGCTGCTGAAACTCTCATGATAAACGATGCCCTAGGCAGAGCATGGTTAACACCTAATTCTCAGTCACAGGCCAATCTGTTTGCCTTTTTATGAGCTGTCTTCATGTTGTGCACAACTTGCCTTTTTTCCCCTCTCCTTTAAAAGTGTTATAGGTCTTCACATTATGTAATACACGCTCATAAAAATGAGCATTCATTTGAGAGATGAGGTTGGCATGAGCTGAAGCTATTAAATCTATACATAACTCAGTTCTATTTTAGTCAAAGAAAATCACTTTAATCAGTAGGTAAAAATGTCTCTGTTTCTTCATCTTATTACAGAATGAAAACAATGCAGGTATGACTATTTTTGATACGTTTAAGTTTCTGGACCACCGTCGTTGTTCAAACCAGTTTTGACTTTCTTCTCTCTCTGTTTTGAGTAAGCACTGTGAGATTCTCAGCATGATGGCATGAGGTGAACCAATGTTCTGACGCAGATCAATAGGGTATCTGCTCCTATACACCCAAAAAAGTCTTTTCCTTTTTCTCATTTTTCTAAGAAAACAAACAGCAAGTTCACAAATACCTTTTGTTCTATAGTAGACCTAAAATAGCTATATTGTCATTTTAATGCTTGTTCTTCTGGTATCATCTGCCATTTAAAAATCAGACAGAGACACATCTACCTGAAGCATTATAGAAACTCATATCATTGATGCGGAAAAGCAATCAGGCTAGTCATATTACTTCAGTTGCAAACTCTGTGGAGCACTTAGTGCCTCTTTGTCCTCTGTCTGCACAGTGTTTTGCACAGTTGGATTCCTGACTGGAATTCCTGAGCTCTACACAATGCAAGCACTAAAATAAATGTACTAGAATAGTAGTTAGAGTTGTAGCAGCAGAAGTTGTGTGTTTTGTTTTGTTACTTCAATCTAAATGCATTCTGGTCCTGTAAAATAGTGAGCACGTCTGCACGGACTGGAAGATGTATATCCAAAGTATCAGAGCCTTAGTAGCTTTAAGGTTGGCCCATATGGATTCTAATATCAAAACATAAAAAAATTATCCCTGATAAGAAATTCTGTTGATTCCAATAAAAGTTAAGCACTCTTCAATAAAAAGGTGAAATTCCTTGAAGTAGATATTTGACAAACAATATAAATGAGGTTTAGCTATGATAAAGTATCGTGTTAAGCAATCAAAGGATAATATAGAGTGAGTTACAAAATTATTAATTGACTGAAGGAGACATATTTCAATGTGCTACACTTAGCATTTCCTCATTATCTCAAGGCATTGGTCAAGTTGTGCAGCTTCCTCTCTAGAACAATGCTTATGGTATTTTCTAATTAAGGGAGAAAAGTAAGGAAACCAAGTACTTCATTCTGTCCCTGAAACGTGCCCCTAAAACTGAAGTAAACCAATTTTACTACTTATCGACTAATAATAAATTCCATTGCATTTCTGCACTTGCTTGTGTACATTTGTGTTTGTACAGCTTTGGTGCAAGCATATGTGTTGTCAGGTGTAAGGACTGAGGTCCGCAGCTTAGAACATTGCCTAAACATTTGGCAGAAGAATAAAAACTCACCTAATAACCCGAAGAAATGTTCAAACGTCTTTAACCGTAAAGAGCAACAATGCATGACTAAGCTTAGAAAATGAGGTGGTATGTCTTTTTGCACAGTGAATTCCTCTGTGTGTATGTGCCTCTGCATGTAAGACAGCCTCTAAGACCAAAAGAGAGAGATAAAGTCTGTTACTGTTGTTGCTGAAATAAGTAGTTCTTTGGATAACTGCAAATTGCCACGCGATACTTAAAAATAACCGTGGACGTTTGATTTGCACTGATTGGTAGGATTCTGTCCTGCACATTTCTGACAACACAAAATACAGTTCAAGTGCATGTCACCCTGAACTGTAGCATGGAGTTAGCTTAGTATTTCCGATCTCATTTTCCTTCCTTTGAAATTTCAGGTGCTTGACCAAGGGAAAGGATGTGTGAATAATGCTTTTGTGTGTTACATTTAACTCCAGGTGACATAACAGTCTCTTAAAATCACTGTGAGCTGGTGAAATTTAGAGCAGCTACAAAGTATAATTATGATTTGGGGCCATGCCTGGAACATGCATGGCCCAGAGTCTGGCGGCTGGCTCTCTGCCGCCTTCAGCCCTTCTTGGCTGTGCACCTGTGCTGCCTACAGGCAGAGCCACCAGGAGCTCCCCTCCTGACAGAGGCTAACAGAACAGCACATCTGGCTGTGCTGAAGTTGTTGGGAGAGGTTTCTGCCCCTAAATCTGTCAGACTGCCGTGAGTATATGCCAGAAGTCTCTCAGAGTTTAAAGTAGTTTCTCTGTCTCCAGATTCTTGTTCCCTCCCTTTTCCAGAAGTTGCCTTCTACTCAGTTTTGTTGATTCAACTGTTTGTCTCACTGCTCTCTAAAGTGTTTAGGCAAGCTTCATATGCTGTTAGGCAGCACAGCTGTTACCAAAACTTTGTCATTGTCCTGTAGTTTATGGGCTCTTCAGTTGTGCTGATGCAACTGCTTGCACAGCCAGGCTGTAAACTAGATCCATGCAATGATCTGGGTTATAAACTTAAAGGAAAAGACTTCTTGAAATGGGGCTGTGTTGTTGGACCTTTTTTTTTCTTTTTTTGGATTCTCATCATTTCACTGATCTGGCTTCCTGTGTGGTCTGGCAAATAGTGCAACTGAGAGGACAGTGAACTGCAATGTAGAAGAAATAGAACATGGCAAAGGATGACTGCAAACAAGCAGCTAGCATGTTGGGGGGGCTCTGTAAGAACATCTTAAATTGAGATTGCTGTTGGTGGAATTGCATGAGCAATGGCCTAACCCAGCTCTGTCAAAATAATTTGGTTTATAAGACACTTTCCCATTAAAAGCGTTTAGGTTAACAAGATCATTTTGACAGAACTGGGTTAGGGAGTGCCTATACATGTAGTTACGCTAGCAGCACAAAGAGGCAGTAAGGTCTAGCCAAGGCGTGTGCCCTGGGCACCACAAACACAACCTTAGCTTCTGCCATGATAGCAAGTCTGGTTTCTGCCTCAGAATCCCTTCACATCACAGTGAGGTGGAGAACTGTTTTCTAAGTTGTTGGGAGCTGTGTTTGTGCAAACTCAACTGGAAAAAAAAATAGTTAGCGAAAAGTATTCATTCTTATGCAAGAGAAATATGAGCCAGCTGCTGTTTAAAATCAAATTCAGGTATTCTAAAGTGGGTGTGTGCTAGAAACATGATGGTAGCAAAGTGAGAGGACAAAGATGAGATGATTATTTGTTGGTTATGGCATCTTAATCTATTCTGATGGACTTTGGTTTTGTTCTGCTTTAATGGCAAATTAAAATGTTCTTTGAAATTCTCTTATAAGTAGGAATTATTCCTAGAAGTAAGATGTTCAATTTTGTTGGGACAGAAACATAGAAGGGAGAGAAATAGTCTAAAAAGGGAGGAGAAAAAGATTTCTTGGATGCTAACAAAGAAAATGCTAATAAGTACAAAACATCTGTGCCTGTGTACAGGCCCTGAAGGTCCCAAGTTTGTAGCCTTATTGAGAGGGGAAATGCAATACCTAGTCACAACCTGTGGGAAACCTGTGAAAATGAATACTTAATGAACTCCAAACAAAGGAAGTCACAAGATGTACGTTTTTGTCAAGGGCACATTATTAACCTTCCTGTTTTATTCTCTGATCCTGTATGAAAGCCTTATTTTCATTAGAAATTAAATTTATTCTTTTGGACACAAAAGCCCGCTTGGGTCAGATGGAATTTCAGGGCACCAAAGGAAGCATGCCAATGTAAAGGCTGTGTGCCTGCTGTCCAGTAGCTTAGTGCTAGCAGAACTCTCAAGGTGATCAGTAAATGAACACCTCTCATCAGTTATGGGAGGCTGCTTCTGTTGTGATGCAGATTAGCTCGTACTGAATGAGCATCAAAGGTAGAGATAATGGATAAAGAGATCTAAAGCGTTTCCCCTGGAACTGCATGGAATTTATGTATCATTTACCTCATGATTTTGTGGCAATTTGATACTAATCTTCTGAATGAACTTTAAAGGAGTCATTTAATGTCCAAAATCTAAAAGATTTTGCAAACTCTTCAAGAAACTTGCTTTAGGAAAAGATCACCAACTTCTGACTGGCATCTCTCTCATAATTTCTGTGCTTAAACTACTGCTTCAAAGATTTGTTTGTTTTAAAGTCTGTTACTGCATAGCAATTGTCAAAACCTACCCTAATGAAACAGCGAGGTTGAATGACTTAGCTGCTACTTACAATCAGAATGAATAATCAAGTAAATGCAGAATTAAATAAAGAAAAGCTTGATTGAAAATCACAAAATAATCCGCTACGTCTTTTAAGTGAAGGAATATGGGGGTGGCTGTAAAGTAACTCCTGCTAGGATCACGATGTAAATCAATGCACTAGCCTTGTAATAAAGTGGTTTGCTTGGCAAGACAGATATTCTGTGGCTTGAAATCCAAAAATAAATTGATTTTTTTTTTGGAGCTTTTTATGATCTTGCACAGCTTCTTTTCAGTAAGCAGTTTATATATTAAGCATCTTTTAAAACTTTGTTAATCTTTTTAATGTGTTTACTGTGTTCCAGTGTTCACTTTTTAATGCTACAAGATGCTTTTAAAATAGCAGTAATGAAATTACTTGTTTCACATATTCTAAAATTAGTTGTTACGAATACACTGGCAACCATATAATTTCCCACACGCATTACACAAAATGAGAACTGTCATCATTTTGAATATCTGCTATAACTGCCTACTGTCGTACCTGATTCTGAGTTTGTAAAGGCAATTAACTTGAACAAGTAACTGACATAGATTTTAGTTCAGAAAGAGGTTGCAGTGTGTATTATGTTAATAGTGGAAGTTAGTAGCCTACAGTTGTTCTGCAGTGTTAGCTTATAAACTTAGGGGTAGTCACTTTTTGCTTTGTTCTCTGACTTTGCTATCTGACATGGTGTTAATATTTTCCTTCATCTTTTTGATATATTCATTAAGTTTTTTGTAGTGCTTTCCCTGTCAGAGATACATGGATGATGAAGGCAGTTTTGTATGCAGTTTTGCAGGATTTGAGTTGTATCTGTTGTACATACCATACATGGTGCTGGGAAATCACTTACAAGAATTATGAAGATTTAGTAAAGAAAACAGTCCTGAGGCAATTAAATACCTGTAAATTCAAAGTGAAAATGATGCTTTTATTAAAAGCAACAACATTTTATGAAGCTGAGAATACTTTTTTAACTGTCATTCAGTGCTGGTCCTCTTCTGATTGCTTAGCACAAGGTAGCTTTGGCTTTACTGCAGTGACTTCACTGTCATTCCGTAGTCATCACTCCTTTAGACCCTGCTGTAATAGGGAAAATATTCCTGTTAGTTTTCCCTGACTGCAAAATCTCCTTTTACAAGTGGCTATTTAGGATGTTACAGTAGCCTGATTCAGAAACCATATCACTTGCTCCTACACATCTAATCCAGCGGATTATAACTGCACTACTCTGTACTTCTTGCTTCTCGTAATAACCTATACGAAAATACAGGAACAAGCATTTAATGGAGAAGAAAAATCATTTCCAAATTTGTTAAAGACATCTGAGGACAGTACAGTCTTCATGCACTGCACCAAGTAAGTGCCATAATTGACTGACAGAGCAGTGAATCCCAAATAAATCTCTTTCCCAAATTAATCTCTAAAGGCCCCCAACAGTCTAGGTTCAACTGTAGAGATATGTACCCAGTTCTACTGCTAAATACTGGTCATAGTCCCCTGCAGTACGCAGATGAATGCAAAAACCCAATCGGATTATCTTATTTACCCTGCACTGCCTCATACTTGCCTACTTTCCTGTTGGTACTTGAGAATTTCTTGCAGTTCCGTGTTCACTTGTATGCACATACTTGCATAATGGTATTCTTTGCTGGGTTATGTCATTTATGTTCAGTGACATGGTATGTGCACTACTAGTGTTTCTGGTGTGCTTTTGGTTTGGTTGCCTTAAGGTATTGCTGAATAGGGAACTACTATGAGGATGGTCCAGTCACAGTGAATTCTGTTGGGTTAGTGCTAGTTGCTACAACTTAAATGTGCCTGGAGTAAGTGGAGAGTAACAGGAAGTCTGGGGGTGGAAATGAGGAGGGTTGCTCTGAAATGAACTTAACACTTGCCAGAGATTCAGAGTGGCAGCTTGAAAAACAAATATCCTGTCCTTACTTCAAACAGAAATGTTTCTGTGAGCATCATAGTGTTTTATCTCATTTGTTTCATCTCTTTTAGAAAAGGCAGTCTGTGCAGATTAATTAGGAAATGTTTTCAAAAAGCCTTTTCAATATGAAAAAGGTGCTTTAATTTATTATTATTTGGTCTTATGAGTACAAAGAAAATCTACAGCAGTTTCAACTATTACTAAGTAAGAAAGCAACCCACTTTGTCTCATTGTACGGCTTGCCGGAACTACACAGTAACATACTGGCTGTTTCTGATGGACCTCCATTTCTAGCTCAAGCATCACCTTAGATATAAACACCAAAAAAGCTCAGGTATAGAAATGCAAGGCCACTCACATGCACAAGAACCCCACACAAAGTATTTAATGCTTTCATTGAAAGTTTGACTGCTTCTCTCTTAAGACACTTTCTACCACTACCCCAGGAATTTTGGAATCCTAACGTGTCAGAAAGTGGCAGCAATAGCCTCCTTTCAGTTCCCTACCCAGGGCAGGTTTACCAAGAGTGTCTTGGCAGACCCTTCCTGCTGAGCAATTTGACTGCTGTTGCGTGTGCTCTTCTCTTATCTGGGATTTAAAGAAGCCTGAAAGATGGAAAGTCTTTCTTCCCTTACATTTTCCCCAAAATTTCCTTGCAGAAGCACATTGTATTCTTCAGTTTCTTTCCTTCTATCTCAGTTGGCAATGAGGCCTAAAGGATGTTTCTAAGCTACATGGTTACTTCTGTAATGAGTATTCACCTCATTCTTGATGCATTGTCAAAGTGCTGCGCTATTAGGTTACTATTCTTCCATGGCACTTGAGATATTGAGTTTCAGTTTGATAACAACTCTTCTCCCCTTTTAACAAGACAAGTTTCTCACAGTTTCAGATTTTTGTGCAGTAGATTTCACAGCTGCTTTGGCAATTACTGAAGTTTAAAAAACTCTTCTTACTTTGTTTGCTTTTAAAATAACTGCTAACATGCATTGACATTATTCACATTTTCAAATGCTTTCCTCCATGAGTTTGCCTGAATCCAGAAAATATGAACCACAACACGCACCCGAAACAATAACAACACCCCTTCAATATTGTTATAGTCCTACAAAAATCCACAGAAATTCATTTTAAAGGAAAAAACAGCCTAAGGTACAGTGTAAGCTTGTGAATACGCAGTTCTTCCTATCTTGTAAACAGTGGTTTCTCCTGAGATTGCTTGGATATGAATCAGTCAATGAAAATGTATCAGGAATCTTTTTACAAAACTCCACTCTCATTAGAGCAGCTGTAATGTAGCCCTTCTCCCTGAGCTACACTACATTTATCTTGCTAAGTGATCTATGGCTGCATTTCACGTTTTGCCTATCAGCGTGGCATTAGCAAGCCCTGCTATGTTAACTTGCTTGTCCATTTCGGGAATATTTACACTGTGTTGAAACCTGATGTGGACTTCTAATAAGTGGAGGGGTGAGTGGAGAAAGAAAGACAAAATGCTCCCAAGTGCCTATGAAGGAAAATGTCTTTGAAATAAAATCGGAGTGTGCATTTTGCCTGAAAGTGAGAGAGGGGCTGAAGATCCTGGACTGCAGATGTGTGTAAATGAGCTTACTGGGGCTTTGGTAGAGATCTGGCTTGGGAATCATGGATTTCACAGTGGAATTTCCAGCCTTGTTCCTCTGCTGAATTCCAAAATTTTGCTGAGCTCTTGTGCTGCTGCAGGTTGATGAGAACATACTACTGAAGCTTTATGCATTTACCAGAATAAATCTTTTCTTCTTGTGGAGGAAAAGAGGATAAGTCCATATGCAAGGACATTACTTTATTCAAATTTTTGTAATTTGACACAGTAAGTGCTCATAATTTGACTGTATACGAAGTATAAACTAGTAAGAGGGCCAGAAACTGCTTCAGGTACCAAGACAAACTGCAAGTGAAATGTATTCTTGAGTGTAAGCACTCACCTGAATCTTGCTTGGCTATTGCCGGCACTGAAGGAATTCACAGAGTCACTTCATTTTCTTCTTAATCTATTTAATGCCCTCTAGTATTACATATGACAAATTTAAATCCTAGCAAGATTTGTTTGTGATATAAAAGTAAATGGACTTTTTTAAACATTTTCCTAACATCGTTAGTCACCGAACTGACCTTTTTTTATTTATTTTTTTCTCTCCCCCCACCAGGAATCTTTAATGACTGGAAAATTCAATGGATCATGTTTTTATAATCTAAGCTTTTTTTACGTTGACTGTGCTGTAAACACATGGAGGAGCTGTAAGTAAATATTCTGTACTGCATGATGAATTGGATTGCTACAGTCTGGAGGAAAGCAAAATAATAATTCCATTTCTGTGGTGATTTGCGTAGCTTGTGGTACAATGCCAGAAAGACTAACGGAAATGCTTATGGATACGTGGACTCCATTAATAATATTATGGATTACTGTACTTCCTTCCATTTATATGGCTCCATTGAATCAATCTCAAGTACTACCAAGTGGATCCAGTACAGGACTAAAAAGGCTAACCGAAGAACAAAGAGTTTTGAACCGTTCCAAGAGAGGATGGGTTTGGAATCAAATGTTTGTATTAGAAGAATTTTCTGGACCTGAACCAATACTAGTTGGCCGGGTAAGGAAAGATTTATTTATTTTTTCTCTGAATGTGCAATTGTTTAGTATGTGAAGGTCTTCTGTCATTTCAGCTCTAAGAAACTCAAATGTCAAGTCTATCATTCTAAAATTCACCTCTAATACTCATAAATTTGTGTTTTAAATATATCTCTGTTTAAGGATATGTTTTCTCTGGATAATTAACCTGCTATTTACTATAAAATTACATAAATTTCATTTTTATGAATTTTGTTTTTATGACAGAAAATACATAGACGTGCATATCCTGTCTTTTGTATAAGTAGTCATTACTTTTCACCTTTATTAGCTGAAGACTTTTCCCTAATGCAGTATTTTAATATGTTCTTTTAATTTGAAACACGTTCCTGTTCCTTCATTCAAAAAATCTTACTCACTTATTGGCCAATTTCTACCTCTATCTTCATTAGAATTTCAACAAAATAGAAAAAGAATCAAAATTTTAAAAATGAAAGTTTGATGTAAACAGTGAATCTCAGGGTTCTAATTTACAGAGAAGTCCTGATATACTTGCTTACTTATTATTATTGGCCTGGATTTTATAATTTAGGGTGAGCCTAATAAGTGGATTTTTCATGAATTCCTCTGTAAAACATGGTAGATTTCTACAGTGATAAGTAAAGGAATTAACTTCTTACAAGTTTTTTATGTCACTTTTCACCATTAGTTTGAGTTTTGTAGAACTTAAACTTAGGCAGCTCTACTTGAGTACTCACATCTGTTTAAAAAAAAAAAAGAGTATGAATCCATGCTTACAGTATGATCTCAGAATCTGAGGCTTCTTGTTTCCCTTTTTTGTCTATATTAATATTGCATTACATTTTGACGGATGGTATCATAATAAATTCCATATTGTTTTGATCTACACATGAAGAAAAGTATATGTGCTTTTTTGAGAAACCTACAAAGTAACCTTTTTCATGTTGCTGTGACATACTCAGATGAGTTTGGTTTTGTTCACAGCAATACAGCGCAGAAAGGTAGATTTACAAATATCCTTTTTACTCTTCTTTATTTTTTTGCTCCTTCTTAGAAACAGATATGAACTTTCCCAAGCTATTCAATCTGCTTTAGAAGACTCCACATACTACACATTTCTGTCAGCAGTTTGCAGGCCTCCCAGTGGCTGACAACCTCATTCAACTGTAGAGTGATATGTCTTGTGACACTGCATGCTTTCCCTGTGGACTTGATTAGTTAGAAAGAACTTTTGCTTGATATACACTGCTGCATTTTCTCAGTCTCCTCTGCATGCATTTACAGCACCATGGCAGATGTGCTATGAAAACTGTGGTGTAGCAACTGCTGCTGTTCTTTCATTGGAGACAGCCTCTGAATTCTCAATGAAATAGATAACATCAGTAAGAAGCTTTATGAAAGTAGGTTTGGGGTATATAATTTTAAATCCTCCTTTTTATGGTACAGGAGGGTTTTTTTTCTGATGTTTTAAATGGCAAAGGCCCCAACTTAATAGATGTTTTCAATCAAAATCCTGGGACAGTGAATGAGTTAACAGTTATGCTTTGTAAGTACAGTGCACAGACAGAACATAAGAGAGAATGAAGGTGACAAAAATCATCCCTAAATCATCAGCAACACTAAATGAATTGGCAGTTAAATCCAGACATGGACGTACACAGCCTGTCAGTCAGATCAGTGCTATTTCTGTACTATCACATCTTGTGGTGCACTTTCCAGTTTCTCCTAGAACCTTCCCAAGACCATTTATTTGCCTATTTCCAGTCTCAGGGTAGTGTTTTGCATATTTTGCATTCTTCCTGTTACGAGAGATTCATAACATGACCTGATCAGGTGAGGCCGGTACCCGTGTCACAGGTACAGCTGCTGTCCCACGTCTGCAGCATGTGGTTGGTTGCCGGGCTGTGTGAGCTCTTGTGGTGTTGCTCTGAAACTCAGCAAAGGGATGGAAACAAACCTGAAGTTAGTGAGACACAGTGTGGTCAGGTCAGCTCTTTCTTGCAGTGGAGTTTCATATAGTTGTTTTTAATCTGTGGCCAGGCAGCTTTTCTTCCTTCCTTCTGATTCAAATAATATGTGATTTTTCAATTTTGTTACATGCAAATTTTTTTCTTTATGGTTTGTAGAATCAGGGAGCTAGGCAACTCTTTCTATTCACAGCAATGAAGCTTTTCCCTTGATATATGGGGCTTAGGTTCAGGCCTTTACAGAAGTGATTTTCCTGTAGGAGGAGCAGTAGAGAGGCATGATGTTTTTACAGTTAAGTGCTTCAGGCTGTGCTACTGTAAAAATCAAACCTGGAAATGCAGAGAGCACTTATAAATAGCTTCTAGCTGTATGTTCTGCATTATAAATGTTTTATGCAATCTTTGATTTCATTGCTAACATACATTATATCTCTTAACAAGGAAATGGTAAAATTTTACCTTTAAAATTTTTTAAATCTTTCTGTTGAAGTCCAAGGGATACATATATGCAAAGTAAATAAGGTTTTAATTAAACAAATTCCTTCCTTATGCCTCTCCTTTTGATTCCTCCACAGAGTTTGAGATTATAATGACTGACTGAAAACGTTGTAGTATTCAAGATACAAAATAGAAATGTATGCAACTAAAGATCTCATGACCTCAGGGATAAATTATGTGTTGTTTCCCTGAATGGAAGGAATCATTGTGAAATATAGGTGTAGTAAAACTCTAGTGTAGTTTTCATGGGGTATTTTATGGTTCTAAGTTAATGGACTTTATAAGTTCTCACGCTTAGAACAGGAGGCATCAGAACACCATAAGGGTTCTATTCTAATTTACACTTCTATATTTACTAGCTATGATTTAAATATATGCTATAAAATATTAAATATCTGAAACATTACAAAGTAAACATTGCTTTCTAAGCCCTAGATTTTTGTTGTTTGCAACTGTAATTATGCACTAATTTGCCTACTTATGTTTAATAAACTCCCAAAAGTTGAAATGTATCATTTACTTTTCTACAACATTCTTTATGGAAAATACTAATTCCTCATGCCTTTTTTTGTGCTTCTGAAGGGGAAGAGATGACTGTGTACTTCACAGAATGCTCCCGTTTACATGGTCTATATCAGCTTAGTCAGCACGAGTATAAGCAGCTCTGAGAAAAGCAGTTCATAATTAAATATTGCCATAAAGCCAATAAATATAGTATACAATATTTTATGTAAGCTTGCTGAAAGTAGTATTTTTTATTAAATATATATGTATATATATATATTCCTGAGTATGCACAAATTTCATTTTTTACTCGGTGGAAACTCTGAGAAATTCCTTACCAAAACCTAATAAATTTAAACGAGGACAAATAGTTTGAATCTAATTTCAGTATGCTTCTGAGAGTACCACTGAACACTTTCATGCTCCCCCATCTCCAATCTTGGGGCATATAAATGCAGTTTAAGTAGAATTACAGCTTAGAACACTTATGTGTCTGTTAATATAACTAGAATGGTAATAACTAAAAACAGGCATTTCATCAGATGTCTCCTATGTTTCTGCTTTGGGCTGGTAAAGCAGTAGTGTAAGAAAGTGGAAAATACCAGTATGTGAAAGGGAATGTCTCATGTTGTTTATTAATATCAGGTTGCTCATGAGTCCTGCACAGTGAAGTATTCACCTACCAAACACAGACACTTTCTGAGCCATTTTTATTTTTCTCTAATTAAGTGAGAACATCTCTGTGATGTGATTTGCATCTTGAATTTTAGACTTCATAGGCAATAATTATAGAATAACTTTAAAGTTTTTTTGTTGTTGTTTTTTGTCCTTTTTTCTTTTGTTGCTATTGTTTTTTTTTGTTTTTATTTTCTCATTTTAAACTAAGAAGATAAGATATATAATGTATATAGTTATACATTATACACATGTACGTACTAGGCATTTGGGTCTCCTGACATTCCTTTAATTATCATCACTTTCCTTGTCATACTCTTCTAAGGGCACAAACACTTTTAATCTTCTGGAAAAATTTTAATAAATAAATAAATAAAAGATTGAGAATTGTTTTTGCTTGTGTAGAATTAGAAGCTTGTTAATTTTAGCTCAGTATTTTGATTTAAACATCTTATCTTTTTCTCTATGAATTGAAATGCTTTCCAAGACTGCATGCAAAATGCTGAAATGACACTGTGAGAAATTAAGCAGAGCCTTCTGCATGATATTCTGCAGATGCCCAGATGCCTTGTGATTATTTGGTCTTTCTAACATTGGTTTTGTAAATGGCTTTCAATTTCTACCTTTAGGGCCTACCCCTGGTGCTGTCAGGATGCTTCTGTTCCAGTTGTCAATTTAACTGCCAATTAGTGCCAATTGTGTTAGTGCTTCTTTGATAAAAGTTTGTCCATCTGAACTGGGCAAACATATTTCCTGTAAGCCTCTGGAAAGCTATCAGATAGGAGTGACTTCCCCGAAGTGACAGGACGTGTTGCCTTTTGATCAGCAAGGATGTGTTTATATATAATGTATATAATGTAAGGATGTACTTACATGTAATAATAAATTTGTCAAGACTTCGTGTAATGAAAATTCCAAAAATAATTTTACATCAAGGTGAGAAATACTTAGGGACTAATTCTTTTAGTTTCTGCAGACTTCCAGACAGATCTCTGGAACCTAAGTGTATAGCATGTCAGGAGCTGAATTACATGGGAATGGTTCTTTTGGTGGACAGCTCTGCATGTTTAGTTTGTAATAAATAATATCACAAAATCATGTAAAGGACAGTAATAAATTTACAGTCATAATGAGAATGTATAGTTTGTGAGTGAAAGTACTAGGAAAGAATTTCTTTTTTTTTTTTTTTTTCTTGAAAGTTCTATTTTAGAAGTTTTTTCTTTAGGGAGAGAAGAAAAAAGAGGGAATAGCGCACATTGTGGAACCACTCAAGGACTTCCAGCTGAGGCTATTTTGTTTGGACAAAGTCAGGGCTGCCAGAGCTGTGCGTCCTAATGTGGATGTGAAACAATCAGCTTAATTGCAGAGATAATTTGCTGCAATAAGTATTTTAGGCAATGTTTAAAGGTAGCTATTATTTAAAAGCAATGTAGAGCATTTGACATTGAAAATAAATGTAGACCATTTTCCTGAAGATATTTCAGCAAATATTTATGTATCTGAATAGCCTCTTGGTGATCCTTGAGGAACACCTGTGGTGATGCACTGAGAAATAAAACTTTCCTTTTTCCTGAGGACACTCTATTAGTGTAAAGATTCTCCCTCCATAATTTCTTTCAAAGCCTTTATTTTACAGCACTCGTGCCAGCAGCTAAGAAAAACTAAGTGCAGTTCTCCCTGGAGACTGTGCCACTCCTGAATTAACTGGAGGAATCATTAGGAGCAACATAAGAAATCCTTTTTCTTGTTTCAGGGTCTGTGCTCAATAACTGTTACACACCCAGCCCCTGGTGAATAGAAGCCAAGCCAAGGGTTTGCATTTCAACTTGATGTGCTGTGCGTTGCTCTTAGATCGCCTCAGTGAGAGGAAATGTAGTGAAATAAAAGACTCACTCAGAGACAATCACTGGAGGCAAGGAGCTCAGTTATAGGTAGAATCCACAAAATGTATTTCTGAGCAGTTCAGAGTGCCCTAGTCATCTGCTGGTTTAAATCCAGAAACCACTTTATCTCCCTTTCCCAAATTGAGGGAATGACATGCATAGAATTGGGGGTATTGTTAACAAGTAAGGGAAGGTAGATTTTACTATATGTAGAACTGATGGGAGGCATCTAGACATGAAGAAGCTAGAATTAGAGAAGATTTCTGGGGGAAGGAGTGAAGGGCCTTCCACCAAACCACAGCTCTTTTGTCATTTTTTCTAAGGTCATCAAAATACAATCATTGTTAAGAGCTATGCATGTTGTAAACTCAACCTTAAGAAATCAGAAAATTAAATTGAAAGGAAAATGAAATTCATTTCTTTGTTAATTCAGGATAGTTACAATATAATGATGCAACATGACCCTGTATGTTATAACATGATGCAGCATACCATGAATTACTGAGTTCCAACAACTTAATGAGGATCTACCGTATTTTTACACAATAACTTTTCTAAATATAATTACCAAAATATTAATTTTTGATTTTTCACTCCTTCTCTTTTTTTTTTTCTGAACGTGTTATTTTGTAGGCAACCTGTTCTCAAACTACTATGCAGTCTAAAGCATTCAAAGTAGACCGCTGGCACACTTTACAAGTCCTATTGTTGTCTTATCACACAGACAAGAGAAGTGGTAAAATATTTGTGTATCTTCCTTCATGCAAAATCATCTGAAATGAGGCTTAATGCCAATACATTATTTCAAATTATTAGGTTATTTCTGCTAATTAGTGGGTCTTGATTAATTCATTCGCATACTTGCTAGAATAGTTGATAAACTGAGAGCAGGTGCTGATCTAGATCTACAGTTTCACTTTTTATTCAGTTTTCAAACAACAACAGTTACAAAAGTGATTTAAAGCATATACCAGGAATTTACCAGTCAGAAAAAGATTTGCAGACGTAATTGAAATATAAGCCATGTGCATTTTTTAGGGAATCTCAATGTGGTCTTGATTCTTTAGTGAATTTTGAAAGCATTGTAAACACTCTCAAAGAACTTGGGGGATATTTTTATTGAGTGAACTACAGCAGATGAGGAATGGCTCACTGTGTCAGTAAATGTGAAAGCTGTTAATGCTGCTATTTGTATTATGAAACCTAAGCTAAATTTTTTCTCTGTTTTGTTGGGTAGGAGCCAATTCCTGCCTCAGAGCTGTTGCTGCATGAATAGGAAATGCAGATTGCAACTATGGAGGAAAACATACTCAGAGAAAAGTGGGGGCAGAGAAGTTATTTTGAATGTCTGCAATTGTACCTTAAGTTTGTGGCATTGCTGTGGGACAATGGGATCTTCTGCCATTTCCTTAGATATTGTCACTGGCTCATAGGACACAGCAGTATTACGGAGTGTGCAGAGCAAATATCATTGGGAAGGCTGAGAAACCATATAATTACTTTTGAAGTGCGTGGGACATTCTGGAAGAGATGTGAACTATGCAATTTGATAAAAATTTAAATTGTTATATTTAAAAGCACATACATTTTTTACTATAGTGTATATAAAGTTCACTGACACTGCCTTAAAGTAAAGAAAGAAAATGAATAAAACTCTGAAGTGTTAGGCAGAATTAGGCTTCTTGTTCTATACAGAAAGCAGCAGCATCGATTATCCTGTTAAGTAATCGTTTTGTAATTGAACTAAATTCTGCCCCTCCAGAAGACCACCTGCTTGTTACTGCAAGTTACAGATAAACAGTGGAATGCTAGGAATTGAGCAGTGTGTATTATAAATAAATATTGGGATTTTTAGGGAAATGTTTTGCAAGTGAATATTTCAATCTAACTCATATGGATGAAGCAAAACAATGTAATGAACAATTCTTCGTGAAATGAAGTCTGAGAGAAGCAAAGCAGAATGTTGCACTGCTAGCCAGGCTGGAGGCCCTTTCTGAGGCAGCTGGCTCACTGCAGAGATTTGAATGTGTTCCTGAGATTTCCATGTTTCATATTGCAGTGTGAAAAAATACAAAATAATACAATTGAGTCATTATTTACTTCAGCAGACATCTCATATGAACAGTTAAGAGCATGTTTGTGAATTCTGCAAATTGCAGAAAGATTGGGAAACATTAGAGATACTTTCCCCAGTCTGAAGCAAGCCTATGGTTCATTTTTTTTATTAGGCTCAAAGAAGCCTCTCTGAGAGAGGGAATCTCTGATGTCCCTTTAGCTGAGGCAGGTTGGAAGTCTGTAAGAATACAAATCCCAATTCCTCTGGTAGTCCATGCTCTTAAGTAGGGCTCTGAGGATCTCTGTAACACAGAGAACTGTGTCTGCAGTGGGACAAAGTAGCCAACCTCAGGAGTATATTCTCTCGGTAACCTTCCCACTGTGATAGCCTCAGTGCAGTCTTAGGGAATTGGTGTCTTTCACTGTCCTGGTGAGACGCTATCAGAAGAAATCTCTCAGGATCATTTGTTAGTGAATTCTCGGGGAGACCAAACCCCAGCAATAGTTAAATCTTAACGCATTCTTTTCTCAGCCACTTACTTTATAAGTAACTTGTCCTTTCTGTACATTTTTATGCCATATGTGATACATTATGTTATGGGGCTTGAATTTCAGCTTTGGGAATCTGTATGCATTACAGTACTGCTTTTAATTGATATAAAAAAAAATCTTAGGAGAGGTGGGGGTAAAATCCAGCCTTCCAGATACATTGTGTTCCTTCAGATCTAATAGACCAAATTCATTCCAGATTTGGTTAGGAATGTCACTAGGCAGTGTGTTGTCTTAATGCACTTATTGCAAAACCTTTTATACAGTGTGTGCAGTGTCTGGTGTGGGATTTGGGAGCTGAGGTGGGAAGCAAGAGCAATTACACTGAGATGAAAACTTGTGTATAGATGCACAGGTTGGTATGTATATATAAGGTAGTGTTAAAAGGTTTCCAGTTAAAAAGGGCTAGTAATAATCTGTAGTAGTGAAACTATTGCTCTTCCCTAAAGGTTAAGTGCATAAGAAAGCAATAGCATTCAGCTTCCTGTCCACATACTTCGACCCCTACTATTTTTGTACCCTTTATCATTCTTTTAGACATATTGCTAACCTTTTCTGTTGTGACTGTGCCTTCACACACACTTGATGCAGCAGTACTGAGAGTTGAAACTGCAAAAGAAATGCACCAAGAGTAATTTTGCATGGTGTACCACATTCTGCTGTGCATCAGGAAAAGAGCTGCGCTGCTTGAAATCCTTTTAAAATCTTCCCAATTGATGACACCTGTGATGAAATACTGCATGTGGGAGCTCATATATTCCTTGCTAGTGCTCCTCAGAAATAATAATTATTTCTTAGTAGAATCAAAACATGGTTAAGAGACATATTTTAATGAAACACATTCAAGAAATTACGATTTATATCTTTATATACCTTATTTATCTAACATTATGAAATTAAGTAGTTTAAATGGGGAAACATTTATCCTTCATATTTCGAAATGATTATTTTCAATTGTCTCTTAATATGAAAATTTCTTATTAAACTTGTTTTGAAAGGCATAAGATTTTTTGGATGTCAAATAAAAGTTGATATGGTTTCATTTGTAGCAATTAATGTAAGTAGGAAAAGTATTCTTCTGTGTAATGCGTCACATGTCACACCAGGAATGTAGAAATGTTTGTCCTTGGTACTGTCACGGTCTTTTATTATGAAGAGCAGGAAGAACAGTCAATAACCACTTATTAATGTTTTCTTTTTCTCCCGTTTATTGTCGATGTAGGTACATTAGGCTTTCGGCAATTATCTCGTTCATAATCCTCAATCACAAGTAATGCTTTCTGCATCTTGAGAAGCATAATTGGAAAATATTTTCTTTGTATGGGCACTATTTCTATTCTCTCTTTTAATATAACTTTACCCATGAGTATCTTCCCAAGGAAAAATGAGCAGGCATAATTTTATACAGGTAATCAAATCTCTCAAATCTTGGCACATTTTCCTTTATCTTCTTGGGACCAAAAGGTAACCTTCACACAGGCCTAAGCATTAAAAGAGAGAATTTCAGCTCTCAATTAGAACTCAAATAAGCTTGCATGAGGCAGCTTGAGCAGAAGTGCTCTACTGAGCTATTTAGTACTGTATTTCTTTTACAGGATGTTCTATTTGATTAATACAGAGTTGCAAGGGAATATATATATTAGTCTAAGTGTATGCATGTGTGTGTGTATATATAGATCTGACCAGCATAATCAGCACTGGCTTATAGTAGGAGTTTTACTCCCTTTTTTAATAATTCTTTGTTGTTGTTTTATTGCCCCATAGGACTCCAAAAAACATCTTGATACAGATTTTTATCTTCTTACCAAGACCAAGATAAGTGTTTAGGGAAAAAAAGGGAAAGAAATCAGGATTCCTTTAGAATCATCTTTGTTGCAGTGCATTGTAGAACATTTAATGTATTCTAAATCTTCTGACATAAATTTGAAATGAGAGACGATGAAAGCCATACAGAAACAAAGCTAAGGAATGGTTTCAGGGAAAAAGATCTATTAACAGGGTAGTTTCAAGGCTAATATATGGTAGACCTACAACAAAATGTTCCTGACTATTTTTGTTGTGGAGCTGAACATTCTCATTTCTATTTTCACTCATTTCAGTACAAAGGACTCTCCCAATTACAAACCCCAGGAAAAGATGATACGACTCTCCAGCTGTAAACAATTTACCAGAGCTCTGGTGGTGCCTAATCCAGCAAAGTGGTTGCCATTTTTACTGTGTGTGTTTTAAAGAAGCCGATAGGTCCTTTGCAATGAAAATTTGTATTTTTCTGTTCTAGTTTAAAAGTTTGGCTTGACCTTAGTTGCATCTTTGAATGCAATGTTCAGCCTACATTGGTCATTATTAAGTAAAGGGATATTCATGGCCATGGGATATTTAGCAATTTTCTTTTTAAATCTGATGTAAATATGGCTGGCAGAAAAAAAATGCACCTCAATACAAAAGTTATAATTTTAACTTCAGTCAAATCTAGTGGAGATGAGCTGCCTTGGCGAATAGTTCTGATAATTTGTTGGATATGTATATATTCACTGATAGATCAAACTCGGACCGCCTGTCTGTGCCTGGAATTTCAGCCCAGGCAGAAAGCGCCTCTAACACGAAGCCATGATGGGGCTCTGAGTGCAGTAGGCTCGTAGCTCAGGCTGGTACTCTTCCTCCAGAAGAGAGAAAGCTATCATTTGGGGATACTTGATAGGCTGATATGGGTTATCATTAAATTTCTTCTCTTTGCATAAAAAATTAAGCATCATTGTGCAAAATAAAGATCAAGGATAAGGAGAAATTTTATAACTGTGAGGAAGTGTTTTTAAAAGGGTAAAAAGCTGTTCGCTGTTCTGATCTTATGGGCGGAAGATATTCAAATATCTGCCTAATGTTGGGGGTAAAATGTGGGATGAGGAAATATGGCAGTACGTTTCCTGTGCTCTCTCAAAGTTGGATGCAGGATCCTGTCAGTTGGGCTTCTGTTGAGAGGGTGTCTATTTTTATATGTTAAGTGATGTGGGAGGCTGAAAGCCGTGAAAACGGAGGATTGTCAGATTTTATACAAACCTGAGAAAAGGCACTTAGTTGTTTCAAGGCTAGGGATACAGTTTAGATAGTTGCCTAAAGATATGGATAGATTTCTAAGCCTCTTTGTGAATCTGAGAAGACAGCCACTAATGTTCATGTTAATGCTGGACCTGAAATGGACCGTGTAGGTAACTGTCCTGAGAGCTGCTAAGAAATAAAATTTTATAGTCCTCATCTGGAACTTCTTCGTAGGTTACGTGACCACTGACATTCTTTGCTTTCCTCTCCATGTTCCTTAAACCATACTTCACTCTATTTTGTATAAAGTTGCTGTTAATACTGCTCAGTATTTCAGTTGCTCTTGCTAAGCTTATATATACTTTGTGCCTGTAAATCATACCTCTCAGGTAAGGGAGTGCATACTGGTATATTTTTTAAAGCCATAGGGCTTAATGATTAATTAGATTAATGCATTCATTTTTAAAAAGCAATTAAATAATGAAAAAACAACCTTCGAATACACCTCTAAATGCCACTGAAGTAAAGTTGGAGGTGTGACTTATGCCAGAACACATGCCGTGTCATCTTTCCCCAGAGCTTCTCCACAAACTTGTACAGGCATACGGTATCATTTGCTGATAAAGAAATTGTACTATATATCTTTTCCAATTCTATCATGCTTCACTCTTGCTGAAAGGAACTTCCACAAACTTCAGTTCAATATATTTGACATTTCTATTATGGTAGGACTTTTTTCTTTTGTCGTGTAGAGAAGTGTCTTTCTGTGCATTGTATTCATTATTCACTGGATCATCTTCAAAAGGTTCGTGAACTTCATGGCGTCATTTCTGCTATAAGAATATGCAACCTTTTTTCTTCATAGTTATTTTTCACTCTCTTTGTATTTCTTTATGCCGATAAGGAATCTGAAGTTTACTTAAATAAGTAAACAGTTGAAAACCCTTCTTTTTTCCACTTGGTTTCACTTTGTCCTCATACAGTGTGTTTGTGTTTACCCCCTGTACTACAGTATTCTCATTCGTGCCAGTTAGGCAATGTGAAGAAGGGATTGTGGAAATCTCAAAAGGAAGACTTCTAAATTTTTGTTACTTACTGAAATGTACTTTAAAAAGCTGTCCCGCTAAACAGTGCTATTTCAGATGGTAATGAACTTCACACATTTATGAGATTTTTACTGTTGGAAATAGGAATTTCTGAAAATTCTAAAATTTCTTTCTAAATTTAGGAGGTTTGTATTTGAAATAAAAAGAGGCCGTGTGCTATCTATTTTGTTGGAAGAAGTGCATTGTTCTTGAAAAGCTATTTGACTTCAGTTAAGCTTGTGTGTTATATATAGCATTTTCACATAGATGTGTAGGTTTCTGGCAGTGAACTTTCTGCTTCTCTGTTTCTCCTAGTATTTATCTTAAATCATTACATTGAGCTTATGTATCATAAAAGTGTGATACTTTCCTGAAAACCTGGGAATATATGCTCAGAAATTCTTGGTTGTATGTACCCTGAGATGAGAGTGTTATTGTCAGTATCTAGATTGGCTTTTCAAGTAGCAATAATACAAACTCAGTAAGAATAACTGAACACTTGGGATGGGCAGACGCAACCATAATGTATTTCAGTTCTGAATTGCGGGATGGACACCGTGGGAGGCTGGCCCATTTCTGATGAAAACAATTCTTAACAGTGTGAATTTATGAATCTTCTCAGTGCAAATGAGAGTTCATTATGCTGAGAGTCTAAAATGATGCTTCATTTATTAAATAATACAAAATTTATATTCGGATACTGATAGAGATTTTTGTTAGACCTTTCTGAATGTCAGAGCTGAGGCTAAAAACATTTGACTTCAGTTATGGGAGGCAATAGTGAGAACAGGACAAACTGCCAAAAAATTCCAATTTTTTGCTTGATTTGAAATGAATGTGTTCTTGGAACAGCACCTGTCACTGTTTCCCAATCTTTGTACCAGAAAAAATGATCCTCGCCCATTTTGAAAAGAGTGAGATCATTTAATAAAAGCCTTCATAATATTTGCCTGACAAAAAAAGCCTTTACACTTAATATCATTCCTCCACAGCATGGGTCTGCTACTTCCAGTTGTTGTAACAGCAGAAGTAGCAATGGCATCTATGGTAGTTGAATGTGAAGTAACTTCAAATTTACACTGAAACATTATAAATCTTCACAGAAAATTCAGGAAAAATTGATAGATAGTGACACATAATTCTTATTGACAGATTTTGATATCCAGTTTGCCAGCTGTACTGTGCACTGCCCAGCTGATTCAAACCATATGCCTTGAGCAAGCAATCAGTAAAGTGTGTTAAAAGCTCTGAAAAGTACCATATTAGCAGCAAGTCAACCAGCTGCATGCACTGCACTACCAATATGGATAAAAGCTTACAAAAAAAAAGTGTTTTTTTTTTATTTCTTTGTTCTAAAAATATGGCTTAAATCTAATCTGAGCATCTGCAGTTAGTGTTATAGCAACAATTTCATACTAGCTGAAAAATATAATTGAAATTCTGTTTAGGCTTTAAAAGTTCCCCTAGAGATAGAAAAGTCCATTACAAGTTTCTCTGTAGTTCAAAAGGAAGCTGTCATTCATAGAGCACCCTAAAGCCTTCATAGCATGTATTCTTCATACTCTTGAAAGAGCCTTGGTCAGAATAGACTTTGTTCTTGTTCTGTGGACAAAATGTTCATGCATCGTTTTCCTTCTGTGGTTGGATGTGGTTGATGCTAACCTTAAGTGAGTCACTGTCCTCTGGCTATTTGCAAGATCAAGTCAAGCTTTCACGGGTAGTATTAAAGATATAAACCTGAAGCTGCATATGTGTATGAGTTCTGTGTGTTTACAGTTGTATGTATTTTTTTACATGTCTGGATTAGCATGAATTCTCTGGTACCTGTATTCATGCTGGTATGAATCATTATTATCTACATATTAAAATAAAGAATGTGAAAATGTGGAGATAGGGCTGTCAATGTGGTTGATAGAAAATCATACAATCTCAGCTACAGTCATATTCCAGAATACAGAGAAATATTGTTTCAGGTTGAATTTTTTGGAAGTTTGAGAAGATAGAATGCATATAAATAAAAATTTTAACAGTATCTCTGAGTTTGAATGAAATGCTCCAGGCAATCTTGGCTGAATAAGAAGGGACAGTATTCTATGAATGAAATATTTTCATTGCTTTTTCCAACCTCAGTCTTCTACTTTCATCTTCTGAAATATATTTTAAAGGTAAACCAATGTTTAAGCTAGTAACCCAGCATAATAGCATACCCTCCTGGGATTAGTAACCTGTTCTTTGTATTGCATATGGTTAGGACAAAGTGAGGCATAAATAGGCAAGCAAATTCTATCTTATTTCATGGAATGGCTTGGGTTGAAAGAGACCTTAAAGATCATGCAGTCCCAGTGCAGTTGATAGAGTTGCCACCCACTAAGTCAGGCTGCCCAGGGCTCCACCCAGTCTAGTCTTGAATGCCTTCAGGGATGGATCATCCACAACTTATCTGGGAATTTCTTGCAGTCAAACTAAATTGCACCATTATTTATATCTAAAGTGATAGAATAAAATGTTTCTATTTTAGGGTAGTGGGAAACCTGATTGACATTTATTATTGTCTTTTTTATCTGTTGACTCATGTACAAAAGTTCTCACTGAAATACCAACAGATTAAAAGTAGATAGTTCCACTCGGTGCTTAGGGTATGTGCAACAGATGTTACTGTTAATCACACCACAGACCTGCACTGACTTTATAATAAGGTTTATTGACTACACTTTCAGTTTTCTTTGACCTTTTATTCCATGAAATTGCAGATGGAATTTGTCTTGGATAAATGTGAAAGATATTTTACTACTCTATTTAGCTTAAAAAATACTTAAGTTCCTTCTCATTCTTGCAACAGTTTTGAATTATTGCTGTCCTTCAAATTCAGTTTCTCATTATCGACAAATTCAAGCACGTAGTTTAGGACAGTGACATGCTCTTAGAGTTTTATGCGTTTCCCTTGCTTGCAGAAGTCTGGAAATCAGAAGACATTTTGTCAGGTGTTGACTTCTTGGTAAGAAGTTCTGGGACTTGGGTCTACGGAGTCATACTGGTATAAATACAAGTTCATAATGTTCACTTCTATGTTGAGGCTGTGCCTCTCTGAGAAGTATTTCTCCAATGTTAAACAGATACTATGCTGGATGAGAGCCAACAGGTTCTTAACTCGCTTTTGAAAAACTGAATCTGAAAAGCTTTTCAGAAAATACATCTGTATTTCTAATTTGCACCTTGAAGGATGAAATTGACTGGAGAGATGGTGAGAATGAATAAATTGATTCACAGTGTGTTGACAACTCCCTGTGTCTCACTTTCTGTGAAACATCTGTGGGTGATGCCACCACAATATCAGACTGCTGGCTTGCAAGCTGGTCTACCAGTAATACGTGATTAAAAGCCTGATACTCAGATAAATGAAATTGAACTCAATGGCACTGTTTTCCAGATTACTTTGTGTGACTTTGAATGGGTGATATAAGGGCTGGAGCAGAGCAAAGAAAGACCTGTTTCTTCAAGAAATGTCATCTATGCTCTGTTTACTCTCATAGATGTGTAAGTGGAATAATGCAGTGGAAAATCCAGCTCAGAACTGAAACTAATAATCTGTGAAGAAAGTATTTCTATGTTTTGAATGTAGTTTCTTGTGATTATTTTTTTTAACAGCGTTAAGATGAAAAACAATGAAGACTAAGGTTTAGCAAATATTGCAAAATACAAATTCTGGCAGCCAAAGCATTAGACACATTCATTTCTAAATATAAGTGATGGAGATGACAAGCTCTATAGACTTCAATTCCCCTCCTCTTGTCTCAGGTAGTAGTAAGTTATTGCATGAGTTCTCACGCTACACAGGACAAAATTCAAGTTCCCCAAGAAAAAGATATACAGTGCTTGTGAATGCTTTACCATTTTAGTAGTTTTAAGAATAATAAACTCAGAAGAAATCATCAATTCGTAGCATGTAATGAAAGCATGTGCACTGAATGTAGATGTTGTATAAAATAGACTGGTAGACCTGTGCGACAAATGCACATTTTATGTTAACTAATTCTAACTTTCTTCTATGATGAAGATGCAGAATATGCTATTTCAGAAAACATCCTTATGTTGAGCACACTTAATAAGTAGAATTGTGTTATTTGGCTTTCTCTCACCCCATGAACTGTTCAATTTTGTGCGAAGATGAAATGAGATGATACTCAGATGTCCCTACAGTCTGTACTTGGTGCTAAAGCATGAAGTAATTAAATATGTGAAATTCTTAACCACTGTATTTTTACATGGGAAAACACAAAATTATATAATTATACAATATTAGCATTTAAAGTCTTAACTCTTGTAGAATTTTCCCATGGATTCCCCCCAAAAATGAACACTATTGTAGCTTTATTGTAAGGAACAATTTTCTGTATCCCAGCTGGCCATCAGAGGCATTGTAGACTTAATTCCATAGCTGGCCTTCAGTTGGGCATTGTCTGATTCATTTGGAGCTAAATAGTGGCAGGATAAATACTCGCTTACTAAAACACTGAGAAGCATTTCATATGTATGCGTGTTTGTGTGTGAGCTCATGCTGCAAGTTTATTTTTTCAGGCTAAAGGGAAGGACTATTAACCACAGACTCTAGAGCCTCTGATTTTATAATTAGAAATCAATTGGGCAAAGCCTAGTTTTGCATATGTGACCTCTTCCCATAACTGTATCCCAGAATGGCTTTCTGCCGAAGTGATTTGCTTAACAATTTTACATTAGCAATTAATCTATTTGCAAAATCAGTTTTAAAAACTAAATTACCTGTGTGCTTTTGGTGGCTGTGTAGAAAAAGTTCAACCAAGATGGAATTACCTAAATGTGGTTTTTTTGTTTGTTTGCTTGTTGCTTTTTTTATTTTTAATTTACATTTTAATCTTACTGTTTATTTGTTTTAAGTCACAAAGCTATTTGGTACTGTGAAGTTGCACTGACTTTGGTAAGGGCACAGCAGGGCCAACGGTATCTAGAGTTTATATTGTTCGTTTGTGTCCACGGGGAGAGAAAGATGAAGCTGAACTGGGTTATGCCAGACAGATCACTGAAAGACATTTACTCAACAGATTTGGTCACTGTGGGCCAGCATGATGGTGTAGATTCATTTCTGTCCTGATTGCCCTGGTATTGGAGAATCCTCAGGTGGGATGGATGTAGCATTTCCTATTCCAATTATTTTGTGGCATTGTGCACAGAGCATGCTTTAGATCTTAAAAAGGAAGAATTTGTCTAGTGTATTTCATTCCAATCATCTTCAAATTCAGGGCAGGGGGACCGGCAATCTATCTATTTTTGAGAAAATTATACCACATGATGCTGTAATTTAGAATAGCCCACATCCTGTATGTCATCTCAGTTCCTAGTTTAGAGAGAACTTAATGCAGGGTAATGCCACGGCTTATCTTTTTCTTTGTGCACAGCATAAGCCAGCCAAATTTCTCGATCTCAGATAAATGTACATAGGTTGCTCCAAAAGTAATACCTCCTATTTGCTTCCATGGAAACCAGATATAAAAAACACAATAAATTCCATAGAGCAAATTCTGAGCTACAAAAAAACTATATTTCAACATAGCCATCACCATTAGCTGTGCATTTTCACCGGCAATGAACAAGAGGCTACATTCCATAGTGACATCCACTGTTGGTTTCCGTAAACATTCAGCAAGTGTTGAATAATGTCAATGAGCCCTGTTTGTTTTTTATGTGGAGAAAATCAGTGACACACCTTTTTCATCCCCTCTTTTTTGTTACACACTATTTTGTTGGTCTGTTCCTCTTCTGCCATCTCTTTTGTGACAATATAACTTAACCTAAGGTTCAACCTCCACTGTTATACCACCAACATCTATCTCTGACAATCTGGGCCAATGGAATAAAATAGGAGGCATTACTTTCAGAGCAGCCCTCAGGAATGTAATGGTAGGGTAACACATAAAATATATGTATGTTAATTTTGTGTTGATAATGGGAAGATCTTTCTATGTTCAATGGGAAAATTCTAATGGATGCCACAGCAAAATTGGGATTTTTATTTCATAATGATGAATTTATTGCGGTAGCAACAATCCTTGAGGAAAACAAACTGAGAAATACTTTTCTGTTTGTTTCTTTTTTCTTTTTTTTTTTTTTTTATCAAGGTGTGTGATTTCATTATTCCTGCAATCATGCTTTTAACTACCCCAGAGCAATACTGTTTTGAAATGCACGAGAGTATCTGAGGTCTGTTGTGTGATAGGACTGAAGGGAATCTAAGTAACGAGATGTGGTTGGTTTCATCTCATCACTCTCAGCTTTTGATCTTTAAGGCTTCAGCCAAGCACAGACACTGCTTGGGTGAACAATTAAACTATAGTTGCACTTCTTGGCATTTCAAAGATAATGGTAACTTAATTCAAACTCAAACAGTACAGCACTTGAAGGAGTTTAGATATGAATCAAGAACAAATTCCTTTCCACTTTTACAATGCAACAAAGCATCAAAAATAACTGCTGTATCAAAATCCTTCAAGTTTAATTTTAGTTTCGCAAAAAACTGCTTTTTATTCCATGGATATAAATATACTTTTGTGTTCTTCCCTAATCCTCTGCTTGAAATAAAGAAACTACCAAAATATAAATCAAAATTTAGCATCAGAGAGAAAATCTTTCAGTGTGGACATTTGTGAAGATTCTTAGAGTGTTGGAATAATTATAAAATTGGATTTCTGTTCAGCATAGGCATAGGTAAAAATTTACTACCACATATCATAAATTAGATATCTATATTTTCTACATTTGAAATGATGAGCTTTTTTTTTTTTAAACTTAGGCTCTTTTGTTGTTTTTATCTCCATTTTTGATAGTTTGCAATTCAGCTAGAAGTTATTTTGTATTCAGATTCGAGCTGGTACCCTTTTTTTGATTGCACTACAGAAAGGGCAAAATTAGGGTCCGCTTTCACAAATGCGTTGTTTAAAAGCAGCCTCAAAAATTAGAACTGGAGACTTTCAATAGCAAGAGCAAACTCAGCCCAATCCATTTGCCTTCTGAATATTTTCAAACTGCTGACAAGATGTGCTGTGCACAGGATTGGGTTCGTGCCTCTGAACTTGTATTCCAAAATACTTGGGCCAAGATAAGATCTGTGCAAGATAAGCTGGAGGAAGAGTTTAGGAAAGAGACCTTTGAAGACCTAAGAAGAGATCATGTCTGACCCTGACAATTTGCTTTCCAAAACTCAGTTCATCAGCTTTCAGGCATCCACTGACCTTTTGCCTCAGGTTAACTTTGCCATGCTCACTTACAGTACCACAATTTGGCTTTCTATGTAAAAATATTCCATATAAGATGAGAGTATGTTTTGAAAATAATATTCCTCCATTCCTGAAGAAAACAGTGCTTGGAACCCCTATTTGTATTTATGGATTCTCAGCCTTTGCTTATTAGTGTGAAAGAAAAAGATCAAGCTGAGGGAAGTGCCTGTACTTCCACACAGATCACTCTGATAGAACCAGTGGCGCGCCTGTCTAAGAGACCATTCACCTACAAGGGCCCCTGACATTAGAATAAAGGGGGATTCTTATGCTGGAAATGAGAGGAAACTAATTCAGGAGAATGCAGTATAGGGATGTTTATCAACCTCTGGTGAAGTTCAGTCACTTTCCTTGTGTACTACAAAAGGATACTTAAATAATTTAAAGGTCTTTCTGAAGCCTACAGACATTATGAGTACTCTCAGTGGGTATTATAAATGTGGATTTTACTCCAGTCTTAATTCAGCCTGCTCTGATAATCTGTTCAAATTGTACAGACAGCTGTCAAGTTATAGATGTGATGTCCTTTATCATCAGAATCAAGATGTTGAATTCAGATGGTTAAGATATACTAATCAGAGTTCTCTTGATCTGTGTAGAATTCTAAAGTGCAATCTGAGCTCTGATTTTAAATATACTAATATGTACTAGATGCATGATTACAGCAGTTGCTTAGATTTTGTTAATTTGAAGTGTTTAAAGCATTCAGTGAAATAGTTGCTTGCTGTCCACCCCTGAGTGCAATGTCAATTCTTGTTTATAGTGTTATAAAGTTAAAAAGAAAGTCCAATAATTATCTCTAGCAGGCTCATTTACATTATTTCTTCATAGCAATTATGTGAACAATAAAGAATGTATACCTAGGAGCAAAATATATGGTGATCTGTATGCTGAAATATAATCACAGCAAATATGCTTTAATTGTGTTTGTGTTGCTATTAAAGCGAAGGCATGACATAAAGTTCTCCTAATATCTACAGAATGAGTCAGAGCATCGAACACTGAAACACCCATATAAATCTGATACTAATAAGCAAAATAATTCAATTATGCTAAACAAAATGAATTGCTTTATATTTGTTGGAAGAAATGATTAAACTGTAAGGTTTGTGTAGGCAGCAGAATGATTTTGCTATTAAAGTAAGTATTAAATTCTCCTAGAATGTGACTGTTTCTCCTAAGGTATGTAACATTTCATGCTCCATTCTGAAAAGCTGGGGATAAAAGTTAGTTTTGTGTCAATATAAACATTTAGAATATCAAAGAAATGTTTTGCAATTGGCATAGAATGTTATATTAACATATATGTTATATATTAACATAATATGTTATGTTATTATGTTATAAAAAAACTCCTAATATGGTATTGAGTGGAATGAATTAAAAAGGTGACATTTACTTTACCTAATTTTAGCATATTAAAATGTAAAGGGTTTTTAAAAATGTAATCAATGCCTATGCAGGTATAAATGTTGAATGTAGGACAATTTTAAACCATTTGGGTCTGAAAAGATTCAGGAAAAAATGCATCACTATTCTTTTCCCCATCCTGTATTTGTTTCCTAAATGAACTTTGCAGTAATCTGCAGGTGCAGTGGCTGAGTGTCACTGATTCTTAACTCTTGCTAAAAAAATGCAGGCAGAATTTTGGCTAAGGCCTATTAGTGATCTTGAGCACCTGTCCTGAGGACCTTCAAATACTTGTTCTGTTCTGAATACTGGACCTCTTCATTTCTGTGACTGTGTTTCTCCACTGGAGGAGTGAGAATTAGAACTAAATTCTGCTTAATGACAGTATGACAATGCCGTTTTAATTACTGAGGTAATATCCTTAGATGGTGAAGTAACTTACATAGTCTCCATGCATTAATGCTAAGATGCCAATAAAGTTATCTTGACTGGGGAAGATAAATGACAGGCCATCACTGTTTCATGGAAAGCTCCAAGTAAACTGATGGTGTTCCCGATGCATGACCACATCCAGTATTGCCTCCTGGGGCTGAATGACACGGCCAGTTTGATGGTGATTCTTTGCTTGGCCTATCAGTATGAAGTGTCAGTCCTTGAAGGCTTTCTATTGATCTCATATTCTGTATCCATTCATTAGTTCTCATCCACTATCAGTGAAACTGTTGAAATTCGTTAGCTTTGCAAACATCTTGCAGTCCACCTTTCAGATGTGTATGCTCTCATTCAGATTTCTTGCATGAGCTTCTTTGCACTGAGCAACCTCCTCCCCTTTTGATGGCAAGGGACTTACTCTCCAGCATTTCTCCACACAGGCTTAAAAATTCAGTTACTGTCAAATCTCATTTATTCTGCCTTTTCACCCAGCCCCTCCTTTATATGTAGGTAAGAACAGGAAAAAGAAAGGAAAAGTATTTAGCAAATGAAAGAAGAATGAATAAAGTGAATATTATCACAAGCACACAGAGGTTGTTGGGGACTACTTCCTTCTCGTTATAGGTATTTTCAAGGCTTCTATAATCAAAGAAAAACCTGTCATGTAATCAGTAAACTGACATCTGGAAGTTCAGCTTCATTCTCTGTAGTAAGATATGAATTGCTGTCATATAAATTTCTGGTATGTGGTTTTTATGAGCCTTACACTGGATGTTTACATACTTTTGTTTCCTCTCTGTTTAAGCATTCGTCTGCTCTAGATTAATTTCTATCTTTTGTTTCATTTTTTCATCCTCCAAACTGGTTTGATTATTTTCTGTCACACTACCTACATCCTTTTGGGACTGTATGTCAATGGATAGAAGAAATATGAAATATGAATACTGTTGTTTTTTTATCTCATGACAGTATGGTGTGCTTTAGATAGTGGGTTCTTGCAAATTTTTCACATTTTCCCTTATCAAATACCACCTAATCTGCATGATTTCGTTTGTCAGATTTTCAATTATTTGACTCTTATATTGAAGTTCTGTGTATATACAGTATCTCCACTATCTTTCATTGTCTTGCATGTTCTGTTCAGGTTTAGAGAAGGTTAAGGTTAATATAGTATTCATCAAACTGTTAGCACTGGACTGAGCGGAGTCTGACCATGCTAGCAAAAAGAGCACAAAGACTTAAAGAAACAGGTTATTTTTAAGAAATTCATGGTATTCACAGATAAAGAAGTGGAACTAATATTTAACTGCTGAATTCTAGCAGCATTTATGCATGCTGAAGTCTCTACAAATGCAACTAATCTGTAAGGCTCTGTTCATGATCTGTCTATTCATAACAGTTGACAGACATGAGAATTTTTCAGTCGTTCTGGATTTTTGCAGACTCTTGAAACTGTTTCTTAAACCTGCATATCAATAATATATGAAACAAACTCAGAGCTTATAGCTCTCTCAGGGACTCTGCTTTTCCTATGAATTCCTATTCTATTATAGGAAATGTAAGTGTTGCATTCCCCTGGAAGTGTTGTGCTCTTTTTTTCTATCCTCTCTTTGTCAGGTTGAGATTCCTTGGGTTTATTTGCTGGTTAAAAAAGCATGGTTATATTCAGATTAATTGTGTTTTCTTGAAAATAGTATTTTGCCCTGTTCTACCACAGCATCATACTTTCTCATACCACTTAATGAAAAAGAAAAGGAAACTGGAGAATCTTTTGGGTTTTCCTGCTTAGCCTCATTGCTGACATGATGCTGTATAATCAAAAGCAGATATACACCACATTGGAGAAGATTATGGCTTCCAGCATTCCCTTCCTGTGGGCTTCTGTTTTTTTGTTTTGTTTTATCTTTTTTTTTTTTTTCTGAGAAAAACTACGTGTTATTGAAACTGTCACAGCTGAGACAGGGAACTATAGTATGCCTGATAGGAGTATATGAAGTCAGAAACCAATTGTGGTCTGTAATGAGATATTTAATGTGGCTTCAAAATTTCAGCATGGCAGAGAGGAAAAGGTTTGGTTTAAGCAACCACAGCAGGATATTTTGATTGTTTGTGATCTCAGCTTGTTTAAAAAAAAAAAAACAAACATTTTCTGAAGGGACACATGCTTGTTACCTGTATCAGTTTTAGTGTCAGAATATCTACAAAAGATCTGAGCAACAGTGCATTAATACTTCTAATATTCTGCTGAAGAATGTAGTACAGAAGATTATCTTTCCGGTTAACTTTGTCATCAGTGTTCATTTACATGCCCAATGATCTCATCTCCAAAGGCAAACAAAATATTCCATTTCCTATATCCTGAGTAAATGTGAAAAGGCAGCTTTACTGACTTGATAAATAATCTCAAATATTTTACTTTATTTCTAGGTCTCGCTATTTTCAACACTGTATTATCTCACAATCAGATAATTGTTAATCTTATTATTTATCTAGTTTATATTAAAGCCAGTTAAACCTGATGTATTAGTTATCAGAAAAGCATTAAAAAATAGGCTAGTGGTAAACTCTGATTTTAACGGAACTATGAATTATGGAATCATAATTTGAATGAAAAAACAGATATCAAAAAGAGCATGCCATAAGAATCTCACAAGCTGAAAATACAGCAGATGTTTAGAGCTGGTCAGGCAAATTTTCAATGAATTTTTAACTGGAATTTCTTAACTTGGAAAACCAGAATACTGAGAAGTGATTCATTCAGGTTCTCAAAAGACAACGTGCAGGAGACAAGGCTGTCTGTGTCTGTGCTGCTAGAATCTCAAGTGGAAAAATGTTTACAAGCATTAGTCAGGCAAAGCATCCCAGGTGAGAAATTTCTGGGACAGACATCAGGAAGGCCAACCCCTAACAAGCTAACCAGTCTCTGTTCTCTTCCCTAAAAAGCTTCAAAATTTTAGCTTTTCACTGTTATTTTTGGGATGGGCCATACAAATGTTTAGACAATAGAGAAGAAGCATGGGGAAGCCATGCAGAGTGGGACAGGTTAGGACCTAGGGTAGCTAATCAAATACCTCAAGGTGAGTGTGGAGGTTACTGGAAGTTGGATGAAGGCAAGGTTGAACTCAGCAACCTTAATTTTGGCATTTCACAACATTTGGTGCTTTTTTTGTTTGTTTGTTTATTTGTTTTCAGGGGAAGTCTTTGGTGTTCTGTCTTTCTCTATAGCTCCATATGTTTCAAATACAGAATTTTGTCTGCTATCCCTGGAAATTTCAGACAAAGGTACTCCTACTGAGTTGCTGTGTCCTTAGATCAGCTTCTAAAACCATACAGATGCAATAAACAAACAAACAAACAAACATTTTTAGATATTTTAGTTTTCAGAATTCACTCTCATTTTTCCATGCATTTTGAGCCATACTGCATCTGTAGGCAGTAATTGCAGAAACTAGACTATGGCTCAGAAACACATTTCTGAAATGTTCTGGGTCTATTCTTCCTCACTGCTTTTCCAGCAAAAGGGGAGAGGAAACAAAAGCTATTGATATTTCACCATTGCATGCCATAGTATGTGGTAGGACAGTCTTAGCATCAACAAGAATCTCTATGTGCTACTGTAATAAAAGCAGTTAAGATGCATTATCTGTAGATGAGTACTGACTCCGCAGCAGTCAACTATGCAGTTAACTAAATGTCAGTTGGTTTTCCTCTTAGTTTAGAAAACTTCCTTCAGATAAGCAGCAAGCAGTGTACATAAGACAGTAGGATTTTGTGTCATTCTTGTATCTAGATTATCATGTGGATCATTTAGATACCCCATTGCTCAATATTATACTCTTTCTCAGCTTTTTGAAGGATTTTTCTGTGTGTGTTAGAATAAGTATCTCAGCAGAGTCCTTGGAGATCTTCAAGGGTCTATCTTATGCAGCTGTTTCTCTCCTTTGCTATTCCTTTTTCAGGTATTGTGTTCTCCAGATGGATGTCTGTAAGCAGCTCTTTGAGTGTGGGGGAATCCATTCATCAGTTGAAAAGAGGTCCTGAGAAATCATAATATGTTCCTCTGCGTGTTAACTTCAATTAACTGTGTATTGTGCATCTTCTCCACCCTTCACTCCAAAAGATAGGATAGCTGGTCACCTATCCTTTGATAGAATGCCCTATTGGAGAATTGCAAAGGACAGCTGAGTGGGGAGACAACCATATGTTTTTTGGCTGTTCTGTGCCCACAGAGTGATATGAGCACCATCAAGATTGTGTGGGTAGAGAAATCTGACAGTGATTCAACTGTCATTAAATCATTAAATTAGTACAGATGTCTTCTGCAGCCTCCCACTGTAGTCTTCACCACGAGCACAGACATTTTGGACGAAAGTCTTGTCTAAATCACTGATGAGCCTGTATGGATTCAGGCTATTTTGATTTTGACATATGTTACACATGTACAGCTTTTATGATACTGGTTTGTATACAGTCTATCTGTATTCATCAAGAGCCAGCATTTCTTCTCTGATAATTCATAAGACTACAGATTTTGTATATTTTAAATTACAGGCAGGTTAGATGTTTACATCAAATGACACAAATACTCCAAAAACTGCCCATACTTATAGTCCTAGCACTGCTATTTTTTACTTGTTCAAAACAGGTCGGGTTAGCTGATGCGTCAAAAAAAAAAAGTGATAAATGCTACTGATACTTTAGTCACCATATGTACTGAGAAAGGGACTGCAGGACTCAGTAAAATTTACTAGAGAATCAGATACATTACAGAATATAAAACTATGCTGCAATGACTGCAGTTGATTATTTCTGCATATCGAGTGGAATGTTTTCTGTTCTTCACTCTTCTGTCAGTTCTTTCAGAAAAACATTAACATAGACAGAAGCTGTGATCTATCTCTGTTGGCTTACAGAATATTTCAAATTGAATGGTGTTTCAAATTGCTTCATGAGACAATATTAATAAGTCAGTTTGTAAGATATTCACAAGAATGCATGACTTGGTGGAAATGCACGAGAAATTACATTAGGGAACTTTGGAGACAACACAAGTGATGTGAAAATTTTTTGTGAATATGCATAAAATCATAGTAACTGTTTTCGAACAAATTCTTCTGAATAACATGATTCTGAATGAGTTATCTCTTATGAACGTATAACTGTGAGAGAATGTGGAAAAATAGTTAAATTATCCATGTTATATCTATTAATTCTTGTAAATAGTGCTCTGATGATAGTATTTAACTAGAAAGCATCTCAGAAGAACTATCATTTGGTTTGACATGTTTTAAGAAACTTGTTTTGTAACATTTCCTAGCAGTGTCTATTTTCACCTGATTATTTATTTGTTTGTTTGTTTGTTTAGTGTGTGTGAGAAAAAGCTTATATTTACCCAGGTCCATAGGTCACAGGTTATTGTAAGTGCAGTGAAAAAATAAGTTATCACATGAGCGCAGATAATTTATAAAAATCATTATGTAGATACTCACAACTTAATTTTTCAGTTCTCATTTCACTCTGTTACCTTCTCAACAGTTTTCAATTTTTGCTCAAAGCTGGCTGCATAGCTATGTTTATACTTCTGCTTTGTGGATGTTTGACAGCCAATTGCTTGAAAAGAGCTTTCTATTTGCACTTTACACATCATGTGGTTTTAGACAGAGTATTTACTTCCTTATGTTCAGATACTGAAGTATTCTAAGTCTTCTTAAGTTTGAAAAACAACCTTCAAAACGATATTTTAATGCATTCCAGTATTTTTATAATGTTATTAAATAACACAATGTATTCTGCATTATGAATGAATTTGAAATATTTGCATTGAAAAGGAAGACAGGTTAAACATGTTATTGCTGGGGTCCTGCTAATCATTGTGTGCTAAGCATGTTCAAAAGCCAGTGTGGTCAAAGCAGCTGAAAGCAGAGCCTTGAAAGATTATTAAATTGTGACAACTTAAATATGCACAAATAAATAGAAATATTCATTCACCTTTGACCAAACTGTCCTACTATAGTTTGTTATGTTTTCACTGATCTAGGATATAGCTTGTCTAGAGTGACGGATTTTGCAAGAAGGCTTCAAATTACTGCTGTGGGTATGTAGTGATTAATGTTTTTATTCGTTTTCTGCAGTCCTAAGAGTATGTATTATGAGATATCATTCCAACATTCACTTGAGAAAATCATTTGAAAAACACAAAGAGGTCTTAGTGCTCAAGTGCCACATACTCTGTCTGAGAATGAAGCATAGCAAGGTATAATAAGGTTTTAAAGAGGAAAGGAAAAATACAGCTCAAACAACATGGAGGAAAAGCTTAGAACAGTGTGAATAAGAGGATGATGATTAAAGGAACAAACTAGAAAGATTTGGTATATAGAAACTGCCCAACCTCTGGCTGTCACTTTGTATGGGAAATTCCCACAGATCATTCTTTTTACAGCCTTCCCCATCTTTTGTCTGTATGGAGAAAAGAGAACCAAGACAGGCTTTGCTGGCATCAAGAATTAGCAACCAAAATTGGACAGCCTTCTGAAGTCCTGTTTGGAAACCTCACACCATCTTAATGGTAGCAGAAACTACAGCAGGACTTGTAAGAACTACAGTTAGGACTGGCAAGTTGAGGACAGGAGGAAACAGCTTTACTGCTATGTCACTGAGGTGGGAAAAGAGTGACAAGAGTAGGAGGCACTGTTAATTATAATTCCTGAAGTACTGGAATTATTAACCAACAAAGGTAGGAAATGACTGAGACAATATTTCTCCCTGTAAAGACACAGAAGATAGCATGTTTTACGTGACTAAAACTGCATATACATTTCCTGTTTGATAATGTGACATAATATCATTGTATGTTTCCATCTATCAGAAACAGCTGGGCAAGAAAAACAGGACCTGTGTACTGGAGGGGTGTGTGCTGGAGAACACAAGGAAGGAACAGCAGTCTGGGTTCAGAAATAGTTACATGAACTCTAGGCAGTAAGCCAACTACAAAAAGGTGCCAAGCATCTGAGGCCACTTGACATGGGGCACTTGGGCATTAAATTGCTGCAGAAAGCAGCAAGGAAAGGCAACAGTCCAAGCTGTAGTGGGACACAGGTCATACATGGTGGCTGCGTTCTCAGGACAGAAGGGGAGACAGATGGTATCCCCAAATGGAAAGGACCAAGGCCAGAGCAAAGGATACGGAAAGCCTTAGTTATCATCTGGCTTAACATAAGGATTCAGAAGAAACAAGGTATGTAGTAAATACAGAAGAATCAAAGCGAGACTGGAATGAAGATAGCAAAGAGTAGAAACAGATTATCTTGTCTTTGTTGCCATCACAACCACTGAAGAATAATATTTGATTGGGGAAGACTGTGTGTCTGCGGGCACAGCTTCCTCCCTCTAAGGGAGTTTCTCTGGCAGGATTCTTCTGTTAAACAGCACCAGTACTACATAACCATTTTAATTAAAAATTAGTACTGTGTTTAAGTGGAGGTAAAAATGTAGAGCTCTTTAGGAATGGCTTGGGCAGTTCTATGGGCTCAGTGTATTTTTCCTGATATGATATTTTGTGAGACTGAAGGTGGATTTGTTTCTTCCTGTTTCTATCTTTTGAAAAAGCAAGGGTAGCTATCTTTTTCCTACCAAGATGTTCAGTGAAAATATATGTTAAAAATGATTAATTCTGCCTGATGACGAAGATCATACATGTCTGATGTACAGAAAGGGTCAGTGGTGCTCTAACCAGGAGAGACTACCATCAAGATTCAGTCAGACTGCTCAACTCTTTTCTTGAATCAGTTGTTTGTAGTCACTGAACAGATTCTTAGATCCCAGTTTTGTCTCCAGATTTTAACAGTAGTTCACTCTGTTGTATTATAAGACAATAATAATAGGTAAGCAGAAAAAAACAGTTTGTGCACAGTTGCATTATGCATACAAACAGAGACAAAATTAACAAATCAGTAGAACAAGTAACAAAGAATAAACCAAAACATAAAAGAAACCTTCTGGAATCAAAGATCCTCAAATGACACAGTAGGAAACTGAGGCAGACAAAAGCAGCTATTTCACTCTTAAGTGTTAGGGATATTATTGCTTTAATTCTTTTGGATATGATTACAAAACTACAGCTGAGATGTGTGAGCAGCAATGAATTTTGACAGTTACTCTTGAGGCTTCAAGTTACATGATTCTCATATCTTAAATGAAACCTTTATCATCCATGGACATGTCTGTCTCCTTTCTGAAAGTGTTTCAAGTACTGACATTATGTCAGGTGCATCAAGCCTGAGCCCCAATTTGTCATTACCTTGAATAATAATTCAGAATATTTTGGTTTTCCTCTTCCCCACTGTGCAGCTATAATTCCCATTACTAAAGATGGGACTAGGCCATCCATGGAGAAAATGGAACATTCTACTAGTTTACATCACATTTGGCTTATTAATTCTGCGTGTTATGGAAATGAATTGATGGTATCTATAACAGTTTAATTATGATTGTTGTTGTTTTTTTTGTTTTTCTTTTTTAATCAGAGTCATCAGTGAATGTGCTGATTGTTTGTTATGAGGCAGAACTTGTCAACAAGACACAAAAACCTTCTGGAAGACCTAATGTTGTTCACATTTTTAGAAAAATGACTGAACAGTCTCATGCAGAAAGAATACATAATTTGTAAAGTGCATTACAGTTGTTGAAAGCTTTAATATTTATAAATGATTGTAAAATCCACTGAAATAGTTCCATACTCTTACAGAATGAAGTAGAGCTGCTTATAACTCAGTGGTTTTGAGCAAGAATCATTAAAACTAAGAAGTGCCTTTCCTAAACAGGGTCTACTTCAAAAAGGAGGAATTTTATTGCAAGGAACAGAGGAATAACATTAGGATAGTGTAGGTGTGTTTTATGCGTATCTGTGTAACATCTGGTGAAAATCAGTGATTCTCTAATTATATCGTTAAAAAAAAGTTAGGAATAAGAAAAATGATGCAAATTCTAAAATTAAGCTGTATGGACAGATAATGCCTTTTCTCTTGAACCAAGGAAAAGATAATTCTCCTGTAATTATATGAGGATAAATTCATTACTTTCTAACAGACTCAAATAAAAACTTGAGTACATAGTTCTGCTTTCTTCTTTTTCTTAGTTAAAAACATCCAAGGGTGTTTTTATAGCAAGTAGATTTTTGTGAATTTTGATACATTTGTACTTTTTTTTTAATATAAGAAAATAGGGTTTACTACTCTCTTCCTTGATGACGCATCTCTTTATGCGCTCGTCTGTATCAGGCTACACATCACTTCTCCAAATGCCTGATTCTACCACAAAGGCCAGTCAACCACTTTCTGCTCATTCTGGATATGGACCAGAACCAAGTGTGTTGTGTGCTTTCCTGATGGTGAGCACATGGCTTGAATGTGACATTTATTGTGCTGAGCGAGCTGTTGTTTTGACTACTGTTGATTTGCCAGGTAGCTGACAGAGAGCAGGTGAGACAGTTTCAATCTGCAGAAAGGACTCAAATCTCACTGTGTGTCCAGAACTGTGAAAGATTTTCACAGACCTTGCTTGAAGCTTCGGTAGTTTTGGTCCACGTATTAAGTCCTTGGCTGTGTGCCTGGTTTTGAACTAAGTTTTTCTTAAGAAAATGTGGTAGAAAATATAATGATTCCCTGTAGAAAAAGTCTATTTAATATGAATAATATGCTTAAGGTGTTTTTTTGTTTGTTTTTGTTTTGTTTCAGAGTAGTCTAAAGAATCTCTCTGAGTAAGATTTGTCTCTGCAGTTCTCTTGCACTGATTGTGATTATGCATGTTTTTAATGTATGTGCACGAGAGATTACATAGATAGATTATATATTTGAATAGTGTGTTGGCAGTGCTTTCAGATACAAATTCAATAGTAGTGAAAATAATGTTAGTTTTGTGGTAGTACGCTGGGTGTGCTGTTACCATTAATAATAACTTCATTATCTATAACAGAACAACAAAGGAATTAATAGTGATTAGAAATTGTAGTGTCTATAGGGTTCATTCTGTGTGACATTCCTATTTTCAGAGAGAGCCTGTGCTTGAGGCTCATGTTAGCTATTAGCTAACATGGGTATTAATACAGTGCATCCACATAACTGTTAACACTAGGAGAGAGTCCGAAACCTCTCCTGTTGCCATAAATCAATGCACAATTTAGGTGATGGGGTTGTGTGTGCTACTTTAAGGGAAAGATGTTTGATTTTTATGGTTCCACAGCCAGGGCAGAAATGGAAGAAGATGATACCACTGCCTTTGGAGTCTAATTAACTGAATTTTGCATAAAGGAATTTAATGACTGACTGTGAATATATTGAAGTTTTCAGTAAACATAGTTTTCCTATTCGTTTTGGCATACTCATGAGTAGTGAAACATAGGGACTAGCTACAGATTTCTCCTTGTATTTTAAATAGAAATTCTTCTTAATTTCTCAGTATTGCCCTGAAAAACAGGAGGTCAACTTTCAAGCAGAGGTGCAACAAATAAAGCTAGAATGTGGAAAGGCAGTTTCACATTTACCACATTTGTGATGCGTTTTTTACAGAAACTGATATTCATTTATCATATTCATTATGTCTCTGTATCATTCACCTTAACCTCATATAATTATGTGTTTAATGATCTTTAACCTTTGCATGAACACAGCTTGCTGAAGCTTGACAAAGCCTGTAAATTATCATTCCCAATGGGTAGAAGATTGGAAATGCTACTTGTTAAGCATATATTATGTTTTCTGGCTTAAAACATAGAACTGAAGTGAAATTCTAACTTTGCACAAAGAAAATGACGTTTTAGTCTTAAATTTAAATAATGAAATTGTTTTGAACATAAGACCTTTCTAGAGGTCATTTATTAGAATATTTTGTTAGTAAGGTCTAAGAACTTCAAAACCTAGAAAAGATCTTTTAATATATCAGCTGAGATACCCACTGTAAGTACGTATGATTTCAGTAAATGCCATGTGTATGGCTTGTTTTTTATTACAGAACTAAAACTTTTTTGACATCATTAATCTTTGGGTGAAAAACTGATTTTCCACTGATCAGATTCAGTTTCAACTTTAACATTATGAAATGTTTATAGTCCTTCCACTTTTTGTTTAATGTTTAGCTCTTCATTTTTTAGTGTTTTTTAGCAATATATTTCTTTATTTTGATTGAAAACACTTCAACTTACTAGAATAAACATTTAATACTAACCAGATAGATGGACAGATAGATAGATAAATAGATAGATAGATGATTATGACTAGTATCTTGCTAGCTCTGCAAAGGTTTTATTACTTTACTTTCCAGAATTAGTTTATGAACCATAACTTCTATTGTATATTATTGGTAAAACTTATACTGGAGGTTAGTAGCAGATAGAAAATTGCAGGATTTTTGTACATTCTCAAATATTGATGTGGAATACCTGTTTTATCTAGCCAGTGTTGCCTTAGATATTCAAAACTCAATTTTTCACTTTAACACTTTATGTACTTGGGTGAACTGGAGGTGTTCCCAATTGCTTTACTGAGCTCTGTGTGTCCTGACAATGTTGTGACATGACATCACGGTAATTCAGCTAAGAATATTCTGCCAAAACCCTCATATGCAATGTTAATAACATATAGATTTTATTCAGAGATCAAACAGATGCTTAAAGTATAAACAATCTGTTTAAAACACAAATAGACTCTGGATTGATCTTGACAAGTTCTGGAACCCTGGAAATAAATGTTTATGTTACCTAGATCAAGTGTAATCCCTCACATAAGGACAATAATCTTTAAGACCTTTTTATAAATGTATCTTATTTAGCAGACAGAACAGCAGTAGCAATCTGCAGGAGTGTGCTGTTAACTTTAGTTAACGTAACTTTGATTGTGTTGATTGTTGTCAAGCAAAAGTTGATTGCAACTACAGTAAGAAAAAAACAAGACAAAGCAGAGGACTCTGCTGTCACGTAAAATCCTTGTGTATGTTCACGTGGAGTGGGTAGGAAGAGTGAACTGGACTGAGTCATTCATATTCACAGGCAATTAAACTGCTTTTAAAATGTTTTTTGTTGAAATGCTGATTTGGTAATGATATGTTGCTCAGCAAATCAAAGATGAAGCTACATTTTTAGAAAGGGAGATCTGCTATTATTGCAGAACATTGCACTGATGGCCCAGGATCCTGCATGTATATATCAGATCAGCTGGAAAATCAGAGGTGTCTGCCCTTCTCTGCTGTGTCTGTTGCAACAGTGTGAGATTTTTTTTCGAAATGTGCTGTTAATGAGTTTTCTAAGCTCTCTATGCTAAGCAGCCAGTTTTCAGAATTGACCGTATATGACCAACTATCTGCAGTGCCTACCTGTGGTATGACACAGAATCTACTTGTTGCTTGACTGTAGCCAAGTTCACAAGTCTTATTTTCACTCCAGTTTTAATATATCCATCCTAGTTCTTATACCAAGTGACAACATTTCCAGCTCACAGTGACCAGTGTTTTCCATTGAAGAGTAAAATACATAGCCAGCAACAACTTCTGCTGAGCTGTCTACAGAAAAATAGGCAAAAAGGAACAAGTCTAGTTGTAGCTGCAAGTCACATTGCAGCCATCCTAAAGAGGTTGTACATATTTACTTTAGAATACTTCTTGTGAAGTAGAGAGAAGTAATTATAAAACAACATTCATGTGTAATGCTGTGTTATTCACTTGTTCTTAATATCCATGTTAGGTGTGTTAGATTTTACAGTAAATGTTACTTAAAACATTATTCTTGTGTTTTTAAATTATTATCCCATTTTTTTTAATGTATTTACATGAAAATGTTTGGTCTAGCATTTAATTGCACTTGCCCTTGCAAATTAAAAATTATTGGAGATAATCTGACATGTAGGCCTTGACTTTACAGAAAATCAATAGAAGACTTTTCTTTAGTGTTCCTCACTTTAGGTCTTTAACTGAAAACAACAACAACAAAGAAAAAAATCAAAATACCCGCTTTTCTTATACTGTTTCAGGTTGTTATAATCTCAGCCTGATTTTTTAAAAGCCAAATAATGGTATTATTTCTTCTATTTGAGGAACTGAGGAAAATTGGAAGAAGTATGTAAGGGTTTTTCTTACATTTCTGGAAACTTGCTGTAAAAATATTTCAGAAGAAATGATAGAACCTTTTAAATTTAGCTAACAACTGGCTTGTGATATAGGTCTAAAATTCTGAAGTGCTATCCATTAAAACATTTGCACAGAAGTCAGAGTTCAGCCATTTTAAGTCGCTTGAGAACAAGATGAAAGCAATACCTGAAAGTAAGCAACTAGATTAAAATATGCATTATTGTTGATTCTTCATTCAGCCTTCAGTCTAATCGGCTGAGGATACTGTGTTTGTTCATTTTGCTGATAATAGTTTTGAAAACATTTAAATTTTAGAGCAAGGATTTAAAATATATATGACAGCTGTTTTTAAGGAGAAAGTCTAATTATGCCTATGATTGCATTCACTTTTGATTAGTATGCATACAAATCCCTACTCTCCTTGTGTATTCAAACTGAGATATGGATCACTGGAGCTAAGATTTAAGTACAAAAGAATAGCTTGAGAAAATGTATCATTAGACCACTGCAAAAAAAAATATATCTATATAAAAAGGGAAAAATAGAAACCACCTAGATGTAATTTCTATCTCTAAAATGCTTATTTTTCCTTTTAGTTACATACAGACTTGGATCCTGGCAGCAGCAAAATCAAGTATATACTGTCAGGAGATGGTGCTGGAACTATCTTTGTGATCAATGACAAGACAGGAGACATTCATGCAATGAAAAGGCTTGACCGCGAGGAAAAAGCTGAGTACACTCTAACAGCTCAAGCAGTCGACAGGGACACAAACAAACCTCTGGAGCCTCCTTCAGAATTCATTATAAAGGTTCAAGACATCAATGACAATTCCCCAGAGTTTGTTGATGGTCCTTATCATGCTACAGTTCCAGAGATGTCTGTTGTTGGTATGTATGTCTAAACATCAACCAATTTTGATTCCTTGCAATTTAAAATAAGACAGTATATCATTGAGTTTTTGATGAATAAGTTATTTATTAAGTTGATGGCATTAATTTGCATGTTTTCAAATCTCTTCTTGGCCAAAGCTTTCATCTGTAGCGCAATAGTAGAATTCCTTAGTACAAAGAAAAATGACTAACAGCTGTATTAATGTGTCTTTCTTTTGCACTTTAATGGTCGAAATTTATGTTCCCCTTACAATGTTGCAGTTAGAGTACTGTTACTGAGCAAGATTTATCAAGATTTGTTCTGACATGACATTTTAATCCTATTGATATTTTGTTGATGTTTAATTTTCTGTTTGTGTATTTTCATACACAGATGTAGAACTTGAAGTATGTTGATACATACACACTTATTTTCCTGCAAGTGCAATTGCAATCATTCATTGAGTTGAAAGATGCCGTGTCTGGGAATTGATGTTTAGGCTCCAGAATGGACTTAACCAATTAGCTATATGATCAGTTGTGAAGACGGAAGGGAAAAATAAAGACTGCTATGGAAGTAGTTGATGAAAAGGGAAGTTAAGCCTGTGAAGACATTGTGGGGATGGAAAAAGGAGTAGGAAATAATCCACTTAGTACATTTTACTTATATTTATTCGTGTTGTCAGATTAGTGTGAATCTATTTCCTGATGGATTAATATACTAGATTCTTTTTTTTTTCTTTTTTTTTTTTTTTTTTCACAGTTACTCCTTCATACATATTTGTTTACTTGGGTTCTCAGTCCCTACTGATATATACATATATCCAGTGCAGATTTCCTGTAGCCATTGCAAAAGTAAAAAGGAGGTAAATTCATTGACCAGAAGAGACAGTTTCAGGGGAATATAGGAATTCACTCTAAGCAAAAACATCAAAATCTGACCATGAATGTTTAAGTAAATTCTAATATATTTTTTTTAATTTTTGATTGAGGATAATATGCTTTTCATCCAATTGGATACATCTGTGAAAGCCAAGTCACTTTAGAAAACAAAATGGAAACCAATCAAAGTTTTGAAAACACCTCTCAGTGTTACTGTGGTTAAAAAGAGTAGCAATATGGGGAGTCAGAATTATCCTCTTTGTCATGTACAGTGCAGTGAGTAGTGCCAGGTCATTTTCAAATGAAAGCATAGTGTGCTGATTAGACTGATAGTGGAGGTTTCATATTTTTATCTACATTTCTCCTTCAAATTTTCATATCCTGGTTGCATTAAATTACTTGTGGCGAAACAGATATGTGGATTTTCAAGCCTGCATGTCAGTTCTTTTACAAAAACACAATATTAATTTCTGAAGTCACTTTTAATTATGCAGCAATTCAAACATAATATGGACCTGCTTTCAGAAGATATTTTTGCAAAGCCCTAGGCAAGAAAATGCCTTAATTGAATAGGAAAAAAAGAAAAAAAAGAAAGGGAAAAAAAAAAGGACAGAGTAGGAGAAGGAAAAAGGAAAATTAAAGACTGTTAATCCTTCATGGAAATAGTTTGGAATTTTTGGAAGAAAACAAAAGAAATGCAGACACGGAAAGATGATTTTTGATCACAGAAGCTACAACAAAAATAATTTATACCTGTACATTTGAGCAATATTTTATAATTCCTAGCAAAGAGAAGACCCTTCTCAAGGAATATCCATTATGAAGAAAGTGAGATTAAAAAAAAAAAAATGAAAGGAAACTTAACAGAACATGAGATGAGTAAAAATGTAGTACATCTGAGTTTTAAAAGGTAGTGCAATGAAAACAAGAGATTAGAAGGTAAAACATTAATGCAAGAGATGGCAATTGAAGAGTAAGACCTCTGAGGTGATCTATCACAAATTTCTGCCTCTGTCTGTCATAAAATAAATTGGCTTTGGACCAAATTTTCCAGGCAGCACAGGAGTATGCACGAACTTGGAAGTACATATTTTCAGATGTAGTTCAGTGAAGAACTGTATTTTTCTTGGTTCCTGACATGTCTGAGGAAAGAATTGCAGACTTGTAGGGGTTGGAAGGGACCAGTAGAGGTCATCGAGTCCAACGTCCTTGACAAAGCAGCTCCCTAGACCTACCTGCCAGGTAGGTGTCCAGGTGGGTCTTGAACGTCTCCAGAGGAGACTCCACCACCTCTCCGGGCAGCCTGTGCCAGCGCTCCATCACAATTATCCTTCTGTTTTTCCTGTCAGAAACTGCCAAGATAAATCCTGTCTTTAAACCCTCCAGAAGTCATCCCCATTCAGTATTCCCTAAGCTAACATGCTTTGCTAAATGTGAAGACCAAGCTTTAGTCATTTCCTTTACAATCTTTTTGCTATCAAGTTTTCCCAGATTTAATCTTTCTCTTTAACTTCTGCTCTTATGATTTCCTTTATTGCTGAAACTATGCAAATTTTGCATGTTTATGCCCGATCCTTTTGTATTCTTTATATGATATTCCTAGAAGTGCATGTTTTCAAGCTGCTTCAGAGAATACGAATAAAAAACATTTATATATTTTTGCTCATTCATAGAAAAAAAAAAGCCACAGTTTTTGAACTGTCACTTCAAAACAGAGAATACGTGAATTACTGGAGTCAGAAATCACCATAAAATCTGTGCAGTCAGGCCTACCACCTATTTACTGATGGAAGCAAATATCAAGGCTGGGAAGTTGAAGATGAGAAAGTTAAATCTTTACCAATTTTGCTGTTAATGTCTCTTCTGTCTTTTTCCTGTAACTTACATATAGAAACATCAAGAACTTCACTTTACTCTGTAAATTATTTCAACTTTCCTTACATTTTGTTAGTCCTCTTAAAATTAATTTAGAATTGCTGATGAGTAATCTTCTGTTTCCTTTCAGAATTCGATTTCTTTTTTCCACAATAACAGTATTTCACTCCATTATCCACTTACTTAATTCCCCTTAAAGAGATCTCCACCCACTGCCAATTTCAGCCTTGACATTTCTACAACACAGTCATTACTAGGCTCTGCTCTTATTCAGGATAGAAAAAAAAGTTCTGCTAAACCTCTTTTTTCTTCAAAATGCTATATCACAACTGACTTACCTGAAATTGAAGTGGAAATCATGTGCTAAATATATAGTGTTTATGTGATGAGAATCCAGTACAAGACATTTAATTTTGGAGCTCTGTGGAAAAAAAATAAATAAAATACAGATGAACAAATAAAATGTTCATTATTCTGTAATATAATGTTGAGCTGAAGACAAAATATGCTTTCTCTTACAGATAGGCTCTCTGCGATGTAGCAGTTGCTGGTCTTATGTTCCTTTGTTCCTTGCTAGAAATTATGAATTTGTCAGTGGTATTTTTGCATGGATATCTAGTACATGAATGATATACTGAAAGGAGGAATGTGAAAACCGTGATACAGTGCAGATCTTCTAATGTGATATGCAAGTGTGTATTAGTGTGATAACCTTATATGTAGGAATACAGATATGGCTGTGATGCAGCCTCCTTGTTTCTTATAGTATCTGTTAGTGATATCTGGAAAATCTTGCTTCTCTACTAACACAAAAGAAATGGATTTGCATGGCTTGTTCCCACTACTTGGTGCAAAGACGATTAGCATCACACTGTGTTATCTCCAGTAGGAATGATGCTCACTTTTCAGCTGTCTTCACAGAACACACACCCACGCACCTTCTGAATGATGTGTATCATCACTGTATTCAGAGTTATTTTGAAATAACTTATTTCTCCCTTTAAAGAGCAAAAGGAGCAGAGTACATTCCAGGAAATATTTTGAGAGGAAAACTGAATATTCCCTTATTTCATCCATGTGTTCCTTTTTCTTTAAAACCAACCAACAAACAAACAAACAAAAAAGTAATTCCTAAATAATCTAGCATTTAAAATCTGTAACTCAGCTCCAAAAATGATGAATTTACTCGTGAGAGCTAATGATGTATTTGGGAAATATGTTCTCAGTTGAAATTGAACATTTTAATCTTTTAATTTTGATAACAATTTTCTTAAGGAATTAAAGACCAAAAACCAAAAGGTATGGAATCACTTCATTGTAACAGCACTGCACTTCACAAACAAGACATAATTTGTCGTCTAGACTTGTTTAATCACTTTCACATAGATACTCAGGGAATGAAACACAGTTAAAAACCTTTTAGAAACAGATTCAGCTAAGCTTCTAGGAGGAGGAATCCTGTAACATTTACATATTATGCAAATAAAGGAGCAATCTTAAAAGATAAGATTCATAAGGGTAAGTGGGACTAGTCCTGTAGCCTTTACAGAAAAGAAGAAAAATGAAAAAATCAAAAATAAGTGTGTTCTGTTTCTGTGTTGTCCTCTGGTGGATCCATAATGTTCCTGAAAACATAATAATAATAATAATGGGAGAGAAAGTGGACATTGTCCCTCAGCAGTAGAGCTTCAGGATCTTTTTTTTTTTTTTTTTCCTCAGGAATTAAGAATGAAATGAGGAAAAGAGAAAAGAGGAATGAAAAGTGAAATGTCTTGATTTTGTTCTTGGTGAAGACAAGAATGTTTAGACAGCCGGTGTCATGTTAAATGATGGCAAGACAGAAGTAGAATGACAAACGTGTTAGTGAAATAAGAAAGGGCACAGATGGAAAAAGAACAAAAGCCATGAGCAAAGAGAATTATGTCTTGGTTGTCTGAGTTAAGGTAAACAGGCACGTTTTTAAAATTTCCAAATATTAAGAATTTCCCTGTCAGTCAGAAAAAAGGTAATAACATACATAGGTGGCATTGTGTGCCAGTGCTCTAGAAATGCAACTTTAACACCTGAAAATATTAACAAAGTGAAAAAGCTGGAATAATACCTCAGTCCTTAAGTGCTTCCATGAAAACTATTCACCCTGGGAGAATGTCTTTATTGGAAAAAGTTTAGAGTTTCGGTTGAGTCAGGATATCAGTTTTCAGTTTTGGAATGATCACAACTACTTAGCAATGTTTTCCTTTGGACCAAAGTTTGCCCTTGATTGCACTACTGTGTAAAAGAAATCATTCAATCATTTTTTATTATTTTTTCAACAGCAAAACATTTATTTTAGATTGCTTTGCACGGTAGAAGCACAAGTACATAGCTTATTTTTTTTCTTTTCCATTCTCCCAAACAAGTTATTTCTTTTACAAAATGATTGCAGGACAGAATCTGATGAATGTGATATCAAGGTGCAATATCTGATATAAATAGTGAGAAAGTAACTTGTAAATCAGAAAGTTGTGATAAAAATCTAACCTGAAATGTTATCAAGATCCACCGCACTTAACTGTGTTCATCTTTTTCCCCCCCTATGTATTCATTGATTTTTAAGGCACTGAGCATGACTGTTAAATCAATGATAGTTTGTCACAAAATTGTGGAGTAAAAGGACTGTATTACTGGGGTCAACTACAAATCATCACAAAGGGTAAATGCAAAAGGTGTGGGAAAGCTGAGGAAGAAAGCAGCAGATGTTGTAAAATATGTCAACAATGTAACAGCTGTTGGAAAATGTATATCCTTGTGTAGTCTTGTTCCTCTACTTGTTCCTCTTGTGCATAATCAACTTCACAGGCTGTGTTCCTGAAGAGCATTTTACATTAGAGATTTCTTCAGGGAGTGTGCATGTGTTTAAAATTTTCTGTACATTCTGTGTGACTGAGGCAATTGCAAAAGCAAGGTCACAAGTAACTTTAGGTGTCTGGTTAGGTTATATTCAGTACCAACACCGTTGTCACCACATTTTGACTAGTTTTTAGGCTTTAAAAAACGTATTTGCATGTATTTACTTTTGTTTGTGTACTCCCCATTTCTCATGAGATCTGACTGAATATGCCATTAGCTTTTTACTGTTTTTAAATTGCCATTCTGAGCTTGAGGACCACATATGGGGCTATTATATTTCTCTTTGGGGATTTGTAATATTACCCTTTACTTTTAACCAACCTGTGTAGTCCTCAACACATCAAGCTCTTTCACTGACTTCATACAAAACTACTAATATGAACAAGATTGTTAAAAATCCTTAATCCTGCTGGCAGCAAGTACTCATGCTCTGAAGACAATCTTGCATTTAGAAATAAGCCCTAAATTACCAATGCAAAATACGGAGCTATGCATTGGTTTCTTTGACAGAACTTGTCTCTGTCTTTCCATCAACTCAATGTGCAAAAGCCATTTGAATCACATCAGTGTCATAGCTCCTTCTGGAGTTCCCTGCAGAGGAATAGTCTTCTTGTAGTGCTCTGGTTTCACAGGATGAGGAAAGACAGGCAGACATGGCTGTACATCTATGATATGATGTTAGAGCGGAGAGAATTTTGGCAGTCCTAGGTACATCCTTCTCCAGTTCTCTGTAATCTACAAAAAATCTGTTCTACGATCATTTCTTTTCAGAAGATGCTTGTCTTCACATAGTCACTGTTTGTTCTGAAGTTCCATCCTTGTGGTTGCTTTCATTTTTACGTGCTCATATTTCTGTTCTGATACTATATGAAAATAAATCTTTGATCCAGGCCTTTAACTCATTTTCTTTTGATTACAACTTGAAATCCATTCTTTGCAACAATGATTTTGAATTCCAAATCTTCAAGAAAGATGTGTTTAAGGAGACATTCAGCTTTTTACTTTGTTGATTTTGAAAGTTTGCCATCTCATTTTTCAGACAGGCATGCTTATGACATGAGCCCATTTGCTGGCCAGTGGATAATGCCTGAGTGGAAAACAGACAGATGAGAGGAAGTAGACCAGTGCAGATTTCTGTCAGACTGAGGCTCTTTTAAATGCTACAGAACTGAGGGCTGGAACTTATTCTCTTAGATTTTCAGTTGCAGGAAAGTAGTTAAGTTCAAACTACAGGGTAGAAAGTTCTGTCAGAAAATTATATTCAGCGTTGGTAGTATTCTCACAGAAACTTTCATTAGTATAACTTACATCATTCTGTTAAAAGATTCAGCCTTACAATGCTGAAAACCAATACTCCACTAGCACTGTTAATTCAGATGACCTGTGTTAGGCATCTCTTTGATGGACAGTCTTGACATTTGGGAAAATGGGATTCAGATCCAATTTAGAGTCCATTTTTTTCTGTCACCCCTCCCCTGAATTGGTACTTCTTTCTTTGTCTAGTTGCTGAATCTGCAGTACTTTATGTTTCTTTGTGAATACAGATAAGCAATTGCCTGTGGATCTTATGTCAATATGGCTTTCTCATGAATTGCCCAGTAGAGTACTGCTGGGCAGCTGATTCAACTGCTCCCTTTCCCTGGGGCCCAAATGGTCTCTGCTGCCATGTGCCTGCTCCACAGTGGCCTGAGGAGCTAATATTTCAGACTCTGCTTTGCAACCTGGATTATCGTTGCTGGCATTGTAGGCTGCACTCTACCAAACAAAGCAATCACATCATCAAAAAGCTGCAGCCACTTGCTGTTTCCACAACAGAAAGATATAAATGAAAGAATTTCTGCTGTAAAAAGCCAGGACTGCTTTTTCTTTTATTTATATTTTTTATATAATACACCTGAGCATAACCTGAAACTTCCATTGAAATCAACAACCCTTACGGTACATTTTTTTCTGCTTGGAAATAAAGTGTTCAGTGATTGTCCAATTTTACTGTCTTCGCCTGGGGACCTCACGCAGACTGAATGCTGATGAAATAGTCAATTGATTAGAGACAAGCAGTCTTCCCAAAAGTCCTGAACAAAAGAACTACTTTTTCCCACATCTCTTGCAAATTTCAATTAATATTCCATAGTGAAGATGATATCTAAACAGAGAATAAAAAGTAACTGAAAACAGAACTCTTAAAGTTGAA